>CM031954.1:8725050-9325050 GCA_018749465.1 Paracanthobrama guichenoti
TTGGAGCCTGTATCTAGCGGCCAGTTGATGAATTGCAGTTTCCGTGTTGGATTCAAGAGAGAGACTGGAAGGTTGTCTCTTGATTGTGACGACACAGTGTAACAGGCCCTGCCCACGACTGGTGATGGAATCTGCCCTATTAGCTTAGCTCCTCCCCTGAGTGAGCCGTACACAGTCTGTTATGTTTATCTCCTCGCTAGAGCAGCTAGTGGACACACAAGAATGTCTCAGCTACACGATAAACAATCTAAATGTTCTGTTGTTGGTGTAGATGGACGTCTGAATGTTGCGCTTGGTTGAAGATGATTTCAATAAGTACATCATGTTTCTAGATCAGCATCTTTGTTGATCCTGGAACAACATTCCAATCAACCAATTAGATCTGAGGGACAAGTTTACAGTTTATGCCAAGTTTAGGTTTACAACCAGGGTTAGGTGCTTCGACATCAGTGTTATTCATTTATCATTTCCCTCTGATTTTAGGGATAAGTTATGGGTGCGGTTAGGTTTAGGGGTAGGATAGGGTTAAGACAACATTTTCAGACAGGAATGTCAACAAAATATGTTGATCCAGGAACAGGTCTTACTTGGCAAAAACAGCGTCTTGCGCAGGAAATGGCATTCTAAAAACAGCACTCAAAAGTGAAAACGAGTTTAACTTTTAAAAAACATATCTCGACACCTTGTTTTCCACTGCCTGTGACTTGCATTTTTGATGCAAAGATGTGCTGTGTGTGAATGGCCCCAAATGGGAGAAAAAAAAGCAAGGTCAGTGGAAAAAAATTGTTTTTTCTCCACATGGGTTTACCATAAACTGTAAAACAAGAGTCTAGATGGATTTTCCAGATTTTTAATTTTTTTTTTTTTTTTTCTCCAGTGAAGTAAGTGAAGCCACCAGTGTCCAAACATCTTGGGTCTCGAGTCTGTGCAGTAGTGAGCGCGAAGTGCAGCTGCGATATCAAGGTCCCGCCCACACTCCTGCCTAATCAATCACACACCCCTGAACTTTTGTGAAATAAACAATTATGGAAATGTGGAAATTAAAGTTAAAGCTCCAATCTCCTCCTGAAGTTCCCAAAAAAAGTCTGTTGGTGCCTCAGGGACTACTTCACTCAGATAAGCTGTCAATAATAAAGTCACACCCTCATTTTTGTAGTGTCAAATAACTAACTAAAACCAAACTTATGTAATGTTTTTTATAACGTTAGCAAAAACTTCCACCCTTCTAGCTGGGTGTTACATTAGTGGTATTGCCTATTGATCTATACAGCTGAAACTAGCTGAGAACCACTGTTATTAATAGCTTGATTGATACAAATGAGAAACAGAGCTGCACATTAAAGACATTGCAATCCCCCCTCCTGGCTTAATATACATTTGGTGGACATTTCTCGTAATGTCAGTGAGAACCCTGCTGTTTTATGATTTTAACATACTAGAAAACACTGCTGCACAGAGCCAACAATTGCTCTGAGATGACTTCATTTAACAGGAATATGTACAGCAGAAATTCATGCCAGCCCCAGGAGTTCCAAAAACACTCTGGGAAGAAGAAATGAGCATGTTTGTTTTCACTCAAGAGAGCTGCACAGAAATTTGAACAAGCTGTTACTGCAGTTTCTATATGGCCAGTTCATTAAAATCAACCAAATACATCCTAAACAAACCTCAGCCTTCCCTTCATACTAGGATTCACATGGATATACACACTCCTGATAGTTAGTAATTATTTACATAACCAGAAGACTCCCATGCAAGAAAAAATCAAATCTTGTTCTTTATATTGTTTGCCCTAGACAATAACAAGATTAAATGGCGAGCGGTCGTAGACTATTGAGATGTATCCTGCTTCTCAAACTTTTTTGTTTAGAAAAAAAAAAGCCTAATCTCACATGCAACTATATGGAAGCTTTGTTATGGCCACAGAAAAAAAAAAGAAGATGTAATTGTGACTTTTTATCTCATATTTTGGCAATTCTGACCTTTTTTTTTTTTTTTTTTTTTTCTATTCTGAGTTTATAACCCAATTCTGATGTTTTTCTTGCAACTCACAATTATGAGAAAGTCAGAACGTGAGACGAAAAGTCGCATTTACCTTTTTATTTTTATCTGCAGTCAAATAAGATATTTTGCTGTATGACAACAATTGTCTCATTTCTGTCTAGTTTTCATGTCTTCTAATTCTACTTCTAGGAAGTAGACATTTAACTGAGATCAAGTCTCTTGAGTTATGAAAAAGCACTTTGAGCGATAAAATCATTTGGGCTGTGCCAATAAGAACTAAAGAGCATCAAGGGAGGAAACTTTGGAAGAAGTCATTGAAACACAAACTGAAGAGATCAGCCAGAGATGTTCTCCATGTTGGAACAGGTTTTTATAAAGCTGGTCAGATGAACCCTGCGTGGGTTTTCCCCGGCTCAGTCAAAGCTAGCTCTTCCCTTATCTCTGTAGATTGGATGTTGTGAGCAATCAGAAGTCTGACACACTTCACAGATTTCCATTATAGCCACAGAATTGAATTACCAGTAGAAGTCATTGTGAGCTGGATGTGTTTGTGGACAGGGCTTCTGTGTAAAGTTCATTCATTTCACATGCTCAGGTACCTGCAACTTTAGCTTTGTTTCCAAAGTCAGCTAGATGATCAACAGATTTATTGCAAGAAAATATGTTTTTCTTTATTTAGATAAGGACATGCAGTTAAAGTCAACGTGAAATGCAGTTCAGAACCCATTTTACTTCCTTAAAGGGCCCAGTAAGCAGTGGCGGTCATTAGGGGTGTCCTTTAACTTTCCTCTTAATAAGATGCATTTCTGAAGATATTCATCAAGAAAAGATGAATGACTTGATGTAATCTATCAGAAAAAAAAAAAAAAAAAAAAAATATATATAAACTCTATAAACTCAAATTCACTATTAGGTTTTACTACAAACCCGATTCCAAAAAAGTTGGGACACTGTACAAATTGTGAATAAAAAAGAAATGCAATAATTTACAAATCTCATAAACTTATATTTTATTCACAATAGAATATAGATAACATATCAAATGTTGAAAGTGAGACATTTTGAAATGTCATGCCAAATATTGGCTCATTTTGGATTTCATGAGAGCTACACATTCCAAAAAAGTTGGGACAGGGAGCAATAAGAGGCCGGAAAAGTTAAATGTACTGGTGGAGGATGTCTGGGGACTGAGGAGACAAGTTACTCAAGTTTAGGAATAGGAATGTTGTCCCATTCTTGTCTAATACAGGCTTCTAGTTGCTCAACTGTCTTAGGTCTTCTTTGTCGCATTTTCCTCTTTATGATGCGCCAAATGTTTTCTATGGGAGCATATGTTGTTCTAGAACCTTTCAGCATTGATGGTGCCTTTCCAGATGTGTAAGCTGCCCATGCCACACGCACTCATGCAACCCCATCCCATCAGAGATGCAGGCTTCTGAACTGAGCGCTGAGAACAACTTGGGTTGTCCTTGTCCTCTTTAGTCCGGATGACATGGCGTCCCAGTTTTCCAAAAAGAACTTCAAATTTTGATTGGTCTGACCACAGAACAGTTTTCCATTTTGCCACAGTCCATTTTAAATGAGCCTTGGCCCAGAGAAAACGCCTGCGCTTCTGGATCATGTTTAGATATGGCTTCTTTTTTGACCTATAGAGTTTTAGCCGGCAACGGCGAATGGCACGGTGGATTGTGTTCACCGACAATGTTTTCTGGAAGTATTCCTGAGCCCATGCTGTGATTTCCATTACAGTAGCATTCCTGTATGTGATGCAGTGCCGTCTAAGGGCCAAGATCACGGGCATCCAGTATGGTTTTCCGGCCTTGACCATTACGCACAGAGATTGTTCCAGATTCTCTGAACCTTTGGATGATATTATGCACTGTAGATGATGATAACTTCAAACTCTTTGCAGTTTTTCTCTGAGAAACTCCTTTCTCATATTGCTCCAGTATTTTTGGCCGCAGCATTGGGGGAATTGGTGATCCTCTGCCCATCTTGACTTCTGAGAGACACTGCCACTCTGAGAGGCTCTTTTTATACCCAATCATGTTGCCAATTGACCTAATAAGTTGCAGATTGGTCCTCCAGCTGTTCCTTATATGTACATTTAACTTTTCCGGCCTCTTATTGCTACCTGTCCCAACTTTTTTGGAATGTGTAGCTCTCATGAAATCCAAAATGAGCCAATATTTGGCATGCCATTTCAAAATGTCTCACTTTCAACATTTGATATGTTATCTGTATTCTATTGTGAATAAAATATAAGTTTATGAGATTTGTAAATTATTGCATTCCTTTTTTATTCACAATTTGTACAGTGTCCCAACCTTTTTGGAATCGGGTTTGTATATTTACTCATTTCATTTTTGTGTTTCTTGTATAACTGATTTCGTTTTTAGTGTTTTGGTGTTTTGCATTTAGAGTGGTTGGCGGTTTCTATTTAGTCTCCAGCGATTATTTAAATAAAGATGATTTTTGTTTGATTTTCCAAGTCTTCTTCGTGTGTATGTTGGCTACCATACCATAACAGTAACATAACCAAAATGTGGACTGATGAATTGTGCATAATAAGACCAGGATGGTGTATTAATGAAGTATATATGGTATATTTTGCCAAATTATATTGATAGATGCAGTAGTACAGAGTCTGGAAACCAAAGGGAGAAAAAGAGAGGAATGGGATGGGAACATGACCAAGTGCCCTCCAAAGTTTGGAAAGATAATAAGGTAAAAGTTTTTGGACATCATGAGCAGTATGGTCTTTACTGATTGATTGAATGATTTATTGATTGGTTAGTACAAAAGATCAATAATAACAATTTAGAGATGCTTTAGAACTAAGCCGTGTTTTTTACTTGTAAATATATTTTAATGTACACTATCGTTCAAAAGTTTGGGGCTGTTAGATTGTGAAATGTTTGCAAAAAAAGTATTTTATGCTCACCAAGGCAGCATTTATTTAATCAAAAATACAGTAAAATCAGTAATATTCAGAAAAATTATTACACTTTAAAAGAACTGTTTTCTATTGTAATATATTTTAAAATGTAATTTATTCTTGTGATGAAAAGCTGAATTTTCAGCATCATTACTCCAGCCTTCAGTGTCACATGAAAGGATTCTAATATGCTGATTTGCCACTCATTTCTGATTATTGTTGAAATGATCCCCAGGATTCTTTGATAAATAGAAAGTTCAAAATCTTTTTCTTTTCTTTCTCTCTTTCTCTCTTTCTCTCTTTCTCTTTCTTTCAATTTATTTTTTTAAATAGGGTTCTTTCATAATGTATGGTTTCTAAACTTTACCCTGTACAATATTAGCAGACTTTCTAATGAGATTATGGCCATGTCTGTAGCACAAAGGGCTCATAAACTGTTTTATTTTAAAATATAAATATAACAACATATTCACATCCAATAGCACTTTTTGCTGGTTGTTGCCACTCTAGTGCTGGATTGTGTGGCAGCAGAGGCTCCGAAAACATGACCAAAACCTTATTAGACTGTCACTTGTCATCATTACACCAAAAAACAACAGGCTGTTGTCTGTAAAACCAAAAAAAGAAAGTACATTTGCAATGAATATAAACCGATCTGGCATAACATTATGACAGGTGACGTGCTAACACTGATTATCTCGACTCTTCATCACGGCACCTGTTAGAGGGTGGGATATATTAGGGAGCAAGTGAACATTTTGTCCTCAATGTTGATGTGATAGAAGCAGGAAAAATGGGCAAGCGTAAGGATTTGAGCGAGTTTGACAAGGGCCAAATTGTGATGGCTAGACGACTGGCTCAGAGCATCTCCAAAACTGCAGCTCTTGTGGGGTGTTCCCGGTCTGTAGTGGTCAGGATCTATCAAAAGTGCTCCAAGGGAGGAACAGTGGTGAACCGGTGACAGGGTCATGGGCGGCCAAGGCTCACTGATGCACATGGGGAGCGAAGGCTGGCCCGTGTGGTCCGATCAAACAGACGAGATACTGGAGCTCAAATTGCTGAAGAAGTTAATGCTGGTTTTGATAGAAAGGTGTCAGAATACACAGAGCATCACAGTTTGTTGTGTATGGGGCTGCATAGCCGCAGACCAGTCAGGGTGCCCATGCTGACCCCTGTCCACCGCTGAAAGCACCAACAGTGAGCATCAGAACTGGACCACGGAGCAATGGAAGAAGGTGACCTGGTCTGATGAATCACGTTTTCTTTTACATCACGTGGATGGCCGGGTGCATGTGCGTCACTTACCTGGGGAACACATGGCACCAGGATGCACTATGGGAAGAAGGCAAGCCGGCGGAGGCAGCGTGATGCTTTGGGCAATGTTCTGCTGGGAAACCTTGGGTCCTGCCATCCATGTGGATGTTACTTTGACACGTACCACATACCTAAGCGTTGTTGCAGACCATGTACACCCTTTCATGGAAACTGTATTCCCTGGTGGCTGTGGCTCTTTCAGCAGGATAATGTGCCCTGCCACAAAGCAAAAATGGTCTGGGAATGGTTTGAGAAACACGAGTTTGAGGTGTTGACTTGGCCTCCAAATTCCCCAGATTTCAATCCAATCGAGCATCTGTGGGCTGTGCTGAACAAACAAGGCCGATCCATGGAGGCCCCACCTCGCAACTTACAGGACTTAAAGGATCTGCTGCTAACATCTTGGTGTCAGATACCACAGCACACATTCAGGAGTCTAGTGGAGTCCATGCCTCGACGGGTCAGGGCTGTTTGGCAGCAAAAGGAGGACCAACATAATATTAGGTCATAATGTTATGCCTGATCGGTGTATAGTGCAATAGACCTACCCCCAATAATTCATGTAAAATAGAGCATTAAGGAAAAAAAAAAAAAAAAAAACCTGACAATTGACTACCATGCTCTCATTGAGCTATAAACACATTGTCTTCAAATGAACAATAAGGATGTTTTTGTACAAGAACTTGGGAGGAAATCCCGGTTTCCCTAATGAGGATTAAATTGCAGGGTTGTGGTGTTTTCTGCAACAATGTTGTTCATTTTACTGCCTGTGTATTTTAGTGTGCTGTCTATAATAACAGTAGAATTTGCAAACCAGATCCGTGTTTTAATCTCCATGGCTGTTTTACTTTGGTTTCAAACTTACGTCATGTTCCAGTTTTAATGTGACAGCAGATTCTAAACAACCATATCACATGGATAACAGCGAAACAGAATGGCAAACATGTGTCCTCAGAGACAAGGCCAAGCTCTGTTTTATAAGAACTACTAAGATTTGTGTTGTTGTTTGTGTCAGTCAATTCAAAGTCTTAATTTTAATTAAATAAATGATATGCTCATTAACTAGTCAACCGATCACAATTATCTGCATATATAAATATCTGCCCCAATATAGATACTTCAAAGACATTTAATTCATATTGGCAGATTAAATCAGTGAATAGACATTAAAAATATCAAAATAAATTGATTTATCATGTAATTTATTTACATGAATATATTTCTAATTACATTATTTTACTATTATTCCCACTAAATAAACATATTAAAAAGACAGTCCTGCATATGTGTTTTGGCTAATAGATAAGATAATGTTTAACCATCTGATTTTGTGCTGTCAACATAAGTTATTCATATTATTTCAGACGTCATTTGCTCACCATCAATGGCAACCTTCTACACTGATTAGACCTTCAGTGAGATAAATTAACTTATTTTATAATTCTAGTAAATCAAATCTGAGATACAGCAGGTTTATGATGATGGCATCTATATCTATATTACCTTTGAATTTGATTGGTCAATAACATACTCCCAGTTATCAGAAATATCTGCTGTCAGCATGTTAAGAGCAATTAATGTCCTGTGCTGGCAGATAATGTGAAGGCCATTTCAGCGCAATCTGTGCTGTTAGATTTGAAAACAGATTACTTAATGGAAACTTTTTCCCTGGAGCTTTGACATCCTCCAGAACCAAAATTGATTAATTAATAGTTAAACAAAATTAATTCAGTAAAAAATGTTACAGTCAAATATGTGTAAAGTTATTAGTGGAAAAAAGGTAAATCAAGCTGTGATTTGTCATGTATGAATAAAAATGAGGAAATAGGAATAGCTAAAGGAAAATAATAGACTTTGTAATATGAATTTCTGTCAATCCAAAAAAAAAAATACAAAAAAAAAATACAAAAACACAAAAAATTACATTTACTCTCCACATTGCTTGGATCAAAACATGCTTGGAACTACAGTTTCAGTTATGTCAGCATCAAAAATCATTTTTGAGTACTTGATTACTTCACATTTGCCCAACATACAGTCTTAGAAATAAAAAGTTCTTTACTGGCATCTATGATTCCATGAAGAACCTTTAACATGGAACCTTTCCATTCCACAAAAGGCTCCTTATAGTGGAAAAAGGTTTAGATTATTAAAATGTTCTAGCCTGACAAGCCAGACCCACATCAAGATGTTGGGTCTGTGAACTCTCCATTGGCAGGGCTTAATCCGAGGGGCGGGATAAACGGTTGTCTTTCAAATTCTCTCTGCATGCAATAGGATAGCGCTACAGCCAACCAAAGTGCTATCAGGGGTGAGACAACAATCACAAGCGGGTTGTGGCTGAGTCCCATGCGTTTTCCCACCAGCGGAGCTAGTTGATAGATTAAACTGTTGCCGTATCCGGTCAGCAAACCTCTGAATACATCTTCCTTTTTTTTCAGTGCCGTTTTTTGTTAGCAGGGAAGTAGCAGGGATTCTCTGCCGTCATTATGTTAAGCCCGCCCACCGACTCTATACACGATGTGATTGGCCTGACTAGAGTTTGGTTTTTCAAGCGCACGGAGAGTTGCTAGACAACCCTGGCTGCGTCTAGATTTCTAGGCTAAAAATGTTCTTCACTCAAAGAAAACCATTGAGTGAAAGGTTTTTTGGGGAACCAATAGTTCTTCTGTGCCATTGCTGTGAAAACCCCCTTTTGGAACCTTTATCTTTAGGAGTGTAATCTAATCTAGTATGGAAGTAAAACAATGACAAATGTCTTTGAAGCAAAAAAGCATTGTGAATTGCAGTAATTGATCAATAATGCATTGCTTTATCGGAGCTTGCATTTTAAAGTACTGTATTTTCAGGGTCTGGATTTTTGGGGCTGCAATTTAACATGGTTTTATATTGAAGCTGTGATATTTCAAATGAATACATTTCACACACAGATTGTATGTTTAAAAATACCACCTAATATTCAACAGATAACTCATTTTATTTGGCTTTACAAATTCACTTCCACAAATTCAGGGGTTCAAATTCGGGAACAGCAGAAACAGCAGTAGAGTAAACATTTTCCATTATTTTACTTGTATTCTAGTAGATTGCACATTTTAGAGAATTACATAAATTGAAAGCAAAGAAATCAAGTTTAGAAGAGAAACATTTTTTTTTTTTTTGTAGATCACAAATAATATGATTGACTAAATCAGAAAGTTCTCGTTCTTTAAAGGGGACATCGGATGCCCCTTTTACAAAATAAGTCTCTGATGTCCCCAGGGTGTGTATGCAAAGTTTTAGCACAAAATACCCCACAGATATTTTTTTATAGCATGTTAAAATTGGCGCTTTTTGCTTTAAATGCAAATGAGCTGGTTCCCGGCACAGAGGGCGGAGCTTCAAAAGCTCTAATGCTTAAGCGTTCACTTTATTTCAAGTTATTTGCCATTTCTTTTAATTATTTGGGACCATACTTCCATACCATACATTTTTGAGTGAAACTTTTTTTTAGTGCAGTTTGAGTAAATCAGTGAACAACCACATTTTTGCGACTGAAAGGACCTAATTGTAAGTAAACAATAAACACTCAATAGGGCGACTTTGTTGTTTTACACTTAAACAAGCTGACATAACAGAGTTAGTGTGTATTCAGCTCACATTCGCCGTGTATAATGGAGTTCAACTTGCCAAGTGTCCTTGGCACAAGATATTTCGGACTCTCTAAAGGACCATGCTGTTTTCTTCATTTTTCACAGTTTTTGATTTCTTGGACGACAAAAAAAAAAAGCATCACTAGAGGTCACGCAGTGCAGATTTTTAGGAGCAGTCGTTAGCTCAGTCAGTGAATAACCTTGGACATGGTCATGACACCATAAGCTGCCCTAAGCCACCCTCTCAAAAAAACACACAGCACATAAATTCCAGGAGGATGACATCGTTTGCTCAAGGATTACGGACAGATTCTCCAGTATGCTCAGCTGGATGTGCGATAATGGCACCTCTCCTTTCCCAACACACAGAGAATTGTTCTCCAAGTCACATGCAGGAATGAATTGTTTGTTTTGATGGTGACCCCCAGCTTGCACAGTACAATCTTCCCATCTTACCCTGTGTTCCTCAGAAAAGTCTCCTGCATGTATATCACTGCATTGCCAAGTTCAGACCAATATTGTTAAAGCTGAACCAATGCATTAGCAATGGTATGCAATGCCACGACTTCCATTCCAATGCTGAGAGACAGTTTCCTATAGTCAGAGACAGTATAAAGAGGAGACAGACCTCTTCTAAAAATATGAATGGGAGAAATCCCAGCATTCAATATGACGGCTGTGGGAATGAAAGTCCTGCCTTTTAGTTAAAAGAGGCAATTACACATGTGCATTAAGGCCAATGTATACTTCACTTTTTATGCGTATGCGAGGGTGATCGTACTGAACACACATTGCCGGATTTTTGTAACCGCGCACAGGTTGCACATGCACATTTAATTTTTTTGCAGTATTTACATGGGTTGTAACTCATGGCGAGAGATTGCTCAAAACTGCGCATGCGTCAAACGCCTGTGTACGTGTACGAGTCAAAAGAAGTATACTTTGCAAGGCTCTGCAAGAGTACTTAAAAACTAAGTATACTTTCGGCTTTAACTGGACCAACCTGAGGGAAAAAATCCTATAGGGCTGTCAAAGTTAGCTCAAGATATTAAAAAAGTACATCTGTTTTAAAGGTTTCTACATTTAACATCATTCTTGTCAACCATAACTGACGTGATTGGCTGATGCCACCAAGAACCTGTCATGGACTGCATTCCCCATGATCCTCCCTGGCACTTAACTACGCCCACTTGTCATCCATCAGCCCTCATCACAAGTACGATAAAGCACTCACACACCGCCAGTCATTGTCTGAACTTGTCAAGAGAACACAGACCCGGAAAATTTACCTGAGCATATCCTACCGTAAGCTTCTGTGATCTTCTGCAAGCCCTGTTATCCTGTCTTGAGTCATCCTAGTCGTCTTCCAGTCATCCATCCATGCATTCCAGTCATCCATCCAGTCATGTGTGCCCAGATTCCCTGTAAGACAAACCCAGTTATCATCTGCATATTCATTCAAAAAACTCTATCGTCATTGATTCTCCAGCTCTTCATTATTTACCTTCATTGGATTGTGTTCCAATGCATCTAACAATAAATGTACCTGTCAAGAATTTTTAAAGAGCCCTACCAAAATATAATAAAAAAAATGTGTTGCTTGCAAAAAGTTATTTTGCCAGAATACTAACAGATTTGATTTTCAATTGCTAGTAAAATTACGAATGAATCAAGCAACACATCGAATTAAAAGTGAAATTTTGAAATGGAAAGAGTGAAAATTATTTTCTTGTAAAACATACTCCAATTATTATTATTTTTTTTATTTTATTTTTTTTTTAAACAAGCTGGAGCTAACTGACCCGTCCTAACTAACTAAACCCTGACCCTTCGGCCTAGATAGAAACATTGCCAAGATGGCTTCCAAGATGACTGACTTGCCTTATATGGACTTTGCTAGTGGACCACAGAAACAGGTTTTAGTTTTATAAATATAAAAATAATTGACATTCTCTAATCTAAGAAAATGCTGTACAGAGCTCTTTATGCAACATTGCAAATGTAATAGTGCAAGAAGCTTTTTAACATGCATCCACCTGTTTCTCTTATCTATCACTTTAAGATTTACCTCCTTAGTGAACAGAAAGCAATTCTCTCCTTCTCTCCAAAGAATCAGTGATTGAACAGTGATTGAAGAGCCAGAGCTTGGCAGCTGTGCTTAATGCTTCAGTCTGCCAGATCGTCTAGAACAGAAACAGGAGCAGTAATGTTTAAGTCTTCAAAAAAGAATAAGCCATGCTTTCTTTACTGTAGGAATTATAACATTAGAGGAAACCTTTGTGAAAAAGAAGTACACTTTAGAATTGTTTAAAAAAAAAAAAAAAAAAAAAAAAAGTACCTATTATGGAAATTATATACTTTAAAATAATATATTTAAAAGGTGCTGTATATAAGTTTTTGACTGTACTAAAGCATAAAAATAATATGTTGGCAGATATTTAGGAAACATGCTGCGTTCACATACTCGTTTCTCTGAAAAACAATGCTACAGCCATTATTCTACTTTCAAATGTGCATTCCGTCAGAATGTCTGTTTATGTTTTTGGTCTGTGTCATAAAGCATGTTGCCAATTTACCCAATAGTATTTCACCACCACAGATTGCCAGTTGGTGGAAAACACAGCATATTGCAGCCATGGAAGCCAGCAAACAAACAGGCTCAGAGATCGTAGATTCTATCTGACCTAAACAGCCTCTTAAGACACTTAAATGCATTTCATTTCCAATTGAATTAAAAATGTAGAATAGTCTGGAGCTGCTGAAGTTACAGTAAAACATGACTTGGTGGCACTCAAGCACAAAATGGTCATGCCGAGCACACATTGATACCTAAGAGAAAGACGACGAAGATGAAGTAAGTAGACGAAGAAGAAGATGCAGCGAGGCGAGATGAATGTAGAGATGTGGTCTCTTTGGTGTCTGAAGACAAACGCCACAGCGGCCACAGAAATCTTGATAAGAGGGAGTTGTTATGGAGAGTAATTGCAGATCAAATAGGATTCGAAGGTGAGTTTGCATCGAATCCTATTTGATCTGCAATCAAATCAAAAGCGGCATCTACTGTCAGGGAGTGAATTTGCACGTTCACTCGGCACGTCGCCAGTGAAAATTGTTAGGGTATGAACACAAAGACGCATCGAAAAACGCTAGTGATAAGCGCGCAATAATCTTCCAATTTTTTCTCCCTCGCTAACTTCCCTCTGTCTTGTTCACTCGGATGTATGTCATGTATGTATCAGTGCCCACTACTGGTGGAACCCTTGAAATGTGTTTAAATGGAACGTCATGGAGCTGATTTATTATAGTTTTTTTCCTTACGAATTTGTTTTACGCACCATTCTATAGGCCTGTATATGCTTGGGCTGTTGAAGAAAATAAAATAAAAATTACACAAACGAAAATGATAACAATACCATAAACTATAACTGTGTAAAAAACAGTCATCTTAAAGGTAGCTACAAGAATTATGCAGTTAAATGTCAAAACTCCAATATCATACATCAGAGTTGTGTGGGGTTAAATTAAGCACGATCTGCTGTGACATCACAATCATGTTGCATTGTGGATCTACCTGAACATTTTTCTATGTGTACATTTTGAGTAAACTTGCTCCTTCTGTCAAAATCGAGGGGTCGAGGGTCTGTCCAAATAAACTTCCCTCACCCACTTGACGAAGTTTAACTTGAAAATGGCGACAGGAATTCCCCAGAGGGGAAATGCTCATTGAAGTTTGCAAGTGTGTATCTAAAAGTGGAGTTAAGCCTAAGTCTCCGGCTCTGCCTTGGCTTCTTGCTCCTACCTGGTTTTCCGGGTCCACTTCCGTATCACGGGCCTGGTCCTCCATCCCTTTGTCCGCCTCTGCTCCACCACCCTCCTTGACTCTGTTTGTTATGTGGAGCATCTGGAAGCCGCTCCTCAAATGGGAGGTTCTGTCATGTTAGTTGTTTCTTGTTTGAACTTTTATGTTTATAGTTTGATTTAGATAAAAAACAGTTCTGTGTCTTGTTAATATAGTTTTACTTGTGTATATAAGCACTAGTGTTTGCTGTGTTAGTGTCAGTTTTCGCTGGTACTCCTGCCTTCCGTGTTCGCCTTGGTTTCCAGTTTTGTTTTGTAAAATATTCTGCTCTTAGTTCCTTGTTTCCAGCTTCCTTTCTTTCTTGCTCACCAGGTTACATTTAAGGTTTACACTTTATTTTACAGTACATGCAGTGTATTACCAAAGAAAGTACTGGTAATAGTTAACTACACAGATTAAGATTAGGTTTAGGTTCAAGGTTAGTACCTAGTTATAACCCAGTGATTGTAATTGCTATAATAAGTACATAGTACATGCGGAAAAGGACTGTAAAATAAAGTGCTACCCATTTAAGAGTGCTTTTTTGACCCAAGCAAGTATGTATTTTTATGTAGTTTCATAATCACTTCTTTTGTCTTTGGAATATGGTACTGCTGAATGGATTGATAAATATTTATGTGAACTAAAATATACTTTAAAGTAATTCCCATTTAAACTTGTATGTCATGTTTAAATATATATATTTGTAATTACATATTTGTAATGATGAAGTTGCACTTTAATACATTTAAAATGTATTAAAATGTGGGCGGCTATGGCGGGTCAGGAGTCTTAGGTTGCCTTTGCGGGTCAATAACCCCACCCACATGTGTCCCACCCACAGATACATGGCAAAAAAAAATTCTTTGGGGGATTCAGGGGTGGAGTGGAGGGCTTGTGGGTGGCTGGAGCAGGCTCTGGCGTGGTGGGCCACATCCAGAAATCAATGAGCCAGCAGTCCCTTGCTGGCTCTTCAGTGGTAAAGGTCACCTCGGCAGGGATAGTCCCAGTGGAATGGCATGTGGAGGGCTCTGATATCGGGTGAGCTGGAAAGTCTGCTGGCTTGCGGATATGAACTGGATGATACTCGTGATACTCTCATCGACTGAAATCAACAAGGAAATTAGAACCATTGAGCATGAGAACAAAGACTGCAACAGACTTATTGCAGATCTCAGGGGACAACATTTGGAAAAACAAAATCATCATCCAGTCCATCCCGGAAACAAGCATTGACCATCGGATCTTTCCATCTCACCAAGTGGGAATACTCTAGAAATTCCTTCACATACCACTCCAGCTGACGGCCACCCTGCCGGATGGTCAAAAGGTACTCCTCTGCCATCTTCGGTTCAGGTCCGGTCATCTGTTACGGGTGTGGTGTTCAGGAACAGGCAGGAAACGCAGGAGATGCAATTCAATGAATTTTACTAGAATAAACTGAAGACAGGCAACAACACAACTTTTCATAATGGTGACCGGACCAGGAGTGCGTGAACAAGGGAGAACTTAAGTACAAACACAGATGACAGAATAAACGAAGGGCACAGGTGATACAGGAGAAGATTAACTAAACACAGCTGAACAGAACTAGACTAACGAGGGTAACTAAGGAAACAGTCAAGTGGCAGGAAACTAAGACAAAGGAACATGTGACCAACGCAAAAACACAACAGAAACAGACAGATATGTAACAAAAGCATGACAAAAGAAAAGATGATTAAAACATACATTTAAAATACACTTTAAAGTTAGTAAAACTTTTAATTTGACTATTACAAAGTGCACTTTAGTGTGTTATTAAAATATATATATAAAAAAAGAAAAAAAAATATATATATATATATATATTACATATTTAAAGTACACTACAAGTACACATTCAAGACAATTAAGCGAACACTTTTTCACAAGTGAAAATGAAAATGTTCACAAGTGAAAATGAAAATCACCCTCATGTTATTGCCAATACAATAAAGTAACTTTAATAAACAAATTTACACATGAGAACAATATAATTGCTGACATGCAGAATACAAAGCCACAATGAATGATCATTTGTTCTTAGACTAGATAAGTTCATTTCAAGAATTTTGATTGCAGACTTTGGGATCTTGGGAGAACCTCAACATACACTATATTGCCAAAAGTATTGGGACACCCCTCCAAATCATTGAATTCAGGTGTTTCAATCACTTCCATGGCCACAGGTGTATAAAATCAAGCACCTAGGCATGCAGACGTTTTGTGAAAGAATGGGTCGCTCTCAGGAGCTCAGTGAATTCAAGCGTGGTACCGTGATAGGTTGCCACCTGTGCAATAAGTCCATTCGTGAAATTTCCTCACTACTAAATATTCCACGGTCAACCGTTAGTGGTATTATAACAGTGGAAGCAATTGGGAACAACAGCGACTGAGCCACGAAGTGGTAGGCCACGTAAAATCACAGAGCGGGGTCAGCGCATGCTGAGGCACACAGAGTGCAGAAGTCACTAACAAAGCAAGGTCCATAAAGTCATGGATGAGGGATTATGGTGTGGAGGAACTTGACTGGCCTGCACAGAGTCCTGACCTCAACCTGATAGAACACCTTTGGGATGAATTAGAGTGGAGACTGCGAGCCAGGCACTCGTCCAACACCAGTGCCTGACCTCACAAATGCGCTTCTAGAAGAATGGTCAAAAATTCCTATAAACGTTGCGGAAAGCCTTTCCAGAACAGTTTTAGCTGTTATAGCTTCAAAGGGTGGGCCAACTCCATATTAAACCCTATGGATAAAGAATGGGATATCATTAAAGTTCATGTGCATGTAAAGGCAGGCGTCCCAAAACTTTTGGCAATATAATGTACTTTGAGACACTGTTAAGAAGTTCATTGAAAAGCATGCAAAATTAGCACTAGGTAACAGTACTAGAAACAACTGAGATATTAAGAAATTATTTTTCTTACAATTAGAACTGGGTGTCCAGTAGAAGTTAGGAGAGACAGGTAGAGTGAGAGCCTGGGAGAGAGGAGGAAGGGGAAAGGGGAAAGTAGGAGGGACAGAAAGAGAGAATAAGAAGAACTGTGTGTATCCTCCAAGAGAGAGGGTGGGTTGGGTTAAACTGGCACTTAAAAGAGCCGTCTGTGATTGTTCTGTGCCTGATTAACAGGGGGAAGGGGGAGAGAAGGACAGAGATAGGAAACAGCCACTTGACGGGAGCATCCAGCAGTGAGCGTGTGAAGACGGCTCTTCTAGGAACTTTGATTCTTGCACTTTTCCCATTCCTCACGTCGCAGCTGTAATCCATTATGCACCGGGCAGTGGTGCTGCTGACTCTCATCAGCACGAGCGCAGCTCTGAAACCCGAGTGGATCCCGGGGGATTATCCTATGACTGAGGAAGGGGCAGAGAGGTTTGTGAGCGACTACAACTCAACTGCCGAGGAGGTCTTTTACTTCAGCACTGAGGCCAGCTGGAACTACAACACCAACCTGACTGAACACAATTCCCAGCTGCAGGTAAAAGTCAATGTGTTTTACAGAAATCCAGAAACATTGCTTATAGTCTAAAAGGGTACAACTGCACAGATGTGATTATAAATCACGAATTTAGGTAGTATTGTTCTGTTGGAAGTCCTTTTTTTGCACAATGGATGAATCAGCCATTTGGACAATTTATGACAGAGCATCACACATTTTATGTCTTCCAGTGTTCCAATTATTATTCATATTATTATGGCTTATAGTTTTATAGCACTCTTGTAAAGTTTCACTAAAAGGAAAGAGCCAATAACTGTGAGATTATTGAGTAACATTCTGCAAAAGTGGAACAGTTGAGTTAAATGATATGACTAATAATTATAATACTCCCACGTGTTATCATGTTGCTGCTCTTTCAGAGCTTGGGAATGAGCAACTTTGTCTCAGAAAATAGATAAAAATGAGATAATTGTTGACATGAAGCAAGAGGATAGAGTTGAATGAAAATTAATGTAGTTAGCATAGCTCAAAACCTGTGCTTTGAAGAATTCGAGGAGAAACATTTGAGTTTGATCCCTGACATCTGTTTGAAAACTGAGGAGTTGCAGAAGAAACTCTATAAAGAAATGGGCAACAACTGGGGGGATTGTCTTTCCTGTGGGATCTGAAGTGTTTAGCATTTCGTAATGTAAAAGTCCCACTATGTTATGCAATGCTACACTGTAGAAAAAGTTGCTAATCAACTTGGATGTTTAAGTCATTTCAACTTAAATTACATTAAACTGACTTAATCAAACAAGCTAAATCTTGTATAACTTATAAAAAGTTGAAACTTATTTTGATGAGCAATGTAAAAACATATGTTGTAATAACCTATTGATCATTTATTTTTTTAGTGTATCAGATTATATTTCTGATTTCTGATATTCAGATAAGCCATTAATTATTTTATGGGCAATGTTATGGCCGATAAGCAATAAACTGTAAATGCCACAAGTGAATTTAACAACATTACAACACGGTATGAATAATGGATATTAACTTTGAGATATGTCTAAGATGATATTTAACAGTGAAAAGATTTTAAAAAGATTTAAAAATGTACTTTTAGCAAGTGTTACACTTTCCATTTATCAGCATTAGTTAACTACATTAGTTAACATGAACTAACACTGAAAAATACTTCTAAAGCATTTCATAAACTTAATGTTAATTATTAAAAGTTGTGGTAACTCTTTATTTAGTGACAATTTATTTGACAGTGCGTTACACACGTTACATAGTTACTATAGTAATTACTATTAATTGTGCTTAATTACATGTAACTAACCTAAACCACACCTAATCCAAACCCTAAGTACATGTAGTTAATAATTATTACTCAGTACTTAAATGTATAATTACACTGTAACATAGACACGTTTAATCAACTACATGTACTAGAGTTACAGTTAGGGTTTGGTTTAGGGTTAGTTACTTGTAATTATGCATACTTTACTCTAGTAAGTACATAATGTGTAATTACATCACCTTAAAATAAAGTGGGTTACAGGTGCCATTGTAACAGTGTAACTATATATTTAAGTACTGAGTAATATTAATTAAGGATTAGGGTAGGATTAGAAATTGGTTGAGTTTTAGTTGTGTGCAATTATGCATATTATTGCGATATAGTAAATACATGTAATATATGTAACAAGGACACTGTAAAATAAAGTGTTACCAAATCTCTTAAGATTATTTAACGGAACTGAGCTAACAATGAATGCCAGTGTGATCAATGCAGAGGCGAGGTGGTCAACATTGCTTTTCCCACACATACACACGCCTCCTTCAGACAGCTGTCTCAACACTATTTCACAGCTGTCTCAACACTCACTCGCAGTTTTTCAAATGGATGCTGGCACCGCACTCGCTGCTCAACATCTGAACGAAACCTCAACAAAAAAGGCCGCAACAAAAGTTGATAGAAAGCTGGGCAGAACCTGAGCAATGCCTGGTGTGATGTCTATTATTTCAAACACATCAAACGAGGTGATCAAAGAGCCTCCGTTTTCGGACATCTCTATTGAAGGCGGCAGGCCAGGTTGTTGCTGTGAGCGAGGCTCATTCTGACTGCGTATGAAGATAAAGCAGCATTGTATAAAAGCAACACACCCGTCACACTCATTCCACCGAGAGCGCGGTCACAGGACACCCGGTCATGGTTGCTGGAGCAGGTATTTTTGTTTTTGCAGTCATCATGACCATAGGCATCTTGGTGGTGTGTATTCAACAGATGCTTGATAGAGGTTATGTTAATGCAGCATATGCTGATGTTGAGGAGTGCAGTAGTTGAGTTTAGTAGTGAGTGCAGCTTATGTGTGCAAGTGCCATTTTAGAGGAGAGCAGCTTGGAAAAGTGCAACAGTGCCATTTAGACTGAAGATTTGTCTATATTTGTTCATATTCGAGTCGAAATTCCAGCATTACATTATCAAAAAAAAAAACTTATTTTTAAATGAACATTTCAAATGAGCTTTTCTGTTGATAATTTTACAAATATTTAACACGGATGCATAAACATTGGCATGGAGAGGAATATTATATGATGGTAATTAGTTTTTTTCCCTCCACTTTCTTTTCTTATTTATATTTTTTGCTTTTAACTCTTTTCCCACCAGTGTTTTTGATCATTTTCACAAAACATGACTGGCCACCAGAATATTGTGTTGTATGAATATCTGAACATATAAAATAAAATAACAGAGCCTCTGCTTTAAAAAAAAACAACTTCATGCATTCTTTTTTTATCAACAAAAAAACATTTGAACAAAAAGCTGAGAGATTGCTTTTATACCATTCGGTAGTTTTGATTGATATGCTGTTTAATGTTTGATCACATTATTTTACATTTGCATGCAAATGCTTGTAAAGCAACATACAGTTTATATAGTATCAGTCTCTAGCATAGCATTCATTTTGCTATCTCCCATTAAAACAGTAGGTAGCACAATTCGATAGCGAAAAAATGCTACTTATCAGATTGTGTTACCAACACTATATTTGCATTGTTTTAAGGGTGGGTTTAGGGTAGGGGTAAGTATGGACGATAATAAAGCCTCAAACCACATGAATATATATAATGCACAATTTGATCGGTAGCATTATTCGTCAGAACACCCCCAGGCGTATAACAGTGAAAACATGGATTGCCTAAAATTCTGCCAGGGAAGTGTTGCTTCATATAAATGATGGCAAATTCTGTCATGCCAGGGAAGCATTGCATCATGACAATTTTTTTTGTCAAATCCCAGGGAAGTGTTGTGTCATATAAATCATGCATATTTTGTCAAATCCCAGGAAAGTGTTATGTCATATAAATCATGCATATTTTGTCAAATCCCAGGGAAGTGTTGCGTCATATAAATGATGCCAAATTCTGTCAATAGCAGGGAAAGAGTTCATATAAAGCAACATGCAGTTTATACAGTATTAATTTCTGTAACCTAGCATTCATTTTGCAACCTCCCCTTAAAACAGTAGGTAGCACAATTCGATTGTGCTACCGGCATCATATTCATGCGGTTTGAGGCTTTTTTATTGTCCATACCTACCCCTACCCTAAACATAGCCTTTAAACAATGCGAATATAGTGTTGGAAAAATTCCAACCCCGCCCATATCAGCTGATCCGATTCCTATGCACTCAATTGGCAACTCTCAAACAGGGCGCCTTACTTCAACGTAGCTTCAGTTCAGTCTGCTGCTCGGCTGCTTCTGCTGCACGCTGCTTTGCAACCCAAAAGTTTGTCTATGGTGTTTTTGACATAAGTGGACCTGACTGAAGTAGCATTATTCGTCAGAACACCACCAAACGTATAACAGTGAAAACATGGGTTGCCTAAAAATTCTGTCAATGGCAGGGAAAGAGTTAATATAAAGCAAAATGCATTTCTCGAGCCTGTCCTCGCCCGAAACACAGGCACAATGGTAATCCCAAAAATAGCAAAATAGCATTAAACACATTCAAATAACTTGTGCAAAAACACAAAATAATGCTTGATTTTAACATTTACGGTCCTTATACAGTCTGTATAAAAGCATGCTGGGAAAAGCACAGTGAAGTTTAACAAAAAATCTTAAGTAGGCTATATCTTAAAAATATAGTTTGTTAGTCAAATACTAATTCCTTTTGTGAAATACATTAACTTGGATTTTTAGGCATTTATTTTGGTAATCTACCTCAATCAATCTTTTTGTGATTTTATTAAGGTAGTAAAGATATTTATTTGTGTGATATTTATAGAGCAACTAAATAAGTTTTTTTTTTTTTTTTTTTTTTTTTTTTTAAGTGTGTAATAGTAGAGCCACATTTGATGCCAAATATCTGATTTGTGCCAGATGTCTGTGGGAAAAAAATCTGAATTGTTTATGTAAATGCATCCCTTGTGAATTCCACAACAGCACAAGAGCTTTCTCCACTCGCTTTCTGTGGCAAAGTGTATAGCCCATCATTTCATTTCTGTATTGAGTGAGGCCAGTCAATGCATCAGATCAAACAAAATCAGCCTTTTAATCAGCCTCTAAAAATAAAGCTCTCAGAAAAAACCCCCAGTTTGGATCCTTCAAGGATGAGGTGGAAAACGGGTACAATCTGCTCTGAAAACTCACATTCCATATCAAACATCTGCTGATTAGAGAGAGTGTTTAGGGAGGTTTGCATGGATGATTCAGAGCCAAGTGCACATGACTGAGCTCTAAAGCTTGTCACCCTTTTGATAGTGTCAGTCGCAAGTTATTATTTTACTTTCTTATGTCAAGCCTTGAACCTTGCACGACTTATCATCACATGACAGAACAAATGGGACCTTGGAAGAAGAGGTGGAAAAACAAGAAGCTAGCAGTCTTTATCTCTGAGGAAAATGGAGTGTGAACAAGCAAGTGAAGGATGAGAGATAATAGAGATAAATGCACATGTCACCAGCTTGTTAATCAGTGATGGAGGAAAAAAAAAAAACTGTGGAAGGGAGCTCATCTCCACTCAGGTCAACAAAGGCATCACCCCATGAACTAATGAATGCAACCGCTGTGAAAGGGCCAATGCGCCCTGCGGTTGTCATAACAGAGAAGGGATGCTGGGGTCAGACGGTCCACAGCAGGACACGGTATGACATCAAAAAAGCATGACGCACCCAAGACCAGGAAACAATAAACCTTTAGGAAGAATGTATACAATTTTTTTTTAACAGATTTATTTTATTTTTTTATTTTTCAAATGCTAGATTAAATCCTGTTAATTTGTAAGATGTAATTCTTCTTAGGATATATAAGTATTTTTCAAGAAGTATTTTCTGATATAAAATGTTTTTTTTGTTTTTTTGGCACTTATATTTTACAGCAAAAAAATTAATTAAATTCAATAACACAATGCATGTGTAAGTAAAGCAAAATATTGTTAAAATTGTTTTTTTATGATGATGCATCATATCTGATATTATTCTATTTAAATAGTTGTTTATCATTTTTGTTAGAACTTATATGTTTATTGTAGGATGTTGCACTGATGCTATTTAATGTACACTCACCTAAAGGATTATTAGGAACACCTGTTAAATTTCTCATTAATGCAATTATCTAATCAACCAATCACATGGCAGTTGCTTCAATGCATTTCGGGGTGTGGTCCTGGTCAAGACAATCTCCTGAACTCCAAACTGAATGTCAGAATGGGAAAGAAAGGTGATTTAAGCAATTTTGAGCGTGGCATGGTTGTTGGTGCCAGACGGGCCGGTCTGAGTATTTCACAATCTGCTCAGTTACTGGGATTTTCACGCACAACCATTTCTAGGGTTTACAAAGAATGGTGTGAAAAGGGAAAAACATCCAGTATGCGGCAGTCCTGTGGGCAAAAATGCCTTGTTGATGCTAGAGGTCAGAGGAGACTGGGCCGACTGATTCAAGCTGATAGAAGAGCAACTTTGACTGAAATAACCACTCATTACAACCGAGGTATGCAGCAAAGCATTTGTGAAGCCACAACATGCATAACCCTGAGGCAGATGGGCTACAACAGCAGAAGACCCCACCGGGTACCACTCATCTCCACTACAAATAGGAAAAAGAGGCTACAATTTGCACAAGATCACCAAAATTGGACAGTTGAAGACTGGAAAAATGTTGATTGGTCTGATGAGTCTCGATTTCTGTTGAGACATTCAGATGGTAGAGTCAGAATTTGGCGTAAACAGAATGAGAACATGGATCCATCATGCCTTGTTACCACTGTGCAGGCTGGTGGTGGTGGTGTAATGGTGTGGGGGATGTTTTCTTGGCACACTTTAGGCCCCTTAGTGCCAATTGGGCATTGTTTAAATGCCACGGCCTACCTGAGCATTGTTTCTGTCCATGTCCATCCCTTTATGACCACCATGTACCCATTCTCTGATGGCTACTTCCAGCAGGATAATGCACCATGTCACAAAGCTCGAATCATTTCAAATTGGCTTCTTGAACATGACAATGAGTTCACTGTACTAAAATGGCCCCCACAGTCACCAGATCTCAACCCAATAGAGCATCTTTGGGATGTGGTGGAATGGGAGCTTCGTGTCTTGGATGTGCCTCCCACAAATCTCCATCAACTGCAAGATGCTATCTTATCAATATGGTCCAACATTTCTAAAGAATGCTTTCAGCACCTTGTTGAATCAATGCCACATAGAATTAAGGCAGTCCTGAAGGCAAAAGGGGGTCAAACACAGTATTAGTATGGTGTTCCTAATAATCCTTTAGGTGAGTGTATATTGCATTATATTACCACACTAACGGTAAGAGAATTGAACAATCAGATCTTGATTCAGTAACAGCTCTGGCAGGTCACTGAGTTCACTCAGTGGTGAGTCATTTGAATCATTTGTATGTGAATCAATCAACCAACTCTGGTATGCTTGTTTTGCTTCCTAGCTCATGAGAACAATTCAGTTGATTAATTTCGCAGAACGCTGTCTTTTTTATCTCATCACATTCAATTTGGGTGCAAAATCGCATTCACAACTCTGTCATATATGATTTATTTAGTGATGATGAAGCCCGCCTCTGAAAAGCTATGCATGAAACATTATTTTTGAATAGACTGTGCACTCTCAATACACATTTGTAATGAACTTAAATTATCGCCACTAATGAATTGAAAAAACGTGAATATTTGACTTAAAGTTATTGTTGACCCCAAAATTTTGGTCTATACAATGAAAGTGAGTGGTCACTAAAACTGTTTGGTTACCAACGTTCTTCAAAATATCTTCTTTTTAACTATTCCTTTTAGTAACATGTAAATCATTGGTGAAGCTTTGAAATTCTGTTGGGAAGCTCAATGCTTGGACAAACATCCAACTTCACTTTATATCCTCACCCAACACCTTACTTTAGTATCTTAAAATGCAGTCAAAGATAAGCACATTCTCAGTTCAGTGATATCATGACTAAAGGTTCACCACAACTGAAACACAACTGTTTTTATGACATAAGAGCTATCAGATGCTTTATACATCAGCCTGAATTGTTTCAGGTGCTTTCACAATGCCTAAAATAAATGAGTTCCTGTCAGGATTAGAGGATAAATTGATGGATGCTGCTAACTCAGCCACCCCATTTCTATCCTTTGTTACTGCAAAAGCAATCCAAGCTCTTTTTGAAAACATAACAAGACAGAAAGAAACTCAAGTATTGAGCCAGAGCCAGAAATTATTATTAACAGAGATTGCACAGAGAGAACTGAATATCATGAGGAGGGAATGAGATATGGAAACATGACACATTTCTCCCACAAGAGCATCAGTACATTAGCGCACATGCATTAGGCCAAGACTATTAGGCCTATTTACTGAAATATACACAATGAAGCAGCTAATTGTATTCGCTCTTACTTGATTTGGTGTATATCAGGATTGATCATTTTGAAAAGTAGGGGTTCCCTTTCAGTTGGTCACGTTCGACGTACGTCGCAACTGACCGACGAATTGGGAATTGGGGATTGACTTCAGAGACCAATCTGCTTTGAGTGTATAGAAACGAGCCAATAACTTTGGCATGCGGTCCACGCACCGCCCCGCAGCGCGGGTATAAATATGGAAGTGAAATACTGCATCCTCGCTTTCAACTTCGGAGCCGAATGGTCGCGAGTTTAAGTGGCTGTTTTCATTTTCTGCTGACGAGGATTACTGTTCACCGGCTGGTGTTGGCGCGAGGGCACAAGCCAGCGAATGGCTGCATCAAAAGGGCGGTTTCAGAAATTCTCGGTTCACTGGGCGTTTCCCGTTTTGAGTGCTCACACAGGCTTGCACCGTCGGACTGTGTGAGCCACGGCCATCTCCCTGAGTGCTTCAGCAGGACGAAGAGCAGGTCTTGCTAGTTGTGCCCTACTGGCCCAACCGGACCTGGTTCTCCGAACTAACTCTCCTTGCGACAGCCCCTCCCTGGCCTATTCCCCTGAGGAAAGACCTTCTTTCTCAGGGACGGGGCATCCTCTGGCACCCGCGTCCAGAACTCTGGAAACTCCATGTGGAGGTTCTAGGTGGCCTGCCGCAACCAGTGGTAGACACCATCACTTCCGCTAGAGCCCCCTCTACGAGGCGCCTCTATGCGTTGAAGTGGAACCTGTTCGTTGAGTGATGTTCTTCCCGCCAAGAAGATCCCCGAAGGTGTTCGATTGGTATCGTGCTTTCCTTCCTGCAAGAAGGGTTGGAGCGAAGGCTGTCTCCCTCGACCCTTAAAGTGTATGTCGCAGCTATAGCGGCATACCATGATGCAGTCAAGGGTAAATCTGTCGGAAGGTTCCTTAGAGGCGCAAGGAGGCTAAATCCTCCTCGCCCGAACTCCATACCCTCTTGGGACTTGACTCTCATGCTCAGGGCACTTCAGAGTCCTCCTTTCAAGCCACTGCAGTCGGTAGAGCTAAAAATACTGTCTATCAAGATGGCTCTCCTGACTGCATTAGCCTCCATCAAGAGGGTAGGGGACCTGCATGCACTTTTGGTCAATGAATCGTGCCTGGAATTCGGCCCGGGTAACTCTCATGTTGTCCTGAGACCCTGACCTGGATACGTGCCCAAGGTTCCCACCACTCCCTTCCGGGACCAGGTGGTGAACCTGCAAGCGCTGCCCTCGGAGGAGGCAGACCCAGCCCTAGCTTTGTTGTGTCCCATCTGTGCCCTATGCACTTACATTGACCAGACTCAAAGCTTCAGGACCTCAGAGCAGCTCTTCGTCTGTTACGGAGGCCAGCTGTTACGGTCTCCAAGCAGAGGTTAGGCCACTGGATAGTGGATGCTTTTGTCTTGGCACACCAATCGCAAGACATGCCTTGCCAGTTCGGGGTCCGAGAACACTCAACTAGGAGTGTCGCTTCATCCTGGGCGCTGGCTCAAGGCGCCTCGCTGACAGACATCTGTAGAGCTGCGGGCTGGGCGACACCTAACACGTTCACTAGATTTTATAGCCTCAGTGTAGAGCCGGTTTCTTCCTACGTACTTGCCCCCATTGGCCGGTAAACGCGAAGTGCCCGCTCTTGTGTCGGCTTGCTATGCCACTCCCGCCCCCTGGGCCGGATACGTGCGTTATTCTTCTCCAGTTGTGTTCCCCAGCAATGGCGAACCCTGTCGAGCTCCTCCGTCACCCCTTCGGTGTCAGACATGGCGGCTGTCTGACGCCAGGCCTACACCCGTATGCTTGTGGAACGTGTGTGTAGGCTGGGTGTCCATATGTTGTGGTTCCCTAACGGCGACCCCATATGTGTATTCGCCACGGTTCCAGCTACCCTACTCGGCTAGCCCCGTGTTTTTCCCTTGACAGAGCCCCCTGGGAACAGGTTGGATCCACCCCAGGGACCGCCATAGGTAGCACTACCCTGATAGGCTAGTCCCTATGTGTAGTCTGTCACCCCTCCTTCTGTCGAAGGACGTGACTCCGCAGCGTTCCGTCTCCAAGATGGGTATGCTTTCCCAGCATTATCCAATAGTCACTCTGAGTGGGTCTTGCAGGAAAAAAGCTGTGACAGACCTTCCCGGGCCAGCATCCCTGGCGTGTTGGTAGGATCCCCAATTCGTCAGTCAGTTCCGACGTACGTCGAACGTGACCGACTGAAAGTGAACGTCAGGTGCTGTGCTTCCGCTGAAGGACAGAGTCACTTCGGCTCCTCAGTTGGAAAAGCGAGGATGCGGTATTCCACTTCCGTATTTATACCCGCGCTGCAGGGCGGTGCGTGGACCGCATGCCAACGTTATTGGCTCGTTTCTATACAAAATAGTATAATAACTATACTTTAAGTTAGATCGTTGATTTCTCTTAGTACCTCTTAATTTCAAATATTCATTCCACCATGGGACCTGGAGGCTAATGCTTGCAAATTACATTATCTCATGGACGCAAATTAGCCAGTTCTGATATTACAGAGGATTGCAGAGTGAATATTTTACCTTTAAGTGAGTCGCACACGCTTACTCATAACAGAAAGTTATGCAATAGTCACGAGAGATGCAACTTGTTAATAACAGTGACAGTCAGAAATCAGATTTTCCCTCATGCTTAGCGCCATGTGTAGCGCATACATGGGGTCCTCTGTATGAATCTGCCCTGACAGAAAGATTTGCGGAAACTCCTACAAACTCCTCATGCGACACTACTAGAATAATGGTTTCAGAAAGATACAGAATAAATCAAGATTAACATTTATTTTGGCCAGACAGAACTTAAATAATTATACACAAATCCATGGTACACAACTTTCAGCATAAAAATATAAAACACAATTACAAAGTAATATGAAAATAGTTTTAAAGAGTCATAT
This sequence comes from Paracanthobrama guichenoti, assembly GCA_018749465.1. Taxonomy (NCBI): domain Eukaryota; kingdom Metazoa; phylum Chordata; class Actinopteri; order Cypriniformes; family Gobionidae; genus Paracanthobrama; species Paracanthobrama guichenoti. The sequence goes on from CM031954.1 coordinate 8,753,062, forward strand.
CTGGCACACTACATACAGTGTGTGTGAGTACCTCTAGGACACGGACGCAACACAGCATGGGGGCTCTGGCTACAGAATGTTCCCAAATGGCAGCCCTGCCACCCTTCCTTAAATTCCCAGACCAGAACAAAGGGTTTGCAGAACAAAATATTTGCAACATAAACACCTAGTTTGGGGGAGAGGATCAGATATCTTAGAAGAGACCACTCAAAAAGGAGAACACACTTCTCATATGTTTCAATCTTTCTCACCCTACCAGTGACTTCAGTGAAGTTGAGACCATTTTACCAATTGCACTGTGACCTTTAAAAAGACACCAGACATGAAAGGGATAAAACAATAGATTCACAAGATACATTTTCTGTAGTATATCTGCATTCTGTGACTTGAATCAGGGGAAGGGAAGAGAGAGAGGGGGAGAAGGTTTTGGGCAGGGTCCTACAGTGTTTCTGTGAGATCTTCTCTCCAGATTATTGAGTTTTATTGTTTTATTGCAGGGCGTTGGATCTCAGCTTTTGTCTTGGCAGTAAAACTGCTCCTTACAAGGGGTTGAAAAATAGGCTACCACGACAGCGCCACGACAAAAGAAATCATTTTTTGAAAAAGGAATAAATGTGAATTTTCAGTCTGTATTGAATGAAGCAAAAAAAAAAAAAAAAAAAAAAAAATGCTGTGTACCTTGATTTCTGTTGAGGTGGCATCCTCAAAAACAACATGCGACCTGTAACGACTCACGAACAAATGACTCTTATGAGCCAGTTCTTTTTCGTGAAGCAAGAACATTTAGTAGCCTACAATGCTGTGAGATTCACAAAAAAATTTATCTTGAGCCGGATCATTTTAGTTAATCAAAACACTAAAACATGACCTGTGCATTTCGATCCACGAATAAATTACTGTTGTGAGCTTGTTTTTTTTTTGTTTTTTTTTTACAGAAGCAAAAACATTCAGTGCAACCAGAGTCGTCTGATTTCTGAACAAATGTTTATACATACAGTAGCCTACAACGCGACCCGCGCATTTCGATTCACAAACAAATGACTCTTTTGAGCCGGATCTGTTTAGTGAATCAAAAAACAGAGTGCGACTAGTAGTCAGATTCTCGACCAAATTACTCTTGAGTCTGTTCATTTAATGACTAATTAAATCAATAGTTTAAAACAACGGACTGGTTTGAATCAGTCTGACAAATGCTGCACTGAACTGAATTGATTAATGAATCATCATCCGCTGACTCACTTATGGAACTGCGAGTTACACTGTGTGAGTTCATTGAAATTAAAAATTTTAGTTAATACAATTAACATTTTTGAGAATTGACATCACCCTTTATTCAAATAGTATTAAAAGATTTTGTAAGCATATTGCGTACATTTTGTTTTATTTGTTATAATGCAGTGAAACATGCCAAATTGTGCTATTTTCATGATTTATCAAAACATTTTTATTTTTATTTATTTGATTCAGATACAATCATATTTTGAGTTTCTATTTATTAAACCCATTTCCTTCATTGTATTAACTCAATTTTTAATTTCAGTGAACTCAATATTTTAAGGCAACCAGGCTACTTTTTAAGTTAAACCAACAATATTTTTTTACAGTGTAGCATTGTTTTCAGAAAAGTTTTACATTAGTAATACAATTTTTCCAATGAATAAAAACTTTTCTGCATGTTTAGATTTTCATGTGGACCACGGAGAAACGAGTGAACGCAAAGTTTCTTGGGGAAATGCAAAAAAAATTAAAAAAATAAAAAATGCATTAAATCATGAAAACATGAATAATAGATTTTTCAGATTTAAAAAGATGCTCTACCCAGATCCCTCTACCCAGAGACTGTCTCATTAATAAAGATTAGACCCATTTTGCATGGAATATTCAGAATCTCTTCACTGTTCCTCCAGGTGTCTGCGTCTTTGGAGGAGCAGGCATTCACAGAGGCATGGGGTCTAAAAGCAAAGGAGAAATTCTCTGATTCTCTCTTGGAGACCTTCACCAATCCAGACCTGAAGAAAATCATCAAAAAGATCAATGTTCTGGGACCCGCCAACCTTCCAACCCCAGAGAGAGAGAGGGTGAGTTGACATACACCACTGAAGTTGAGGAGGTCAGAGCTCTTGACAATGCATCAAGATTGAGTTTTGATCGCTCTCTTTGTTTTCTCAGTACAATACCATTCTGAGCCAGATGGACAGCATCTACTCAACGGCAAAGGTGTGCCTCACTCCAGAGGAATGCTGGTCTTTAGAGCCTGGTGAGAAACGCTCCCAACACTTTGTTGATGTGTGTCTGTACAGGTCAAAGTGAAGGTAAAAATTCATGTAGACACAAAAGGAAATGCAAGCGCTTGGAACACAGCAAAATAATTATGTTAGACAAGCTTGAGATATGAGATGAAAGAGATTAAACAAAGAACACTAATCACAACCCAGAATGCAAAAGTGACAATGACAGCAGATAGATTAGATTTTAAATGGAGAACATTGTTAAAATGTTAGAAAAGGGCAATTTTGCAGATTTAAAATGTAATTTTATTTATAACTAAAGTCGCTATTCAGTCTTAACAACCTGATTGCAAGTGTGATATTGCTTTTACACAACAGTAAACAGGATTAATATTAAGAGACTTATTCATTTTTGTTCAGCCAACCCAATCTCTAAGCAGCACACAGTAGTGAATGATTCAATGACTCACACATAAAGACAGCCATATGTTTTGTTCCTGAAATAATTTTTGTTTAGATCAGAGCCATAGCTGCATGGGCAAGTGCTTCGATGTATTCGGGCAACTGCGACCCGAGTTTGAGTCCAGCTTGAGGTCATTTACTAATCTGATCTGATTACTAAGGCTTGTTCAGGTACATTTTCATAGGCGAATCCACACGGGGGAATTTTTTCCCATGCATATTTTGTAAGTTGTTCAACCAAATTTGCAGCCAAATTTGACCAACAAGAAAGTTTCCTGAATTGAACTGACTTCATTGTGAGCTGTTCTTCATACAGCTCTACACTATTGACAATGTTGGTATGTGACCGCATCTCAAAGATTCACTCATAAAGACAGTCACTTGTCGCACCTACTGGTGTAAATATGCAGCTTGCAGAAAAATCCCCACCACTTGACATCACTTGCATTATTCTCAACATTTAACCTTACAACATTTTTAAGTTTACATTAGCATTGTTAGGTTTATACTTCTTGCCTAATGAACAGAATGTTGCATTTGAATTATTTAGCCTAACTTAAAAGGTTGCTTTTATCAGAAGAGTGCAATATTACATCCAAATCACATGCAACACTATAATAAATATTTAAAATCTAAAAATATCTGTTAACTGCTTCTTTGGTTGAAGACAGATGTTTGTCATTAGTTCTAACAGAGTATAATTTATGTGACCATGCTTGCGTATAAGTGCAACGGATGTGTGCTGTTTCCCATCTCCAAATGCACGTACACCAAAAAAGCCACAAACAAATGACTCAGTATGAATTCTAGCTGATGTCCATCAACTCTTGCCACTTAATGGATCCTGCTATGAGATCCAAAGCTTAAGTCAACATGTTATGTATCCTTTGCTCCTAAATGCTTCCGTTCAAGGCTTTTTCCTGAGAAACTGCACTGATTTAGCTTCTGTGAGCCACAAAAACACTGCTGTAAACAAACGCCTTTTTCTTCTGGGGCTCATTTGCAAGACTCAGAAACTGTTTTACTCTTCAGTTAGCATTAATTATTATGCATTTACGTTATTTATGTGTCTTTTAGAGCTCACAGAAATCATGGCTACGTCAAGAAGCTATAAGAAGCTTCTGTATGCCTGGGAGGGCTGGCACAACTCCTCAGGGGTCCCACTCAGATCCCTCTACCCTGAGTTTGTGGAGCTCAGCAACAAGGCATCTCGAATGGATGGTGAGTGAGTAATTCTTTTAGATGAAATGAGGGGGGAGAACGATAAAGAAAGAAAGATCTGACACCCTGTTCTTCTTATCTACTCTTCTTAGGCTTTGAAGATACAGGAGACTACTGGCGTTCCTGGTACGAATCTCCAGACTTCGAGCAAGACCTAGAGAATCTGTTTAAACAGCTGGAACCTCTCTACCATAACCTGCACGCCTTTGTCCGCCGAAAGCTCTACGACTACTATGGTCCTAAATACATCAACCTCAAGGGTCCTATCCCTGCCCACCTCCTGGGTGAGTTCATTTGATTGTGAAAAACAATTTTTTTTTGATGATTATCCCTTGTGAAAAAGAAGTTATTATTACAGAAATAATAAAAGAATATACTTACGTGTGAATTGGATGTAATGTTTTCGGACACTTAATTGTATGCTATGTAAAATTAAGTAAAATATAATCTAGCTTAAATGTATATTAAATACTATTAGTTGAACTTATGTGTTTTTTTGACCCACTTAATTAGGACTTATAAATCTTTATATGTAATTTCATTTCAAAAGTAGTTCCTTTCACTGGAACTAAGGGGCCAAGCCCAACCCCTGAAAAACAACCCCACACCATAATCCCCCTCCACGAAACTTTACACTTGGCACAATGCAGTCAGGCAAGTACCGTTCTCCTGGCAACCACCAAACCCAGACTCGTCCATCAGATTGCCAGACAGAGAAGTGTGATTCGTCACTCTAGAGAACACGTCTCCACTGCTCTAGAGTCCAGTGGCGGCATGCTTTATACCACTGCTTCCGACGCTTTGCATTGCACTTGGTGATGTAAGGCTTGGATGAGCTGCTCGGCCATGGAAACCCATTCCATGAAGCTCTCTACGCTCTGTTCTTGAGCTAATCTGAAGGCCACACAAAGTTTGGAGGTCTGTAGCTATTGACTCTGTAGAAAGTTGGTGACTTCTGTGCACTGTGCGCCTCAGCATGCGCTGACCCCGGTCTGTGATTTTACGTGGCCTACCACTTCGTGGCTCAGTCGCTGTTGTTCCCAGTTGCTTCCACTTTGTTATAATACCACTAACAGTTGACCGTGGAATATTTAGTAGTGAGGAAATTTCACGAATGGACTTATTGCACAGGTGGCAACCTATCACGGTACCACGCTTGGATTCACTGAGCTCCTGAGAGTGACTCATTCTTTCACAAATGTTTGTAGAAGCGTCTGCATGCCTAGGTGCTTGATTTTATACACCTGTGGCCATGGAAGTGATTGGAACACCTGAATTCAATGACTGAATGTTTTTTAAAAATTTTTTTAATGTTTCTAGCATGTTATATGTTTGGCAACAGTTCTTTCAACCCTAATTGATGGGTTGTGTAGCTTTTCATTTCTTAAACAACTATGTAGGAAAACACATCATGGCCATATTCCAGGATGACAATGTCAAGATTCATTCATACAAGATCTGGACCAAAAATGTATGCACCTCTTGATGGAAATAACATCACAGCATTCATTTTCATCAAGAGGTGCATTAATATTTGGTCAAGATCTTGTATTGACAATGCAAGAGTGCAGCACTTTGTCAAGTCTCCTTCAGCACATCCCAAAGACTTTCAGTGAATTTAAGTCTGGACTCAGAGGAGCCAATTCATGTGTGAAAATGATGCTTCATGCTCCCTCCCAAGCATTCTTTCACAGTTTGAGCCTGATGAATCTTGACATTGTCATCCTGGAATATGGTCATTATGTGTCTTTCTACATGATTGTTTAAGAAATGATATATAACAATAAGTGTTAAAGATACTCGTGGTGATGGTCTCCTTGTGTTTGGTTTCTGTTAGGCAACATGTGGTCACAAAGGTGGAACAACGTCTACAACATGATGGTCCCTTTTCCTGACAAACCCAATGTAGATGTGACAGACACCATGATTGCTAAAGTAAGCTAACTGAACTATATCTCAAGGGCTAGATAATAGATAATACCCTGAGTCCTCCAGAGAGTGTTAAAGTGATTTGTACCCATAGGGTTATAATGCCACTCACATGTTCCGGGTGGCTGAGGAGTTCTTCACCTCTCTGGGTTTGATCGAAATGCCTCCTGAGTTTTGGGACAAGGCCATGCTTGAGAAACCATCTGATGGAAGGGAGGTGGTTTGCCATGCCTCTGCATGGGACTTTTACAACCGCAAAGACTTCAGGTACAGGGAAATTGGTTCATATTGTAGCATAATGGCAGACTGTGTTTTAGGGTTTCTGATGCTTGTATATTTTGTACTGAGGTAACTACCCTCACTTTTGGCACTTTCAAGTGTTTTAGGGATTGATTTTTATTAAAACTAACAGATTCATTTTTTTTTTGTAATATGAAAATCACCTTAAAACTGTCTTTCAAACTTTTCAATACCCTCATTAATTATTTTTTGCTATTTTTCAAATGCCTTTAGAGAAATTTTTTTTTTTTTTTTTTTTTTACTCCCAGACCCAGACTTTCAATCTTGAAAGATGAAAATCCATCATAATCATCATCAGTTGTGGTGTCATGTTCTTAATTTTTCTAAATTTGCTAATGACATCCTTCATCAGAGACAGTGGGCTTCATTTATAAAACATGCGTATGCTAAAATCCACGGCAACATTCGTATTTATAAAAACAGTCTTTGACGTGGAAAAGTGCTTAGCACCACATTAGGGTCTAATCCTACATAAAACTCTTTTCCTTGTGGCAGAGAGTCGGTGCACTGCAGGTATTTGGAAATCTAATCAATTCTTGCTGCTCGTCGTACACAAGTAAAGGATTTGGACGTTGACTGGTGATCTTTTATATGTTAATGACATTAATTAGGCACATTTACAAGTCTGAGATTTGAAACCATTCAGCTGTGCACAATTTCACAATCATTTGCAATTTATAGATTTCACATTTTGAAGAGAGGCGTACGCATGTTTTTTGTGCATACGTTCGTTCGCTGAATCACACGTATGCACATTTGAGAAATGATCATAAGACCAAATGTAGGTTTCTACGCAACATTTTATAAATGAGGCCCAGTGTCAGTAACAGTGTCATTGAAAAACATGCTTTAGATATGCAATGTATGAACAAAAAGTCTAAATATCTATTATTCCCAATCAAGCAGTAATTTGATCAAATTATGCAAAAATATATATAATTATGTTTTGTTTAGGATGCATAAAATTCTATCTACAAAATTACTAACACTTTACATCGATCTGCTTGTTCTATCTACATAACCTATTTATTTCCATCACAAATTTTCCTAGCCCTTCTCCTTCCCCAGCACCACCTGCCCAGATCTACTAGGGGGTTCTCCCTACTTTCCTTGCAGCACCTTCCCTGTATTTTTGTGCATGTTTTGGCAGTAGCCTTCATTTATGCCAGCAGCAGCAGCGTATCTGATCTAGTCCACCAAGACAAAGCCTCCATTCTTATCAATAAAATGCTGCTTAATTCTATTCTGAGCAGTCATGATTGAAATAACAATGAAAAATATTTCTAAACCATTTAATAATCTTAGTTAAGAATAATTTCAACATGTACTACAAACCCGATTCCAAAAAAGTTGGGACACTGTACAAATTGTGAATAAAGACAGAATGCAATGATGTGGAAGTTTCAAATTTCAGTATTTTATTCAGAATACAACAGAAGACATATCAAATGTTTAAACTGAGAAAATTTATTATTTTAAGGGAAAAATAAGTTGATTTTAAATTTCATGGCATCAACACATCTCAAAAAAGTTGGGACAAGGCCATGTTTCCCACTGTGTGGCATCCCCTCTTCTTTTTATAACAGTCTGCAAACGTCTGGGGACTGAGGAGACAAGTTGCTCAAGTTTAGGAATAGGAACGTTGTCCCATTCTTGTCTAATACAGGCTTCTAGTTGCTCAACTGTCTTAGGTCTTCTTTGTGGCATCTTCCTCTTTATGATGCGCCAAATGTTTTCTATGGGTGAAAGATCTGGACTGCAGGCTGGCCATTTCAGTACCCGGATCCTTCTTCTACGCAGCCATGATGTTGTAATTGATGCAGTATGTGGTCTGGCATTGTCATGTTGGAAAATGCAAGGTCTTCCCTGAAAGAGACGACGTCTGGATGGGAGCATATGTTATAGAACTTGGATATACCTTTCAGCATTGATGGTGCCTTTCCAGATGTGTAAGCTGCCCATGCCACATGCACTCATGCAACCCCATCCCATCAGAGATGCAGGCTTCTGAACTGAGCGCTGAGAACAACTTGGGTTGTCCTTGTCCTCTTTAGTTGACATGGCATCCCAGTTCCCTTTCAGTCGGTCACGTTCGACGTACGTCGGACGTCACCGACGAATTGGGATCACTTCAGGGAGCCCCTAACAGCTTCGAGATATAGAGAACAGGCCAATGAGAATTGGCGTGCGAGATTTGCATCTCGCGCTCCGCCCCGCGTCGCGGGTATAAAGCGGAAGTGAAATGCACGCACGTTTGTCATTCACTTCGGAGCCGAACGGCGTTGATGAAGAACGAAACGAGAGAGAGAGCGAGAGGCCAGAGAGAGAGGGAAACGCGTGTGTTGGCGAGACGGCACAACCAGCGCGACCGCGCCCCCTGCTGCATTAAGAGGAGAAAAAAAACTGCTGTTCTCACAGCAAGAGAGTTGTGAGTGCACACACACGGGCTGCACTATTTCCCGGTGTGTTGCCGCGGTCCTCCCCTGAGTGCTTCAGCACAAAAAAAAAAAAAAAAAAAAAAAAAAAAAAAAAAAGCGTTTTTCCTCACAAAGAGAGCTACACGGGTGTGACACTGCGTCTTTTCGAGATGTCATTCCACCCGTGCGCTACTGGATGCGGTCGTTCCCTGTCACCCGCTGACGGTCACAATCGCTGTATCACGTGCCTGGGCTTACAGCACGCTGAGGCAGCCTTTGTGGATAGTTCGTGTTCTCACTGCGGGAACATGACTATCGCAGCGCTTAGGTCGAGACTCGCCTACATTCGTGAAGGTGGAGTCCCCCTACCCATGCCTCGATCTAGCTCTATTCCCCAGAATAGATCTACTTCGACGAATGGCCGGGTGACCTGAGGATTACGGTTAGGGCTAACCCGCCGAGCGCACCTCCGCAGGCCCCTAACCCCTCACAAGCGCCGCTACGGTTGAGCTTCCGGAGGGACCCGCTGGCCCTCCCATGGGCGTCCGGCGGTCTCTTCGGAGCTCCGGCGGAGGAGCAGATGTCGATCGCTGCATCGGAGGGGGAGTTCCAGTCTCGGAGGATGAAGATTCGGCTGCACTGCCTCCCTCTGGGAGAGTGGCAGCGGTCGAATCAGACCCCGAGTTGACGGCTATGCTTTCCCGGCCGCCGAAAAGGTCGGGCTTGAGTGGAACCTCCACCACGTCCCGAACCTTCTAGGTTGGACGATTGGTTTCGGGCGGGCCGCGCTGGTTCTCAGCATCCCGCCCGGTACCTTTCTTCCCGGAGGTGCATGAGGAGCTCACCAGGTCGTGGTCGACACCCTTTAGTGCCAGGAACCGACCCGGTGGCTCCTCCTCCTCACTACCCTTGACGGCGGGCAAGCCAGGGGTACGGGGGATCCCGCCGTGGAGCGGGCCGTCGCGATGCAACTGTGTCCGGCGGCCGCCTCAATTGGCGCGGTGACCCACGCCTCCGTCCCAAGGCCTGTAAGTTCTCCTCCAGTCTGACTGCGAAGGCTTACAGGTCTTGTGGCCAGGCTGCGTCCGCCTTGCATGCCATGGCGCTGCTTCAGGTGCATCAGGCCCAGGCACTCATGGATATGCACGAGGGTAGCCCTGGCCCAGAGCTCCTCCGGGAGCTCCGGACGGCGACGGACCTCGCCCTCCGGGCGACGAAAGTCACCGCCCGTTCCATCGGTCAGGCGATGTCCACTCTAGTGGTCCAGGAGCGGCATCTCTGGCTCAACCTGGCCGACATGAGGGAGACCGATAAGACTCGGTTCCTGGACTCCCCATCTCCCGGCCGGGTTGTTCGGCGACGCGTCGAGAGCTTTGCCCAGCAGTTCTCGGCCGCCCAGAAGCAGACGGAGGCCATAAAATACATCCTGCCCGGCGGTCAGCTGCTGCCTCCACCCCGCCGCCGGCCCGCAGCACCTCCGCCTGCTCGTCGCCGAGGACGTCCGCCCGCCGCTGCCCCCGCTCCCGCCCCAGCCCAGCAGCAGCCTCCACCGGGCGTCGGCGTGGAGCCGGCCGTGGGAAGGACGTCCAGCCCGCTCAGGCCGCTGCCAAGCCAGGTGGCAAGCGCCGTCGTAAGAGACCCTGAGACGGGCCACCCAGAGATGGAGGAGACTGCTCTTCGGGAGACGGCCGCAGCACCTCTCCCCCCCCCGGAGGAGGGCCGGGGGGCGATATTGTGTCATCCTGTTCCGCCGCTAGCCCCAGTGCTAGCGGCACCCAAATTGTCAATAAAAGAGCAGTTTCCGGAATCTCTGGGTGCCAAGAGAGTGCGCTTGGCGGTGTTCGACGCTTCCATGCCTTGTCACCCTCAGGCGCCTCTCTTATCGCCAGCAGGGGGTGCCGGCTGTGTCTGGGACGCTCACCAACGGCCTCCCCACACTCGCGTGCCCCCTCAGCGGAAGCAGGTAAGTGTTGCACAGCACACTCAGACCCCACCTTGGGCCGCTACCATGCCGCCCGTATCGGGTCCCTGCATGCCGCCGCGCTGCCCCGCTGCGGGTACGTCTGTGGTGCCGTTGGTCCCGCTTGCACGGTTCCTGGGAGCCTGGCTAGCGCTTCCCAGCCCGTCTCGCTGGCTCATCCGTACTATCAGACTCGGCTATGCGATTCAGTTCGCCCGGCGTCCCCCCAAGTTCAGGGGCGTTCACTTCACCTCCGTGACGAAGGAGAATGCCCCTGTGCTCCAGGCGGAGATCGCAGTCCTACTGGCGAAGGACGCGATAGAGCCGGTCCCTCCAGCCGATATGAAGACCGGCTTCTACAGCCCGTACTTCATTGTACCCAAGAAAAGCGGCGGGTTACGACCGATCTTGGATCTGCGACTTCTGAACCAGTCCCTTCACAGGCTGCCGTTCAGGATGTTAACGCAGAAACGCATCTTCAGGTGCGTCCGTCCCCAAGATTGGTTTGCAGCGATCGACCTGAAGGACGCGTACTTTCATGTCTCGATTCTCCCTCGACACAGACCGCTCCCTACGCTTTGCATTCGACGGACGAGCATATCAGTACAAGGTCCTACCTTCGGGCTGGCCCTGTCGCCCGTGTCTTCACGAAAGTCGCGGAGCGCCATTGCTCCCATGAGAGAGCGTGGTGTTCGCATTCTCAACTACCTCGACGACTGGCTGATCCTTGCCCAGTCGCGAGAGCAGTTGTGCGAACACAGGGACATGGTGCTCCGTCACCTTTGCCGGTTGGGGCTTCAGGTCAACTGGGAGAAGAGCAAACTCTGCCCCTCGCAGAGGATCTCTTTCTCGGGATGGAGATAGACTGTCGCCGGACGGCGCGCCTCACCGAGGAGCGCGTCCAGTCAGTGTTGAACTGCGTGAACTCGTTCGAACGCAGGATAGCGGTACCACTGAAACATTTTCAGAGGCTCCTGGGGCATATGGCGTCCGCAGCCGCAGTAACGCCGCTGGGATTGCTTCATATGAGACCGCTTCAACGCTGGCTCCACGATCGGTCCCGAGATGGGCGTGGCGCAGCGGAACTCTCCGTGTCCAAGTGACGCCGAGATGCCGCCAAACCTTCAGCCCGTGGTCGGACCCTTCATTTCTACGGGCAGGCGTGCCTCTAGAACAAGTGTCCAGGCATGCTGTTGTCTCCACGGATGCCTCATCCACCGGCTGGGGTGCCACGTACAACGGGCTTGCAGTGTCGGGTCTGTGGACGGGCCCCAACTGCAATGGCATATCAATTGCCTGGAGTTGTTAGCAGTTCGTCTTGCACTCAGCCGCTTCAAAACGCCGCTCAGAGGCAAGCACGTTCTGGTCCGTACGACAGCACTGCGGCCGTTGCGTACATCAACAAACAGGGTGGTCTACGCCCCGTCGCATGTCACAACTTCGCCCGCCATCTCCTCCTATGGAGTCAGAAGCATCTGAGGTCGCCGTGCCATTCATATTCGGGCCTGCTCAATCGCGGCGGCCGACGAGCTCTCACGACAGCCAGTGCTCCCGGGAGAGTGGAGACTCCATCCCCAGGTGGTCCAGCTGATCTGGAGTCGCCTCGGGGCCGCGCAGGTAGATCTGTTTGCCGCCCCGGACTCCACCCACTGCCAGCTGTTCTATTCCCTGACCGAGGGGACCCTCGGTTCGGATGCGCTGGCACACAGCTGGCCCCGGGGCCTACGCAAATATGCGTTTCCCCCAGTGAGCCTTCTTGCACAAACACTGTGCAAGGTCAGGGAGGACGAGGAGCAGGTCCTGTTGGTCGCTCCGTACTGGCCCAACAGGACTTGGTTTTCGAACTAGTGCTCCTCGCGACAGCACCCCTTGGCCCATTCCTCTGAGGAAGGACCTCCTGACTCAGAGACGGGGCACCCTCTGGCACCCGCGTCCGGACCTCTGGAAACTCCATGTCTGGTCCCTGGACGGACGCTGCGGAGGTTCTAGGCGGTCTGCCACAAGCTGTGGTAGACACCATTACTTCCGCGAGCGCCCTCTACAAGGCACCTCTACGCGCTGAAGTGGAACCTGTTCGTCGAATGGTGCTCTTCTCGCCGAGAAGACCCCGAAGGTGTTCGGTCAGTTCTGTGCTTTCCTTCCTACAAGACGGGTTGGAGCGAAGGCTGTCTCCCTCCACCCTCAAAGTTTATGTGGCCGCCATCGCGCCAATCATGACTACGTGGCGGGAAGTCCTTAGGGAAGCACGATCTGATCGTCCAGGTTCCTGAGGGGGCGAGGAGACTGAATCCGCCTCGCTCTCTCTCTATACCCTCTTGGGACCTGTCTCTGGTGCTGACCGCACTGCAGAGGCCTCCCTTTGAGCCTTTGCAGTCAGCTGAGTTAAAAATTCTGTCTCTGAAGACAGTACTCCTGACTGCATTGGCCTCCATCAAGAGGGTAGGGGACCTGCAGGCATTTTCGGTCGACGAATCGTGCCTGGAATTCGGGCCTGGTAACTCTCACGTAATCCTGAGACCCGGCCGGGATATGTGCCCAAGGTTCCCACCACTCCTTTCCGGGACCAGGTGGTGAGCCTGCAAGCGCTGCCTTCGGAGGAGGCAGACCCAGCCCTAGCTTTTCTCTGTCCCGTCCGCGCTTTGCGCGGACTTACGTGAACAGAACGCAAAGCTTCAGGACCTCAGAACAGCTCTTCGTCTGTTATGGAGGACAGCAGAAGGGAAAGGCTGTCTCCAAGCAGAGGATGGCCCACTGGATAGTGGATGCCATCGTCTTGGCGTATGAAACCCAAGACGTGCCCTGCCCGCTCAGGTTAAGAGCCCACTCCACCAGGGGTGTAGCTTCTTCCTGGGCGCTGGCTCGTGGCGCCTCGCTGGCAGATATTTGTAGGGCTGCGGGCTGGGCGACACCTAACACGTTCGCTAGGTTCTATAGCCTACGTGTAGAGCCGGTATCTTCCTGTGTGCTCACTTCCCATAGTCAGTAACACCGGTGCCCGTTCTAAAGTGTCGGCTTGCTGCGCCACTCCCTTCCCCATGGAACGGATACGCGCGCTTATATGCTCCAGTCGAGTTCCCCAGTGTGGCGAACCCTGTCGAGTCCTCCGCAACCCTCGGCAGTCGGACGTGGCGAGGCGTCCGGCGCGCCAGGCCTAACGCTCGTATGCATTGGTGGAACTTGTGTTAGGCTGGGTTCCATATGTTGTGACCCCACGGCGGTCCCATATGTGTATTCTCCACGGTAAGTCTCCTTCGGCGAGCTCGTGTCTTTCCCTCTCTGCCGTCTCAGTGTGGTGTGGACCCCGCCTAGATGGCCGGAGCCACCCTGGGGCTTCCGTATGTAGCACTGCCCACGGCCAGTCCATACGTGTATTCTCCACATGGTAACTCCCTCCGGGCATGGTGTGGCTTCCGCGGCCCCGGGCACGCTTTCCCAGCGTTATCCAATAGTCGGCTGAGTGGGTCTTGCGGAACAGCAGCTGACTCTCCCTGCGTGAATTTCCCCGCCCGGAACAGCCGGGGTCTGAGGGGCTTTCCCAGGGCGCTGGAAGTGGTAGCAACTGTGGCGTGTTCCAAAGGGATCCCAATTGCCGGTGACGTCCGGCGTCGTCGAACGTGACCGACTGAAAGGGAACGTCTCGGTTACGTATGGTAACCCTCGTTCCCTGAAGGAGGGAACGGAGACGTACGTCCCGTCGCCACAATTGCTGTACCATCACTGCAGGCCGAGTCAGTAGTTCGGCTCCTCAGTGAAAAACAAACGTGCGTGCATTTCACTTCCGCTTTATACCCGCGACGCGGGGCGGAGCGCGAGATGCAAATCTCGCACGCCAATTCTCATTGGCCTGTTCTCTATATCTCGAAGCTGTTAGGGGCTCCCTGAAGTGATCCCAATTCGTCGGTGACGTCCGACGTACGTCTCCGTTCCCTCCTTCAGGGAACGAGGGTTACCATACGTAACCGAGACGTTTTCCAAAAAGAACTTCAAATTTTGATTGGTCTGACCACAGAACAGTTTTCCACTTTGCCACAGTCCATTTTAAATGAGCCTTGGCCCAGAGAAAACGCCTGCGCTTCTGGATCATGTTTAGATATGGCTTCTTTTTTGACCTATAGAGTTTTAGCCGGCAACGGCGAATGGCACGGTGGATTGTGTTCACCGACAAAGTTTTCTGGAAGTATTCCTGAGCCCATGTTGTGATTTCCATTACAGTAGCATTCCTGTATGTGATGCAGTGCCGTCTAAGGGCCGAAGATCACGGGCATCCAGTATGGTTTTCCGGCCTTGACCCTTACGCACAGAGATTGTTCCAGATTCTCTGAATCTTTGGATGATATTATGCACTGTAGATGAGGATAACTTCAAACTCTTTGCAGTTTTTCTGAGAAACTCCTTTCTGATATTGCTCCAGTATTTTTGGCCGCAGCATTGGGGGAATTGGTGATCCTCTGCCCATCTTGACTTCTGAGAGACACTGCCACTCTGAGAGGCTCTTTTTATACCCAATCATGTTGCCAATTGACCTAATAAGTTGCAGATTGGTCCTCCAGCTGTTCCTTATATGTACATTTAACTTTTCCGGCCTCTTATTGCTACCTGTCCCAACTTTTTTGGAATGTGTAGCTCTCATGAAATCCAAAATGAGCCAATATTTGGCATGACATTTCAAAATGTCTCAGTTTCAATATTTGATATGTTATCTGTATTCTATTGTGAATAAAATATAAGTTTATGAGATTTGTAAATTATTGCATTCCTTTTTTATTCACAATTTGTACAGTGTCCCAACTTTTTTGGATTCGGGTTTGTAATACATTATTAAATGAACTAAGTTAAAATGAACTAACAATGAACCTTTGTGTTTTTAATCAACCAGCATTAACAAAGATTAATAAATAATGCAAATAAATAATACAAATGTATTGCACATTGTTATTTAGGGCCCTATCATACACCCGGCTCAATGCTCAAAGTGCTAGTTTCAGCCAGACGCAGTTATCATTTTCACGTCCAGCGTCCCCGTTGTTTAAATAGCAAATACACTAGCGCCCATCTGTTTGCGTGCTGGTCTGAAAACGAGGTGTGTTCAGGCGCATTGTTGGTTCGTTGCTATTTTGAGCAATTGAAAACGACTGTGCCATCGCAGTATTTTTAGTGTTTTTTCAAAGGGAATGTTAGTAACATGCATCTATAGGCGGGTGCACAACGCACGTACACTCTGCTTATCACACACACAGGGACGCACAGCAGCACACAAACATTTTTAAATATTAAAAATAAAATGATTCCTCTCTGGAGAAGTGTTCAGTCTTTCCGCTCGCAAATTCCACCATGTATATAGCGAATCCATCATGGTGCAAGCACAACTGGCTTTTAAAGGGAATGGGAGATGAGACTCTAATTGGTTTATTGCACGTTAAGCCCAAAACACACCCATGACTCATTAAGAGACTAGGTACAACCGTTTTGGATCATGCACCTGGCACGCAACCGTTTTTTCAACGGTCAAACTAGCAAAAGTGGATTCAGACACACCCTAAGTGCACCTGTACCATAAGCTTCAGACCATACGCTCAGATCGTTAAAACAGGACCCTTAATGTTATTTAATACATTAACTAATGGGATCTTATTGTAAAGTTTTACCAATAAGCTTTATCAAGAATTGTTAATGGTATTCCAAATATGTTTAATACATTTCCACCATGGTATTAAATGCACTACATCAATTGCCTTTTTTGTCACTTTGGATATAAGTGTCTGCAAAATGCATAAATGTAAGGTAGACAGTTTCTTGGAATTTTACATTAAAAAATGTTCTACTCTGAAGCATGTATGTCCAATTTTGGACACTGTAAGTGGACAGCTGTTGAGTGTGTTATAATTTGAAAAAAAAGGGGGCAAAAATGCTGCTTTCCAACGAGCTTCAAACACTCCTCCTATCCTGCCTGTTGTTTGTCAAGAACTCGTACCCCAAACAAATTATTTTAATATAAAAATGAAGAAAAAAAAACATCACCATCAAAGATATTACTGAGTAATAAACAGCTAAATGTTTGTTTTTGGTTCTGTTTAGAATCAAACAGTGCACCACTGTGACTATGGAGCAGCTTTTCACCGTGCATCATGAGATGGGCCACGTCGAATATTACCTCCAGTATAAAGACCAGCCGGTCAGCTTCAGGAGAGGAGCCAATCCTGGCTTCCATGAGGCCGTAGGGGATGTGCTGTCTCTTTCTGTGTCCACACCTAAACATCTCCACACCATTGGCCTTCTGGATCAATTGACCGATGATGCTGGTAGGCGAAAGATGTTCAGGATGACACTTACAGTATAGTGTAAACCTCTGATAAACTGATGAAATATTTGAAATTCAATAGAGAGTGACATCAACTACCTGTTGAAGATGGCTTTGGAAAAGATCGCCTTCCTTCCTTTTGGGTACCTTATTGATCAGTGGCGCTGGGGTGTGTTTAGTGGACGAACACCGCCTGAACGTTACAATGCAGAATGGTGGTACCTCAGGTAAAAACCAGTCTCATAATGGATCACTGTGGTCAGCAATCGGTGCTGTTATTTCATAAAGAGTTCATGATAATGTTGATACACTCTAAAAAATGCTGGGTTAAAAACAACCCAAGTTGGGTTGAAAATGGACTAACCCAGCGATTGGGTTGTTTTAACCCAGTGGTTGGGTTGTTTTAACCCAGCGACTGGGTTGTCTTAAGCAAACATTTAACCCAACCGCTGGGTTAAAACAACCCATTCACTAGGTTAAAACAACCCAATTGCTGGGTTAGTCCATTTTCAACCCAACTTGGCAACCCAGCATTTTTTAGAGTGTAGGTAACTTAAAGAGCCCCTAAAGAGGGAAAAAAAAAAGATGGGAGAAAAAATGATGTCAATGCTTTTGCATTCTCTCGCAATTGTTTTGCATTCCCTCAAGAAACTTTGCGTTCGCTCACAAAGTGTTTGCGTTCCCCTGAAAAACTTCTTTGCAAGTGAATGCAAAGTTTCTCTGGGGAACGTAAACATTTTGTTTAAAACATTTTTTCCTCCCATCTCATATATTTTCTATTCCCATGTCCCTTTAGGGGTTCTGTAGTAACCTTCCTGAACTGATGTCTTTAGATTCTTTTTTTTCTTTTCTTTTTACATCAAAACTATGTCAACTACTTTGTTTGTAGTGTCTAATCAATTTATGATTAGAAATAAATTGTGCACAATTGTTTAAATAATTTAATTCTCAAAAACATACTTTTGCTTACTTAGCTACATACACTACCATTCAAATAACAAAAAACCAAAAAAAAATGGATTTGCTATACGGGCTGAGACTTTCTATCATGTAATAGAACAGAAATAGAGAAAGAGACAGACACACTGGGTTCCCACTTGTTCTGTAAACATTTGATAAAGTTACTGTTATCATAGCAGGGACCCGACACACATCACTGAGAGCTGGTATCAGTTGTTTTTGGTTCACCTACAACAGATGGAGGAGGGTGTGGCCCTGGTGTTGTGACCGAAGAAGTCTCACACGAGGAACTGTTTACTCAAATAGTAATAATTGCAATTTTAGTAATTGCAATTGTAATAATATTTCACAATATTATTGTTTTTACTGTACATTTGATCAAATACATGTAAAATGAACTTTTTGCTACATGGCCGGTGACTTTTTAGCAAAAACAGGCAGTATCAGTGAAAATTCATATTTTTGAGGTACAGCAATTCAATAAAGTAAATGTAAAATAATGCATAGTTAAACATCCTTATTAATTAATCCTTTATTAAAGTTACAGAAGTGATTTTTTCTTTGTCCTTTGTTGTTTGATTAACATTAAAAACAGGCAGCAGTAGGATTAATAGGCTGCTGTCACTTTAAGAGTGAATGCATGGAACTAATATACTGATACTGTACACGTTTACTTTCTCAACTGTTAACATTCACTTAAGGCATGGCCGACTATGTTTACTTCCATACTCAATTGAAAAAGACATGAAAGAGAGCTCAGTTTAGTATTCACATGCTGTCTGAGACACGGATTTATAGGCGCAATTCAGATTTGTGTGTGTACTTTCCTCACAGTAACAAAATGAGCTCCCTTTCGCGTAAACTTTCATGATGATGAAGCGCTGGTGCGTCAACTGTCCCAAGCGTCATTCATAAAAATGTTACTGGCCAAATGGCAGTGACACCATTTCATATATTCTTCAACGCCGATTTTTACTCACATTTGGCGCTTGGCGAGTGTTAATTTTAGGCCCTGAATAAATACATGAGCATAAGAGACATATTTTTCAAAAACAT
Organism: Paracanthobrama guichenoti; assembly: GCA_018749465.1. Taxonomy (NCBI): domain Eukaryota; kingdom Metazoa; phylum Chordata; class Actinopteri; order Cypriniformes; family Gobionidae; genus Paracanthobrama; species Paracanthobrama guichenoti. Next base: position 8,771,893 of record CM031954.1, read on the forward strand.
TAAAAAAACGTATTGAAGCCAAACCTCTGAAGAGTGTTTTTTTAAATGTAAATCAACAGTACTTCCTTGAATCAATTGATATTTTATTTCTTTTATCAGGACAAAATACCAAGGCATCTGTCCACCAACCAGACGTACAGAGGAACATTTTGATGCCGGAGCAAAATATCATATTCCTGGAAACACACCGTACATCAGGTTGGGTTCTTAACATGAGATTCCCGTGGTAAATAAACAATCAATAATCAAAACTCTGAGATAGAGAGATAGGCTAACTATTTTTTTTTCTCATTTAACCTTGTAGATACTTTGTGAGCTTTATTCTTCAGTTCCAGTTCCATGAGAAACTATGTAAAGAGGCTGGACATACTGGACCTCTGCACACATGTGACATTTACAGATCGGCAGAGGCTGGAGCTGTTTTACAGTATGTATTGACTATATGATTGACTGTTGCTGGTTTGGATGAAACCACTGTATCATCACAATGAATGGAAAGTCTGTAGATTGGGACTGAGTGTTATTTTATTGCTTTTGGAAGGAAAGTCTTAAAGGCTGGCTCTTCAAAGCCTTGGACAGAGGTGCTTCAAGAGGCTCTGGGCACTGACAAAATGAGCACCAGCTCTCTGATGAGCTATTTTGAGCCAATTACTACCTGGCTACGGGAACAGAACGAGAAAACAGGAGAGACGCTGGGCTGGCCTGATTTTAATTGGGTGCCACCAGTACCAGAAGGCTACCCTGAAGACATTGGTAAGACCATATGCAGACCGAAGTTGCGATAGTCTTTTCTTCCCTATTGTGATATCTGAGTGAAATGGCTTCTCGGACAAGAAAATAAAATATAGGGTGGGACTTGATTTTGTCCATGGGGAATTGATTGGATTGTTGTGGTTTGCTATTGGTCGATCTCATGTGAGTGGCAGGTTGTCCCACACTCGCGCCAGTAAACACGTCATCAGATCAGAGAAAAGAAGAGACGCCGCTGCAAGAGGGAGGAGAAGTTATTAGGAGTAAAGATTGCGAGGGCACGTGAATTTGCACAGATTAATCATTTATTATAAATACTGCAATATTCCATTAAAGGCACAATATGTAATTTTCACCACTGATCGCTTATTCAAAACAAAGGCAGCTTGATGACGCCTTGATTTTGCAGAATCATGGGAGTTGTTGTCTTCACCTCTACAGCCGGTGGAAAAGAATCTGACGGGATTCATATACATGGATGAGCAAATATATTAAAGATTTATTAATGTTAATGTAGTATAAAGAAGGGTGGGGCTGAAAGCTGTTGGAGCAATTGCTAATAAAACAAGCATGACACATGGCTCGAGAGCAGTGGAGCTTTTATTATGCCATAGTTGCCGCTTCCACTTCTTCCGCTCATGCGTATGTGGGATAATGATGCGCTGTTTTATCATATTAGATACATTTGAGTGTGTTGAAAGTTATGTCAAAATGCTACTCTGTGCGTTCGATCAGCGGCTACTATGAGACACTTGCTGCACACTGCAGTGAGCTAGATCAATATTAGGCATGGTAAAACATAGTACTCACGGTAAATCATGAAAACCAGATTTAAACAATAAGACTAACTGTGTTGGGATGTATAACAATGATTAGTTTTCTGTCAATGAATGTCTCCAAACAGTTGCTCGTCTGTCTAGTAAAACACATAATATATTAAAGCGTCTTCTGTGTTTCCATGGTTTCTACAAAATAAAAACAATCGAGGGTGACGCGGGTATGATGTCATTGATAGGCGACGCATTGACACAGTCTGTGTCCTGGTTAAAATTGCTTATTTCTCTGGATTTAGACATTCTTAGAGGCACAAGATGTCATCTGCTACATTTTAATGAAATGAGAGAGAGAGCGCATCTGTGGTGTGGTACGAGAGGCATAAACAATAGCACTGCCTCAAATACCCGGATAAGCACATGTTGTATAGCAATGTTATCGGGGAATAACTTGCATTTCAGAGAGCCATGTAATAAATAAAAATGATATAATGCATTACACATTTAATCATGAAAGTTGCCAATTCCTTGGTTTCCCCACAGAATTAGGCTACTTTCTAAACCATTGCTGTTTTAAACCAAACCACTTTTAAGTTTCAACTTTGAAATTGATAGTGCTGTTGCCTTATATATTAGTATACTACAAAGCCTCAGAAAATGAGCAAAACTCATGTTTTTTTTCTTGAAAGCCTCAGGTAAAATAACAGATGAGATGCAGGCCAAACAGTTCTTGGAGGAATACGAGAGCACAGCCGAGAAAGTTTGGAACGCTTATACCGAGGCCTCCTGGACCTACAACACTGACATCACTGAAGCCAACAAGGAGATCATGGTGAGGCCCAGACTGCTCTGTTTACTACAACAACATTTATTCTCAGAGTCTCATGCTGCTGGTTTTTGGCTTTAGCTGCAAAAGAACCTGGAGATGGCCAATCACACAAAGATCTATGGAATAGAGGCCCATAAATTCGACACCACCGACTTCCAAGACGAGTCAGTAAAGAGAATCCTGATGAAACTGAGTGACCTTGAGAGAGCTGTACTTCCTGAAGAAGATCTCAAGGAGGTAAGGATAGATAGATAGATAGATAGATAGATAGATAGATAGATAGATAGATAGATAGATAGATAGATAGATAGATAGATAGATAGATAGATAGATAGATAGATAGATAGATAGATAGATAGATAGATAGATAGATAGATAGATAGATAGATAGATAGATAGATAGATAGATAGATAGTAGTTATATAGTACTGGTCAAAAGTTTGGACACATTACTATTTATATTTTTATAAAGTCTCCTTATAAAGACTTTTACACCTAGATAGATCATGCTTGATATTGCTTTGCTTCATACATTTTCACTATTGAACCCTGCCATGTCTTATCCCACTGTAAGTGCAATACTGTAATTGTGTTTATATTGGATTTTACAAACTAAAGGATTGAAAAAGTCTACATTTTATTTGTGGTAATTGATAGCAGGTCACAGCTACTGTTGATAGAGCTGAACTTGTGCTTTTTGAAAGACTAAAATATGACCTCCTCATATTTTTCATGTTCATAGTACAATAATTTGCTAGCGTCCATGGAGACCCTGTACAGTGTAGCGACAGTCTGCAAGGATGGATCAAATTGTCTGCCATTGGATCCAGGTGAGTTAACTTTGAGTTTTACTATACCATTTAAAAGTTTGGGGTCAGACTTGTTTTTTTGTTTTTTTGAAAGACATTAATATTTTTATTTAGCAAGGACGCATTACTCTGATCAAAAGTGACAGTAGAGACATTTATATTGTATAAATTTATCCAAATAAATGCTGTTCATTCTCTTCATCGAAGAATCCTGAGAAAAAAAATGAAACGGTTTCCACACAAAATATTAAGCAACACATAATAATAATTTGCTTCTCAAGAAATGTTTCTTATCATGTTAGAATGACGTCTGAGGGATCATGCTGAAAATTCAGCTTTGATCACAGGAATAAATTACATTTTACAATATATTGAAATAGACAACAGGTTGTAATAATTTTAAATTGTAATAATATTTCAGAATATTTCTGTTTTTACTGTACTTTTGATCAAATAAATGCAGCCTTGGTGAGCAAAAAAAAGACAAAAATCTTAAAAATCTTAGTAGACAAGCTTACAACTGATCATGTATTACAGTATACAGTATATAATGTGTGGAAGTCAGCACATAACGACAAGTTTTGTACAACATTTTATTTGATGTTTTAAAAGTTATGTATATGCAGTCTAGAAACCCGCTGTGTTTTTGTTAGTTACAATGACTGCAAACTGTTCATAGTGGAACAGTGCTTACTGAGTCTGTTTTTCATATCACAGCCTGCCAAATTGATTACTCCAACCCCCCTTATGCTCTGTTTTTGATGTGTTTGTGTTTTGTTTTCCAGATCTGAATAAGATCATGGCCGAGTCCAGGGATTATGATGAGCTGCTGTTCGCCTGGCAGGGTTGGCGTAATGCCTCGGGCAGAGAGCTCCGCAACAGCTTCAAGAGATACGTGGAGCTTGCCAACTTAGCTGCAAAGAGCAATGGTAAATGCCTAAAAATAAAGCACTTCTTGTATGAAGATCTCTTGCAACACAGGACAGCTGGAGAAATATATTTTTGAGGAGGACAGTGAATTTGGTTTTCAGGCTACATTTTGAAAGTGTACAAACTTTATCCAAGTGGCAACAAACACTGACTGACTCACAATAAGAATAGTTCAAGAGAACATTCAATGACGTTCTAATGTTGATTGTTTGTCCAATATCAGGCCACACGGATAATGGGGCATTCTGGCGTTCCCTGTATGAGACCCCCACCTTTGAACAGGATCTGGAGGACTTGTGGAAAGATCTAGAACCGCTCTACCTCAACGTTCATGCTTATGTGCGTAGGGCCCTGTACAAGAAATATGGACCAGAACGCATCAACCTTAAAGGGCCGATTCCAGCTCATCTGCTCGGTGAGAGATTAAATATTCACAATAATGTGATTTGTACTTTTTATTGCAATATGCTTTGGTTAGAAAGTCTTACCAACAATATGTAATACATTACATATTATCTAAACTCTCTGGCCCAGTAATATCAGGAGTGCATTTCCCATACAATGATGTAACTCGCTGCTTAACTACCACAGAATGATGCATCGTTGAAGATTCCCAAACCGTATTGTCGAAAATTTGTCATTCAACCACGTTGGTTAATGATGCCACACAGGTGGTGGAGTAATAACTTATTTTAATTAATTTTAGGACTTATTCTCATTTTTCTGTTATTTTGGAAACGTTATTTCCAGATTCAATCATAGGCTCTCACTCCTTACGCAGTGTTGGGGAGTAACTAGTTACATGTAACTAGATTACATAATTTAGTTACAAAATAAATGTAACTGTTAAAGTTACTGAGAAAAAAAAAATTTATACAAAAAAAATTTAATACAATTAGCCACCAATTCACTAGTAAAACATAGTCACAAACTGCCATGAGACTGTGCTGAACAAAAAGTGAACATAATTGATTTTGACTAATTATGCCTATTTGTACCTAAGTGATATACGGCAACTAACTATTAATGTGTTTAATTTATATTTTTTGGCTCCATTTAGAAGACTAGCATTCATAAATTATGACAGAGTGGGTTTTTTGGAGGAAGAACTGTTACTTTAAACCAAATCTGAACTGTGCATACTTGTTAACTTTGCTACCTCAAATCAAACTCAGCAATTTAAAAGACATTTTCGAATCAACTTTAGTCCTGCAACCTTAATTCTTTAAACCCAGATCTTTCTTTCACAGAAGTGGCTAAACACGGAAAAGGATTCAATAGGAGCAAATCAAAGGCTAAAAAGTAATATCCGGAATGCCATCTTTTTTTCTTGAGGGTTTACATTGATATTCTGTAGTTGTTTTGCGGCACCTCCAAAAGAATCGTCAGGATTTAATGTGCATTCAAAATCACCAAGCGTGACTGTTTGAGTGTGTGTGTGTGTGTGTGTGTGTGTGTGTGTGTGTGAGCGTACATATTAGTGTCTGCATTTGGGTATGCACGTTTGGGAAATTGTGTGTACTTGTGTTTGTGTGTTTGCAATCGTTCCACATGATTGGAGATTAAATGGCTTGGAATTCCAAGCCCAGTGGCTTCCTCCAGTGCCAGTGATCAGAGATATTAAACCATCTCTCACATCCTGCCGTTCAGTTGGCTGATGTTTTTCTCTGCTCGGTTTTTCACAGGAAACATGTGGGCCCAAACATGGTCTGGTATCATGGACCTTGTCATTCCGTACCCTGATGCCACACAAGTGGATGCCACACCAGCCATGATTGCCCAAGTAAGATCAAAACTGAATTCTTTAATCTATTTTCAGCTCACACTCTGAACTCTTGGAAAAAGTTCCATGTGTGTCATTCTCTAAAGGCAGCGGCTATTTACATTTAAGAGTTAAAGAAGGTAGATGTTATTTATACTGAGTGCATATAGTGGTAGATACTGTTTGCACCAAGTGTAAATAGCAACAAATAGCATCTTGTTTACATGGAGTACAAATAGGTATGATAGATACACAATATTGCCAAACGTTTTGGGACGCCTGCCTTTACATGCACATGAACTTTAACGACATCCCATTTTTAATCCATAGGGTTTAATATGGAGTTGGCCCACCCTTTGTAGCTATAACAGCTTCAACTCTTCTGGGAAGGATTTCCATAAGCTTTAGGAATGTGTTTATGGGAATTTTTGACTTTTAGAAGAAAAGCACATTTGTGAGGTCAGGCACTGATGTTGGACGAGAAGGCCTGGCTCGCAGTCTCCGCTCTAATTCATCCCAAAGGTGTTCTATCGGATTGAGGTCAGGACTCTGTTCAGGCCAGTCAAGTTCCTCCACACCAAACTCGCTCATCCATGTCTTTATGGACCAACGCTTTGTGCACTGGTGCGCAGTCATGTTGGAACAGGAAGAAGCCATCCCCAAACTGTTCCCACTAAGTTGGGAGCATGAAATTGTCCAAAATGTCTTGGTATGCTGAAGCATTAAGAGTTCCTTTCACTGGAACTAAGGGGCCAAGCCCAACCCCTGAAAAACAACCCCACACCATAATGCTTCCTCCACCAAACTTTACACTTGGCACAATGCAGTCAGGCAAGTACCGTTCTCCTGGCAACCGCCAAACCCACACTTGTCCATTGGACTGCCAGACAGAGAAGCGTGATTCGTCACTTCAGAGAACACGTCTCCACTGCTCTAAAGTCAAGTGATGGCGTGCTTTATACCACTGCATCCAACCACTGCACTTGGTGATGTAAGGCTTGGATGAGCTGCTCAGCCATGGAAACCCATTACATGAAGCTCTCTTGTTCTTGAGCTAATCTGAAGGCCACACGAAGTTTGGAGGTCTGTACCTATTGACTCTGCAGAAAGTTAGTGACTTCTGTGCACTGTGCGCCTCAGCATGCGCTGACCCCACTCTGTGATTTTACGTGGCCTGTTGTTCCCAATTGCTTCCACTTTGTTATAATACCACTAACAGTTGGCCGTGGAATATTTAGTAGTGAGGAAATTTCACGAATGGACTTATTGCACAGGTGGCAACCTATCACGGTACCACGCTTGGATTCACTGAGCTCCTGAGAGTGACCCATTCTTTCACAAATGTTTGTAGAAGCGTCTGCATGCCTAGGTGTTTGATTTTATACACCTGTGCCTATGGAAGTGATCGGAACACCTGAATTAAATTGTGGAGTGGTGTCCCAATACTTATAATACTGGCAATATAGTGTATATTTTATGCCTCCTTCTGCATACACAATTTCATTGGATTATTTGAAATTTAGACAGTGAAATTAAATATTTGTGAATCTAAACTGATATTTCCTAAACTAAAAGAAAAAGACATAAATAACCTTGAAACTTTGGTTAAGAATCGTTTGGTAAAGACGCACTGTGCAATTGCATATAAATCTATATTAAACTTTGGTTTCTATATAGTAAACTGCTCTTTGGTTCTTCAGGGTTGGGACCCCAAGCGGATGTTTGAGGAATCAGACAGCTTCTTTACTTCTCTGGGTCTTCTTCCCATGCCTCGTGAGTTTTGGGACAAGTCCATGCTGGAAAAACCAACTGATGGCCGTGAAGTTGTCTGCCATGCCTCTGCTTGGGACTTCTACAACCGTAAAGACTTCAGGTACATGCCTCATATCACTGCAGGATAGTTATACTTAGAAAAAAAAAGAAAAAAAAAATATATATACAAAAGCTGTCACTGGGAAAGTAGCCTTTAAAAGGTGCTAATATGCACTCTTTAGCAGTGTTGGGTAAGTTACTCTAAAAAGTAATGAATTACTAGTTACTAATTGTATCTTCAATAGTGTAAGTTGATTACTCTACAAATTACTCTGTCCAAAAAGTATTTAATTACTTATTACTAATTACTTTCCAAATCCTATATCAACCTCAAGTTGATTCAAGGATAGACATCAAACGGCTCTTTTAATTAATTCAAATACATAATATAAAGCTACATCAATTATTCTTATTAACTGACCAAAGTATTACAAATGTGAGATGGATAGATAAAAACATTTTAAAGTTAGATTTTAAAATTTGATGTTAATTCCACTATTGTATCATATATAATTGTTCTACAGTTTATACACAGTATTTAGTTCAATTACTTGTTAAGTAGCTGTAATTAAATTACACAAAAATAAGAGTAATCCCTTACTTTACTTTTCAAGCGAAAAGGAATTAAATTACAGTAACTAATTACTTTGTAACTAGTTACACCCAACACTACTCTTTAGGTACAAAGGTGTACCTTTTGAAAGGTTACAGCCCCAGTGACAGGAGAGGAGTGATATTTTCAATAACAAATGCGGTTACATGTAAAAACCAATAAGGTTTTATGACATGAAGTTTGTTCCAAAGACCAAAAATCAGTGTTGACTAACATACTAAAGCACATGTGAAGTATTTGATTATAATTTGAACTGCAGTGTTTTATTTGATATTACATTGAAAGTTTAATAGTTTTAAATGTACAAAATTACAATATTATTACAAATGTGTAATTACAAATATATTCAAAGGTGTAGTAAGTGATTGCTGAGAAACACTGTTGATATTTGAAATCAACACCCAAACAAACACGCCCCTCCCTTCATTGCTCCGCCCCCAAAATAACGAACATGCAACACAGGCAAACACTAACAGCTGGTGCATCAGCTGTGATTCAACAACTTGGTTCTGTGAAACTTAGCAAAAACCAATGTACGTTACTTACGTATCAAGCAGACTCCAATATTACCACGGGTCCTAAAGCTCTTGCCTGATTGTAACCCTTCTTCCAATTATATTCCTCTGACCTTTTCCTCTTTGGTAATATCTCAGCCATTTCTCTTTCTACAAATGTCCCACTTGCTCAATCTCTCCTCCCCCATCATAAGCGGATACGCCCCCTACTGCTGATTGGCTACAAGAGTGTTTTGGGGGATTGGGGGATGTGGCCCCGGCTCAATTTTTATTTATTTTTTTAATATGCAAATAACACATTTGTCATAAGTTACATTTGGCATGTCCTGCCTTATCTACTTTTTTTAAACACAGTGAAAGTGTATGCGCAACTCCCTTCACTTCCTGCTTCACTTCCACCTTGAGCCATGCCCAGCTCCACTAGCACCTCCCTGCTGAGTCTAGCTGTGCTATATATGAGTCCTCCTCATTAAGCTCCCTCATTCTGAAATGGAAAATCACGATACGTTAGCCAATCTCATCGGTCCAAGGACTGATCGGTGTTTCGAGATACACAGCTACTCGAATTCTGAGCTACAGTACAAGGTAAAGATTTCAAATGATAGACTTGGATGCAAAATGTAGCCCTTTATTATACAGAAATTTGCTGTTGGTGTATTAGCCTAAAACAACACGCTCGCCAGATTGTTAATCTAAATAGCCCTATGTTGTTAGAAATGCATCCCATACAACAAGAGATTAACACAGTTGCCAAATTGCTTCATGTTACACTTACTCTCGTATCAGCTAGTGTGTGAACAGTCACATTTAACTTCTTACCCACATCATGAATGACTGCCTAAAGCCTTGTTTATACTTTCGCCTGGCACCGCAGTGCGAGCCTCCACTGACTGCGCACGCATCTCCCCAAACGGACGAGGCATTTACTTGACGCTACTGTTTTAGACTGAAAACCAGATCATACCACTGATTTAGACACACAAACTGGTTGCCTGTGTGATGAGATGTACTAATATCCGTCTGCTCGGGCAGATTCGGCTCAAAGTCGTGCATCTTCGGATGCAGAGGACCTTCGCGCTCATGCGGACGCACGACAACCTAATATTCAGGGTAGTTCAGACTTCGAGCAGTAGCCGTATATCTTGGAACTCAGAGCAGAGCACCCGGCTAACGATAAGCCTAGCTAACGGCATGGGTATGACGACAATACAATATTATTGTAAATTATATCACATAAAAAAGCGGTAGCTAACGTTAATTGAATCAAGCAAACAAATAGCTGTTATTTTTGCTCCAAAAAGCTTGAATTTAACAATATGCTTCCTTCCATCAGACTCGAATGGTAGCCAGGCGTCTCATTCAATGGCGAGCTCAGTTGATGCTGTGCTTCAAGATTCTGACGCAAGTGCTAAGATTCCGATTGGCGTTCGATAACATTTATTCCGAATTAAGTAAATTATTTTACTTAAAAAAGGAAAAAAAATTTCACTAGTTTCACAAGCATCGTGTTATTAGCATAGGAACAAACTCAGCTGGAATCAATTGTGCTTTGGATGTGGAGTGTTATTTGTATGATGTATAAAGTTTCAGTAGAGTGTTTAATATTGTCTTGATTCAGTCACTATGCTGCTTATAGGCAGTAAATGACAACGGATCTTGCCAGTTTTTAGTAAAAACCTAAGATGTCAGCTAGGCCAAATAAACCACAATTTCACATACTCCTCTTGTTCATTTGATGAGGGGAGGATGTCAGAGCTGAAATTACATCTGAAACAACAGATTTCTAGCCTTTTCCTTCCCATGTGTTATCTTGTGAACCTCGCTGTGAACCTTCCCCCCCCATCCTCTTACCATCTCTAGGATCAAACAGTGCACGGTGGTGACCATGGATGACCTCATCACCGTGCACCATGAGATGGGCCACGTTCAATACTTCCTGCAGTATAAGGATCAACCCATCTCTTTCCGTGAAGGCGCCAACCCTGGATTCCATGAGGCCATCGGTGACGTATTGGCCCTGTCAGTCTCCACACCTAAACATCTTAAGAGCATTGGCCTGCTGGACAAGGTGGAGGAAAATAAAGGTACATCCGTAATTAAGCTTGCAACAAAACACACGTTAAATGCTAGTCCAAACTCTAAGTGGTTTTTACTGGTTTGTAGAGAGCACCATCAACTTCCTGATGAGCATTGCGTTGGATAAGATTGCCTTCCTGCCTTTCGGCTACCTGATGGACCAGTGGAGGTGGAAAGTATTTGATGGAAGGACCTCAAGCTCAGAGTACAACAAAGAGTGGTGGAACCTGAGGTGAACATTCTTCTACTAATCCACACCATTAAAGGGGTAGTACTAGTAGTCCAGTGATGCAGAATTCAGTCATATAATAATTCAATTTACTGTATAATGCAGAATGTCTGTGAATATTAAACCGAAAAAAGACTATTTAAATAGGAAGTCTGCATGTTCTGTGTGTCTCTGTGTGAATGAGTGGCGGAGTTTGGTCTACTGCACGTACTCGAGACGGTTTCTGCCGTCTCACTATGAGGACATGAACAGATGAACATCATCTCCAGAGCTGCTCTGAGAGTCACTTCACCAGAATTTTATCATTCCATATGCTGTCTTAATTCAAAAGGCTGTGCCTTATGTCATTGAAGCAACCTCATTTCAGAAAAGTAACCATTATGTTTAAAAGTAAGACAGAAATGACAGTAATTTACACCTCATAAGCAATAACAGTTTTATAATAGTTGTTTTTATGAAATGAGACAACCTTGATGATGTATGTGTCCGACAAATGCGAGTGTCACTTGGCTGTGCAGTATTAATCCAAAGAATGAGATGCGTTACGCAGAATGAACAGTAGATACTTTGGTCACACTTTTAGTTTAGTGTCCAATTCTCACTATTAACTATGACTATAACTATTAACTATAACTTCTCAATATTAACTATGACTTTTTCCTCAATAAACTCCTAATTACTGTTTATTAATAGTTAGCAAGGTAGTTGTTAAGTTTAGGTTTTGGGTAGGATTATGGGCTGTAGAATATGGTCATGCAGAATAAGGCATACATTTGTGTTTTATAAGTACTAAGAAACAGCTAATATCCTAGTAATATGTAGGCTAATAAGCAACTAGTTCATAGTGAGAATTGGACCCTAAACTAAAGTGTTAAAGATACTTTTAATAAGCACTAAGAATTACCAAACACACTACACATTGACGACACCGAACGGAGAACTGACAAAACTGAGCACTTATAAAAATAAGATGATAATCAACAGAACAGGGAACAGGTGCAAAACTAATTAGAAACCATGGTAACAAACAAGAACTCAGTCAAAGACAGTGACAATGAAATTAAACAGAGTAAGATAATGAATCTGAGGGCACATTTACACAGCAACAATGTACTAAAAACCGAAAAAATGTTCCTTTGACAACGTTGCCAAAACAATTGGCATTCACATGGATCCGCGACAACAATTAAAAACGCTGTATTGTGCTGCCAGGCCAGTAGTTGGCGATTCACTTTGTAAAGAAACACTATGCACCTATAGGCTGAACATGTAATACGCATGCGTATGATGTCATCATTTTCACAAATTTGCGTTTTTACACGGAGGAGGCAAAAACGTGCAAAAACTAAATTTGTATTAAATCACTATAAAACACCAGGAACAAAACAAAACAAAAAAATCATATGGAACTATTACATTTCATAGGGCACTATTATAGTTTTTTAATAAATTACTATAATTTTAAAATTTGTATAAATTCAATTGATTAGACATCTTTTTGATATGATCTGACATTTTAGCCAGCAATACGATATTTGCCAATAACCACAATACGATTGCAAATCCTATATCTCAATTGGGACACTTTAGTGTTTTAAACAATATAGAAACATAAACAATAATAAAAAATTAAGTCGCACATGAAATCATCAATTGTCTGATGACAGCATGACATTGAGATAAGCAATGACAACAATATTACTCAGTACTTATTTTGAGTAAGTACAATGTAATTATGTCACTTTAAAATAAAGTAATCAAACTCAAAAATATACATTTTTAAAATGCTTGTTGACAGCTCAGTAACAATGCAGATGTGGTTAACACAAGCGAGTCAAGAAGCATCTTTAAAATAATGTATATGTGTATATTATGTGATGTGTTGATATATCATATTGTTAGTCATTTGATGAATTTGTGCATTTTACTGTTTACAGAATGAAGTACCAGGGATTGTGTCCACCTGTACCGCGCACTGAGGATGACTTTGACCCTGGTGCAAAGTTCCACATCCCAGCCAATGTGCCCTATGTCAGGTAGATGACAATAAAATAAATCAATGTGAAAATATCTAGAATCTATCATGTTACACAACACAGCCTTTGGATTGACCGTTTATTTGGTTTGGCTCTAATAGGTACTTTGTGAGTTTTGTAATCCAGTTCCAGTTCCACAAGGCCCTGTGTGCAGCCGCCGGTCAGCCAGCACCACTCCACAACTGTGACATCTACCAGTCCAAAGAAGCAGGGAAACTTCTGGGGTCAGTAAAGCACTGGCTGTTTCCAGTTTTTACAAGCACTAAGAGTAATGAAGTAGTGAGATTTTATAGATATTCCTTTTAGCCTGTGAATAAAAGCTCTCTACTCTTTCTTCAGCGATGTGATGAAGATGGGCTTCAGTAAACCCTGGCCTGAAGCCATGACTTTGATTGCTGGCCAGCCCAAAATGTCAGTCCAGCCTCTGATGGAGTATTTCCAGCCGCTCATCGAGTGGCTGGAGGAGGAGAACAAAAAGAACGGGGACGTCCTGGGATGGCCAGAGTATGACTGGACACCGTACAAAAGTAAGCGTGGAGTCCATGAATCGACATGCAAATGTTGGTTTACCACTCAAGTGTTTTATTGAAAGTTATAAAACGGTTAGTTCCGGTCTTTGATTCTGATTGGTCAATTGTGAATTGTGAATAAAACACAGCTATGACCACTACACCCAACGGTTCTGTGTATCACACCCCCTTCGCAACCACTCTTAGCAACGTAAACATGTTTATTCTCATTGATATTGTTCATCAGGGCCGTAACCACCATAGACATTAAAGGGGACAAAGTTTTAAAAGTTACATTTTTAGTCTGGTCTGCCTCAGGTCTAATGGCGCCTGTCAATGTCAAAATGATTGAGATGGCCAATCAAATCAAAGTAGGCAGGGTTTATGTTCTCTTTTGGCTCGTCTTGACAAACAGACGAGCAAGTCAATCTGACTCTATGGACCCTTTTCACAGACTGTGATGACGCGTTTAACAGTTATCAATATCGTAAATCCTGCAAAGTTTTTGGTATTTTCATTTTTTAAAAGTTGTGAAAGTTGTGAAATCACTATTGTTGCGGTTTTCTTTTGCTATTTGAGCAAATGGTGACACACAATTTTTTGTTTTGGTTTTTTAATGTATTCTCTCATTCACCGCTATAAAAGTTAACCCAACTATGATGACTTCCGCTCTGAGAAACCCAGAAATGTGAAAATTTCTTTCCGATGAAATTACAGAACAAAATGCACACAAACGAGTCCATGCTCTTAATATACAATCATTGAACATCTTGATTTTAATGAAGAAAAAAAAAAACAAAACACTATATGAGAGCGGATTAGAACCTGTAACCGACACGGTTTACAAAAATTCTACCACCAGACCACTAAGGAATGAAGTATAAACAGTGGATCTATGTAATGTTATTTATTTGGTAACCGGAAGAATCTCCGGAATCTTGAAGCAAATTAATGCAAATAGTCTTAAAATAATTATTTCCAAACTAGAGATAGACCTAGAATTTTGCTCACTGTTCTGTTTCTTTATGCTTTATAAAAATAAATGGGTCCGGCCTCGTTGTTCATTAAAGGTTACTGTATTACGTATTGTGTGAGAGAGATTGAGTGAGCGAGTTTATTACCTGCATTTAGATACAGCATTTTTCTTCAGGTCAGTCCTATGTATCATAATAAAAATCAGTTTAGGTTAAATGTCCAAGGATATCTAATCCTTTTAACAATTAAGGGGTTTTCCCCGTTCTAATCAAAGCATTTGTCAGTTGTGAAAAGGGCCTATTCTTCCCGTGATCACAACAAGTTTCAGTCCTTTCAAAATAAAAGTCTTAAGTACTAACTGAGTGACTCACTCATAAAGACAGTCTTTCCCACCATCTAATGGCGTAATGATGTAACTTCTGTTGCTGTTCACGGCCAGGGACTATTTTTTTTTTTCAGCGGAAGGAAGGCTTTTAGTGATTTTACTTAATGAAAGTTACATTGAAACATATATTTTGGCTTTAATATTTGTATTGGTAGTTATTTAGCCAATCCCAACAACAACTTTCCAAGCTCCAACGCAATTTTAAAGCACTGGATTTATGTGATTCTTCTAATAGAGAAACTTTTTTTCTGATTGTAATGAAAAATGGCTTCATTTTGGATTCAGTTTTTAATTAAATTTTTTTTTTTTAAATCTAATTAAAGGTAGGTTAGACAATTTCAGAGAGGCTAGCAATAGCAAGCTAGCTTTGAAAGCATGAGATCCCACCCTCCCTTCAGACGGTCTGTGAAGCAAAAACACATGAAAACACAGCCAGAGCAGAGTCTGCAAAGCGTCACGAGACGAGAGACTGCGTTAAATGACCTCGTCTCAAAGCACATAACATTACAATAATCATGTAAACAACTTACAGAGCTCTGACTTGTACCACCTGACTGCTGCAGATTCATTTAGGTGTTAATGGTTTTGACAGAAACGCATAAATCCGAGTCTGTAGACGTAAATAGCTCTAGAATGTCATTGCATTCTAACATTCGGAATTGCAGAATTTCATTCGGACCGGATTTGTTGGTCCCGAGACTTCCACAGAAAGATATATACATGTTTTAATATTTAGACCACTTCTATTATTGATTGCTATCAGGATGTGAAGAGAGTTTCAACAGTATAACAAAAAGTGTTTATAAAGAAATTGCTTACCCTACCTTTAAATATTTTTGAGTGCTAAAAAGTAAAATTTTGCCAAAATTTACCCATACTTTTTTTAACTTCCTTTATATAAAACTTTATGTATAAATTTAAAAAAGCTCCTTTCATAAGTTCTTCATAAGAATCTAATTCCGTGTACAATTATCTGGTTCTGTATTATGTACAGTTTGTATTATTTATAAGATTCACTGCCCCAATATTGATTTTACTGCCATCACACCAAGAGTTTGTATAATATACTGAATATAATATAATATTTTTTGTATTACTTATGATGGAAATGAGAAGTTAAATGGAATCTCAGTGACAGAAATGTATCATTATTTTAAGATTTTAAAATCCTTTTAGGTTTGTTATAATATTTAAGAATTTTTATATCCATTTATTTTTATTTTTCGTAATTAAGTGTTACTACTACTAGATCATTTTCATTTAGCTTAACTTGTACTAAAATTATTAAAACTAAAATAAAAATTAATAATTAATAAAAATAGACAAAAAACTAGATAAAATTAACATGGAATTTATATATATATAACTTTTTCTCTAAGAATTAAAAAATGTCATTACCATCAATATCATAATTCCAGACCATGGCACTTTTTAACTAACAAAATGCTCCCCCACTTCTCACCTGTTCGTTTCAGTGGAAGAGAAGCCGAAAGCAGTCAGCTTCCTGGGATTGAGTGTGGATGAGGCAGGCGCTGCAGCGGGTCAGTGGATCCTGCTGGTTCTGAGCATCGTCTTCCTGCTCGGCATCGTCTTCTTAGCCTACAGATACAGGAAGACTAAACGCTTACAGAGCAAATCAATGTCACAGATGGAGCTCAAGTAAAGTTCTTCAAAAAGGAAACTATTCTATTCTTACCAAGCAGTCATTACTTTTTTGACAAGATTCACCTCTTTTTGAATGTAATGTATATTTATTATTTTTGGTCAAATTTGTTTGACTATGCAATGAAAAATGACTTGTAATTTATTTGTAAAAAAATGTCCATGTCTGACTGCTGTTTTCAATTACTTCTACAGTCTTAACTGTGTGCATTTCTGATTGATTCTACTAGTAAACCTTATAAAAAATTAAGACCTTCCGGCTTTGCTTATTGTCTGGGCGCAGGGACATTTCATTAAAACAGCAGCCTTCAGTTTTTAAAAACATTTTAATATCAGTACAATATATAAAACACATTTAAATATGTCTTTTGTTTCTGTGTGGACATAGAGTATATTTTCTCATCTCAATACCCAGGTCTGAGGTATAGTATGTAGTATGAAGTCTAGTGGTTTACCCAATCTGCTCTAGTATCCAACTCTATACCTTCTAATAACTAAACAAGCCAAGCAAATGTAGGCTTCTCTCCAACAACACACTCAAATCCACCATTTGATTATATCAAATTCCAATAAAATATGAAACTTACTCCATTTCGCCATAAAACCAATTAATAATCATATACCGTCTTATACAGTATATACTCATCATTGAAATTGAACTGATCTGAGCTGTTTTTGAAATGAAACCTGTGATCCATGTGGCTTGGCAGTACAATGGCAGTACATCTTTTATAGAAATGATAGCATTTGTTCAAGCATACATCTACATTCTTCACTTGTAAAATGAATCGCACCAACATGACAGTAGTTCTCTTGTAGTTGTTCCTCTGCAAAAAAAGTGTCAACACAACACAATTTGACACAGTAGAAACAAAGATATTCTTAACAGTAAAACAAAAATAAAGACATTAAACTGGAAGTCTTAACGGAATGAATAAACAAGAAGTGAATGAAAATCAAAAGAAATCTAAACATTGGCTCAAACAATCAGTGGAGTTTGGGGCAGGTCTATATATGTTATTGACCACGTCAGTTTTGATTTTTGCTTATATGATGTGAATGTTTTTTCGCATTGCAGTAATGAGAATGCCAATATATATATATATATATATACACACACATATATATTTCAGTCATGAATCTCTAACCAAGCGCTGATTGGTTCCTCTAACGCTATAGCAATAGCCAACCAGACATACATCAACATTCACATAAGCATATATTTCGTACCTAGACTACGATCATCCTGCTGCGTGATTATGAAAACTTCTGTTTAGGCCTCCTCCTCCCCAGCACCACCTGTAGAGATCTACTATGAGGGTTTTAAAGGGTTAGTTCACCCAAAAATGAAAATTATCCCATGATTTACTCACCCTCAAGCCATCCTATGTGTATATGACTTTCTTCTTTCAGGTAATTTTCATTTTTGGGTGAACTAATCCTTTAATATATTTTTTGCAGAAGCATGTCCTTTATGTATGTTATTTCAACTAAGCTGAACAAATTCTTGTGCTTGCTCATTAGCAGTGTAGCAGATCTCATCTGCCAAAATCAAGCATATGTACAGTACTTTCCACGCCAATAAATGCTGGGGTTTTACTTTCTTTTGACAGTCCCTTTAACAGATTCTGTTGACTGTGAGTAACGTTACACCTACATGTCTACTAACTACTGTCTACTAAGAGTGTTAGTAGAGTATTAGTAGACTGGAAATGTACTTGCAAAGTTTCTTATAGTCAGTATAATATCTGTTGGGGAGCATCACAATAAAAAGTTATTACCGATAATAAGCAGACAGTCTACTAATACTCTCTTGAGAGTTAGTTGATATGTAGTTGCAAATTTAATTAGTCAACAGAGTGTTCAAAAGGGACCATCAAAATAAAGTGTTACCAATGCTAGTTAAATAATTCACTCAGAGTTGTCATAACTGAAATATATTTGAGTTGTTTTTTTCCCTGCTTGAGATTCACCCAACTAATGCTGATAGGAACATGATGATTTGGGCAAACATTTTACACACTTAGACATCTTAAAAATAAAGGTTCTGAAAGGAGGTTTTCACAGCGATGCCATGGAAGAACCATTTTGGTTCCCCAAAGAAGCTTTCAGCGAACAGGTCTTAAAGGGTTCTGTTCACCCAAAAATAAAAATTCTGTTGTTCCAAACTCGTAAGACTTTCGTTCATGTTGTGATCTCATCCAAGAAGAACATAATTTAGTTTCATTTTAAAGTAGCTTGGTTCTTGGTTCTAAATGTCAATCACTCATGATCTCATTCTCTATATATATATATATATATATATATATATATATATATATATATATATATATATATATATATATATATATATAACATATAAAATATAACATATAAAATACACTCACCTAAAGGATTATTAGGAACACCTGTTCAATTTCTCATTAATGCAATTATCTAATCAACCAATCACATGGCAGTTGCTTCAATGCATTTAGGGGTGTGGTCCTGGTCAAGACAATCTCCTGAAATCCAAACTGAATGTCAGAATGGGAAAGAAAGGTGATTTAAGCAATTTTGAGCGTGGCATGGTTGTTGGTACCAGACGGGCCGGTCTGAGTATTTCACAATCTGCTCAGTTACTGGGATTTTCACGCACAACCATTTCTAGGGTTTACAAAGAATGGTGTGAAAAGGGAAAAACATCCAGTATGCGGCAGTCCTGTGGGCGAAAATGCCTTGTTGATGCTAGAGGTCAGAGGAGAATGGGCCGACTGATTCAAGCTGATAGAAGAGCAACTTTGACTGAAATAACCACTCGTTACAACCGAGGTATGCAGCAAAGCATTTGTGAAGCCACAACACACACAACCTTGAGGCGGATGGGCTACAACAGCAGAAGACCCCATCGGATACCACTCATCTCCACTACAAATAGGAAAAAGAGGCTACAATTTGCACAAGCTCACCAAAATTGGACAGTTGAAGACCTGGTCTGGTCTGATGAGTCTCGATTTCTATTGAGACATTCAGATGGTAGAGTCAGAATTTGGTGTAAACAGAATGAGAACATGGATCCATCATGCCTTGTTACCAGGCTGGTGGTGGTGGTGTAATGGTGTGGGGGATGTTTTCTTGGCACACTTTAGGCCCCTTAGTGCCAACTGGGCATCGTTTAAATGCCACGGCCTACCTGAGCTTTGTTTCTGACCATGTCCATCCCTTTATGACCACCATGTACCCATTCTCTGATGGCTACTTCCAGCAGGATAATGCACCATGTCACAAAGCTCGAATCATTTCAAATTGGTTTCTTGAACATGACAATGAGTTCACTGTACTAAAATGGCCCCCACAGTCACCAGATCTCAACCCAATAGAGCATCTTTGGGATGTGGTGGAACGGGAGCTTCGTGCCTTGGATGTGCATCCCACAAATCTCCATCAACTGCAAGATGCTATCCTATCAGTATGGGCCAACATTTCTAAAGAATGCTTTCAGCACCTTGTTGAATCAATGCCACGTAGAATTAAGGCAGTTCTGAAGGCGAAAGGGGGTCAAACACAGTATTAGTATGGTGTTCCTAATAACCCTTTAGGTGAGTGTATAAACATTCATGAACTCACACATCAGTTGTGGTAAACGGGGGCTCAAGCATGTTCACTTGACATGCAAGAACCAATGAGGTTCATTCTTGTGTTACGCAGCACGCTTGAGCTTCTGTAAGAACCAATGAGGTTCATTCTTGTGTTACGCAGCACGTTTGAGCTTCCACAAGAACCAATGAGGTTCATTCTCATGTTACGCAGCAGGTTTGAACTTCTGTAAGAACCAATGAGGTTCATTCTTGTGTTACACAGCATGTTTGAGCTTCCTCAAGAGGTTTGTTCTTGTGCGGTTGAGCTTCTGTTTGTGTCTGCTGATCAATGTGATTAAATGATATCTTCAAAAATATCTTTATTTGTGTTCTGAAGATGAACGAAAGTCTTATAGGTTTGGAAGGACACGAGAGAGTAATTAATCACAGAATTAAAATTTTTAGAGAACTAACCCTTTAAAAGAACCATTGTTTTCTTACTGTGAAGAACATTTTAATAATCTGAAGAACGTTTATGCGTTGGAAAGGTTCAGTGGATGTTAAAGGTTCAACATGAAACAATTGATGCCAATAAAGAACTTTTATATTTAAGAGTCTTCCTCCATGGTAGAAAGTAGCTGGAAAAACTGCGCAGTTCTTAAACTTACAGAGTTACAAAATAAGCATCCAAACAAAATGCAATTTAATTCAGCAGAACTGGAAATCATGTCTATTTCCTCAGTGCTGTTTGATGAGAACCAACGGTCTCAGATCACTTATAGCATGATGGACAATGTCAATGAGTAAAAATGACCCACTGCTTTGGCAGGTAAACTATAGAAGACATCTTCTGACCTCAACATAAGGGGGAAAGTTAGTATTTCACCTTGATTACATTAAAAAAACTATTATAGTGGAATGCAGTAAAGCACATGCTTGAAACCAAAACATATCTACATGTTCATAAAGATTTAAAAATAGTCAAATAAATCAATTCATCATTACTAGGTCAGAAACGTCCCAGACAATGCCGACAGTCTGGCTTTGCTGAAAGGGGTTTAATGGTCTACAAATCAAGATATTGCACACAGACCAACAAACATTTCAAAACATGTTCTCAATAGCTCACTGCGTGTGAATGACAGCTCCAAACGCTAGTGTTCAGTGTCTGTTGAATTGTCCGGGGTTAATGAAAGACATCCTCCAATCATCATGCTCCCCTGCCTCTGGACGGAGAGAGGTGAAGAGGTCAGTAGTAATATTCGTGCATTTCTGTCCAGTTGGTGACCCAGAGTTTCTTGCTCAGTTCTTGCTCGGGCTGAAAGGCCAAGTTATACTTATAGCGTTCCTCTTTGCGTACTTTCACACCGTGGTACTTTGGCATTATCCTGTAGTAAACAGCCCTCTTGAAGAAACCACACTGCTCAAGACAGACAGAGAATGAAAGAAATATTTCAGATAAGAGTGACGGATATGCTTCTTAATAAATCTTTAAAAGGAATAATTTCCCCCCAAATTAAAATTGTATCATTTATTCACCCTTATTCCAACCCTGCATTATTTTCTTGAGGTGTTTTCCATATGCAAGTAGACAGTGATTTATGCTGCAAAGCTCAGAAAAGGCTTCACAGAAGCAATAAATAAAAGTAGTCCACATGATGTGTGCACTATATTTCAAACATTCTGAAGCTAGTTGATAAATCTGTGAGAAAAGTTTCACAGCTTCGTTTCTCATTTGCTTTGTTCAAATTTACTGTGCTATGATTGTTCATGTGACATAAGAAAAGTTGTCTGGCATAAAATTTTAATTGAATGTATGCACAAATGACATACATCATATTTATTATACATGTATGATGCTTTTCATTTTTGGAGCTTTGCAGTAAAAATCTGAATCCACTTTCCTTGATTAAAACAAGTTTTGGGGTGAATAAGTAACACTGTATAAATGGATAAACATGATTAAAGATCATAAAAAGAAAAATAGAATCTTTATCCCTTAATAGAAAGCAACAGTCTGGTTTCAGAATTAAAAACTCCATTAATTTTCTCCATAGGGAAACTGATTTTTAAAGATAACATAAAAACCTTTAAAGACAGACATGGTTGTTAATCGATGGTATTTGCTTCTGTTTTTAAATAATTGTGTTTAACAGCAGAATTTGTGGTGAAAAACTACATTACCCATGATGCTATGCAGAAAATTTCACCAGGGAGTCGAAAAATCTAAACAAGTAAAACGCGCCAAAAGAGCTCTTTAGCTCCGCCCACTCCCATGAAGCATGTGAGTAGCTTTATATTTCTTCACCATTGTTAATTTGATTATGCTGTTTGCAGTGCTTCATGGGATTGTAGTTCTTTCCCTCATTAAAGCCATTAAAGGATTAGTTCACTACATAAATGAACATTTCCTGATAATTTACCCTCATCTCATCCAAGATGTCTTTTTTTTCTTCAGACGAAAAGAAAATTAAGTTTTTTGAGGAAAACATTCCAGGATTTTTTTCCATATAATGTATTTCAGTAGCAACCAACAGGTTGAAGGTCCAAATCAATGCAGTTTCAAAAGGCTCTACACGATCCCAGCCGAGGAATAGGGTCTTATCTAGTGAAACGAGCGGCCATTTTCAAGAGAAACATTTTTTTTCTATACTTTTTAACCACGAATGCGCGACTTCAGTGTTGTGATTCTTCACGGCATATGACGCCGTCACGTGTGACGTCACGTACGTGGAAGTACCGAGCATCTCATGTTCTCCTCCAACTTCAAAATCGTCCGACATTGTTGTTTTACCTTTATTTTTGTAAAGGCCATTTAATTTAGTCTTTGCATGCTAGTTTTAACACTGGGTCGGTACTTCCACGTATGTCACGGCCGCGACCTTTCCGACGTAATGATGTCGCACTTCGTGAAGAATCACAACGCTAGATAAGACCCTATTCCTCAGCTGGGATCGTGCAGAGCCTCTGAAGCCCTTTCTTTGAAACTGCATTGATTTGGACCTTCAACCCATTGGTTGCCATTGAAGTCCATTGTGTGGAGAGAAATCCTGGAATGTTTTCCTCAAAAAACGTAATTTCTTTTCGACTGAAGAAAGAAAGACAAGAACATCTTGGATGGCATGGGGGTGAGTAAATTATCAGGAAATTTTCATTTTAAAGTGAACTAATCCTTTAAGTACACAAGTCTTGAACCTTTGTTTTTTTGTCCGATTTTCAAATACTTTTCTGCTTCAAATCAAAGTTTGTAGTGTTATGATTCATCTTGTATCAGGTTGGTTTGGTTCATGGCTTATAATGCTTATAACGAAGAATATATGCTTATAAAAAAAATGGAAAATGAATGGAAAAAATACTTCTGGAACCAAAGCTGCTGAAAAAGTGGGCAGGCACTAATGCACTCTACTGAGAGTAGTTAAAATTACAGTGGAAAAAAGAATGCAATGAAAATGGAAAAAAAAAACTGCATTTCCATTTGAGCTCCATTTTACTTGGGAATATTTAGGGTTAGGTTACTGAGCAAGATAGACAGAGTAAGAAAAGAAGAGTTTGTTATTTGACTCTGGCAGTGAAGGGCTTGCAGAGTTAGGAGGTGAGTAACAGGCTCGCAAAGTGAAAAGTCAGAAAAAGCGCATGTTAACTAGGGAGAGATCATGGCTCTGCTTTACCGAAGGGCCCTAACGGTGCTGCTATAGCGGCCCACGGGCCCCCGCAGGCTCAGAATTCCTCCGTCAGCCTCTCTGTCTCAGAGGGCTGGATCTTTATTTCTGCTTTCTGGGATTTGGCCTCATACATCTCCCTCCTGCTGGCCCGTCGGAAGAAACCGCACTGTGGAGGAGGGGCAGAGCCCAAGGCGGGACATTTATTACTAATTTCAGTAATAAGATGCGGTGACATTTTACATCAAGGGTGTGCTGTAAAATTGAATTTCATAGACTGCAAGCATGTGGTTTAAATCTGTCCTGCCATATGGGTCTATTAACTGTCTTTGGTTAAGTTATGGTTTATCAATAAATGTTTTAGAAAAATGCCTTAAAGTGGATGGTACGATCAAAATATAATTTCATGCTAAGAATAATTTTATGTAACGGCATACGCTATCATTCAAAAGTTTGGGCTCAGTAAAAAAAGAAATACATTTTCCACATTAAATTGATAAAACTCACAGTAAAAAACAACAGTCATTTTTAGATTAAAAATATGTGATTGTTCTAATTTTTATAATCCAATGAAATACTTAATTTTTGTTTGGAATTTGTAGGACACACCAAGAATAAAATAATTTTACTTTTGCATTATCCCCTATTAGTTAATAAAGTGAGATTAAATACATAAAGTATATTTGTGTAATATAACATATTTAATTATTGCAGGTTTATGTAATAATACTGTTTTTATTAACTTAAAAGAATACTGAATCTGTTCTTGTTCAAGAGAGATTACATGATCATGTTTAGTCTACAACTAGAGTAACCATCATGTTTACACAGCGCACACACCGCATCTGCACATGGGGACAGGAGCGCTGTCAGTCAATAAATGGGAAAACAGAGTAACTTGCATTACTTATTAATTTAAAAAGTAAAATGTTGTTGTAAATTGAAAAGTAATTCATTACTTAACTCATTACTTGAAAAAAGTAATCTGATTGCGTAACTCACATTACTTGTAACATACCCCAACACTGACATCAACTGGATCAGATGGACCAGATGAGCCATATTCAATGCCATCGTAAAATAGCACACACCTGTGACCAATCGATTAAATTCTGTCTAGTCTGTATCACATTTCTACCATCTCATCTCAAGTATATAACATAATACTTCCCAGCCCAGTTGTGACCTGGATTTTAGATCATTCTAAATGACGGGCAAAAAATAAAGTTTTGACATCGAGCGCAAATACCTTCCACAGAATGAGACTGATGATGCCTAATAACAGTATCCCTGCAACCGCTGCAACAATGATGATCCAGAGAGGAACTTCATACGGCATCTCCTCTCCCACCACCGGTTCAATATTTACTGAAAACTACAGAGACAAAGGGACATTCAAAACAGATGAGCTTTCAGCCATGCCATTAGGAGTTACAATGTGAATATTTTAAAGGATCATCCGAACAGAACATTCTGTCAACATTTATTCATGTCATTCTAAACCCATGGAACACAAACATTTATAGTGACCACAAAAAAGCACAATAAAAGTAGTCCATATAAATATATTTTCAGTGATAAACCTACCCCTACAATAACTGTTCTGTTAATAACCCTCTGTTGATCCGACGGATACAACAATGCGGAAGTATAATCTGTGGTTTTCATGAAAGCATTTTGTGTCATCTGGCGGACTTTTGCTGACAAATAAACGTGTATTTCCTGGTCCAGGTAACATGGAGAACGAGTAAACATTGTTCGTTTATATATTCAGCTGACATTGGAACAATATGAGGCAGTTTGAAAATCGTCAAAGTTACACTTTAATTGTCTTTTAAACTCTAGTCAATATGACTTGTACACTATATTACAAGATGTTTCAGAAGATTTACTATACAATACATTGCACGAGTCGTCTTCATGCACTATAAACGTTTTCCATTTTGCCATGGATCCCCAAATATGATCATCCTCATGTGGGGAACCCCCATCCTAAAATTAAAAATTAATCACCCAATATTAATAATTGTATTTATTTCTTTTAATCTATTTAATAAATGAATAAATTACTAATTTTTATTTTAATACAATTTTTAATTCAATCATTTATTTATTTTAATCTAATTATTTATACAGTTCTGGTCAAAAGTTTGGAAACATTACTACTTAATGTCTCTTATGCTCCTCAAGCCTGCATTTATTGGACCAAAAATAGAGAAAAAAACAGTAATATTGTGAAATATTAAAATAATTTAAAATAATGGGTTAGAATGATTTCTGAAGGGTCATGTGACACTGAAGACTGGAGTAATGATGCTGAAAATTCAGCTTTGATCACAGGAATACATTACAGTTTACAGTACTATATATTTACATAGAAAACAGTTATTTTACATTTATTTCACAATATTACTGGGGTTT
The DNA here is from genome assembly GCA_018749465.1 of Paracanthobrama guichenoti. Taxonomy (NCBI): domain Eukaryota; kingdom Metazoa; phylum Chordata; class Actinopteri; order Cypriniformes; family Gobionidae; genus Paracanthobrama; species Paracanthobrama guichenoti. The sequence goes on from CM031954.1 coordinate 8,798,195, forward strand.
TTTTCTGTATTTTTAATCAAATAAATGCAGGCTTGAGGAGACTTTATAAAAATATAAATAGTAATGTGTCCAAACTTTTGACCAGTACTATCTATCTATCTATCTATCTATCTATCTATCTATCTATCTATCTATCTATCTATCTATCTATCTATCTATCTATCTATCTATCTATCTATCTATCTATCTATCTATCTATCTATCTATCTATCTATCTATCTATCTATCTATCTATCTCAAATTTTCCCCATTTTTTTATAATTTTTCTCTAGATTTTCCACTGACCCCTTGTCACTCCCTTGGGGCCCATCTCAGTTTGAAAGCTCCTGGTCTAGACTACTTTAATAGTGTTTTTACAGTTCTTTTTTGAAGCTTGACAGTGAAATCGTTATTGGGTGAACTTTAATGCGAACAGCTCCGACCTCTCTGGTCTGGTTGTCCATTTTGATGGCCGGTTTGTCTGTCTGCAGTCTCAACGTGGCCTGCCCCTTTACCGCCACTCGGAAGGCATTGGTGTAATCCTGTGAGAAAACCACAAAGATGCCAAGTGTCATTTAGTGAGCACCATGACAAAGAGTACTTGATGAACAGCTACTGCACAAACCTCCAGCAAGGTGCCGTTCCACACACGTGACCTGACTTTGATCTCCGCCTGAGTCGACATGTTGTGCAGCGGGCAGGAGAAGGTCAGACAGTGGGCCGTCTGCTTTGAACACTCCTGAACAGAGATAAAAGACATTCGGGTGATGAAATAACTGGTGGGACACTATGAAAATTAGTCCTCAGAGAGCAAACTTCTGCCTCACCAGGAAATGGGACACTTTACGAGGTACCAGGACTTTAATAGAAGCCTCTGCATGGGGATATGCAGAGCCCACCTCTCTTTTAGGTCGTTTAGTACCTAGATCTGACAACTGGAAGAGATGACAACTGAATAGAGTGAATTAAATCGAAAGCGAGTAACTGTGCGCTGCTGAATTCATTTCCTCAGACTCACTGTGAGGTTGAGATGGTTGACAATCTTCCCCGGTGGGACACAGCGTGACTCCGACGCTCCTTTGATCACTATCTCTGTGAGATACAGCAGCCATTTCCCATTGGTTACTGCAAATGGCCATTCAAAGTCAATCATCAGAGTTCCCAAATCTCCCAGAGGTTCTCCCAGCACTTTCACCTGGAACACAATGAACCTTTTTAGTGTTTTTACATTTGAGCTGTTTAAAGGGAGCATAAGAGGATAGTTCACCCACAACGTACAATTCCATCATCATTACACACCCTCATGTCATTCCAAACCTTTATGACACAAAAGTACATATTCTGAAGAATTTTGGTAACCAAATAGCTCTGGTGACCACAGACTTTTGAAAAAAAAAAAAAAACACATTCCTTAAAATATCTTGTTTTGTGTTTCACAGAAAGTCATACTGGTTTGGAACGATACAAGGGTATGTAAATGATGAGAAATGTTAATTTTTAAGTGAACTATTGCTTTAACAGTGGGCTCAGATCTCACTTTGGTCTATTTAGATGTGGTTTCAGTCTACTTTTGATTTCCACGGTTGTTTTTGGGAATCTGCACCAACTAAATATTGTGTTTAGTCTTCTTAGTATGGACCCTTTTCACATTTCTGGGGTTCTCAGAAGTCATCACAGTTTGGGTAAACTTCCATAGCGGAGAACGGGAGGAGACAAGAAATCATTTTTGTATTCCCATTTGCTCCAATATCAAAAGAAAAAAAATCCATAATAGCGTTTCTGTGACCTTCCAAAATAGGTAAAAAATATAGAGATTGATTACAGCAGTCAGAAGAAAGAATGATGTGAAATTTGCAGTCACTCCCTCAGCCGTTGTATTAGAAAAATGTGTGTTTTGTAATTTACTGCCAAGGTAATATAAGTACAGTATAGTGCTATAAATGTATATACATTTTTTTCAATGAATATACAAAAAACTTCATTAAATTTGCAATGTTAATAACTGTGGAAATGCATCATCACCATCTGTGAAGAGTGTCCATTATAGATGCATTATTATGTGATAGAAATATATTTCTGCCCTAATTTCTTAATTTTAATGTGGCAATGAACAGTGAGCTGATAATAAACTTGAGCTTTTTGTCCTCATTCACCGTCTGAGTTTAAATAACCCAAAACATTTACAATTAATCAATTCTTTTGAAAAGAATTTTTTATATGTTTTGAAAGAAATTAAAGATGCAGTGTATAATATTTATGAGGATCGGACAGAAATGCAATATAATATACCTAACTTATGTTTTCAGTGGTGTATAAAGACCTTACATAATGAACCGTTATGTTTTTATTACCTTAGAATGAGCCATTTCTATCTACATACACCACGGGTCCCCTTAATGTGAAGTCGTCATTTTGCGCTGCCATGTTTCTACAGTAGCCCTAAATGGACAAACACTAGCTACTCTCTGCTGTCTCAGATGACATCTTTGTCCTGTGTCGGCCACCGTAGCTTCTCTATGTGCTTCGAAGTGAAGCAACAGCTTTCAACATTGGTTATATTAAGAAATGTTTCTTGAGGAAAAAAAAAATCAGCATTAGAAGGATTTCTGAAGGATCATGTGACACTAAAGACTGGATGAAAGATGCTGAAAATTCAGCTTTGATCACAGTAGTAACTCACATTTTAAAATATATTAATTAGAAACAATTATTTTAAATTGTAATAATATTTATTATCTTACTTGGAGGTTTTTATTTATTTATTTATTTATTTTTGCTGTTTTGAGCCAGTTACATTCAAATTAAAATAATTTTTGGTGTGTGTCCAAACAAACCTATAAGGCCACACTCACAAGGAACACAAACTCCAGTGGACTCCCCACATCACTGGTGCTGTTCATGGCAGATTCCCCGATCACACTGCCACTGAAGGTCGTGTCAATCACCGACTTTTCTCTGCACACGACAGGAAGAGAATGAGAACCACAGCGTTAAAGGTGCAGTAATCGATTTCTGAGAAACGCTGTTGAAAGTGGATTGGACCGAGCAGCACAAAACACTTGTAGCCAATCAGCAGTAGGGGGCGTGTCCACTCATGATGGCGCAAGAGAGAGAGAGCAAGAAGGAGATTTAAAGAAAGACTGTAGAAAGAGAGATGGCTGAGAGACATTACAAAATAGAAAAGGTCAGAGGAATATTACTGGAAAAAGAAGGATTATGATCAGGCAAGAGCTTTAGGACCCGTGTTAATATTAGAAAAGCTTTCCAGCGCTGGAGAGACCTAAGCGGGAAGGACGGGGAACAGTCGCCGAGGCTGCGTTGTTTCTGCTCCATACGTGAGTAACATTCACAGAACCAAGATATGCGATTGTTTTAATGTTAGTTTTGAGTGTCTGGAGCTGGTGTGTTGTATATATTCTTGTGTACGGCATGTTAATTTTTTGTTCTTGTTTGTCATTTATTTGTCATGTTCGCTTTATTTTTCACTATGATAAAGAGACATCCACTCTTGCATTGCGTGTTCATGCCTTTTGGGGGCAAGGGGTGTGTTGGTTTGGGTTGATTTCAAATATCAACAGTGTTTCGTAGAAATCACTTACTGCACCTTTAAACCAAGATCATCAGAACTGTTTTTGTCATATGAGGACTTATTAACAACGCATAAATAATATGTTTGATACATTTAAGGTTATTATAGTTAACTAAAGCTTAAACTGAAACTAAAACCACAAATAAAAACAGTTTTGTTACTTGAAATAACATAAAGGTTCAAATTAAATATATAAAAAAACTAAACTAAAAATAAAAATTATATAGACATATAAAAAAAAAAAAACTATTAAAAACAAAATGACAAAGTAACTAAAATTAAAGTGAACATTTAAAAATAAAAACTAGTATTCAAAATATGAATAAAATATAATAACACTGATTTTTAACACTGAAGGGTTTATCCACAGCGACAAATATTTTTGGGCCAGGTACACACTGTTTCAGGATTGATAACTGCATTGAAATAATAATAAGTTTCCTAAATTATCATTCCGCGTGTGTATGGAACACGACTCCCTCCCATGATCATGCCATGATCGACACAGTGGTAACCATAGCATCATTCTGGCGTCTTGCGTGTTTAGCATTAGCTATTTTGACCGAAGTAATGTTACAGTGATAAAATACTCACCGTCTAAACCACCGTCTACAGAGGCGTTGTGTGTTTTTAATGTTTGCAAGGCTGCTCTCTTGCAAGGTTGCCTTGCTCACATTATAACTGTTTTTGGGTTAAAGTTGCTAGGTGTGGGTCACAATATTTTTTATAAGTATTTGGATTTATTTCGGATTTATTTACTTTCAATATAAAGTATTTGGGCTTGTTCTTGATCATTTTTTTCTTGTAAGGTCTGGTAACCCAAGTAAAACGGTTGCATCTCTTTCCCTGTGCACATTTAAATACATCCCTAACAACTAATTGTTCGGTTCGGTTTCGGACACTGCGTGGAATTATTGTAAATGCGGTTCTCACTCCTGTAAATGACTGAACTGTGTATACAGAATTTAGCTGCAGTGTGTATGTGGCCTTTGTTTTATGTGCACAGATGAATCATCATGAATCACATTTTGTCTTATTTTTAACAATATATGAAAGTACATACAAGGAAAAGGTAGTGAGGACTGTGTTCTTCACGTTGAGGGTGACAGGAACAGGATACAGATCCTTCTGTTCACTTATACTGGAGACAAGCACAAACACCGTTCAGTCAGTCACCTTAACAGAAAAGGACCTGCAGAAACAACTTGTGAAATGAAATGTCTTTTATGCACAATTTGTTGAACACTGTGAATTAAGGGGAAACTGTACACTGCATAAACCACACACCGTCTCAGTTCTACATACGTACGTGGAGAACTGAAGTCGAGATTCAATCTGTTCTGTGTATAGTGTTATACCAGAGGTCTCAAAGATGATTTTCAATGAGGTCTGTAAAGGAAGAAATCAAGAGAGTGAACAAATTAGCAAAACATTTCAGCTGTACAGTCTGATTAGCTGAGTTCATTCAAATGGCCCGTGGAAAATTAGTCATCAGAGAGGCTTTTTTAATGCACATGCAAATCTTCAGAAAGGTCACCAATGGACATGTTTCAGTAAGAAAACAGACTGCTACCTTCTGATTGCTTTTAAATGGGTTCCCCAGATCACATATGATGGTGTCGTCTGCGCTGCACTCAATATCAAAACCAGGCTGTAATGAAGACAAACCAAGAGAACAGCATTGAAATGATTTAATTAGAGTCTCAATCAGGAATTCAAATTAAGTATTTTATGTATGAGCTTTTATGAAAACAATGCATTTCAAGGTACATAGTAACATATAGTACAAAACAAATCCCAAATCAAAGGAAAACTTTTACAGGAAATACAGGAAAACTGTATTGCTCTGCCTCAGATGTTGCTCTTTCATAACTCAAGGAAGAACACATGTTTGAGATATGAAAAAGATCTTCTTTGTGAAACAGCGCCACCATGTGGACTCACCTGAGTGCGCACTCCTGAGTATTTGAGTGCGGGGGGAATGGTGACGTTGAGCATGGCCTGATGGGCGTCCTCGGCCTGCCTGCCTTCATCTGGCATGTTAGTAACATCCACCATCATCACCAGCTTCTTAATGTTACTGTTGAACTCCATAGTTTGACTGTGAACAAACCAGCACATCCAGCACATTTTCCATGTGTATTTAAACAATAGTTTTTGAGGAGGACTAGCTAATTTGTAAATTAAAATAAAATGGTAACACTTTACAATAAGGTATAATAAATTAACATTAGTTAATGCAATAAAGTAAGATGAACTAACAATGGACAATGATATTCCTTCAGTATGTTTATTGTATCTGAGCTAATCCTGTGTCATCTGCATACATCTTATGCCCTTTGCAGCATCATGGGTATGTATTGATTGTTTTAACAACATCTTCAAACGCAGATCATTATTTTGTGGACAATATTATGTTCTATAAAGTTGACAGTTAGAAGTCTGTTATTTACCATCTACATCACTGTGTTAATATAATATTTTACATTAGTAGTTGTACTGTTCATAGTCTTTGAATTACTTATAAAGTATGTAATAGTAAACACAGGGATTTAATTCCTGTATGTTAAAGGGCAATCTGATTATTGTGCTAATTATGCATATGTATGTTTCAGTTTCACCTTTCCTTGCAATATCAATAAACCTGTGGACAAGGAGCTAACTGTCTTCAGAGTCTTGATGTTATGGAAGAGTTTACCTGGCTGTCAATTTATATACAGAACATATACTGAGGACAGCACAATGAGTCTGTGTGTAAATTCATATTCAACAGTTTCCATCTAGAATCCTCACCTTAGGAAGGGAATGTAATTCTCATCAGCAAATATGGCCTTGAGCTGCAGGTTACTGCTACACCTGTTGTCATCACCACACTCCTTGTGAAAATTAATCTGAGGAAAAACACAGCAAAGCACTCTGAAGGCTCACATCAACATGAACCTTCGAGCAGAGGTTTCTGTTTGGCTGAGATGGAAATGCGGACTGGTTTGTACCTCGTTTTTGTCTGTCAGGGTCTGCTGGCCGCTCAGCACAGGGAAAGCGTCCAGGTTCTGTAATGTTTGTTGTGCTGCTGCTTTCTGCTCATATAGGGACACGTTCAATGTGAACACTATGGGCAGAAGTTTGTCCCTCACAGGGCTCTGGAGAGGGTAGAAAAAACCTGTGCATTCACTAAACAGATTACAGGTTCAGAATTGCATACTACCATACTACTAGTTTCTTATTGTATCTTATGCAAATTTTCTTTATGCATTAAATATATGTATTATATACACACCGATCAGGCATAACATTAAAGGTGAAGTGAAGTACAATGAGGTGAAGTGAATAACACTGATTATCTCTTCATCACGGCACCTATTAGAGGGTGGGATATATTAGGGAGCAAGTGAACATGTTGTCCTCAAAGTTGATGTGTTAGAAGCAGGGAAAGGATCTGAGCGATTTTGACAAGGGCCAAATTGTGATAGCTGGGTCAGAGCATCTCCAAAACTGCAGCTCTTGTGGGGTGTTCCCGGTCTGCAGTGGTCAGTATCTATCAAAAGTGCTCCAAGGAAGGAACAGTGGTGAACCGGCGACAGGGTCATGGGCGGCCAAGGCTCACTGATGCACGTGGGGAGCGAAAGCTGGCCCGTGTGGTCCGATCAAACAGACGAGCTACTGGAACTCAAATTGCTCTAGAAGGTAATGCTTGTTCTGATAGAAAGGAGTCAGAATACACAGAGCATCACAGTTTGTTGCGTATGGGGCTGCATAGCCGCAGCCATGTGAGCATCAGAACTGGACCACGGAGCAATGGAAGAAGGCTTATATCACGTGGATGGCAGAGTACGTGAGCTTTGCGTACCTCAGGAACACATGGCACCAGGATGCACTATGGGAAGAAGGTGGAGGCAGTGTGATGCTTTGGGCAATGTTCTGCTGGGAAACCTTGGGTCCTGCCATCCATGTGGATGTTACTTTGACACGTACCATCTATCTAAGCGTTGTTGCAGACCATGTACACCCTTACATGGAAACGGTATTCCCTGGTGGCTGTGGCTCTTCCAGCAGGATAATGCGTCCTGCCACAAAGCAAAAATGGTTCAGGAATGGTTTGAGAAACACGAGTTTGAGGTGTTGACTTGGCCTCCAAATTCCCCAGATCTCAATCCAATCGAGCATCTGTGGGATGTGCTGAACAAACAAGTCCGATCCATGGAGGCCCCACCTCGCAACTTACAGGACTTAAAGGATCTGCTGCTAACATCTTGGTGCCAGATACCACAGCACACATTCAGGAGTCTAGTGGAGTCCATGCCTCGACGGGTCAGGGCTGTTTGGCAGCAAAAGGGGGACCAACACAATATTAGGTCATAATGTTATGCCTGATCGGTAAAGAAAAAAATAAAATGCTCCTTTTCCAATCTCATTATAAATAAATAATTACATACATAAATAGATTGATTATTATGGTTGTTATTATTATTATTAATAATAATAATACATTTATTTATTCTTTAATTTACTTTATAAATAAATGATAATAATATTTATAATAATTTATAAAATGTATAATAATAATACATATATTTATAAATGTATTTATTTATAAATAAATATAAATTATATACATAAAATATAATATATGATTAATAAAATAAATGATACATTTATCATTAATATGAATTATTGTTATTATTATTATTATTATAAGACATTAAATACCCTACTACAGCCATCTATATATCCGTGTGTGTGTGTGTGTGTGTGTGTGTGTGTGTGTGTGTGTGTGTGGTCTGAGCAGGTGGTCTCTCACATTAACACTAAGTTCCAGCACTTGACATGCAGGAGCAGAGAAAGAAAGAAGGCCTGTAAATGTGCTTTGCTTGTTGTCAAGGAAACGGACTCGGGCGCCACGACGATTATGGTCAGCATCAACTGTGTACTTCACAGCTGAAGCAGGAAGAAACAAACAGCACATGGTTAATCCAATAAAACAGATGAAACACTCCTGAATCAGGGTTCCCACTTACTGATGTCCTTCTTGAAGGCTTTGTTTCCATTGCTGAGAGTGTAACTGAAACACACCTTCACCTTTATGCTATAAAAATAACATATTATAAATATTTGGAACTACAGGACAAGTATAATATAATAATTTTACAGCTAATGCACACTGAAAAATCAAATGCATGTGCCTGAAACATTTGTCATCTTACCAGGAATTAACACACTGGCTTGGAATCACAATCTTCGGCTCCACTGTAAAGTTTTTGGAGAGGTGGATGACCGGACGCGACCTGAAAAATACCCATCAAGAATCACATATTTTGAGGTTATCTTACAGAACGGATTGATTTAGTTAAATGCTTGTGTCCAGCAGGGTCCCTCCAAGCATGCAGGGACCACATATCCATTTGGCATCTGGTATTCATCTGGATGCTTGTTGGCTGCTTGCTATCTGTTATTTTTGTATGTATGTATGCACAGTACCTGACACAAGTTTGGAAACATCACAATTTGTGTATGTTTTTGAAAGCAGTGTTTTATGCTCACCAAAGCTGCATTATAAAAGACAGTAAAAATATTGTTTACAATTAAAAATTTGCATTTAAAAATGCAATTTATTCCTGTGATCAAAGCTGAATTTTCATCATCATTCCTCCAGTCTTCAGTGTCACATGATCCTTCAGAAATCATTCTGATATGCTGCTCAAGAAACATTTCTTCTTCTTCTTCTTCTTCTTCTTATTATTATTATTATTATCAATGTTGAAAACAGTTGTGCTGTTTAACATTTTTGTGGAAACGATGATTCTTTCTCGGGACTTGAATGAAAAGTTAAATGAAGAGTATTTATTTGCATTTATTAAATTATTTATTAAATATATATATATATATATATATATATATATATATATATATATATATATATATATATATATATATATATATATATATATATATATCTTTTTCTTTTCTTTTTTTTTTTTTTTTACATTATAAATGTCTTCACTTTTGATCAGTTTAATGTATGTCCCTTGATGAATAAAAAGTATGAATTTTTCTCTCTTCTCCTTTATCTTACCACAAATGTTTGAATGGTATCACAGTTCCCACAAAAATGTTAAACAGCAAAAACATTTTCAATATTGATAATATTAATCAGAAATGTTTCTTGAGCAGCAAATCATGGATCATGTGACACTGAAGACTGGAGTAATGATTCTCCATCACAGAAATAAATGCCATTTTAAAATATATTCAAATAGAAAACAGCATTTTTAATTGTAATAATATTTCACAATATTACTGTATTTTTAATAAATAAATGCAGCCTTGGTGACATTAAAAACTTGTAATGTTTCCAAACCTTTGACACTGTACATAAGTAAAAAAATGTATATTGTTTTGTAAATGTATTATTAATAATAATAATATAAATTTAATATTAAAATAATTAAAATATAATTAAAATAAAATAATATAATATACTAAAACAATCAATCAATCCTTTGGTATGCACAATTTATATTTGTTTACAGAGCTAGGACTAAAATCATGAAAAACACATTCAAGTGTGTCCAAACTTTTTGATCAAAAACATTTGGGAAAAGAAATCAAAATCCTCTGAATAATATCAACATCTATATATATATATATATACCAAACACTGTTGAAAGACTGAACCTCAAGAGAGCGATGCGGTCGTCCATGGAGCCCACCAAAATGTCAGGATAATCATTTCCATCCATATCCATTCCTCCATTGAGAGAGTAGCCAAATGTCTGAAAGCCACTGGGACCTAATGATTTCCCCTCTATCACCTAAGAGAAAGAGCATACAGTAAATCATCTGTTCTTATTCTCACAGTCTCTAATACAAGGTCCAGATATGTCAGATATGATCAACCGCTGATCTATGGTCTATGATCACGTAATGATATGAAACAGTATGTAACTGTAGAAAAGTCACTCCAAAATCTGAAATAAATCTATTCCATACAAATCCCATGTTGTTTTGCTTTACCTGGCTGGGTTCCTTGTTTATTCCATTTTTACTTCCCATCCATATAAAGACTTTCCCAGAGTCTTGGAACGGAGCACCAACAGCAAAATCTGAGTGAACAAAACAAGACACAAACCCCAGAACACGTGATGAACTCTCCATGGCCTCCAGATGGCAGCATTATGAAACGAATCACATGAAATGGGACACTTCTGCATATGCAAGTACCATTTAAAAGTTTGCAGTTGGTACGATTTTTTTTAAAAGCTTTTGAAATAAATCTCATATGCTCACCAAGACTGCATTTATTTTACCAAAAATACAAAATACAAAAAGTAATATTGTGACATATTATTATGATTTAAAATAGCTGTTTTCTATTTGAATATATTTTAAAACGTAATTTATTCCTGTGAACAAAGCTGAATTTTCAGCATCATTCCTCCAGTCTTCAGTGTCACATGATCCTTCAGAAATCATTCTAATATGATGATTTGCTGCACAAGAAACATTTATTATTATTATTATTATTATTATTATTATTATTATTATCATCATCAATGTTGTGCTGCTTCATATTTTGTGGAAACTGTGATACATGTTTTTCAGGATTCTTTGATGAATAAAGTTCAAAAGAACAGCATTTATTTGAAATAGAAATCTTTTTAACATTATAAATGTCTTTACTGTCACCTTGATGCATTCTTAGTGAATAAAAGTATTAAATTATTTTTAAAAACTCAAACCTTTTGAACACTAGTGTACTTTTGAACATGCTCATGGAACATATATTGATTAAAAAATTATAGCATAAATGTTTTTAAATGTTGTTTTAAAACAACTGCATATTCATAACAGGCGTGCGGCATGCAAGTACTACCTTGAAATCCATCCTGATTGACGTCCCCCACTGCAGCAACAGCAAATCCAAACCCTGAACCTTTTTTACCCTTCAGAACCAAGCTGGCTTTTTCCCGGAAGGAACCGTTCTCATTCATGAAGATGTAAACAGCCCCTCCCTCCTCCTTGTAACGGTCAAAGTAGAACGGCGCTCCAATGATCAGGTCGTTCCAGCTACAACAGCATGCAACCACACAAATGACGTTATGTCTAAATGACTAATGTTTATTTTCACAGAAGCTTTAGTAAAGAATGAGAAAGCTGCCATATAAATGCATTCAGCCATGTATCTGTTGACATGCTTAAGTATAAAGCTCAACAGGATCTTTGCAAGGGCACATGGGGAAAGTTAGATATGCTTTGGTCTACTTTCAATTCACTTTTAAACTCAGTGAAGCGTCGTACAGATCAGTCTCTGTAATGATAACGGATTACTGGATATGCAAACAGTGATATTGGCAAATTTCACCAACAGTACAAAACTGTGTGACTAATATGATATGACTAGCATTTTATTTTATTTTATTTTTTTTTATGAATTGGATCCCATTGAATTTCTATGTACAGACAAAACTAAAGTTTAGATGTGTTCTTTTGAAAATGTACACTATATTGCCAAAAGTATTAGGACACCCCTCCAAATCATTGAATTCAGGTGTTCCAATCACTTTCATGGTCACAGGTATATAAAATCCAGCAGCTAGGCATGCAGACGCTTCTACAAACCTTTGTGAAAGAATGAGTCGCTCTCAGGAGCTCAGTGAATTCAAGCGTGGTACCGTGATAGGTTGCCACCTGTGGTATTCCACGGTCAACTGTTAGTGGTATTATAACAAAGTGGAAGCAATTGGGAACAACAGCGACTGAGCCACGAAGTGGTAGGCCACGTAAAATCACAGAGCGGGGTCAGCACATGCTGAGGTGCACAGTGCACAGAAGTCGCCAACTTTCTGCAGAGTCAATAGCTTCAGACCTCCAAACTTCATGTGGCCTTCAGATTAGCTCAAGAAGAGAGCTTCATGGAATGGGTTTGAGCAGCTGCATCCAAGCCTTACATCACCAAGTGCAATGCAAAGAGTCAGATGCATTGTGCCAAGTGTTTGGTGAAAGGGGGATTATGGTGTGGGGTTTTTCAGGGGTTGGGCTTGGCCCCTTAGTTTCAGTGAAAGGAACTCTTAATGCTTCAGGATAACAAGACATTTTGGACAATTTCATGCTCCCAACTTTGTGGGAACAGTTTGGGGATGGCCCCTTTCTGTTCCAACATGACTGCGCACCAGTGCACAAAGCGTTGGTCCATAAAGACATGGATGAGCGAGTTTAGTGTGGAGGAACTTGACTGGCCTGCACAGAGTCCTGACCTCAACCCGATAGAACACCTTTGGGATGAATTAGAGTGGAGACTGCGAGCCAGGCACTCGTCCAACATCAGTGCCTGACCTCACAAATGCGCTTCTAAATTCCCATAAACACACTCCTAAACCTAGTGGAAAGCCTTCCCAGAAGAGTTGAAGCTGTTATAGCTACAAAGGGTGGGCCAACTCCATATTAAACCCTATGGATTAAGAATGGGATGTCATTAAAGTTCATGTGCATGTAAAGGCAGGCGTCCCAAAACTTTTGCCAATATAGTGTATACTTGATTTGATGTGATATAAAATCAAATAATGCACATAAATACTAAGATATTATAATAAAAACAACACTTTTAACAGATTAGCCATTTGTAGAACAAACAATACAGTGATGTAGTTGCACAGTGACCTACTCGTCATTGTTGAGGTCCGTTACCGCCAAACAGCTGCCAAAGTACGACCCTATTTGTTCCCCTGGGATCGTCATCAGTGGGTTAAGAACTAAATCTTGTTTTTCTGCCAGGATCACTGAACCCTTGAAATTGTCTCTGGGAGCCCCCGTCACCACAGTGTACTCAGAGCGATCCAGTAACTTTATGTCCTCCAGCACAGAGTAACCTGAAGAAAGAGATGAGTGTTCTTAAACTTCTGTGTGCTTGTCATGCTACCATACCATCATTCCAAGTTCATTTACAATCAAGAGAGTCTTTTGAGAAAGAAGGAAAAAGTTATGCTACATTTATTTTATTTTATTTAATGCAAACACTGCAGTATTTATCTGAAACAAAATTGAGACAACATTTGACAGCATTTAAATAAATACATATTTAAACACAAAGACAGCATAATTAATATATAAAAACAAAATTAAAATAATAATAATAATTTGTTACATTTATATAGCGCTTTTCTGGGTACTCAAATCGCTTTACATATAGAAGAGGGGAATCTCCTCAACCACCACCAATGTGCAGCATCCACCTGGATGATGCGACGGCAGCCATATTGCACCAGAACGCCCACCACACACCAGCTGATTGGTGGAGAGGCAGAATGATGAAGCCAATCAGTATATGAGGATTATTAGGAGACCATGATGGACAGAGACCAATGGGCAAATTTGGCCAGGATGCCGGGGTTACACCCCTACTCTTTATCAAAGTACATCCTGGGATTTTTAATGACCACAGAGAGTCAGGACCTCAGTTAAACGTTATCCGAAGGACGGTGCTTATTTACAGTATAGTGTCCCCATCGTTATACTGGGGTGTTAGGACCCACACAGACCACAGGGTGAGCGCCTGCTGGCCTCACTAACACCTCACTAACACACTAACATTCGTCTTCCAGCAGCAATCTGATTTTCCCAGGAAGTCTCCCATCCAGGTACTGACCAGGCTCAGCCCTGCTTAGCTTCAGTGGGACCAGTCTTTGGCTACAGGGTGATATGGACAAAACAATGGCACTGACATATTTTAAGATTACTGATAAAAGTATTGTAAGATTATTCTATAATACTCTTTGCTATATAGAAAAAAGACATAAAACGCCATGCAGAAAACTGCAGAGATTCATATGAATCAGTGAACCATTTTTTGTAATGGTTTCATTTAAAGTGCCCCTATTATGCCATTTTAAAGGTTCCTAGGTTTTAGAGGTCTTCGACAATGCGTTTACATGCATCCAAGAGCAAAACACTTTAATCTTCTCATAATAAACATGCAATATAACCTCATTTCTCAAAGAGTCTGAAAATGGTTCATTTGAAGATTCAGTCTCTAAAGCCCTCCTTTCATTGAGACTCTGATTGCTCTGATTGTCAAGTCTGTTGTGATTGGTCTACTGCTTACAATGTGTGTCAGAAATCAAGCGACTACTGCGAATTTCAGCTCCAGAGGCTTCCTCGGCACTTCATACACAGTGATACGAACAGTAACGATAGCGTTGGTTTTACTGTATCTATTCCAGTGCAAGTCCTTTTGAAGTGCATGCAAAGTGGATTCGCATTACATGACAACGTGAACCAAACTCTTCCAATCTCAGCCACAGCTATAGTGTTTGAGGGCGGGTCAAAGTAGACGTTGTTCACAGGCAGCCAATGAAAACCATATATGCAGGCATTATGCAAATTTGTTACATTATTACATAGGTATATAACAGGAAGTCAGACTGGAATTGCTGATGACTAATTTTGGCAGGAGACATTGGGCCCTATTTTAACGATCTAAGCGTATGCTGTGAAGCGCATGGCGCAGGTGCACTTAGGGCGTCCGAATCCACTTTTGCTAATTTAACGAAGAAATAAAACGTCAGCGTGGTCCAAAAGGCTTGTACCTAGTCTCTTAATGAGTCATG
The DNA here is from genome assembly GCA_018749465.1 of Paracanthobrama guichenoti. Classification (NCBI taxonomy): domain Eukaryota; kingdom Metazoa; phylum Chordata; class Actinopteri; order Cypriniformes; family Gobionidae; genus Paracanthobrama; species Paracanthobrama guichenoti. The sequence goes on from CM031954.1 coordinate 8,813,363, forward strand.
GGTGTGTTTTGGGCATAACGTGCAATAAACCAATCAGAGTCTCATCTCCCATTCCCTTTAAAAGCCAGTTGCGCTTGCACCATGGCGGATTCCCTATTTACATGGTGGAATTTGCAAGTGGAAAGACTGAACGCTTCCCCAGAGAGGAATCCTTTTTTTTATATTTAAAAATGTTTGTGTGCTGCTGCGCATCACTGTGTGTTTAATAAGCAGAGTGTACATGCGTTGTACCCACCTATAGGCGTATATTACCCTATAACACACCCTTTAAATAACAAAAAATACTGCGCTATTGACTTTAGAGCAGGTTTTGGTTGGTCAATGGCACAGTTGTTTTCAGTTCCTCAAAATAACAACACACCAACAATGCGCCTGAACACACCTCGTTTTCAGACCATGGGTGAACAGATGGGCGCTAGTGTATTTGCTATTTAAACAACGTGCCGGTAGACGTGAAAATGATTACTGTGTCTGGCTGAAACTAGCATAAACACTTGTATTGCGCCGGGTGTATGATAAGCTCCAATAACTTTATTTGTTGTGCACTTTGATCATTTCGCTTTTTAAATTCACAAACATTATATTACACACTCCACGAAAGGTAATATTCGAAAAAGCATAATGGGGCACTTTTAACACTTTTAACTAATAGTCTGATTCACTAACGATTCACTAAAATTAATCAGACTTCCCAGTGTTTCATATTTTATAGGGTTTTGTCTTACAATTTTATTCAGTGGAAAAAGTAAGTAGTTGCTCTATTTAGAAAACAGCTGAGCTACTGGCACACTACTGAAAAATGTTAGTAGTTCTGTTACTTTTAATTAGTTATTTCCCAACATAGTCAAGATGTGAATCAAAACCAAAAATCACAGTACATACCTATGTAGATGTTGAGCCTGTCCTCGCCTAGCATACCGAAGCTTCTTTCATTGGCATCTCCGGCAAAATCTGAGTTGGTGTCTCTGCTTTTCATATGAACAGTGCCTATAAACAGAAGAATTATTATTAACAATATCACCCTCTTTTATGTGATAATAGAAAGCTGACACACTAAAGAAGCCATGAACCATTTGCTGATTTTCCTACTTCTGTTACTCACCCTGCCACACAAAGCTGCCAGGGGTCCCAAAGAACACATCATTCTCCGTCATGCCCCCTGAGATGCCCATGTTACACATCCCCTCCAAGTTCTGGTCATAGTTGAAGTCACACAGCTCGTAAGTGTCAGACTGCCAGTAATCAGTAGGGTCGTAGGTCAAGTCGTTGCCCCGCACGTAACATTTGCCCACCATACGCTGCTGTTCTTCGCCGCCCAGCAGTTTTTTTACATAGCGATGGCCACATGCCTGCCAACATAAAAGAAGAGATGAACATAAAGAATTCTGATTAATATCTGCTTAATTTATTTAAACCACAATTCCATATGCTGTCATTCAAATTCAAATTCTATTATTTAATTTTTTTAAAGTCACTTCTGCTCACCAAGGCTGTATTTATTCGATCAAAAATCCAGAAAAAAACAGTAATATTGTAAAATACTATTTCAGTTTAAAAGAACTGTTTTCTATTTTAATATATTTTAAAATGTAATTTATTCATGTGATGTGATGTGACTTTCACATGATCCTTCAGAAACGGTTTCAGGATTCTTTGAAGAATAGAAGGTTCAAAAGAACAGCATTTATTTGAACCTTAATAATTTTAACCATACATATCTTTAAATGTCACTTTTGATCAATTTAAAGGGACAGTTCACCCAAAAATGTAAATTCTGTCATCACTAGCTATGTTTTATGCGCATACATTCTAAAAATGTATGTGCTCAATTGAGTCAGATAAACTTTTTATCCGAAAAGAAATCACGCACATAAACTACCATGGAAACACATTTACTGAATAAATTCCTCTATGCACATCAAAAAAGTAATGTAACTTTGCGATGGGATGGCATATGTGTTCAGCAGAAGAATAAAACTCATACAGGTTTGGAACAACTTGAGGGTGAGTAAATGATGACAGAATTTTCATTTTTGGGTGAACTATCCCTTTAATGCATCCTCGCTGAATAAAAGTTTTAATTACTTTTTCCACTAAGGTAATGAACACTACTCCCGTAGCACCAAGTTTATTTTCAACTGTAACTAAAGACATCTAAACCAGCTAATCAAGGTCTTCAAGCTTACTTGAAAATGACAGGCAGGTATGTAAAAGCAGGGTTTGACTAAACTGAAGAACGGTGGCCTGAGTGCATCTGACCTACTCATCAGGAGGGGTCTGGCACAATTTTGTCTGTGAATTTTAAGCGATGGTGTTTATTATAAAATAAAAGGGAACCAAAGATGCATCTCATCTCACCAGCACACGTCCTCCGTTCCTTTGACTGGCCACGGTCACTCCCAGCCACATGCCCTCCACCATCTCCGTTGACTGCGCTAGAGGAGAAACAAACTCCATCAGATAGAAGCTATTTTATTTCCTCAGTCTGCCTGTAAAGAGTATTTCATTATATCAAAATCTGAATGATGAGGTCATTGAACAGTGCTCAGTTGTTGGCTTAAGAGAGATTCTCAAACAGAAATAATCATATATGTTTACATGTAGCCACCTCTGAAAAGAAGCTTTCCTGTAGCTCAAACAATAAGAGTGTGGCGCTAGCAACGCCAAGGTCATGGGTTTGATTCCCAGGGAAAGCAAGAACTGGCAAAATGTAAAAATGTGTACCTTGAAAGCAATGTAAGTTGCTTTGCTGTCTGCCAAATGCATAAATGTAAGTACACTTTAGTATACACTCTAAAAAATGCTGGGTTAAAAACCCAAGTTGGGTTGAAAATGAACTAACCCAGCAATTGGGTTGTTTTAACCCAGCGGTTGGGTTAAATGTTTGCTTAAAACGACCCAATCGCTGGGTTAAAACAACCCAATTGCTGGGTTAGTTCATTTTCAACCCAACTTGGGTTTTTAACCCAGCATTTTTAGAGTGTACTTTTAAAAGAGTACTTATTTGAGAAATTATATACTTTAAAAGAATATACTAAATGTAAGTTTTTCAAAGACTTAATTGCATGTTATTTACAAATATACTAAAAGGTATTATAGATTCAATTTATATTAAATGCAATTAGTTACACTTAAGAATGCTTTTGATCTACTTAATTAGGAATTCCATTTTCTTTGAAATATGGTTAATGTGTACTGCTGAAAGCATTTGTGGTAAACTAAAATATACTTTAATGTAATTTCAGTTGAAACTTGTAAATATTTGTAATGATAAAGATTAATTACAGTACATTTAAAAATATAAATATTAACAGTTAAAATTATAAACAGGTACTTTACACGTGCTTTAGCATCAAATTAAGTGTACTTTAAAACATGACAAAAGATTATTAAAGCATAATGATTTAAAATGTACTTTAAAGTAAAACACTGACATTATTAGACCACTTTTAAGTCCCAGAATGGAAGTAAAGACATCGTTAAAATAGTCCATGTGACTCAGTGGTTCAACCTTAATGTTATGAAGTGTTGAGAATACTTTTTGTGCAAAAAAAATAAATAAAAAAATAGCGACTTTATTGAAAGTGGTCGTTGCTTTGCTGTCTATGGAGGGGTCCGAGAGCTCTCAGATTTCATCAAAAATATCTGAAGATGAATGGATGAAGGTCTTATGTAGGGTGACCATATTTTGATTACCGAAAACCAGGACACTTTTTCACTTTTTCACATGGGGAAAGCCTCACTGTTACGGTCTGCTAGCTTCAGGGCAAGAAAAAGTTTTTTTTTTTAAAGTTTTATTACAGACTAGCTCTGCTCAAACAGCTAACTTTCAGGTTGCACAGGCTTCCCGTGCTTCATGTGCTGAACGTATCATGTTATTTCTGAACTAAATACCAGCCTGCAACATGAGCCAATCATGTTGACCTGATAGAGGAGAGAGAAAGGCAGGCTAGAAATGCAGGCAAAGGTCTTTTGAATAACATGGAGTTAGACACCACTCAGACAGGTGAATTTTATTGTTGCTGTGTTGAGGCTTGTTTTAACATTCACTTGTGTCTAAAACGGGAGCAGGGAATTTTGGGAAATAGACCAGGCTGTCTGAGCCCTCCAGATTATTATTTTTAGAGTGATATGTGAGACACATTATCTAATCTGTGAACAGAATGCCTTAAATTTCCATAGCCCTTTGAGCTACAGTCACACTGTGAATGATATTTGGCTTCTAAAGCTAAAATGACATCATAAATAAACCATCTAGACTATCATTCAAACATTTGGGGTCAGTAAGATATTTATTTATTTATTTTTAAAGGAAATTAATAATTTTATTCAGCAAGGACACATTAAATTGATCAAGTAACAGTGACACTAAAGACATTTATACTATTACAAAAGATTTCTAATCCAAATAAATTCTAGGAAATTCTGATTATAGGAAATGTTTTTGAGCAGCAAATCATCATATTAGAATAATGTCTGAAGGATCATGTGACACTAAAGACTGGAGTCTTTAGTATTTTTTAAATAGAAAACACTTATTTAAATTGTAATAATATTTCACAATTATTGTTTTACTCAAATAATGCAGCCTTGGTGAGCATAAGAGACTTCAAAAACATAAAAAATCTTACTGACTTCAAACTTTAAAACGGTTGTGTATTTTATATATATATTAAACAATTCATTTGAAATTTTTAAGCATAGTTTTATGATAAGTAATATGAATACCTACGTGCACTGATGAGGTCCATCCTCTGGCAGTCATCCTGTTCAATAGTGATGGGACAATAATACACGGCTCCAGTTTCATTAATGTTGAATCTGCTGAGTTGGGGCTGGGCTTTCTCTTGGGGCGCTCCGACTAAGAGCCTACAGAAAAACAGCAAACTCTGAATGAAAGGCTTAGATAACTAGTAAAGTCTGTAATGTCTTTTTCATAATACAGGCTTAAAGTCAGCATGAAATGAAAATTCATCTTGTTTTCTAAATGCATATTATATGATTAACTGCACTAATGATTCTCCAATCATTAGTGCAGTTAAACCCCACCACTGGCTTTCCACAAGGTTTAGGAGTGTGTTTATGGGAATTTTTGATCATTCTTCTAGAAGTGCATTTGTGAGGTCAGGCACTGATGTTGGACGAGAAGGCCTGGCTCGCAGTCTCCACTCTAATTCATCCCAAAGGTGTTCATTCTGGTTGAGGTCAGGACTCTGTGCAGGCCAGTCAAGTTCCTCCACACCAAACTCGCTCATCCATGTCTTTATGGACCTTGCTTTGTGCACTGGTGCGCAGTCATGTAGGAACAGGAAAGGGCCATCCCCAAACTTTTCCCACAAAGTTGGGAGCATGAAATTGTCCAAAATGTCTTGGTATGCTGAAGCATTAAGAGTTCCTTTCACTGGAACTAAGGGGCCAAGCGGAACCCCTGAAAAGCAACCACCAAACCCAGACTCATCCATCGGATTACCAGTCAGAGAAACGTTAATGGTCACTCCAGAGAACACGTCTCCACTGCTCTAGAGTCCAGTGGCGGCGTGCTTTATACCACTGCATCTGACGCTTTGCATTGCACTTGGTGATGTAAGGCTTAGATGAGCTGCTCGGCTATTGAAACCCATTCCATGAAGCTCTCTACGCACTGTTCTTGAGCTAATCTGAAGGCCATACAAAATTTGGAGGTCTGAAGCTATTGACTCTGCAGAAAGTTGGTGAATTCTGTGCACTGTGTGCCTCAGCATGCGCTGACCCCGCTCTGTGACCCCGTGGCTGAGTTGCTGTTGTTCCCAATTGCTTCCACTTTGTTATAATACCACTAACAGTTGGCCGTGGAATATTTAGTAGTCAGATTCCACGAATGGACTTATTGCACAGGTGGCAACCTATCACGGTACCACGCTTGAATTCACTGAGCTCCTGAGAAATGTTTGTAGAAGCATATGCAAACATTTCTGCTTGATTTTATTAAAATTTCCTTGTATTTAATTAGTATTATATTATCTGCAAGTACAGTATACTTTTAAGATTTGAAGTACTCTACATTTGCACATTCAGTACAATTAAGTGCACTTTTTCACATGGGGAAAGCCTCACTGTTACGGTCTGCTAGCTTCAGGGCAAGAACACTGAGGAACTTAGGAATCTGAAAGCTGTGACACATTTGTGATGAAAAGATAGTCTTGTAAATAGCCATAATATTACCCATGAATTCAAAAGATATCAGGTGCTGTGTGATTTAATAAATTTTCTGAAGCAAAATTAGCTAGTGTGGTTGCTAGGGCATTGCTGTGTGGTTTTAAAGTTTTTAAAGTTTCAAACATTACTATGTTAACTTTCTCCTTCTGTGCTGCCAACCACAACATATTTGCCCTTGGAGAGAAGAATTCAGCTTCTGCTCTGAGAGCGTGTGAATGATGTCATGAGAGACAGGGAGCTGTTTCTGAGCCCTGAGGACACTCTCTATCACCAGGTGTCACCGCAGTGATCTTAGCAAGAACAGTTTGGAATTGTAGAGTTGTAAAACTCAAGTCCATTCCTCACTGATAGTAAAGGATAAACTGGTGAGTGTCCGCTTTTCTTTGACAAACTGAGGTGCAGTATCTACTATCTGGGATCCTTCCTTATTTTAGGAAAGCATGAGTGTAGAGTGACTTTCTAGTGGACGTCTGTGGAAGACATTCCATTCTGAGTATCACTGATTGTGACTATGGCCACCATAAATGGCAGCTAAAGCTGTGGAGTGCAGTTTGCTCATGTTCAGACAAGACCCCCCACAGTAAAATGGCATTACAGGCATTTTTCACAGGTGAGAGTGCTGAACCAAACCTGCAATCAGTCATGACTAATATTTGTCAGTGGTTTTTGCAGGAATGACTCTCCTCCCCAAACTAAAAGTACCTGTCTCATACTAGCACCGATACCCTGCTGCTTACATTAGTGTTTACAGTTACAGAAAATCACTGAAAAAAGGGTAGTGATGGAAAAATATGGGATAGGAGAAAAAAAAAAATCATAGTTTTTTGCGTTCTCTCGCAAAACTTTTGAGTTCCCCCGTGAAACTGCGTTCTCTCGCAAAACTTTTGCATTCTCTCGCAAAACTTTTGAGTTCCCCCGTGAAACTTTGCGTTCTCTCGCAAAACTTTTGAGTTCTCTCACAAAACTTTTGCGTTCTCTCGCAAACCTTTTGCGTTCTCTCGCAAAACTTTTGAGCTCCCCCGTGAAACTTTGCGTTCTCTCGCAAAACTTTTGCGTTCTCTCACAAAACTTTTGCATTCTCTCAGAAAGATATTAGTGTTCTCTCGCAAAACCTGTTCGGACAAACACTTCCTGTTTAAGGTCTTGCTGGCAGTGCTTCAGACAGCTCCATAGTTTAACAATGGAGCGGTTTATCGAGTTTTACTTTGAACTTGGACTTAGTATAAAGAAATACGATCAGAGCTTAGTTCAAGGAGTTCAGTAAAGTTGGCAATACAGGCTATTCACAGATTTGAATCAATATATTTATTTTTTATTGATTTTACTAATTTTTCTCAAAACAAGCCTGTTGAGCAGGCACATGAGAGACAAGTCCAAAGGGATCGACTGCAAAATGCAAAACTCGAAAAGCATTACTACAAAAATAGTAATTAACTTCAGTTTTACACATTGTAGTGTTGATGTCTGCGGAGTGCCGCTGTAAGTCGAACACACCTAATGGCTCCTTGATTTGTCATGTGATTTATATAACATGGCTCCTTGTTTTGGTATTTTAATCAGGTTTCAGGCCTCATTCATATGTGGAAATAAATATGATATGAATCGGACACGTGCATTTCCGTCTGCCATGTAAGCGGACAGATCAGACATTCCCCTGTCAATGCGAGTCGTAGGTCATTGAAACAGTGACGGTGGCAAATGACATCAACTCAGATGATCACCATCATGTGATCACATGACTCTTTTCAGTGGCGCAATGGAGGACGAAGGCTCAACTCAATGTTTTGCTGATCTTTAAAGATGGTGCAGAAAGCAAAAGCTTGTATTATCATTTTGTCTGTGTCCATTGCAAACTGCTTGTGTTTTTATTCCTTTTCAGCTCAAGCTTTTCCTAGTCAGTGCACCTATCTTTGGTTGTTTTGCCAAGTGTATAGTGTAAATGCAGATATTGGATATGGGTCAATTTTAAAAGAAGACGTAATCTGGGCGTCAAAAAAATCAAATATAGTCAACAAATGCAGTGTAAATGCGACTATATCTATTCTCATGAGAATAAGATTTTGCTGTGACGTTACACATTTAAGTCAGGAAACTGCTGAACAGCCAAAAAAAAAAAAGACAATGGATAACCTGATAAGCTCCTGTTTTTGTTGGACCAGTGGATGAATATAACTGAAGCACTGCAAATGCTTTCTAATGAATAATTAAAGTTTTTGCATGAAGCAAACCACTTTGAATATCCTAAAGAGATAGTACCCACCCTCACCCAGAATGAGTATGACTTTTGAACACAAAAGAAGATACTTCATAATTCCAAAGTATCATGATTTTAACCATGGTATTCTATGAGATACTTTTTTAGTCTGATCTCACTTGTGAAAAAGACAGAGGCCATGGCTCTCACTCACTACCAGTTTTATCTGAGATTCCACAGACACTCCCAGAGCAGAAGACTATATTACAGATATGGCCATCACAGCTATGCAAGACAGAGGTGTGTGGGTGTGTGGGTGTGTGAGAAAGTGTGAAGATTGAGATGACTGTTCCCATACAGAAAAAAAGAGATATATTTAATATCTAGGTAGTTACAGTCATGTATATTTACATATATAAATAATAATTTTATGCATATTGTATGTATTTTACAAAGTGAAAACAGCAATTATTTCACTGAAATTCAGGAGTCAGCAAGCTGAATCTAGACAGCGTAGTGAATGTATACTATAGCATGGGTAATGTTTATATTTCCAACGAACAGATGCTACATTTTATTCACAATTGGATAAATGCTAAATATCTTTTATAATCTATACATATTGGCTTTAATAAGATTTCCCATAAAATAGGCAAGAATGAACCTGTTGTCCTCCATAATTACAATTCTTTCTGTCAACAAACTCGAATGAACTCGTAATTTTGAATTTAGAAGTGGGAAGTAGGACATTTCCAACAGCATGTGTAGGTAGCATTAAAGGGTTGGTTCACCTAAAAGTTACAATTGTGTCATCATTCACTCATAGCATATAATCTGAAGAATGCCTAAGTATCTTATTTTTATTCCGCAGAACAAAGAAAGTTATAGAGGTTTTGAACAACATGAGGGTGAGTAAATGATCACAGATCATTGTGGGTGAACTATCCCTTTAAAGGAATAGTGCAACATGTAACATCAATGGAAACTCCTTTAACTTTTGCCATCAACCACAGCAGTGTGGAAAAAATGAAACATAAAACATGACCTCAGTTTGTCCCAGTAATGCTGAGAGGAATTAGGGCATGTCATGCTATGCTAATCTGAGAGCTGGGGTGTTTAGTGAACTGTGAGACTGACATTAAGAACAGGCAACAACGGCTCAATGTGACGTGCTTAGCTTCACAATACACGTGTGACTTACAGGCCCAATGTAAAGCTGTTTTCTTTTTTGGATGATATTAGGTCTCAAAATACAAATACAAAGTTCTGTCATGAAACTCTACATCAGGACACAGGGTAATCCTTAACTCAGTTTGCATGCAATCACATAGTTCTCTATAAGGCACAGCTGACTGGTTCCTGCTGTATCAGTAGCCAGTGAGCTTGCTGTTCAACCTTCAAATACAAGTCAGAATTTGCTGCTTTCAGAAACCCTCCACCTTCCCCAGCTCCACCTGTATAGATCTGCTACAGGTAATTCATGTACGCTCTATTGTACAGCTGTAGTATGTCTTACTTGCTCACAGCAAAGTGTGGTGTATGTATTGGCAGTAGCAAGTCCCGTACTTGCTCTGCAGCAGCAACATAACAGATCTATTCCGCCAAGACCAAACATATCAACATTGTCGTATCCATTACCAAGTCAAACACTCCAAGAGTTGTCATGACAGAAATCTTTTTTTTTCCTATATATATTGTTACTGAAACATTTAAAGCGGTCTCACTACTAATTTTCAATACTATTTTTCAAGGTACTGTACTGAAGTTAGAAATTCTAGTATCATGACAACACTAGGTTGGGACAGTAATGACAATGTGACAGGCTTACTGATCCTTACTGAACTCATCACAGCAGATACTGCTCCAATATATATAACATAAGGCTCAACTAATGGCATGAGATTGGAGCAAAACTACCTGTGTTTATCATGACTGTGGTGGACAGGGGGCAGGATGGAATGAATTTAATTGTTATGCAAAGCAGGAGTCTCATCCAGTCAGTCCACACACATTTAAACAACAGTGCTGTGATAAGGTAGACTGGGTAAACCCAGTCTGATCTGCCAGCAATTTGATTTTGCCCTGCAGCTCAGTCTGGAAACCTGTACATTAATTTATCCTGCTTCTGTGACACATTTGTGGGAACCAATCACAGACCGGCTTATCCACCTGGCGCGCTATTGGTGGGTTTAACACAATGACGGATAGAGAAGCAATGGATCGATGCCCGTTAATCACGCCTCTTGTGCAGCTGAAATTCATAGCAGACTCTCCAGACCAATGTTCAATCTTAAAAGATTGAGCTTGGTCTGGTGATAGCCAGACAAGTGATAAGGCAAAACCCAAACAACCCACACAAGATCAAGATCACCGCAGTGTAATGTTCAACTAAACCTGTCTAGAATGGAGCATAGACGTCTGATCGAGATGGATCAGTGATCTTTATGCCGTATGGCGATATGATCAGGTGAGATCAGGTGATTCATATGCTTGTCAGAACACATCAAAAAAAAAAAACCAGTTTTTTACAGTTTTCATTATTTTCATGTTATCCCAAATTTACACCGTAATGTGTATTGGTTTTTTAAAAACTTTTATTTTTTACTTACTTTTATTATGTTTTTTGTATATTAGATTTTTCACAAATTGAAGTATTTGTTGTACTGCATATTTATATCAACCTACACTTTAAAATTTCAGTTTTTTTATGAATTAGCCTTAAGGGAAGAAAGAGCTCTGACAGAAGACAAAACTACTGGCACAACAAGAGTCAGACAAGCCTAAAATAGCTGAAAACACAGTCACGCCAGGGCTCCTTGTCCACTCCGATGCTGATTCTCTTCTATAAATAGATTGTTCAATGAATTAGATTATCTGTGATTTGATCATTCAGTGAAGTTCCCCATGACCAGATCATCATTTCTGTACAAATACCGTAAACAGGGTAATACAACCACTCAGATGGCATATTGAATTTGACAATACAAGCCGGGAACAAAGTCCTTAATCTATTTAGATTTTGTAAATGGAATAATTACAACTCTGAGCAGGTGAGTCACAACCTGACAGAGCATCTATCAAAATTACTGCCATACAACTGTTCATAAATTCATTAAATAATAAAGTAAGGTATTACCACTAATTAAGTGTGGTTTCCCAAGGAAGAGAAAGTATAATTGGTGACAAAATGTCATATGTTTCCATGTTTTATATTACTATTTCTCTTGTCTGTCACTGTGCATGGACAACTGATTTGGTTCATAATAGATGGACATTTAAGTTTTGTTTTTTTTTTCTCTCTAGTCTGAGACCAAAATTTCTGAAAGTAGGGTTTCTACAAAATTCTAAGCATAACTGGACATGAACTTTATGTCAAATTTACTACTGGGAAGCTCACAGATAATTTTCATAGCCAAGTTCCTTAGTTGGGCGTGCTATGTGACTGGTATTATGTATTAGTTTATTCCACAACAGCTACATCGCCTTGTCTTGTTGTTAAAGTAGTGTATATTTACATTTTATGAATAATCATTTGAAGCATATTGTATGTTTTATACACAGTGAAAATAGACTGTATCTGACCGGAATTCCAGAATTTTCAGCAAGCTGACCATCTAGATAGTGCAGTTTAACTGAATATTCACTGAAAAAATACAGCAGATAATGACTGGCCAGATAGGCAGTAAGATTGAAATTTTCACAACCACCAGCTGGAGTGCCCATGATCACCACCAGAAAGCACTCCTTCTGTCTCCTTTCCTACCTCATCATGAACTCCATTTCCCAGTATCCATTGCAATTATGTGTGATCATGTTTAGCTATGTGTGATTACCTTTATAAGCCCTGTATCTCCACTCATTAAATGCAAAGTCTTGTTTGTGTTACAACTGCAATTCTTTCCTGGTTCCCAGTTTCCCAGGATTACCTTGTTTTCCTGTATTTCTTAGACCTTTTTTTATGTTTGGATTGTTTTCCCCTGTTTTTGACCCTCTGACTGTTTCTGGATTATGACTGTGGATTACCCTATACAAAAGCTGCATTTGGTGTCAGAACAGTTCGTAACAGAAATTATGCTCCAGTTCCAATGTTGACTAGACACTAGCAACATCCTTCATCACTTGAGAGCTGTTGTTGTGTCTCTCAGGTGTGTGTCTACACACAGGCACATCTGTCAGTGGCTTTTCCAGCAGGCAAACATCCTGTCAGAACGGCACATTAATAGAAGAGACACAGAGGAAAAGACATCTGTCATCAAACAAGTCATCAGCAACCATAAAGAGAAGAGATAAAAACACCTATGATAGACAATTTAACATCCTGAAGAGAATCCCCCACCACAGTCCCTGTTTACAACTGGTATTGAGATGCTTTTTGGTCGATCGAATCACAAGTGGATGAGGCAGACACATACTATTTACACCTAGTATTTTAATCCATCTCTTTTGTCCACTTTGAACCACATCTGTCCTGATTTCATCAAGAAATGAAAACTGATCCTCTCTGTATGTTTTTTTACATCGTCTCTTGACACATTCATATGTAAATTGTGCAAGCTTTTTCCATTCGCTCGAAAGATCTGAAAAAAAAAGATCTGCCCATAGACCCTAGGCGGGTAAATGTTTGGGTTTTTTCAGATCTTTCACGGGATAAGCTACAGCAACTTACCACCATGTTAGAAAAATTTGCACTTAAGGAAGATCTACTGATGCCAATCTCCATTGGCAACCAGCTGCTCACTGATATAGACCAGTTAACAATCTTGGGCAGTGTGCTCACACAGGAAGGCAATGCAAAGCTAGAAGAAAACCAACGCATTGGCAAAGCATCCAATGTGTTCCAACGGATGCGCAACATCTGGATATCACCCAGCATTAGCATGTCACTCTATCTGCCTCTATATATGTCCATTGTGTTACCGATGACAATCTATGCCTGTGAGACCTGGAAAAACACAGTGCGCATTGTCCACAAGCTGGACATGTTCCACCCCTGCCTCAGGCTACTTTTACACTAGTGTGTTTTCGTTTTAAAATGCATAACTTTTGTCCATGCTTCTTCGATCCTTGAAAACTGGAAATGAGTTGCGTTTCACTGTAGATGGACCAAAATGGAGAGGTGTGACTACCCACATTCGCTCCCTGATTGGGTCTTCTGGATCACTGACCTCTCATATGACCATTAAACAATAATATGGTGACAGAACTGCAAGCTTTGCTGACTTTGATGTCCTTTTTAGCAGCCATTGTGCAGTTAAAAATCTGCATTTCAGATTTATCTTTCATGTTACATACCATGACCGCGTTACTAACGAAGAGATTCTGCGCAGGGTTAAAACCCACAGAATTTCCTGAGAGTGTCGCATCAAACTGGCAGGTCACAAGTTCTGCGGCAATCTGAACAACGGCTAGCAAAAACTGAACTGACATAGATGCCGCCCAATGGATGTCAAAGGCAAGGAAGGCCGAAGAAGACCTGGTGAAGTACATTCAAAGAGGACATAAAGCAAGCCGGTGTTAATTGGGTAGAAGCCTGATCCCATGCAGCAGTGGAATACACTTGCTTCCCAATGTGCCTTGTAGCGCAGACAGACCTAAAGAAGAAGAAGATTCATATGCTGACGTTTCACACTGTACATTTATACTGTACATTCCTTTACATTGCAGTGTTGGTGTCATTGATTGGATGAACAATGGCTGCGACCTGCTTTCATAAAGGCTTAGCGGTGTGTGTTGTCATATTACACAATGCTGACTGTACTATCAAGTTTGTATCTGAATTAATTTTTTTTTGGAATATAAAGGTAAGAATGAAATGGTCTCTTCTTCATTCTAATTGACGGGGTTCAAACGCTATTTATAGGCTATACAATACGCAGTGTTTCTGTGACTGTCCAAAGCATGTGAATATAATGTATGAGATTGGTTGCTGGTTGCTAAACATCTAGTCGTAAAATTCTAACACCGCTTAATTTTAACACTGCACAGGTTTGGCAACCTTGCTTCTAAATTAAAGTGTGAAACATTCCTCTACCCGAGGTTCAAAGGGGGTTTCAAAAGAAAATAACCCACAGTGTGAAATGCCCAAGACTGGCTGTATTACACATTCATTTGAGCAGAATATTGCAATGGTGATCGCTAAATTCCAACATACTTTTTTGATGATCAGTGCTTTTTTGCAGCCCAGAGAGAGTGCGTGCGCATGGTTGCTAGGTTGGGAAAATTAAGTAAAACACTCTTCGCAACATATGATGTTTTATTAACAAAGTTTGTGAGGAAAATGTTCAAATGATCCAATCAGCATGAGAGGAGGCCTATAAATATACAAATCACCTATGTTCCTCAACAGTTTTCTGCATCTCTCTGCCACCCCTCGGCCTCGCTCTTGGCTGGTTTCCTATCCCAGCCTGGGATACGGGGGGAGTACTCTGGGTTCGAGCTCGGAGCCATCTCCTTGGACAGCACGTCAAATACACATACTCTTTACTCTGTCCAATCATTTGTAAGTGTGAACTTGAAGTATCAATTTAAGAGAAAAGCTTTGATTGGGGGATTTAAACTTTTGACATCTGGGAACCCCAAGCATATTAGCTCATGGAGGCTTGTTACCAGTGCAAGATAATGGAAATGTCAAACATTTTCAGCATAAATACCAGTGGCCAAATTATGCATAAGTAATCAAGAGAAGCACACTTAATTGTGCAGTGTAAATAGTCATTTGTCAGATTATTTGTGTTGTCAATTATTTTATACTGCTTCAAAACAGCATTAAAAAAAAAATGTGATTAGTCATTTAATGTCAGTCTCAGGGTATTTATTGGCCAGAATAAGCTTTAGTGTGGACCAGACTTTATGTCAACAGTCAGAAGTCTAAGGGTACATTTACACATCAACAATGGATCAAAAAAATGTCCTTTGTGTTTTTCCCCATACGGAAATGTAATATATGTACATATATGTCCCTATATCTGAGTAGTGATGTCATATATGTTTTATATAAGGCAATACATTATTAGCACATCAAATCAAATCAAATCACCTTTATTTATATAGCGCTTTTAACAAGTCCAATTGTTTCAAAGCAGCTTCACATTGTTAAAAGTAAAATAATGCAACAGAATTTGTACAGCCGTTCTGGTGAAACGGTGATGTTATCCAGCTAATTTCAAGTATCATATGGCGTCAATGCGGGCAGATCGGTAATATAGAAGAAATTTAGGTGTCCCCAACTGAGCAAGCCAAAAGCCAGAGGCAACGGTGGCAAGGAACCAAAATATATACATCCTCACAATATATGAAGATATAGGTTTATACCATGTATGAAATACCCATAGAAGTATATATTATATATACATATATTAAAATGATTTAAATGATGACTTTTTATATGGTACTGTATGTTAATGCCATATATGTAAACAATATATGTCTTTATTTATACAAACCCGATTCCAAAAAGGTTGGGACACTGTACAGACTGTGAATAAAAAAGGAATGCAATAATTTACAAATCTCATAAACTTATATTTTATTCACAATAGAATATAGATAACATATCAAATGTTGAAAGTGAGACATTTTGAAATGTCATGCCAAATATTGGCTCATTTTGGATTTCATGAGAGCTACACATTCCAAAAAAGTTGGGACAGGAAGCAATAAGAGGCCGGAAAAGTTAAATGTACATATTGCAATACATATTGCATTAATGTACATAAATGCAAACATTCAGTATGCTTAAATAGGATTGTATATGGATTTATATAGTAGTATATCACATATAAAACGTCTTGGTTATAACTGTAACCTTAGTTCCCTGAATAGGGAACGAGATGCTGCATCACCACTTTGGGAATGCCTCTGCGTGATTGCGTCGTGAAGCACGTATGTAATCAGTCCAATAGAGAGATGGAACGTCATAGGCGGGTGACGTCATAGACCAAGAAACTATAAAGCATACCGGCAAACACACGCCTCTAGCTTCTGGAATATGGATGAAGCAAGACGCTTGCGGGCAAGCGGGAAGTATGGCAAGGTGACGCAGCATCTTGTTCCCTATTCAGGGAACTAAGGTTACAGTCGTAACCGAGACGTTCCCTTTCAAGGGAACTCGCACTACATCACCGCTTTGGGAACAAGAATACCCACGTCCCCATAGGAGTCGGATGCCCGCCTGTGACATTGTCTAGGGGGCGAGCACCCGAACCCCAGGAGTAGCATTGATGTCGCGCTTATAGAACCTGACAAAAGTGTGCAGTGAGGACCATCCTGCCGCATCACAGACATCTTGCAGGGAGGCCCCTGCCAGAAGAGCCTGAGAGGCCGCCATACTCCTAGTGGAGTGGGCCCCAACAGCCAAGGGAGAAGGCTGTCTGGCTGCCACATAAGCAAGTGAAATAGCCTTGACTATCCACTTGCTCATCTTCTGCTTTGACGCGAGGGAGGCCCATAACAGACAAACAACTGTTCTGATCTTCTCCACAGGGCAGCTCTGTGGACATAGGCGTCTAGTGCACGGACAGGGCAAAGCAGATTAAGTCTTTCCTGGTCTGACGTCAGAAATGGAGGAGGACAGAAGGCCTGCAGTACTATTGGGACTCACAGGATTAGTGGGAACCTTTGGAACATAACCCAGCCTACGATGTAGGAAGGCCTTAGCCATGCCGGGGGCAAATTCCAAGCACGAGGGTGCCACAGACAGGGCTTGTAAATCCCCAATCCTTTTCAGAGACGAAATAGCAAGAAGAAAGATAGCTTTAAGAGTGAGAAACTTCTCAGGAACTTCTTCAAGGGGCTTGAAGGGAGCTTCAGAGAGGCCTTGAAGGACAATAGCCAGGTCCCAGGCAATCCTGCCATAAGCCCTGGGCCGAGCGGCCACTCATGTCAGCCCGTCAGGGAGGCATCTGTGGTCAGAGATACACACTGACACGGTGCCCCCAGAGACGGGCCTTGGGCCAGAAACCAAGGATCCTTCCACATAACCAAGGTGCGGAGACACCACCGCGTTACCTTGATTCCGCAAAAAGGGTTCCCCTATGGGAAAATCACTTGGTCTTGAGCCACCACTGTAACGGTCTCATGTACAACAGGCTGCAAGGAATCACGTTGGCTGCTGCTGCCATCAGACCTAACAATCTCTGATACTGTTTCACAGTGAGTGACTGGTCTAGCTTCACCCTTTTGACCGATGAGAGGATCGACCCTATGCGAGGCTCTGATATACAGGCCTGCATAGAGACCAAATCTCAACTCATGCCCAGATACGTAATTCTCTGAACTGGAGAAAGAACACTCTTCTTGGAGTTGAGCCTCAGCCCTAACCTCCTCATGTGTGCGAGAACAACATCTCGATGTTGAACCGCCAGACGAGCTGACTGAGCGAGGATCAACCAGTCGTTGATATAGTTGAAAATGAGGATCCCCTGCATATGCAAGGGGACTAGAGCCGCGTCCACACACTTTGTGAACGTGCGGGGTGAAAGTGCTAGACCGAAGGGAAGCGAGAAAAGGGAAAGCGAGAATAGGTATTCCCTTGAAAGGGAATACCTATAGTAAAATTTGTATATATGCATATATTACAGATATTTATATAATAATTTTTTATATGGTACTGTGCAGTATGTTAAGATCATATGTAAACAATATATATTTGTAATAATTTATATTTGTAAAAGTTTATTTAAACATATGCAAACATTTTGTATGCTCATAGAATTCTCTTAATAATTTTGGGCAGTCTACACTGTCCAATTGTTTTTAGTTTTGTTTGAAATTGGATCACATGAGAAACTGCAAAATATGGTTGACGGCAAATGTTCATAACTTGTATTAAATTATATGTAGGCTAACAAATATATGAAGCCATGTTTAATAAAGTATTTTTGTATAATTATGCAATTCATATAAATAATACAAAAGAATATGAGACAGACATTATGAACATGTATTTTACATATACATTTTGTCAGGGTTGTTACTTGGATAAGGTTTTATTCTTGGTTTGGTGACAGCTCTGACACTCCTATTGTCTTGCGGGTTTGAGTTCGCTCAGATAATGCGCTCTTCTCTCTGTGTGAATTGCTTTGTGTGGTGTTTGGATCCTGGCATTTCATTCAAGTTTGGTTTTGATTCAGGCTTCGAACATTAATGCTCTCACCTTGTACTCTTTCATGTTTTGTTCTGTGTAGCATTGTAACGGTTGTTACAGGCCTGTTACAGGGATGAAATCTGCATCCTGTCCTCTAGAGGGCAACAAAGGGAGGGGTGATTGCGAGTGGCATAGAGGAGAGGCATGGCGATGGAGTTTGGCTGAAAATGCCTGGAATCACATTGTGTTTGAGGAGTTAAGTGAATTATACATTCCAATGCTTTACGATCTAATTCAAAGGCACATTTTTATTTACCCATTAAAATGTTAATTCACAGTGTTTGGAAGTTTGCAGAGAAGCTCACAGAGGACTCTGTTATGGGGCTTGAGTCTGCTGATACCTACAACTTACCTTTGTTGGATTGTGCCAGTGCCTTATCTAGGATTTAGGAATGTATATCTTCATTTCCTGCTGGGACTGGGACTTCTACAACACTCAAAAAAAGTGAATTCCCCTTTTATGTGGCTTATTGTATAAAAAAAACTAAAGCGAGCCAGTTACAAGCATGAAGGGGTTTGTTTGTGATTTGATTGTTATTTTTGAAGTCTAATAAAAAGCCCATTAACCTCTGCATCTTTGAGGCCTTCATCCCTTGCCTCACCTGACAATAAGTAACATAAAAATATTTTACATAAAATCTATACTATCTATACTGACTCTACGACATTTGCAAGTGACAGTAATTTGTCACATATATAATTTGAACATATATAATATGTGGAATGGAGTTATATGTCAATATATGGAATTTCATAGCTGTGCATATATGTGCATTTATGTTTTTACTCTATATGAGCATATTAGGATATTTCATATGTGAGACATATATGTCAAAATATTTATTAAACATACATAAACATATATAATATATGGGATAAATGTATATGTCAATATATGGAATTGTTCCAATTTCTAATAGGTTTTATATATGTTTTTACTTTATGAGCATTTATTGCATATATTACATTTCCGTATGGGCACGTACAGACAACAACGTTGTCAAAACGATCCCTGTTCACACAGATCTGTGAAAACGCTGCTGCCAGGCCAGTAGTTGGCGATGTCACTATGCTTTTATGCCAAAACGCACAGCGTTTTCAGGTTTTAGTTGAAAATTTTCAACTAAAAAATTTTATGTGTAAATGGCTCCTGACTGTGACATGACCACAATGACCTGAGCCAAATCTTGAACATCTTGAACACCAGACCTGAACATGTTCAGCTGCAGTTCACTAATCCATACAAATCGGAAACTCATGCTGAGGGGCCCCAGAAAAGCACATCCATCACCTCTTACTTCCTCTGTAGGAGACTTAAACCTGACTCTCTGAAGCTGCTGACTCTTGTTTAGCTAATTTGTGCTGGATGCACCATTGCTCACTTATTGGTAGAGGTGGGAGTGCTTGGATGAATTTGCTGAATAAGCCAACTGAAGATTGCCACCATACACACACTTAAAGACAGTCTTTTGTCTTGTGCCATTTGGTGAGCAACTACACAACTAATTGCAGATCATTCAGTTGCCTTTGCACTGATTTGCATACAGTAGGAACAGGAAAAAAATACTGATGAGAGACATTGGCTATGAACTTGCGCTGCGACCTTAGACACGCTAGGAGGATAAACATACAACTAGATTTGCACGTCCTGAGGGAAACAGCAGTGTTTACAACACAGCAATAGAGTTAACAAGACCAATCATAATTCTATATGCAAATGACTGCAGGAAAAAAGACCAATTGTGATTCAGTATGCAAATGGTACTATGACATGCCTCTTGGTTACATTTTGTATTCTGAACATTCGATAAATTTAACTCAATATTTGCAAACTTCAATCTTTTGACAAAAATTTACAAAAACAAAAAATTGACAATAGATTTCTTTCATATGGTTTCTACAAATCAAGGTAGGTTAGGTGGATCAGTTCAATTGAATTCTTAAAACTTAAACTGCGGACCATTTACCATTGTTCAGTGAATTTTGGCGAGTGAAATACAGTCATTTCAATAGGGGAATTTCGCACGAGGGACGAAACATTTTCCCACATAGATTTTGCAATGTTTTCAAATTGGTCATGCTTCTGTGCACTGCAAAAAATTTATTTCTCTATATTTTTGTCTTGTTTTCCAGCACAAATATCTAAACATGCTTAAATCAAGATATATTTACTTGAGAAGCAAAATTACTTATGATAAAAAATTACTTCTTAACTGAAAAATAAAATATCAAAATTAAGTCCGCGTTTATGCTTAAAACAAGCATTTGTCAAATGTATATTTCTGACCCCAATGGCAGATATTTGTTCTAATTTTAAATATAAGCTCACTTAATTTTCATACATTTTTCATAAAACAAGACTTAATATCTTAAAGGATTAGTTCACTGTACCCCATTATTTACTCACCTAGCCATCCTAGGTGTATATGACTTTCTTCTTTGAATGAAACACATTGATGAACACAATCAGAGTTATATGCATAAATATCCTGATGTTTCCACGCTTTATAACGGCAGTGAACAGGGTCCATTGAGTTTCAAAGTTCAAAAAAGTGCATCCACTAATATGAACGCACCTTTAGGGTTAGAGTTTTAGAAAAAATCCAAACCAGGATGTTTGTAGAATACCAATACATTGTTATTGAAGAGCAACATGTTTTAGGGATAGATAGAGTCTGCTAACATCTTAATAAACCATTATAGTCCATATATCATTTCAGTCTAATCAAATGTTGAACAAAACAGCCTGATGTTTAATGATGCATTTGTGTTGTGAAGAGTGTCTGGACTCTGGGGTTTTGTAATTTGTATTCTCCTATATGTGTTGAAAGGTGGGCCCTTTGTATCACGCTTCCTGAGAGCACTGAGTAATGATGAGTGAACAACCAGACGTATCCAGCTCCCTAGGTGACCATTTTCACTTATCCGTGAGCCACCTTCACTCCTTCTCATCTGATATAATCTGCTCAGGATGAGAAATCAAAGCCAGTTCCCTGATGAGAATGGTGAAGACTTCATGATCTTCCCAGCAGGGGTTTTTGATGGCCAGGTATTTACAGCTCAGCTTGAGATAATCTGTAAAACAGACTTCAGTCCCAACTGTCCCACAACAGTTAGAACAATTACTACTACAAAACCCTACAAAATTCTCCCAAGCAACAGCATAGCCATTCTAAATGAACAAGCACAACTCACATTTTTAATGTAGTAAGACAGTGATATTAAAAGACCAAATTCAATATAGCCTACACCTTATTGATGTTGCATACTTTGTACAGGCAAGCAAATGAAGACCGAATATTAATGCAACACAAGTTTTCTCGTTAAGTGTTTTCCCCATCGAAAACCATTATAAAGAAAACGCACTGCGTTCATACTCTTGGCTCATCTACTCGCCTACATATAGTATGCATCATCAAAAGGGTGTAAACTGAATTTGATATTTTAATATCACTGTTATAGTACACAAAGGCACTTTAAGGGTGGGTTGCACTAATCAGGATTATTTAGCGTCGGTTCATCCCGATCAGTATTTCTGGGTAGCTAATCTGTGTTTAAAATGAAGTAGTGCAACACAACTCAATTTAAAATAAAACCCATATCGTTAAACTTTGCTTCATTTAATCCTTATTGGTGCAACTCACCCTATGAGTGTTTTTCATGTTACGCGTTTTAAAAACGTCCCGCTGTTTTTAGTGATCAAAATACTGAAGCAGGTGCTGTATATGGATCACAAGTGCCCAAAACTTGCATCTTGTTCACACATGTTTTTTAAAAAATTGACAGGCTTGTGCTGCAGTTCTATCGGCTGTTTTGCCCTCTAGGGTTTCGCGACAGTCACGTGACTGAAAACTATGAATTATCTCTTGTAAAAATAGAATTGGCAAAAAAAGACTGGATTCTGATGATGTCTCTCATGTCTAAATGATAAATGTCATTGTTGCTGCATACGAATCCTAAATATTAATGGAGACCAAGGCTCATCAGTCAACAAATCAGTGCAAAATCCTACAGGGTATCATCATGGTATGCAGCTGGGGCTTTGAAGGGCCCACACCTGAATCAAACAGTGTAACGGCTGGGATGTAAAATGAGAATGCTGGAGAGTTGCCAAATCTCACGTATTCATGCCATGCACTGAAGCACAGTGAACAGCTCATTCTCTGTTTATTCACTCATAAACAAAGTCCTCCATGCGCATTTTTCTCGTTTAAATATAGTGGCACGAAAGTAATCTTGGGCATGTGAAAGTCCATGCAAACATTTGCTCTAGAGCTCATTAATTTTTTCTATCTCATTGTACATAAACAATCAGAATGAGGGAGGTATGCCAGTGAGGGTTGTGGGAGCTGAGAATGAAATACAAGGAAAAGAGTATTTGAATTATTTATGGAGCAAGTGCTGTTTTAGAGGGAGTCGGTATGTTCATGGAATGTTTAAAGTTACCAAAGAGTTTAAACTCTCAATAGCTATGTATCAAAGTTGCAAAATTAACTTGTGCAAAATTGGAATATCACATAAAACATTATGTGCAACACTTCCATCCAGTGAGTCGAAGAGAACAAAACCGTCACTTTCTGATAAACTGGTCACTAAGAAATTTAGAAGTTGCTGCAATAGGAGAAGCCATTGTATATAATAATTTCATATATAATAAATGACTTGTGCCTCATAGCGTGCAGACGAAACACAATAAAGTTATCTTGCTTTCGGAGGCGTATGCCTGCTGTTTGGGAACATGGTTGTGTAAGACAGTTCTGGGAGGTAATTATACCGAACTGCTTTGATGACAGACTTTGCTCAGGCCTTTCAGAACAACCAAAACAGCATTTCAGATGCTGTGCAATGATAACGGTCTGCTGGTTAGTCATGCCATCCCATTGCAAAGTCGCATCTTTTTTTTATGCACATCAAGGAATTTATTCAGTAAATGTGTTTCCATCGTAGTTTATGCACATTTTCTTATCAGATAACAATCTGACTCAATTGAGTGACAACATTTTTGGAATTTTTGTGTATTTTGGTGTTTGCATCCAGCGTTTTTTATGCAATATCCCAAAATGCGCATAAAAGTAAGTGGATGGAACATAGCTAATAATGCCTATCAAATGAAACAACATTGCAGACAGTTGAGGCCTGGCTCAGCAACACGTTTTCCTTCATTTAATTAAATGTGTGACTCAGAGGAATCAGACCCATTGATCTGTTCCCTCCATCAAAAAACAAAAAGCACATGCAGCATTTAATAAACTCTCACTCTGAGGCCCAAATGACTGTGCATGTCTGTCTGTCTGGGTTGCAGGACTCTAATAGCGCTATAATCCTCCTCTGTTTGAGAGGTTCCCATGCAAGCCCTCTGTCCTGTCCTAACCTGCAACCTGGCCGGTCCACTTGAGCAGGGCAAGATGAGGAATTCTCAACATTCCACAGGGTCAGAAGACTGGAAGAACCAATCAAAGACCCGAACACAACACCACTAGCTTCTGCAGCAGGAAGAGAACATAAAGAACCACTGGGCACTCCATGCTGAATGAGCTGTTTAAAGAGGTTGTAAGAGGGGTATATATTTGTTTTGTGCTCTGAAAGGCTGCCATCTCTGAAAAGGGATCAAGTGGGGATGGGGAACAGTTTACTCTAGCTAAGCTGAAATTAAAAATTACACATTTTACTTTCTTAAAAAATACTTACTGTGCATGATTCATTGTTGCACTGTAAAGACAGACATGTTTGTCTGTGATATCTTAAATTGAAATATAATGAATTGCCTCTCATGATCCAATACAGTTCTCCCAAAAATGAAAATTCTGTCATTAATTGCTCACCCTCATGTCATTCCAAACCCGAAAGACCAGAAAGGTATTAAAAACATCGTTAAAATAGTCCATGTGACTCCAGTGGTTCAACCTTAATTTTATGAAGTGTCAAGAATACTTTTTGTGTGAATAAACAAACAAAAATAACGACTTTATTCAACAATTTCGGTCTAGCCTGTGCCAGTCTACTACGCAGTTTCCGTTGTGAATAGTACAGCGCTCTCGAGATCTCCGGCAGCCGATGCTGTTCACGTGAGCATGACGCATGCGTGTGACGATGACACGGGAGATGCACTACAGTGTAAACAGTGTAGGAGACTGACACGGGCCAGAACGCAATTGTTGAATAAAGTCATTATTTTTGTTTGTTTTTTGCACAAAAAAAGTATTCTCGTCGCTTCATAAAATGAAGGTTTAACCGAGTCACATGGACTATTTTAACAATGTCTATACTTCCTTTCTGGACCTTGAAAGTGTTCATTAAATTGCTGTGTATGGAGGGGTCAGAGAGCTCTCAGATTTCATCAGAAATATCTACATTTGTGTTCTGAGGATGAGCGAAGGTCTTACGGGTTTGGAGCGACATGAGGGTGAGTAGGCTAATTAATAATTTTTGGGTGAACTAACCCTTTAATGGTTAAAACCAAGTAAAATACACCAGTTTATAAGAAGAAAATTTTAATTTTCCAGTATGTTCTCATTTAGACCAATTTCCTTGCATATTGTCACAATTATGATATGAAGATGGTTTTCTATAAGTGGGACCAGTATTTAAGGGGAGGTTGTATTCTTCTTCCAGGCCAGTAGGTGGCGATGTCACTGAAAAGAAACACTACGCGCCTATAGACTGAACACGTAATACGCATGTGCATTACTGTTGTCAAAAGTACCGACTGCGATACCAAGACGGTACTGAAATTTAAAAAATGTGACACTTTGAGCGCTGTTGAGCAGAATCGTAAACGCCTCTGACTGGCCATTGTGCACTCACCAAATATGTCTGTGATTGGCTAAAATGATCAGCGCTTCACAAACATGTTGTAAATATACATCAATGACGCTTTTCACCGAGCGCTTACACAGATACACGGAGCGTTTGAATGCAGGCGTCTATCAGCCTGAGGGGGGGATGTAAACTCATTCGTTTACATTATATAAAGCTGTAAAGTTCTGCATAATTAAGGGTGTGGCCACTTTGAGTGACAGGTGGATAGCCATTTATCCGCTGTCTGTTAGTCATCGCGTCACCTCAGCTCCACCCAGGTCCCTCCTCTTTGCCCATTTTCTATTATCGTGGCGTGATGCGCGATGACATGCTGCCAAGATGGCAACGGCCAGCTCGTCTCTACTTTACGCTTCAAAACTGCCCTTCAGAATCCTATGGGTGACGTCACGGACACTATGTCCATATTTTTTTTACAGTCTATGGTTGATCGTTGTAGCCAATCACAGGCACATCCTATGAGCGCGTGAGCACAATGGCCAGTCAGAGGTGTTTATGATTACAGCTCAACAGCGCTCAAAGCGTCACATTTTTAAATTTCATTACTGACTTGGTATCGCGGTCGGTACTTTTGACAACACTGTCTGTGCATGACGTCAACATTTTCACAAATTAGCGTTTTTGTAGTTTACACAGAGACGACACCAGTAGCATTTTCAAAAACTTGCGCATTGAAACGCGTTTTCAAAAGTTTGTGTTTTCAGCCCCCCAAAACTCTGTTGTCGGGTAAATTAAAGGCCAAAACGCATAAAAAGTTTTACGTTTTTAGTTGAAAATGGTGTCGTGTAAATGGACCCTTAGTATCAAATTACTATTATAGTTTTTGTTAATATTTTGTATTTGATTTTTTAAAAAATATATCTATATAGATTTTATTAGTTTTTAGCTGTTTTACTTTAAGTTAAACTAAATGAGAAATGTTGTCTTGGAAACTAGCTTTTATGCATTTTATTTTAAGTTAACGTTTATTTAATTTCAAGTAACACATTTTTTTTTTTTTGTTTTTTTAGTTAACGATAACCACACCATGTGATTCCCCAAAAAGCCCTAAAAGGCAAATCCTTCACCTCCCTTGTCTCTTATGTCTCCATTTCACAGTAAAAGCTCTAAAAGCAGTGTTAATGCATGTTGTAAGTGGGTGATCGCACCCCATTCCTGCATTATTAAAATCCTCACACTCCTCGTGCTCAACTAAAACCAGATCTAATTCCTGTCTCTGTGGTGAGAAAGTGCAGACATTTAGTTTTTGGTTGTAAAATGTAGAAATGTATTTGTCTCTTTTCATTTAAAAAGCCGTAGTTTGAGCCAGCACATTCCATCTCCCAGGATATGCTGAGGGAAGAGAGGGGTCTGGCAAGTGTCCTGCTTAGACAAACGTGGCCTACAGTAAAGAGAGATTTGATTAGATCTCTTTCATAAGATGCATCAATGCCCTGCCCTCATGCATTTAAAAAAAAAAAAAAAAGAACATTATTCTCTTTATATATTATATATTTATATATAGCATATTTTATTCCACATTTTTAGTAGGCTACTATAATCCTAAAAACAAATCTCATGCTCTTTTCTATAGCCCAATAATGGAAATCATCCAATCATTCATCCAATGCATTAAAAATAAGTAATAAACCAAAAAATATTAAGAATATCATCAGGATCATTTTTATTTAAAATTTTAAGTAATTTGTAATACCATTGTATTTTACAAATGAGCTTTATTAAAAAAATAATAATAATTTGTTAAAATGAATTAAATATATTAGTTAACCAACTAACAATGAAAAATGTGTATACAGCATTTATTAATCATAGTTGATTGATGTTAGTTTTAACATTCACTATAGCATTATTATAAAAAGTTGTGCTAGAGCTATATTTTGTAATATTTTTCCTTATATTAAGATCATATTGTGTTTTTGATAATTTGTGTTATTTGTATTGTATCACGTGATTTTTACTAGTTCTATAAGTGTTATGTATGCAAAAACAATTTTGAATAAGAAGAAGGAAGAAGGAAGGCTTAAGGCTAGACAGTCTTTTGACCGTGGAAAAGGCTAGAATTCATGTTTTTGGAATAAGTGTAAAGTAGTTTTGTGCTTAATTTCTCTTGTATCGTAACCAGACAAAGAAAAAGTAAAGCTTTACAAGACAAGGTATGGATTCACTCATCCAATCCTTTGTGCTACACTTTTGTGGAAATGGGGAAGAATGGAAAATTATTTAATGGACCTGAGCTAACATGAACTAACAATGAACTAACGTTAGCAAAGATGAATAATATAATCTGAGCAATGATGTATTGCTCATTGTTTTCATTAACCAATATAAAATGAAACATTATTGTAAAGTGTTACCAATATTATATATTGTTTTAATATAATGACATATACAAATTCAGAATT
Source organism: Paracanthobrama guichenoti (assembly GCA_018749465.1). Taxonomy (NCBI): domain Eukaryota; kingdom Metazoa; phylum Chordata; class Actinopteri; order Cypriniformes; family Gobionidae; genus Paracanthobrama; species Paracanthobrama guichenoti. The sequence goes on from CM031954.1 coordinate 8,841,114, forward strand.
TAGAACCTTAATTTTAACTTCAATAATTTTAAGGAATCTTTATCATTATAATGTATAAAAAAACATTTGATTTAATTTTCATGATGAGATTGACTGCACTGCACTGACTCTATTAGCTGGCCTTTCACAAGCCGGTGTTTTGTCAGTTTTATAGCATGTAAAGCATCTTATAGAGTCTATTTAAGTGGCTGGCAGATAGTTAAAGTGAACACAGCTGGGTCTCCTTTAACCATGCATCTGCCCGTCTAGCCTTCTTAAACATCCAAAATGCCATTTCTGTACCAGTGCACCCAGACGCCTGAGTGATGGATGCGCTCACTGTGACCATGTAGCCCCCTCTCGTGTTTCAGAGCCTGGACAATATCACGCTCCCCAGATTGCACAGCGCATCGATCCAGTCCTTCAACAATAACATTACATTAAGTGGTGAATTTATAACAGCTTGATGAACCAGAGAGGTCAAAAAATAAGTGATTTAGGTGATTACAAAGAGATTCCACGGTTCTTTGAAGTGCCTCCTCCAGGGCTTGTATAGATGAAACTAGATGATAGGCTCTTAATTAGCAGGAAATCACAAATAAGGAAAGAGCTATTTGGGGGAACTCCCTGAGATCCCACAACAGAGGCATAACTGACAGCTTCAAAACATACATCAGCTACAATTACATACAGCACATTCAATACAATTTCTCACTAAAGCGAGGTCCCGACCTGTATTTGTGTCACTTATTCTGGTACTACATGCTTTGATATATAGCAGCAAGCCATTGCTGAGAGTTTTCCCTTAGCAACCACAGAGAGGGTAATAATAGGTTTATCAGGAGCATAAACAGTCTCTCCGGGCAACAGGTTTTACCGGCACAGGATATGAGGGAATGACAGAGCTCAGCCGAACAAATCCTGTAGATAGCTTTTAAAATATCTACTTTGAAGCAAGAAAACGGCACACTTCTGACATCACACAACATTTTATAGCAGTAAAAGCCTAAAGAAATTATGTGGTCACACTTTAGGGTCCAATTCTCACGATTAATTAACTGTTAACTATGACTTTTGCCTCAATAAACTCCTAATTACTGCTTAAGATAGTTGTTAAGTTTAGGTATTGGGTATTAAGGGATGTAGAATATGGCCATGCAGTATAAAGCATTAATATGTGCTTTATAAGTACTAATCAACAGCTAATATCCTAGTAATATAGTTAATAGTGATAATTGGACCCTAAACTAAAGTGTTATAACCGATAGCCCACAGTTAGCATTAAATCCATTTCTTGAGGTGTTTTTTTTTCTTTGGCATAGCCAGCGGTGAAGGTAATTAGCTTATAATAGGTCCAACTGGACCCATCTGAATTACTTTGTAGCTGCAGGCATGTCTCATAAGAAGGAAAATGATCATGCAGATAAGTTGCAATGCTCTACTGTCCTGCCTTCTCCAGCTACACAGTCCTATTGTTCTGATTGTTCTTGTCGTCTGCTGGTGCGTTAACACCCGTCCTAATTCACGGATTTGTATTCAAATGACCTCAGCAGGGTAACTAGAACACAGTAGAAATTATAAACTGATATACACCAGAAAAAGAGCTTGAACGCCCTTTATAGTATTATTAAAAGATCAATTATAGCTGTGTTAAAGTATAGACAAATTTCTAGAAAGTCTAGTAACAGGTCAGAAGCACAGTGCTGGTGCACGGTACAGGGATGATATCAAATTGGCCAATTTGTATTGTGACATACACTGTTAGCTGAATGATTATTTATGATAGTAGTATGCCACATGCTACTTGATGTCAGTGCCATTACCCCCCAAAAGATATGCTTTTATCATGGTAAAAACAATAGCAACAACAGCACAGTAGTAGCCTTTCAAAGTGTCATGGTGGTATTTTTTTTTTTTTTTTTGTGCGTTTAGTTTAAGAGAACTTAAGGCTGGAAAATCACATATAGGCCTAAAAAGACAACTCAGAAGGTAATATAACTGAAAATAAATAGATGAGCAAATTATTTGTTAAAGTTGAGGGCACTCGCAATGAAAACAGTTTCAGGTTCACTGAAGAATCTAACTACTGATGCTTTGAGGTGTGAACAGACAACGCTATCTCACGACCACTTCGTACATATTTTACGAGGTGGCTAATTTGTACGACCTCACTCGTACGAATATGTACGTTTTGTCTAAACCCCAGTGACGGGTAGGTTTAGGGGCGGGGTTTGAGATAGGCCATTCGTACGAATTTGGCAACTCGTAAAATACGTACGATTTACCAACAATCGTACGAATTCGTTCGAGTGAGGTATTTAGTAATATAACACTCTAGAGATTTTTATTGTTACCATGTTAGTTTTACTCTTCAATTATCCCTTATCGTATAGTCAATAGTAGTGAATAGGCAAACTGCAAAAGTGGCGAAAAGGCAACGAACGCTTTGCGAATCAGTTCGACCGAATCATTCAAAAGAATCGGCTCAAATAAACAATTCGCGAATCGGACACCACTATCGCTGCAGGTGCGAAAGAGAGGTGGCGTTTTGTCTCTTTAGATGCAGTGCGCTAGATATAAGTCCATATGACATGAATCCATGCAAGGAGCATAAACATCTAAAGGGTTGTAATGTTAAATTTGTGGTCATTTGTAGCTATTCCTTAGATAAGCTCAAAAAGACAGAAAATTAGTAAATGTGACATATGTAGCATAATATAATTTCGCAAAACAACTGAGGGTACTTACAAGTTCTTCTTTGTCTTTTCGGTCTGTTTATGCAATGCAACAGAAAATCCAAATAAACTGCCCTTGGTTTTTCCTTCTTTGATGACCGGGAACTGCACGTCAATGTTAAATCCGGTGTTCGCTTGAATCGCGTAGATTACGAATACGCACAAGTGCAGAGACTTTCCTGCCATATTTAATATTCCCTTCTCTCTTCCACTAGCACAACCAAAGCCAGTAAGAGTGAGTTGGTCAATCACACGCCATAGGTAAGCGTCTCCTTTCACTCTCTGGCACAGTGACTGAGCTGTAAGGTGTTTCTGACTGTTCTCTGTTCCCCGCCTCCATACACCCTCACAGCGAATTCCGACCTGCCGCTGCCCACCACACTTTACCAGTCCTGCGTCCACAAACAGAGGACTAGAAAAGAAATGTTCCACAAGTCTGATAAGGAGAGAGAGTCCTTAAAATCCACTTGCAAAATCGCACTGTTACACACTTGTTGCTATGCTGTACACAAGATTTCATTTTTCAAGGTTTTGTTATTCAAATTTTACCACAGTGGTGTGGGTGAATCTCAAGAGAACATTTCACAACACTCTGGGGAAAAAGAATTTGATTATTGTAGGACTATAATATAACAGGTTTTTGTTTTGGTTTGTTTGTTTGTTTTTACTTATGGAATCATTTCCATGACAATTAAGTGCATTCCTTAATAATATAATATGACAATTATTTTTCACCCACAATAAAATCAGTAGGCTATAAAATCAGTACAACAAATACTATAATGATGCATAAATATTTTAGAATTCAGTGTAGAATTAAAAATATTATTGACATTGCGTAATGACAAAAAAATTATATTTTTCGGCATTGATTTAATGAGAACTGAGTGAACATGCTAATAGTGGAATCATCCTAAAATGGCTGCATTTTCAAGCAAAACTATTTGATACATTTTTTTTTTTTTTTTTTTTTTTTTTTTTTAAATGAGATTCATCATAAATATATAGCAAAAATATATCCCTCTCAAAAACACATATTTCAAACTTTTTCAGAAAGAAGTAAGATTCATTGTAGATTCACATAAGATTAACCTGTTGAATACCAGCCTGCTCATTATAAGCGTTAATTCAGCTCCTCATGAGACTCCCTCAGATGAGCTGATTGGAGCAGAAGTGCCGTCCTGATAGGAGCAATACTCATAACAGACCATGACTTGACCCAGGTCATCACAACATGAATTGACTGAATGTAGACCGGGGAGGCAGCAGACTGAAATGAATCAACATTCAAATAACATTACCAGAGATTTTCATCTTAGTTTTTTGATTACATTTGCCTGCTTGCGTGTTTGGGACAAGGCTTGATTTCACTTGTGTCAGGGACGTTAAAATGCCACCACCCTCTCACTCTGATGTGTCTTGTCATGCCTTTTCCAGGGAGGTGGGGGATGGAGGTGCGGATGGTTTTGGGTGGAAGAATTCACCCTCTAAACTGAAATAATAGCTTTGTAGATAGCAGATCACAGGAAAATGACAGACTGTCCCAGCTTCTGTAACAGGGAGGAAGACTCCAGCTCGTGGGAAAACACAGCAGCAGATACAAGTCACCAAGCAGATCCGAATCTATTAAAAAAGGCATGGAAATGTTTGTTTTGTTTTGTTTTTTGCTACTAAATTTACATTCCCTGTAGATGTGCTTTTTGGACCTTTTCAGATTATTCTTAATCCTTGAACTGTATGCCCATGAAAGTCATTAGACTGTTTTAGAATTATCCATATAGGGGAATACAATGAAAACAAGCAAAATAGAAATGGCAAGGTACAGTTGGTGCCCGGTAATGGCAAAGGCCAAGTTGATCACACTACAGAGATACTCCTCAGCTCCAGAAAATGTGTTTGGGGTAAAGATTTTCATATCAAACAGGTTTTAAAAGGGTCCTATTATGCTTTTCCACTTTTTCAACTTTAATTAGTGTGTGATGTTGCTGTTTGAAAGCTCAAAGCTCAAAGGCCACTTAAAGGGAGATCAATTATTTAACAGAATCCCCTTTTCAAGAACTACAACAAATGGCTCGTCTGGACTACAACGTGATTTTTCCAGAGCTTCAGAATCCCCGCCCACAGAATACGCAAAAAAGGGGACGAGTCCTGGTTGAGCTGCAGTAGAGGAGTGTTGTCGCTGTCAAAGAGAGACCGTTTTTCCCCCACAATGTTTCCAAAACTCCTTTGTTTGACCTTCCTGAGGCTGACAAACTTAGAGTGGTTAAAAATAATTTTAAACATATTTCCTGAACATTATAACCCCAACATTTATCAGTGCGCTGCACATTTTATGGAGAACAGCGTGTTTTGTTGCTTTTGTAAGACGATTCACTGCTCCTTAGGAAAATTAACTATGGTTTTGTGATCGATTACGGTTTGTATTACCTTAGTTCTCTGACAAATATTACGATTAAATGGCGGATAACATCGTATCTATAATGTGTAAGAAAATTCGAAATCAGCGTGTTCGAGCCAGATTGGAGAGAGGTGCTATAAAAATGTAAAATAATGCTTTTTTTATAACAATCAAGCATGAAAACATATTCTAGTACACCCCAAAAACAAAATCAAGACTTTGTAAAAGGGTAAAACATCTTTATCATTATCTTTAGAGTTATCATCCTTGGTGTGAACGGGCCTTTAGCCATTATGAATTGAGATTTTCATATGTAATGAGATTGTGTTGGAAAAATCTGGACCTGAGCCATATCTGAAATATCCTTGAGAGTCACTACCTAGCAACACTTTAGAAACCACCCAGAACACTACCTTATCAATGTGGCAGCAGGTTTTGCATGGCAAGCACCACTTACATTAAATCTTGTTTTAGCAGCTGATTGCCTCCATTTTCCCCTCATATACCGGATCCTCTGGCTTTGCATTTCCAATGTCTTTGTCAGTAAAGCATACGGGCTTGTAAAATGGTCTCAATACACTCCCTCCAGCTCTTCACTGCACCTGAAGCAATCACACACACACACACACACACACACACACACACACACACACACACACACACACACACACACACACACACACACACACACACACACACACACACACACACACACACACATATATATATATATATATATATATATATATATATATATATATATATATATATATATATATATATATATATATATATATATATATATATATATATCAGTCTATTCAGCCTGACAGATGATGTTACCTGCTTTACTGTGAGCTCTGTAAATCTAGTAGGGTCTGTTCTCTCTATGGACAGATATTACTCTTGTACATGACAAGAACATTTTTACATATGCATAGAGGGAATGCTGAGCTGGATCCGTGAGTGTGAATATTACACAGCAAATGAGACACAAATAGCTTGTGAATTCACTGATGGTAGAGATAAAAAGTGGGATATTAGTAGCAATATGTTAATAGGTTTACTGTAAATTTCTATAGGTCTCAATTCGGTGTACATTAACAGTGCTGTAATAATAGACATGTCAGTTGTATTGTTTCCCAGGCCCAGACCCTGAGTAAACCAACACCAGTCCGACTGCTTTCTGAAACAAAGCCCCTAGTACCCTAGGGTTTACCACAGTCTAACCACAGTGCATACTTGGATGTAATGAGTAATATACCCTAAAGCTCCCTTATTTCTCATTTAATGTCTCTTTTTAACTCATAAACTTGTTATACCTAAAGCAATGTGCTATTGCCAACAAATTAAAGAATAAATTTCCCCTTAAAATAAAAAAATACTGTCATTATATACCCGCAAAATGTACACAAAAGTAGAAATTTTGAAGAATTTTCATGCATTTTCATACAACAAAGATTTTAAAAAGTGACAAAACAGCACCTGCAAATGTTCAGGGCAATTAACATTTTAGTTTGAATGAACGACTGTTTAGACCGACGCAAACATATTCATGTCGATTTTTTAATGGTGTTCAAATCTCTTTTTCATTGCATTGTGAAAAACTCTGTAAGCAACCAATAAGATTTGCACTTTTAGTCACATGTCCAGAGCTGCTGCTTTTACATAGAAATACAACTTGGTGTTGCTGATGAACGGAAATGTATGAATTTTAGAAAAGAAATGCACACAAAGATCCATCGCTAAACATAACTGTCAGTGGAGCGCAAGCAGTTTATATGAAAAATGTACAAATGAGATAACAATACAGATTCATAACAATTAGCCACCAGTTTGCCAAATAGTTTCAAATTGCCATGAGTGTTGATGGTCTAATTATAATCTAAATTAATTTTATAAAAATTTAAATTGTATTTCCTTTTTCCCTCCTCAATAAATAGTTTTTACTGAAGAACATACAGTTCTTGAAATTTGGTTTCACAATCATGGTTAATTTAATATATTAATTGTCCTAGTTTTCTGCTAATAAAAGTCTGAAAACAAGCAGCACAATTACAGTAGAAATATAGGAAATATCAGTTCTCACATATGATATAACACAGCACGTAATATAATAAATAATGTATAAGCATACGAGTTTGGAATACCATGAGGGTGATTAAATAATGCCAGAAACTTCATTTTTGTTCCTTTAAATACTACAAATAAGAGAGATACATGACTAGAGGCCCAAACATCTTCTAGGCTGAATGACAATGCATAGACGTTACCTTAGGGCCATTTCTCAGTGAGATCAGTTTAGTCACTTAAGATAAATGAAGCTGAGAGGGAGAAATCTGATCTCTGATCACTTTAAGGCTTGTTACGTTGTTCTTAAACGGCATAGTCCTTTTGACCCTTGAACCCCATGGCCTATGTCTATTTCTTCAGGTCTTTAAGGGTTATCAGTTGTTAATCCGTTTTAGACTTTGTCAGTTGGCGTAAACAGGGTGGATAAACACTGCCCAAACAAAAGAGTATGAATACGGACAAAAGTCAGAGCAATTATTCATTGCCACAGTAAAAATGCAAGCTAACAACAGAGTGCATTAGTGCCCGCTTGCTTTTTCAGTGCCGCTGGTTCCATAAGTATTTATTTTTTTAAATAGTCTTCATTAAAGAGCGATGCACCAAGCCAGTCAGCTACGAGGAGAATCATAACACTACAAATTATGATTTGAAGCAAAAAACGTTTTCGAAAATCGGATAAAAAGACAAAGGTACAAGACTGTACTTAATAGCTTAACAGTACTGTGAAAGAGTCGATCTCTCACTCTTTCACAATACTGAAATGTTTATTATATATATATATATATATATATATATATATATATATATATATATATATATATATATATATATATATATAGAAGAAACATTTCAGTATTGTATTGTCATTAGCAGCGCTTCATGGGAGTAGGCGGAGCTAAAGAGCTATTTTGGAGCATGTTGTTTTTTTGTGTAATTTTTTGTACTGCATTATGGGTAATGTAGTTTTTCACCAGGAATTCCGCTATTTAAAAATGTTGAAATAATGTAGTCTGACTGCAAATACCATCAATGAACAACTTCATAGCTAACAGTAGGTCTGTCTTTAAAGGTTTATACGTTTTTGTTCAAAATCAGTTTCATTATGGAGAAAATTTATGGAGTTTTTACTTCCTGAACCCGACTGTTGCACTCTATGTCTAGTAAAAGAAAGCCAGACTGCGGCTTCCTCAAGCAATGATAAAGCAAACATTGTCTGGATCCGTGGAAGAGCAAATAATTTCTTGATCTACTTGACCTCAGCTCAGATCTTTCAGAAGCAAACCAATGATAAAGTGAATTTAATCCATTATTGTGCAGATTCACTGAGCAAGTCTGCAGTGTGTAATGCTTTCAGAATTTCGGCCAGTGGATTCACTCCTGTCCGCACCTAGATGACAAGGCCTGCCGTTGTCATGGAGACCCCGGTTGCTATGTGCGCAGTGCTCTCCAAATGTGTGTCAGGGGAGGACGACACTGAGTTCTTTTAAAGCCCTGCCAAGTTTTCCAGCTCTAGTGTGACCTTTACTGCTTCACTGTGCTGTATCAGAAAAACTTTACATTATGGCAACTTCTGGACTAAAAAAGCACCAGACATGACAATGTAATCTTGCTTGTTGTGAGTTTTTATGGCCTAGATTAGTTGTTTTAAGATTGTTGCTGAAGGATCATAAATTACGGGCCAGATTTACTAAACAGGGCAAATTATAGTGAGAGCGCAATTCCAAAAAAGAGCAGATGGGAGTGTAAAGTTCTGTGCGTGATTACTGACGACACACAAATTAAAGAACACAGACGAAGCCGGATAATTTCCATAATGACCAACACAATCTACCAAGAGCAGCGTGAAATAGCACCTGGTTTAAGACATGCTTACATAATATTGCACATGCCTGTAAATTGACTAGCGCAAACCTTAGTAAATAACCTTGCGTGATTCATTTAAATACTCTCCTCCCATAAAATCCAAGAGCTTTCTGCTCACAGTTTGTTTGTTTATAGAATGCTGTTGCCACTGCTGCAAACTCCCATATATAGAAATAATTATTTGAAAAATATAATTTTCGTGTAGCTGTAGTGCAGACCCTTGGGCTTCAGCCCATGGAAGCCTGTGAGTTAATGCACCCCTGATCCTGTCCACCCTTTTCAGCACTCATTTTTCACTGCACGTCTTTACTAAATCCTGCCAGTAGTTTTTTAATGGCTAAAGAAGGTTTGCGCTGGAGCTGCTTTTGCATATCCATGTATGCGTGTAGACAAACTGTAAATGCCATAAAGGTGGTGTATCAGATGAAGGGGAGTAGGGGACAAAGCCACATGACTCATTAAAATATTTAATGCTTATTTAAATTCTAAAATTATTGAATGCTTATTTACAAAAGAAAAAAAATTCAAAGGACAGGTTTGTCACAAAATTTGAGAATGACCCATGAAAGCAATGCTACTTGTACCATAAAGACAGTATGTTTCTCAGCTCCATTCAGTCTGGGAAAAACAAAGAGCTCAGTCCTTTAAGGTCAAGCACGTCTAATATCGCCACCACCAAGTTCCCCAAACAGGACTGCAAATATACTGGTTTCCTGAATATTCACCCTGTCTGACATTGGTAGGGCAGTCAATCATTCTCACACCAAACTTATGCCATTGACTGAGGCAGTCATCAAATCCATGATAGGGTTCTTAGCTCCACACTACTATTTGAGCAACTTTACAGAAAAACTGAGAATTTGATACCTCACAACCATCATTTATTATGAGCACTCATGGTTATGTTGGTTATACAGCTCCTGTTCTGGCATGTCTAATCCACGTCTTCCGGCTTAGTTTATGCTTTTATTTGCAAACAAAAAGGCAGTAAAGCAATGGCAAAGTACAGACCACAAAAAAGGTCAGCAGTGTTTTCAGAGCTTTGAAGCTTTCACGGTGTTCTGCCCTGGGAAGATAATTCTCTGTTTGGAAAATAGTGCTTTGGTTCAAACCGTCTTTATCAGATATTGTTTATGACAATCAAAGAGAAATGCTCTTGTGTTCCTCTTTGACCAACTGTGATTCTTACAAAAGAAAACTATATATATATATATATACATACGACAGCTTAAAATGTTATCTGATATAATCAACAAACAAAAAAATCCAAGATAAGCTAAAATATTTTGTCAATAAAATACAATTATTAACTTTTTAAATAAAATAATTTTATTCATTTTATTTTAATAATTAAAAATACACTAATTTTTGAGTTTGACAACAAACACATCGCTAAATACATCTATACAGCAGAGTTCAAAACATAATAATAATGAATCATTTCTGAACATTGACTCTCAGTCATTATTCACCCTTTTCTCATGGTTTCTCAATAGAATTCATAAAAGTATAGAATATAATATCATAGTTCTAATAGGGGCTCATTGTAACGCAGTGTGACAACATGCCCCGCCTGCACAACTGGGGTTTAAACCGCTGCCTCGTGTCTTCTGCTGTTAGATCAGCGTTAAAGAATATCTCAACTGTTAAATAACAGATAGAAGATTACAATCATATCAGATCTGTCTTATTTTAAATAAACACAAAAACAGAGATGAAACATAAACTTAAGTAAGAAATTTACTTTTGCTATGGTTAAATAAATGTTCAGCGATATCTTCCAAAGATTTTTTAATTTTGGTGTGATTTTTCTCTAAATAATGTTGATATGGCAGCTAGTAAATACACAAAGTTTCGTCATCCTGGCATGTGTGGAAAGTGTTAAACCATGCGTGTTACAACTAACCCCGCGTTAGGTTGTGCCCTGTGCTCACTTATATATATATATATATATATATATATATATATATATATATATATATATATATATATATATATATATATATATATATATATATATATCATATATATATATTAACAGCTGCTCTATCTTTTTTTCCCACTGGCTCTGGGTGTGAGCTACATGTGTTTAACGTATCAGATATTGGACAATAGGGACCTGTTATGTGATACATGTGTGAGGAAATCACATCACTCTGTTTTAGCCCACTTTCTGTACATTTACGACTCTAACACCCTCTCTGTGTGATCAATGCTGTGTGGGCCATCGGTTAGAGAAGGACAGAAGTGTAGGAACCGTGAAAGACATGATCTCATACAAAATTTGATATAATCTAATGATGTAATCTGTTAAAGTCTCAAAGACCCTGAGATAACAGTACCATTAAATATATATATATATATATATATATATATATATATATATATATATATATATATATATATATATATATATATATATATATATATATTGCTGCTGCTGAGTGGGATACGGGTAAAGTTATTAAATATTAGTAGTTAAAGACACTTATATAACATAATGTAGTGGGACAGGATAAAAAAATCATAATGAATTCTAGTCATTATCATTTCATATGGAATTAATAAGTGGGTGTTTGAGTCATCCTACTCATTTTGGTCATGGATTTAATTTGGAATTTAAATTAGATATCATTATTTGTTACATATAATGAGTTATATTATTTGATTTGAGTTTATTTGAAGGGCAGTGCTCGAGACTGGGGCATAATAATATAAAGCTGAACCAGGTCATCGGTCATCGTGTTGTTCACATTCTGTTGTTTGTGATAAGGCAACTGAGGAGATTTTGTCTGACCTTCATTTGATAAAACAAAACAAAACAAAAAAAACAGTGATGAAGTGCAAAACTGAGCTGTTGGTTTCTTTGCAGTCTCACATTTATAAGAACACTTTCTTGACGCAGACTCCAGTTACTTCTTACAAACTGTAAGAAAAACGAATCTGTAAATAAATGGAAAAGATACTGCTAGTTGTCTGCAAGGATATTATCCTTTAAGTTTACAGACATTTCCTTTAACCCTAAAACACACCTCAATGCGTAATTCATTAAAACAGGTAAAACATAACAATATGGAAAATTCCATAACACAGGAGCATCAGTGCATTATTTATCCTTTGCGCATGGGAAAGCTGCTGTAAATCTCACCTCAACTGGTTTGTGTTGACTAGGAAATGTCATGGGTGGGAGTTAAAAAAAAAGAAGTTCAACATACATGGAACATAAAAGCAGATATTTGGCCTTGTTTTGAAGTGAGACTATTCCATATTCATTTCTAATGCTGGAGGTAAAATGAGTTGATTTAAGGTCTGGGAAATCCCAAGGATTTTGAAGTGCGCTTAACAAAGAAAGACGGAAAGAGTTGAGTGTTAGAGCGAGTCTTTGTTCTCTTTGAAGAGGGACAGTGCTCCGCAAACCTACATGTTTCACACTCAATCGAATCTCTCTTTCAGATCATTGCATGGCCATTCATTAGCACAGCAGAACACAGGCCAAAGCCAGTCTGGGAGGCCAGATGTTTCTTACACTCTGCAAATAACACATTTCATTATCTTTAGTAGGAAACAGACACTGCTTTAGATGGTATGTAATACTTCGGTAACATGAACTAATAATGAACTGCTCTTATAAAGCATTTATTAATCTTTGTTAATGTTAATTTCAACATTTACTAATACATTAGTAAAATCTTGTTAACATTAGTTAATACACTGTGAACTAACATGAACAAACCATGAACAGCTGGATTTTTATGAACTAACGTTAACAAACATGAACGAATACAGTAACAAATTAACTGCTCATGGTTAATACATTAACTAACGACCATTATTCTAAAGTGTTACCAATACTTCCTATTGCAATATTGCAGGGCTTTTTGTGTGTCTTTTTTTTTTTTAAACACCTGGCACTTTTTCAAATGAAAATTGGGTCCTTAGAGAGGTATGATAAAATACTGTGAAGTAAATAGATGGACTGTGATATAGATATAGACTAAAATTGCTGCACAACATTGTGAAATAATAATAATAAAATATTTGTATTGCTATAATGTAAACATTCAAATGAACATAACATAATAAACATAATTAAATAATTATCATTTTTAGGCTTATTTTTCTTAATAAAACGTCTATAAATGTCAAATTTGCTCAAAATCATTGCTCATTTCATTGACAAAATCGACAACCAAATGAACACATTTTAAAACATTTATTTTATTTATTTCCCAATATTCTTTATTTCCTTCACCACTTAAACCTAAACCTAAAAAAAAACAAATCTAACTGCCTTTTTTTTTTGCATTGTGACAACTGTTCAGACATCAAAACAGATATCTTACATTTTTCATATCTACTTATTAAATTTGATTCTACACAAAGGTTCATTATTGTAATCAATGGATCCATGAAGAACCTTTAACATCCATGGAAACTTTCTATTGTACAAAAGTTTCTTTATAATAATTCTTTAGATTATTCAAATGTTCTTCACACCAAGACAACCATGGTTCTTTTAAGATTTGTTCATTTGAGAGGTTCTTTCAATTGAACAGATGAAACATGATTCTTCTATGACTTTATTTTTAAGTGTAAGCTTGCTATTGATTCATGCACACTGGTTTTGTTAATTGGTTTATAACATATTTGAACACTGAGATCTTCAATATACAGTTGCTGCACAAAATGCCACCATGGTAGCTGCTGAAGGCTTGAGAGGTGCTAAAGAATGAGAAGAGATTGAATGCATTGACAGAGTTCATTAAGAAAAGAGGGACCCCCTTCTCCCCTTTGAGGCTCTCCCACCACAGCTGTTCTGTCCAGAAGTTCAGAATTAGAAAGTCCTGCAAAATTCCTGTGAAGCACGCTCCCGTTACCATGAGGAACCAGCTGCTTCTGTGCTATCTATTCCTACAGACACCAGTTGGAAAACCAGAGAATGGAACAGACGTACACATTGAGAAAACACTGCCCTACAAGAGCTTCAGAGAAAACACAGCAGATTCTATTCTTGAGAAGCAATGTGATATTTATTTTTTAGTAAATAGACTCTCAGATTAGTCGCATATCAAATATCTTTAAATAAAATTGTGAAGGCGGTGGAATGCCCTTGAGTCTTTTCCAAAAGGAAAATATCATAATATCTCATTTGATTCCCAGAACAATGGGAAGCAAATGAAGAGACGTTTCTTAGATTCCTCTTAAAAGTTCCCTTGTGATATCACATCTTCTAAAGGTCTGAACAACGTCTCAAACACTGCTCAGATTTTTTTTTGCAATCAATCTCAGTCATCTCAATATGAACAATATGAACTTTTCCTAAAAAACTAACATAAATTAATTATTTGACATTCATTTTATAGCTCCATAATTGTATGGTATCAGCAATTGTCCTATTTCTGTCTAAACTGAATTTCTCTTAAAGGGCTTGTGAACTGCATTGTTTTATTGTTTTATAATGTTTTCCTGTGATCCACTGATCACAGATCAGGCATTAGAATTAACACAGTTACTTACATTGTTGCATTACTGTCGAGTCCATATTGTACAAGTCTGTTTGAAAAGTCTGCACCGAAATTGCGACGATTTACCAAAGAATCCACAGTGAAATGTACCGAATACATATAAATAACGCTCAACTGAGACATTCACATTGTTGAAAATAAATAACCACATTCCTAGCATTAGGATCCGTTGGAAGGTAATGTTATTTTTATTCCAGTTATCCTGTATTGCTCTTCTCTACTCATCATCTCACTAACACGCCAGTGGGCAGGGCCAAAGTTGTTATAATGAAGTAGACGTTGATTTTCATCTGCAGAGGCGGTCTTTCACTGATCTATTATAGGCACATTCCACAATGAGTCGTTCGCTGGGCTTGGTTACAATAAAAATTGTTTTTGGACTAACAAGGAAGTCTTCAGTTCTGAAAGGAACAGGATATTCTTACAGTATGATGACCTCTCTTATGTGTCAAAAGCTCAAGGAAAAATTGATTTGTCAGTTCATGACAAATGAAACACCTGAGTTGATAATTGAAACATAAGTCCATAAAGATCTCAATTACATCTCCTGAAAGAACAACCAAAAAAAAACACACATTACCATTTATGCAGTGTGTAATATCGCTGTTTGTGAATGTAAAAGCTAAGTTTCAAAGATCAAAGTGTGCCAATTTATTGTTATTGCCTCCCAAAAGAAAGAACCGATTCTGAACTCCCTGAAATTAGTCGTTAGTCATTCCAGTAATTGTGTCTGCACAAACTGACATAGGTTTGTAACTAATTTGCATAATTCCCACCTCAGGTTCCTAATGGCTCCCTGCGAAAAACAACGCCATCACTACTGTTCGTATCACTGTGTATGAAGTGCTGAGGAAGCCTCTGGAGCTGAAATTCAGATATTGGTAATGGAAGTTTTGATTCCAAAACATGCTGTAAGCAGAAGACCAATCACAACAGACTGGGCCGTTTGACCAATCAGAGCAGAGTAAGCTCTCGGAAAGGAGGGGTTTAGAGAGAACGAATCCTTCATCTTACCATTTCAGACAGTGTGTGAAAAAAAGGGTGATGCTGCAATGTTTATTAGACGGAAATTAAAGTGTTTTTGACCTTTGATGCATGTAAACCTATTGTAGGAGACCTCCAAAACAAAATTAGCAAACTTCAAAATAGCATAATATGGGCAATTAGCAATTTTTTTTCTTAACAAAATTGTATATATTCATTTGCACTAGCAGAATGTATTTCTGCAGAACAACATGCAGCAGTATACATTCACCTAAAGGATTATTAGGAACACCTGTTCAATTTCTCATTAATGCAATTATCTAATCAACCAATCACATGGCAGTTGCTTCAATGCATTTAGGGGCGTGGTCCTGGTCAAGACAATCTCCTGAACTCCAAACTGAATGTCAGAATGGGAAAGAAAGGTGATTTAAGCAATTTTGAGCGTGGCGTGGTTGTTGGTGCCAGACGGGCCAGTCTGAGTATTTCACAATCTGCTCAGTTACTGGGATTTTCACGCACAACCATTTCTAGGGTTTACAAAGAATGGTGTGAAAAGGAAAAACATCCAGTATGCGGCAGTCCTGTGGGCGAAAATGCCTTGTTGATGCTAGAGGTCAGAGGAGAATGGGCCGACTGATTCAAGCTGATAGAAGAGCAACTTTGACTGAAATAACCACTCGTTACAACCGAGGTATGCAGCAAAGCATTTGTGAAGCCACAACACGCACAACCTTGAGGCGGATGGGCTACAACAGCAGAAGACCCCACCGGGTACCACTCATCTCCACTACAAATAGGAAAAAGAGGCTACAATTTGCACAAGCTCACCAAAATTGGACACTTGAAGACTGAAAAAATGTTGCCTGGTCTGATGAGTCTCGATTTCTGTTGAGACATTCAGATGGTAGAGTCAGAATTTGGCATAAACAGAATGAGAACATGCATCCATCATGCCTTGTTGGTGGTGTAATGGTGTGGGGGATGTTTTCTTGGCACACTTTAGGCCCCTTAGTGCCAATTGGGCATCGTTTAAATGCCATGGCCTACCTGAGCATTGTTTCTGACCATGTCCATCCCTTTATGACCACCATGTACCCATTCTCTGATGGCTACTTCCAGCAGGATAATGCACCATGTCACAAAGCTCGAATCATTTCAAATTGGTTTCTTGAACATGACAATGAGTTCACTGTACTAAAATGGCCCCCACAGTCACCAGATCTCAACCCAATAGAGCATCTTTGGGATGTGGTGGAACGGGAGCTTCGTGCCCTGGATGTGCATCCCACAAATCTCCATCAACTGCAAGATGCTATCCTATCAATATGGGCCAACATTTCTAAAGAATGCTTTCAGCACCTTGTTGAATCAATGCCATGTAGAATTAAGGCAGTTCTGAAGGCGAAAGGAGGTCAAACACAGTATTAGTATGGTGTTCCTAATAATCCTTTAGGTGAGTGTATTTGTGTGGACGTGAGTTGCACCTGCTGTGAACTGGGATCCATTTGGAGGAGATGATGTGAGGCTAAAGGTCAGAGGTCAGCTGTACTTGTGAAGGGAGTAAAGATGAAGGCACAAGATGCGGAAACATCATGAGAAATCATTAGATCACTCTTAACAGAAGGTAAATGCTATAGTGAGCATTCATATATGTGCATGTGTGTAAGAAAGCGAGAGTTTTTGATAGCAAGACATCAATCAAAAGCTTCATTCACCACATCCAGCCACAGCTGGCAGTCATTTGCTAACTGACTCCTTCGACAGCTGTGGTCCTCTGGGAGTGTGTTACTGGGGCTTTTCCTTTAACACCCTATGCACTGAGATCATAACCCCAAAACTGCCTCCCACTGCAATCTTTGCAACACCCTGTGAGCACTCGAACTACCTTATGGTATGAATGAAACAAAGATGTCAATTAAACGAAATAGAAAAAACACTTTAAAAGACAGCATTCTTATTTGGAAGCACAGCTGAGAATTCCGTGCCAAACACTCAAAGATTCTGCTTCCACATTAAATTTGTCCTCCTAATGAAGATATAGTACTGTTCATGTTCTTTTCTTTTCTTTCATACATTTTTGGAAGAAAAAGAGTGCTCTACTGTGTAAATCTTGTTACCAGTGGGTTGCTATACAGTGTTCTGGGTGTTTTTAGCATGGATATATAGCATGAATATATATGAATATATAATTGAGGACCATGGGACAGTTTAAAATGTTACTTAAAATATGTCCACTAATATTTGCCATCCATGGTCCTCAGTTTCACATATTTTATGTTGTATACCCAATTTCTTAATTACAGATGTTTCACCTTATTAGTGTACCCTCAACTATTAAATTATTCTATAATAATATTACATTATTTGATTTCTATTAAACATTAAACAAAATGTATTGTTTTTATAATTGGGTTAATTTTTGTTAAAAGAGGTTGGACAGCACGCTATTACTATTACTACATTTTTGTTTTGTTTTTTTGTTTTTGAGATTTCTAAATGTTCTTCACCATAACTGAATGTATGCTAACTGAAAGGCTGAAAGATGATCCCTCATGAGTGTGCTCTTAAAGGAACAGTTTACCCAAAAATGAACATTCTGTCATTAATTACTCACCCTTATATCATTCCAAACCTGTAAGACTTTCATTAATTGTCAGAACACAAATTAAGATCTTTTTATTTGAATTTGAGAGCTTTCTCTCCCTCTTTTGACAGTCTATGCAACTACAACTACAGCTAATCCATATGAATTGAGCCGTTTAGTCCAAATGTTCTGAAGAGATACAATCACTTTATATGCTGAACATATTAATTTAGGCTTTTATTCACATATAAACATTCATCAGCTAACACATCAGTTGTGGTAAATGGAAGCTCAAGCATGTTTGCTTGACACACCAGAACCAATGAAGTTCATTCTTGTGTTATGCAGCACGTTTGAGCTTCTGTAAGAACCAGTGAGGTTCATTCTCATGTTACACAGCACGTTTGAGCTTCCTCAAGAACCAATGAGGTTCATTCTTGTGTGTTCGCTGATCAATATTTAAACTATGTGAATAAAAGCCTAAATTCAATCATATTAAGCCATCATATCTCTGAAATGTTTACTAAATCGCTCAATTCATATGGATTAGTTTTACAATCTCTTTATGAACTTTTTGAAGCATAAAAGTGTCAGTTGCATAGCTGCCAACGGAGGGACAGAAATCAGATTTTAATAAAAATATCTTCATTTGTGTTCTGAAGATAAACAAAAGTCGTACAGCTTTGGAATGACATGAGGGTGAGTAAGTAATGATAGAATTTTCATTTTTGGGTGAACTATCCCTTTAAAAATGTGCAGAGCTCCTGTTGTTAAAGCCTGCTGTTCAGTTTGTGCTTGAAAGCATGTAGAGAACCTTGAACTTCATTATCTCCGAGTGCTCTCTGATGTTTTTCTCAAAGAAATTGAGTTGGTTTTGCAACGCACAAAGAAAGAGAAAAAAAAAAAATCACAAGTAAGAGGGCTGTTGTAGCCTGCCACTCCAACCTTAATTAAATTCCTTCATCCTCCCTTCATTAGTTAGTGTGTGACATAAAAACATGTACACACTTGTTCACACACATTTTTAATGCATATTTTAAAAGGAAATGTTGAAAAAGCCACATATGTGTACTAATAATCCTAAATGTAAACATATGTTTAAAAAAATAACATTATACATTTAGAGATAACTAAAACTAGTCATAGTGATCTAATCTATGGCATGCATGTATTACGTAGCCTACTTTGGAAAAAGTTTATATTTCTAAAACACTCTCAGACAATGGCTGCATCTGAAATCACATACTTCCCTACTATATAGTAGGTGAAAAACAGTATGTGACAAAAGAAGTAGCCTACGTCTGAATTCACAGTACTCAAAAAGTACCCGGATGACCTACTACTTCTGACGAGATTCTGAAGTGTGCATGATGACTATCCCATGAGGCCACAGGAGAGGATTTGTGAATGGCAGTGAAGCCACGCAACTGATGCTGGTAGGTACTACGTGACAAATGTAGTACGACTGGACACACATTCATAATATATAGAACATACTTTTAAAGTACTTATTCAAAATTAGTACCTACTCAAGAGAGTAGGCTATCCAATTTCGGATGAAGCAACTGTTTTCATCTGAACAATGCTGCTTAATTCATCAACAATTTAACACCCATTACCTGCCAAAGGCAGTCTGTTAAGCTGCAGCTGTGCGCATTTTCCGGTGGATTTGGGAATGCTTAATGGAAATTACGCACTTTGAGGAAAGACGGAACCATTTGTAATCGTCACAACAAAAGACTACGCTCAACCTGGCTGACCAGTGGAACTGTACACTCATCCTGTAATTGCAGGCTTCCCCGAAGGACTTCAATGCTTTGGCCAAGCCACAAATGAGAGGTTTAAACGCTTCAAACATCAAACAAAGAAGGTCTACAAGAGCTTCCGTCAAGACCTTCAAAAGAGTCTGTGTCATTTTGAACATCTCTCTTTGAGAGCTGAGCTCTCTGACTCTCACGGCTCATGATATATCACAGAAATGCCCAGCGCTGATTTCCTGAGAAAGCGAAAGTGTGAACAATGCATCTTTAATCCTCTGCTAGTCTCATTCCAGGCGTGTGTGTCAGATAACAGTCTTTCCACTGACCAGCGAGAATGAACTAATGTTAAGAGGCGAAAGGAAACTTTCTCACTCATGTTGTTACATGTATAGTGGCACAAATAAGAAACAACATATAATATAATAAATGTTCTCATAAAGTAACAGTATTAGGCCTACTTTGCAGTGGTGTTTTTATTTTAAAATGCAAATATATGTACATAATTGCAAAGCAAAATAATTTATTTATTATTATTAATGTAATGGTTAATAACCGTTATTTGTATAGTTCCTGAATTATAATTCAGGTTTTCAGTAACATGAAAAAAAAAAAACTGTGCAGGTGAGATTACAGAGAAAACTTGTGTTACTGGCGCCACCTGCTGATTATACAAGAGTATTGGATGCAGGAGAAATAGGCAGAATTAAAGAGCTGAGAGACTTTGATAAGACACAAATTGTTATGGCAAGGCGACCTACTCAAAATATCTGTGAAACAGAAAAGGGACAT
Organism: Paracanthobrama guichenoti; assembly: GCA_018749465.1. Taxonomy (NCBI): domain Eukaryota; kingdom Metazoa; phylum Chordata; class Actinopteri; order Cypriniformes; family Gobionidae; genus Paracanthobrama; species Paracanthobrama guichenoti. The sequence continues at coordinate 8,861,807 of CM031954.1, forward strand.
ACCACAACCCGGCGACAGGGTGCTGGGCGCCCAAGGCTCATCGATGCACAACGGCAAAAAGAAAATAAAAAAAGGCTATCCCTACTGTGGCACAAGTCACACAAAATTTGAATGATGTTACGAGAGGAATGTGTCACAACACATTGCATCGCACTCTGCTGCGTAGACGCAGACCAATCAGAGTGCCTCTGATGACCCCTGTCCACTGTCGACGTTGCACCTACAACGGGCATCCGAGCGTTGGAACTGGACCTTGGAGGAGTGGAAGAAGGTTGACTGGTCCGATGAGCACTGTTTTCCTTAATGATGTTTTATTAACAAAGTTCTGGAGGAACGAATTGCCTATCCAATCAGTATGAGAGAAGGCCTATAGCCGACTCCTCAATAGTTTTCTGAATCCCTCCACCACCCCGTTTCTTCATTCGCCTGGTCACTATCCTAACCAGAGATATGGGGGCGTTTGGGCTAAATTCCGAGCTGTGAGCCCTCCCCTCGGGCAGCACGCAAAATATGCATAATACTTATTTTCTCTATCTAATCTGATTATTTGTAAGTGTGAACTTGTGAAACATCAGGTGGACAGCTGTGTACGTGTGTGCCATTTACCCGGGGAAGTGATGACACCAGGATGCACTGTGGAACGAGGACAAGCAATGGAGGGAGTGTAACGCTCTGAGCAATGTTTTGCTGGGAAACCCTGGATCCGGCCATTCGTGCGGACGTAAATTTGACACGTGCCACCTACCTGAACATTGTTGCAGACCAGGTACACCCCTTCATGACAACGGTGTTCCCTGGTGGAAGTGACCTCTTTCAGCAGGATAATGCACACTGTGCACACACTCCACACTGCACACATTGTTCAGGAATGTTTTGAGGAACATGATGAAGAGTTCAAGGTGTTGCCCTGGCCTCGAAATTCCCCAGATCTCAATCCAATTGAGCATCTGTGGGAACAAGTTCGATCCATGACGGCTCCACCTCACAACCTACAGGACTTTCTGCTAACGTCTTAGTGCCAGAAACCACAGGACACCTTTAGACTGCGCCTTTTGATAAACAGATTTCTTGTGTAAATTTGATGTCTCCTGTAGGCAACAGGCCTACAATGGATATTTCACTCTCCTCAACTTCAAAGGAATAGTTCACCCAAAATCATAATTTCCTCACCTTTAAGTTGTTCCTTGTATGAATTTCTCTCTTCTGCTGAGCACAGAAGAAGGTATTTTGAAGAATATGGGGAACTAAACAGTTGATGGACCCCATTGACTTCCATAGTAGGGGAAATGTCAATGAGGTCCATCACCTGTTTGGTTACCGACATTCTTCAAAATATCTTCTGTGTTCAGCAGAGCAGAGAAATTCATACAGGTTTGGAACAACTTGACGGTGAGTAAATGATGATTAATTTCTGGGTGTACTTCCTTTAAGGAGCAATGTAGTTCCAACTAGTTACCATCAATGTGAATTATTACATTACAACCACAAGGAGGCAATATCAGACCAAAAATCTTAGCGCATGCTTGAACAGCTGCTGCACAACTACTACAAAACAATATTAATTTCACAATAGGCATCAATTAAATGTAGCTTTTACTATTAATGAGAAAGTATAGGCTATTACTATACTATTTTTATTTTTTTAAATAGTAAAGGTGATCATTTTAATGTTTTGAACCATTAGCCATGCAAAGACTAAATGTTTGTGTTTATTTTTAAATAAATGCATTATTATTTTACATTTTTATTTTAATGTCTACCTAATGTAAAACCACACTGACATTGCACACAGTGTCCCAGATCTCAAGAATGGCTCGCATGTCTTTCAAAAGACTCCATGGAATTTGACTACATGCCACGACGGTGCACAGCAGGTATGTGACAAACCGATGTCTTGCGGCTGAGGTTCACACACTGAGGAGTACGTTTACCGTGAAACAGCGCGTTCATGTGCACATCATTAGCATACCGACAATAAATAACACGGGGCAGTAAACAGTTCGCCTCGTCCTCTACACTCCACGTTTGCATTTATAGGTCAGCCAGCGGCTGATAAAGGTTATTTGGGTGTAAGAGGGTAAGACGTATTTCTGGTGCCACGCCTTGCCATAATAAAGAGGGTACACAAGTGAGAGCCGCGGGGGTGATCAGCGAGGCAGATAAACTCCTCCAGCCACTCTGAATCAGAAAAGAAGTGAACTGATGACATCAAAATGTCTCCAACAGTGTGGTGATTGTCAGCCATGGCCAACCATGCCCTACATTTAAAAATGATTTATGCATTTACGTTGTAAAATGTAAAACGGGGCCTTCCACACACTATATATAGATTCCTGAATTTAAGAGTGTAGATCTCTGCCATTTCCCGACTGGCTCTTCTACATGACACTCTTAAAAAACGTTAAAAAAAATAACAGTAAATAATATAATATACTTATAACTGGCTTATCAGAATTAAAACGATAAAGGCTATTTATAGTTTACGCTATTTAGATATTTGAATGTCGTGAAGCATGTATTATTTAATAGCACACAACAAGAAAACATGCATAGGCCTACTTTAGCTGTACTATAACTTCTCTATAGCTCTACTATTCATTATCACTATACAGCTAAAATCCCCAAATGCTGAAGTTTGGAGACGTTAGGGTGCGAGGCGGAGAAGAGTCTTTGCTTCGCCCTCAGGGCTGGAGAGAGAAAAAAAAACAGAAGCGAGGAGCCAATAGGAGCCAAGCGTCCACCCATGTGCCCTATAATTCCGAGTTTCTCATACTAGATCTCTGCCATTACCTCCAGTGCTTCAACCGAGGGAGTTAGAGAAAGCAGCTCGTCGAGGATTTTGTGTTACAGGCATCGTCCTGAACTAAACGTCTGTATGATTCGTTCAAGTCTGCCCTGGAAATAAAGTGGACGATCGTTGTTTTATTTCCCCTAAAGGATGAGTGGACCGACATTTGACAGGAAGATACCCGGTATTTCAACCGATCTTTCAAGCTCTATGAGTTGCCATCCGACTTCTAAGGACTCTCCGACTCTTCCAGAGTCATCGGCTACAGACATGGGTTATTACAGCAGCCATCACGAATACTACCAGAGTCCTCCATACTCCCAACAGATGAATTCATATCACCAGTTTAATCTGTCCGGGATGGGGGCATCAGCCGGACCTTACCCCACCAAGACAGAGTATCCATACAGCAATACTTACAGACAATACGGACATTACAACAGAGACCTGCAGACGCCACCGCAAAGCGCAGGTGAGATATTTCATTCGGAAAATATGCCAGAGGTTCTCTATAAATTGCCTGGATTTGTATTCTTAATATCTGTATAAAATAAGCATTTTCTAAATGCGGCTCGAGAAACGCAGGTTCGCGTTTCTCTTGAGAAAAAAATCAATATTAGGCTACTACTATAAATATTTTATTATATTAGTATAAAATGCACTTGTTTGCTTGTTTTTACTCTGTATTATTTTCCCATTGAAGACAGTTTAAAGGATTGACAGTTATATATATGTATATTTCAGAAGGGTGGAAAGTTGCCTCTACTTTATCACAGCAGACTTGCGGTCGCTGTAAAACAATTATGACATTTTTATTGCGACTGTAATACGATTAATCATTATTAGGCTATTCGCTGCTCAGGCTAGATGTCATGATATATTTTATAGTTGGAGTAAGCCTACAAATTACACGATACAGCCATTCTTTGAAGATGTTTCTATTCTCAAATGTTGCGTTTTATTCTGCCTACCAGAGCTGACATACATTTCTCATTTGATTCATGCCGAAGCATTGTTTTAACGAGACTGTTTTGGTTTTAATCCCACAAATGAAACCAAGCATTTTTCGGTTTTCTTTTTTTTTTTTTTTGGTCCTGAAATAATCCTACTTTGAGATAACGTGGTCTGTGATTTTATTATTTCCAGTCAAAGAGGAACCAGAGACTGAAGTTCGGATGGTAAACGGAAAACCCAAGAAAATCCGCAAGCCGCGGACCATTTACTCGAGTTACCAGCTCGCCGCACTGCAGCGCCGCTTCCAGAAAGCGCAATATCTGGCGCTGCCGGAGAGAGCTGAACTCGCCGCACAGCTGGGGCTCACACAGACACAGGTAATACTGGAGCTCAGATTCATTTATAATACTGTTAGCATAATTACTTGTCTGCCACTTGACATTGCGTTAAAAGCTTAAAGCGATTTCTTGCACTTCTATCGTTGACACTCAGCACACTGAGATAACGATATCTTATCAGGTCATAAAAGCTGGCTCGTGTGGAAATGTTGGCTCGTTTTTTACCGTCATAATTAATAAATTACTAATTGTTTTAAATTATTTGCAATGTTTAGGCTATAATAAAAAAAATATGTCGCTATGAAAGTTTTATAGATTATATGCTATGGCCAATAACTGTAACAAACAATTTCATCATTATATTAACAACATCTTTGTTTCTATCCGTTTTACAATGTTGTTGTTTTAAATCGAGTTTCTTTGGTTTGTAATCTAACTCAGTCAATGTACAAGTTATACACGTCTATCGTAAATAGTTTCAGCTTTATAAAATCGGCTAACTTATAGCTTGAAGATGAGCTATTTTTCGAGGCGCAGTCTGTCGAGGTGAACGTCACATAACTAAAAGACTTTTAAACACTGAAGTGATTGTCATCGCTATACTGTTATTGTTTTGGAAATCTGTAGATAGGCCTACCTTACACATAGGCAGCTGTTTTTATGGTTCATTCGACCTCCGATCGGTAGGCCTATAATCTAAATGCCGAAAATATCCTTCGTGCTTTGACTTGTAACTCTATGTTATTACGCTGAAATTATAAAACCCTGTTTTGTATTAAATAAAAGTAGCCAACATGTCTTCATTTACCAAGTTCTCTTTGTTCTTTTGTGGGGGTTTCAACTTCAAACCTTTATTAGGGGATCTGCCCCCCAAACCACCCATACACCATTAACTATAAACTTATCTGTTTTCGCTTGGAAACTGTAAGCAATTAAATTTAAGTGGTTCGTTTTAACGGGTTATTATTGTTTACTATGTCCAAAAGAAAGCTGAACGTCATTTTCTCTTTTTGAACAGGTCAAAATCTGGTTCCAGAACCGGAGATCCAAGTTCAAGAAACTTTACAAGAACGGCGAGGTTCCGCTGGAGCACAGCCCGAACGCCAGCGACTCCATGGCCTGCAACTCCCCTCCATCCCCGGCTGTTTGGGACAATAGCGCGCACTCTAGCCAGGTCAACCGGGGACAGATCCCCCAGCCACCCCTCAGTTCCACACCCCCCTACATGGAAGATTACAGCAATCACTGGTACCAGCAGGGATCACATTTACAGCATCCAGTGCACCACCCAGGACCACCACAGAGCGTGGGGGCCGTGTATTAACAGACACTGATGGAAGAGTTTAATATAAGAGGGGGAAAGACTTTTGACAAACTCCACAGAAATAAGCTGAGAGATGCTCCGCGAGTATCTGGGGTGGGACGGCACACTTGTGGTGGCATTTTGTGGACTGTTTAAACGCATATCTGTTGATATGAATGCTTTGTGTTGAAATATCAGTAGTATAATAACGATGTTTCAATGTGTCCCGGCTACTCAGACCTATTTCATATGCACATAGGTGTAGGTTAAACCATGTAAAGGAAGTTTAGAGTGGTTTTAAATTATTATGTTTTATGACTTCCTTTGTTTTCATGTTTTGTTCATTGATAGATGAATATTAAAAATTACGTTTTAAAGAATGATTAAACCCCAATTGTGTAGTTATCAGCCACACCACCCACAATGTGGGCTGGTGTCGCGCGCGTCAGAGACTCACTCAGGACATAAGTTATATAGACTTGTACAAAATGTTGAAAGCTGTACATATGTGTTTAAATAAAACAGAACCACTAAATTCGTGTCACTTCGAAAGATTTCACGGTGGTGCTCGAACCATTTTATATTCCTGTAAGTAGTTTTATTGTTATTCTGTCAAACTGAATAAATGCGAATTGAAAATATTCCCTCATTTACTCTCTTTGCTTAATGCCACAGCTTACCCTGATAATATTAGCTACAAATATCTGCACACAAATTAAATCTATTCTGTTTTAGATGATTTACAGGCTTCAACGATAGGCTATAGATTTGTCCCGGCTCTTAATAAAGAGTTAAGTCAGACATGATATTTTGCGGTGTGTTTGCATGCATAAGCCCGGTAGGTCTGCGTGCAAAGAGGTTGTAGGAGGCGACAGGCGAGCAGACATGTTGGAGTCACTGGATTTTATTAGTATTCTCTTGGCAGATAACAAGATAGACTACAGCGAAGGAAGGGGTAACTACTGAAATAAAGCCTTGAGCTTTAGGGATAGTCGGTCACAACAAGAATAGACAGTGCAAACAAAGGCATCAGACGTAGGCCTCGAAAAACCCCATGAGGTTTACAGGTAGATATGCAAATGAGTACAGCTCGATGGTATTTCAAAGCGGCATTTAACCTGTTCCCTCCCAGGTTCCGCCTTCCCGCGGTTTTTCATACTAATAGGCCTAGGCAGGCCTACATCGCTCGGTATGACTTTCTGCAATAATGTAGGCCTATCCATGTGGAATATGCACATTTATAAGATCATATTTAGATATAACTTTAGCATGCACGGGATTGTTATGCATCAGCCAGTGTGTGCTTATATAGGAAGGAAATAGAAGCATTTGCTAATTTAGTTGTTGTAGAACAAAATGTAAAATTATTATAATTAAATATAGCGTAGCTATTCACCAAAAGAGCTGAGATGAGACTGATTGTCGTCTATAGTCAGGAGAAAAGGTGAAGGTGGGGGTGGGGGAGGTTCATCTTACCCCGATTTACCCTATAAGACAGAGTCATAGTTTATGTACATTCAAACCTAACAGCATTTTAGCATATACTTTAAATGTTTGTTATCTGATGAATACTCAAAGATTCACGTGCCAAGTGAAGCAATTCCATATTTTATATTTTTGGGTGTATCATGAAACAGCCTATCTGATATTCTCATTCTCAAATACGTGTAAGTAAATGTATATTGTGGTTTAAACACCTTTATCTAATGATATGCTCTGTAATGGGCGATTGGCGCCGCAGCAATTCAGAATCAAGAGTTGTCGGATTTAGGGTAGGCTACAGCACGTAAATTCATCAACTTCTCCCGAAAGTCATGAAAGTAAGGTTTCGGCTGAACTGAGAAAAGAATATAGACACAGAGTGTGTGTCCATCTATGATATCAATAAACACACCGTCAAATTACAACCTATTATAAATGATTATTATTACCGCTTCCATAGACATCAGTGTATTTTTTTGCTAGTAGGCCTACTATGTGTATTTAAATATCAGAAATATAAAATAAACATTATATAGTTGAAAACACTGAACAGGTGATCTATGGTTGTGATAGGCCCATGCGACAAGCGCGAACGCAGATTTGAATTTAGCAGTTGATGACGAGCTGCTCTGAGGTGTACCACATCTATGTAAAAAATAATAATAATAATTTTAAAAAATTGTCTTTTGGAAGCTGCATTCAAAATCCATTTGGCTCAAAATTCGGTTTGAATGGGCACGCCTCTGACAACACGTTTAAAATGTGAACGTTTTCGCGAGGTCTCAGGTACGTCTGCTATAGGTCGGTGTGTTTTTCTGGTGGTCTGGAGTTTACCAGCATCAGATGTTTTCTGGAAGAATTTAATTCCTGAAAGTCCTACTGAAAACATGTGTTGTTGATGTTTATTCAAGGGAATTGGACAGAAATCGTCCAGTTGATGCCAAAACACCATGCAGAAATTAGGTGTGAAAAAAATATATTATCCGAATACAAAGACTTTGTGCGTGTCAAAATTCAGATGTAGCCTAATAATAGACGTATCATTTTAAATGTAAAAATAGACAATCTCGTAACCGACCATAACCATTGTATGTAACACTTTATAATAACTTTAATTCAAAACAAACATGATCATTATCAAATCATATCAGTTCATGCATGCAGATGCAGGCTTAAAATAATTTATGAATAGCCTATAAATGAAAATCCAAGAAGCCAGTTTTAAAGACAATTCTATTAGGCTATTGCAATGCACATTAATGCAATTTTAAAAATAATACAATAATGTTTGTTAATGTTTTAAAGATATTATAAAGTGTTACAATTTGACAAATTTCGAAGATCGAAAGGTAGCCTACGAAGACGTCTTTCCTGTGTTCCTTATGCGCATAATTATATTCACGAATGAACATGATTCATTCGTCGTTCATTGCGCTTTTAAAGTCGCCGAATTTTTTTTTTTACTAGCGGCTTGTGTTTTAATAATTAATGCCAATTTAACATAATTAAAAACAGACTTACGCGTCTCAGACACTTCAGAAAATTGTAATTGTTAGGTGTTGTCTGAAGACCTGGAACACCATGTGCTTTGTCTGGTAAAAGGGACAGTCTCCTAAATATGTGATGAAAGGATTATTAAAATCTCTGCATATTGTTTCATGACTGTGCAAAACAGACAACAGACTTAACCCACGTCTCGTAGGTCGGGCAGTACGCCCTATGGTTTTGGCCGCAAAACCATAATTTGAACCACAGAAACCATAAAATAATCTAGTTTCGTTTCAGGCAGAAATCGACTAACCGCAAATGCTGAAGTTCATCATCCATTCAATGATTGGAGTCCTAAATAGACCAACATTCAATATTGAAATAGGCCTATAGTCTGTATGATATTAATGTATTCATCACTGGGACTTTAGAACAGATTGTCTTCTTTTTGATCGTGTTTATGGTTGGTTATTATAGGCCTATAACGATATATCCATAATTCTCCATAGGGAATTTGAATATGTAAATAGGCCATTTGTGGCAACTCACAAGGGACATGATGGCAGATAGTTACTAAAATAACTGGCATAGAAATCTCCATTCAGTTTAACAGCAACCGCTGTAGCTTTAGTAACAAGAAACAGAAACAGTGTCCAAAAATACTGCTATGAAATTCAAAGCAGTGGATGTGGACGCTGACAGAAAAACAAAACGTGAGCTGCCACAGTAGTTAGATTGATGTCATGATAGATGGTTAAGATGGTTGGTTGTTTGGTTGGTCAACTGAGAGTCATTTCTGGGCATTTCATAGCTGTGGAATTAGTCATGTAGATCTTATAATACCCGCCTCCCTGTAGCATGCGATTGAGTTACTCTTCTACCTCCAATAGAGAAGAAAGAGTCATATTCACACCTAGAACCTGTCAGGCCACTTAGTATTCTTTAAAACATGATAATCCCGTCATCTGTGTACAATGGCCATAGCTCAAACCCTAAGACATTTTATCCCCTCTAATGTGTTTACCACTTTCATCTGAGGTGCCATAGGGTCCATAAAGAAACGGCTGCTATCTGTTTGATACAATATTTGCAGTTGAAGTCTGGCCGTATGTAACATATCTGTTTTCCATTGGGCTTGTTCGTGGTGTGTGGCCTTCAATTACAGGCTATGATCTAGATGGCGTCGTCTTGGGACACATTGCTCACTCAGAGAAACCCAAAAGCTGGGTGTGTGGGCTGACATGGTCACCTCGACGAGAAGCTCACGGCCCTGTCCGTGCCTGAACTGTTGAACTTGAACATGATACTAAGAATCAATGCTCCGCAACACCTAAATAAAGATAGGCAGGGCCAATCTTTACGTGTTTGACGAGAAACCGTATCCAAAAAATGGCACCGGAGGCCTCTGGGGTGGTTGAACAGGAGGTCAGCTGCGGTTGGGACACGCATATGTTGCCATGTAAAGACAGAGGGCAGCTGCCTGACACCCCGCTCAAAGCCCGAGTCCGCAGGCTTCACTCAGCAGCATCATTCTGCTCCAAATGTAAATACCATCAAATGAGAGAGGTTTTCTTGACAGCTGTGAACCACTGAACTCTCTTTCACCCCAGAAAACCGGGGACGATTTCGGGAACCGCGTCCTTCAAATCTCCTCCAGGCCTCTAAATCCGTTCCGAATTACACCAAAGATGCAGCGTTTCGATGTGCCACAATTAAAACTCATCAGGCACCTCCAAGTGCTGGAAATCTCTTGAACTACTATCAGTCCATCTCATCCCCTTTTACTCCCATCACCCTTTAGTGCTCTCCCAAATCAGCTTCCCACGTAATTGCCCTGTTTGAAAGCCCCTTTTCTCTGCTTGTCCGACTTGAGCACCCATTATTCTAATCTCGAGATGTAAAATTGCCCATAATTTCCCTTGTGAGAGCTTGCTACTTCGTTCAAAAACACTTGTCTTCTCTTCCCATGACTGTCATCTAAACGGAGCAACATAAACTCCACAAATCAAACTCAGGGATGGGAGTATATAAAGAGGTGCATGTTAAAATCATTCCATACTTTTGGAACATTAAGAGATGCTTTCCATTTCCAGAAGTGGTGGATTTTTCAGCGAGGTTTGTTACCTGGCGAGCGAGAGGAGGTAAGTGACTTTGCGCTGGTACGTCTTGTGTCGCTGAGATGAGCATGGCTTAGTGTGTAAATAAGTAAGAAAATAACAGATTGTGCGACTCATGTAAATCGCCCACAGATGTTGCAGAAGGGCCTATTTTTGTACTTGGTTTCATGCAGGGAAAGGTTTTGGAAGAATTTGGTCATTATTGCTTATTTAAAACTTGTTATTTGCATGTGGCAGACATTATTTTATATTATAATACTGCATGTAATAAAATATCCTCTCAGCAAATGCATGCAGTTTATGATTGATTAAAAAGAGCCCAACACCATGCTGAATTGGGTCTAAAGAGCTTGAAATGACAGAGATGCTTTGTAATATGCCTGTTTAAACAAGGCTGTTTAGACAAGACCCTGTTGAGTGAGCTGGGTCAAAGTCAGGTCAAGTGGACCCCGCATTCCTCCAGGTGGCATCTTATTACAGCACAACCCATTATTTTCGCTAACAAATGATCTGAGATTGCTTTTAATATTGGTGCGTTTTTTTGTCGCTGTGCTTTGTAGAAGGCCTAAAAACCAGTATTTAGACCTAACATTAGGCTATGTATCCTGTAACAAAAACGCCACATACATTGATACGAAAGGTGTATCACCATTTAATATTGATGCGTTTTTTTTTTGTCGCTAAGAACCTAAAGTTAGACACATAATTAGATCTATATGTATCCATAAAAAGAAGTCGCGATGCGTTTTCAATGTCTTTAGCCGATACTAAAGGTGTCTCCTGTAGGAATGAGCACGCAATAAATCATCGTGAATCACATTAAATGAACATCAGGATGCTTTAAATGAACTCAAACTTGGTGTTTAGCTTAAGCACTGAAATGTACATATAAGTACATCATTTCCATCCTGCACGTGATTGCATGTTGTAGTGATTTATCATGGTGACATCACGACATCCACTCAATCAGTACATTGAATTATTTTACCATTACTTTAAAGGGAGGAAAACAAGATGTGGAAAAGCAGATGTTTGCTGATTTGATGCAAAGCATCTTGCAGTTGAAATTCGATAACTAGCCAAAAGATCGTGTATTTATCATCACATTATTACTATGAGTCTGACTAATATAGGCTATTTGAATAGAAACACGGACATCTAATTGTTATGGCTATTATTCGCTATTCAGCTTCATGTTGTTAGCTCATATTCAGCACGCCTGAATAACTATTACATTTTAAACAACTCAATATTAATATAATAAATGAATTTCAAATTGGACCTCTGCACCTGAAAGATTTTTGTGTGGATTTTCTCTTATGGATCCAACGTTTGTTTCATTGTAGTGATTTTAATATAAAAAAAAAAAAAATCCAACAAACAGGCCTACGAGACACAATTCCATTCGTATTTAAAGAAAAATAATAAGCGGACAGAACTGAAGCAAGAAAATAACATGCGCTTCGGGTTAAAAAAAGGAAAAAAGAAAAAGCTCATCTTACAGTCATTGCCTTGCTTGATCATAAATAATTCATAAATCTCAACCTCCAGTCTGCCCACACCTGGACAACGAGATTATAAATATTATAAACCTCTAGAACATTTACGCATACATCTGGGAATTTATAGCCTACGTGATGTAAATTATGCAGCTACCGTTTCATTCAATCTCAAGAAGCTCTCGTTCATTTCGATCACACTCACATTTTAAGCCCTTTTTTTTTTTTTTTTTTTAGATTTACGCATTCCAATTACTTGTAAACTCTCATCAAATTGAACTGAATAATCATTACATGCTTTAGTTAAATAATTAAGGACCGTTGAATTATTCAATTAAATGTTTAAGGATTATTTAATTCAATCTGATGGAATTTTACTATCAATCGAAATGTAAATCTTTAAAAAGGCTTTTGAGTGTAATTTTTGCTTGATTTATTCCAGAACGCTATGATGTAATACATCTTTTTTTTTAACCATCGTTTATTACTAACTGTTAGTAATAATATGAATATTCAAATGGTCGTTTATATCGTGTTCAATAAGAAATTGCATACCATATTATTATACCAGGGCAGTTTTAAATACAAACGTCGAAATTTACACATCAATATTCAGAATATTTCTGTAAATCATTCATAGCAGCACATTCATCCTTTCATAAATCCTTTATTTCAAGCACATTGTAAAAGAACTGAAAAAGTTGAAAAGCTACTGAAGTGTAATACGTGTGTTCAGGGGCATCTGCTTGCATAGAGAGTAAAACACAGTCCTTTCAAACACACCAAGCAAAAAAACACATGATGGACCTGGCGAAGGAAAGCACCTTCACAGGTTAGGCAGGAGTCTCTGTTTTTCCGCTTTCAATCACATCATCTGAGGCCTGGGCAGAGGATCCTGGTGGTGTGGGGGATACCAGTGCCCGTAATTGTTCATGTAGCTGCTTGGGTGCATGGCTGGCACTTTGTTGGCCATCGAGACCTCCCAGAGCTGAGACAGACCCGGAGAGCAAGGAGAGGACGAGGAGGTGGTGTGGAGCATCTCCCCCTCAGCTCCACTGGACCCATGCTTCATTATCTTCTTATATTTGGAGCGCTTGTTTTGAAACCATATTTTCACCTTCAGTAAACAGAATAGAGAATAAAAACGAACATTAAAAATACATCTTAGATGAAGCAACAATTGAGGCCACATTTTGAGGCCACATCGGTCTATTTTATAACACCATTTTTTGATTATATGATATTGACACTCAGAAGGATAAGCCAGGCATCTTGAACAGTCTTTGCAGAGATGGACTCGCTGACATCGCTGTGTTTCATTACACGCGTGCTCAGCAATTGTTCCGCCCTGCCATTTTTATGAAGGCAGTGAAGCATGTGTCTGACAACAACAATCACAGCGTAAAAATACATTTAAATTTAGCTGAACTGAAATGACTTCCAGAGGGCTTGTCTGGCAGATTTTGATAAAAGAACCATTGGAATACATTTAGCATGGAGGTGGAACACGTCGATGATGAAGGCACACACCAATATTTAATATTACAGAAAAAAAAATCGTTTTTTCATGCACTGCTTGAATTGAAGATTTTGCTTGTCTTCTTTCAGAGTAGTGGGGAAAAAAACATCCAAAATACACTTTATCCGTTTTGCGATTTCAATCCCAATACATATCTTTAAAAGCGATTACATTCACTGAGTAAGAAATGTCCACTTCAGCAAAGAAAACGTTACAGTTTTATCTATATTATGAAGGTTTTTACAGAGGGTTTGTTCATATATGTTAATTCGCCTGATTTATATAACATTATATACATAGCAATAACATAAATAACATTTATATTTTATTCTGTTCTATTTTTCTTGCTGTTGACAGTAATACAAAATGAAAAAGAAAAGCAGTTTTGAACCTGGCTTTATCCTATGTTCATATTTCTGTTCTGGAAATGTACATTTACTTAGCTGTCTCATTTGCATATTAAAAATCATTTAAAAAAATTGTCTTAAAGGGATAGTTCACCCAAAAATGAAAATTCTGTCATCATTTACTCACCTCATGTTGTTCCAAATCTGTATGAGTTTCTTTCTTCGCTGAGCACAAAAGAAGATATTTTGAAGAATGACTTCCATAGAAGGAAACTGGAAGTCAATGGCTGCCGTTACCAACATTCTTCGAAATATCTTCTTTTGTGTTCATCAGAAGAAAGAAACTCATACGGGTTTGGTACATCATGAGCGTGAGTAAAGAGGACAACATTTTCATTTTTAGGTGATCTATCCCTTTAATGTACTGTGATTAATCAACAGGGGACGTATGGTGATATATGAGTTAATTATTTTTAATGCTATTTACCTGTGGTGTCTTGCCTTAAGCTTTAAAAATTCTTCATTTATGATTTAAATTTATGGCCATAAGGCTACAGTATTATAACTTTGTTTAACTGTAAATACACAAATATTTGAGACTTGTCCTTAATGATGTAGGAGTTTATTTTAGTTCCCCTGCCAGAATGTGTACACCAATTTAGAAACACCAATTTTGAGCGAGACCCAAAATTGTGCTTTCGGAAGAATTCAGCCGAACGGCTGCATGAAAAACACCAGGCTGACTCAGAGAGAGCCCACCTAACGGAGTTTCCATAACCTCAGACAATCAAAATCTATGCAATGGGTTTTTACACAATGTTATTAGTTTGGCTGTCAACAGATTTAATAAACACATGCAAAAAGGATTTTCTTTTTTATTTCCAAAGATCGGTTTGCCAAACAGCTTTTATAGTGAAGTGATGGATTCCAGACCTATGTTATACGTGGAAGGAGGGACTCGGAAAAGCCAAAAGCATATGCTTGTGTGGCACTTGTTTATGTGCCTTCAATCACATTTATATGGATCAAATGGAAACTGGCAGCTACGCTCTGGATTTCAGATTGTTGCCAACAATATTGCAGGTACATTCTGTATCAGTTACGTTGAATTCACAAGCAATGCGTATTCAACCGCTGTCTGAGCTGTATGTGAGAAGCGTTCTTCAGCTGATGACAGGAACACTTTGATGAAAACCGAGGCATAATCAGACAGGAAGCCCCTTATAGCTGTGGGACAGACTGAACTCATTCTCCATGGCCAGAAATGAGGAGCAACCTGTCACACTCAGGGCGGCAAGTGTGTAACGTAGATGAAGAGGGAGGGAAAGAAACGAAGCTGTGAATGAAAAACAGAGCAAGCATAATGGGAAGGCTTACTGTGTGCCATAGGCAATATGGCTGCACCCAGGCTTATGTTAGGTTTCCATTTTTCTCCACACACACTGATGCATGCATTAATATGTGCATGTCAGCAGGAGGGATTTATAAAAATAAATCAATGTCCATAACACCACCCTACAGGAACTCATTAATGGGCGTGACATCAACATAACAAGTATAGACACAAGATGACTTATTAATCAATCCCAAAGGGAATGTATACAAAAGATACTCCATGGGCAAATAAAAAGAAATATCTAAAATGGGTTCTTGCTGAAAATTCCAGAGTAAACTCATCAGCACAAACTTCAGGCTCATTTATCTCATTCGCTGGCCCATAAATGACCGTATTTTGTTCAATCCATCACTCGTTCACGAGCAGTTGGATATGTATTATTAAGCATAAGGCTTAAGCAATCCAAAATAAATAATACTTGGGATAACCGCTTAAGCACTGGGGAAAAAAATATTCTCTCATACTGTAAAGACTAAGAACACAAAAGCTAGTGTGCTAACTAAAAATGAAAGTAAAGGTTGGATTAAACGAAATCCTCACTTAGCTTTAACAACAGAGAAACAAATCAGCCAACGTGCGTATACATGACACAAAGTACATAAATGCTCAGAAACCAGTAATGACTGACTCGTCATGGTCTCATTTGAATGTCCATCCAGTTTGACACTGCGTTAAAGCCTCACCTCAGCATAATTACTTTCAGGTAGACTTAAAGTAGCCCCGAAAAGCACTTGAGTTCTTGAGCCTCGTCATTGCATCAGATCAAAAATATCGGTAACACTTTACAACAAGGTTTCATTTGTTAACGTTAGTTAACATGAACTAACCATGAACAGTTCATTTGTTACGTTAGTTAACAAAAATCCAGCTGCTCATGTTAGTTCACAGTGCATTAACTAATGTTAACAAATACAACATTTGATCAACAGCCTATCAATTCATTAATTAATTAATCTGCATTATTAATCAATATACAGATTAATAAATGCTGTAGAAGTGCAGTTCATGCTAACTAATGTAGTTAACCTTACCGTAAAGTGTTACCAAAATATCAAGCTATAACAGTTAATTTACACTAGACCTTTATCACAGAAGTGACTTCACTTTTGAAATGACTTTTAATTAGCTGTGCTTTTAGTGGATGTATGACATCAGTTCACCTCAAGTTCACACAGGTGAACAAGCTTCATTACATTAATCAACATGGACTATATGTTTGACTTTTCAATGACCAAATCATTTCAAAAGTTTCAGTTTTCTTTTGTATAAGGGTGTTAGTGCTGTATTTCCTTCAGATAAACGCCACTCGCCTAGACATTTTGCTTCCAATGCAACGATATTCCTATATTTTCAGTGAGGCTAAACAGACTATTTTTCTCTAATCTGAATAGTTTCATTGTTTTGAGTTTTATGAACTTGTTTCTTTTCATTTTAGACTAACTTAAATTAAACTGAAACTGGGCTGGGATTTCTATTTCCCAGCATGATTTGCCATTTCACCCAAAAGGGACAGTAAATGCCAAAATTAAGTGCTATATTTTTGGTGCAAGATTAACGTTACGTGGGAGATTTAGTAGGGTTTAATGTTTTGTTATGCTAGTTTAGAAGAGTTTCTGTTATGTTTTTGGTGGGTGACGAGTGGAGCATGAGCTTAGTTTGAGAACAGATATATGTTAAATGTATTATATTGCTGTCCTCAGTCTATGCTAATGCTACCAAAGCATTGTGCAACCAATTAGCAAGGTGGCCTTTATTAGCTAGTTAAAGCTAGCCAGGTTTCCACTACAAAAAAAAAAAAAAAAAACACAAAGTGAGATTACATGATATTTTTAAGTGAAATGTATGAATTAGCTTACTCAAATATTTCAAGTTCCGGCCAATTAAAATGCATGACTACAAATTCTTTGCAGATTGATTGCCTACATTTTTTATTTTGCCAACGTATTCTGCTTTACAGTGTATGCAAAACAACTAACACCTAAAATTCACATTTCGAAATGAAATGTTTCCTGTGGTACACGAGCGGCCCTCATGGCAAATTCCACAAAACGACGCCATCTTAATGGGGTGCTCAACAGATTGTATAGACTAATCCACATCTCATATAATGCACATCTGCTCTTCTCAACAGAACATTCGCAATTCGTCCTGCCAAATTAACTAAGGAGTCAGGACTAGGCCTCATCCCGAATCAAGAAGACCATGTTGCAGTTATATATTGTCACACACAAACATAAGTGAGAATATTATTTACCTGTGTTTGCGTGAGGCCCAGTTTGGCGGCTAAATCGGCGCGTTCGGGCAGCGCGAGGTACTGGGTCTGTTGGAAGCGCTGGTGCAGCGCCTGCAGCTGAACACTGGAGTAAATGGTTCGCGGTTTGCGGATCTTCTTCCCCTTGCCATTAAGGCGAATTTCACCGTTCTCAATGACCGCTGGCTTTTCGTGGTCTTCAGGCATGCAGACGAAATAAAACGACAGCATTATGACATTGTAAATGCTCAGAACAAGCCTAGTTAGCCTACTAACCCTGCTTAACCGTGAGAAAAATCGTAAATTATGTCACACTAAATAGCTGTAACTGTCGTTTGATTTACTATAGCCTATTATGAGATTTATCAGGTGTTTAGAGGGAACATTAATGGGTCATCAAACCATAATTAACCTCGTTTTAAAGTCAAGTTTACAGGCCTACTGAGTCTAAACTTGAACCTGAGAGCAAACAATGACATTCTGCATCGTTATATTTGAAGAAGCACAACTGTCAATCTATTATTGAAAAAAGAAAGACTTCTTCGGGCTATTCGATTTCGACAGCGCTCGAGCTTCGGTGCACGTAAAAAAATATCATTTAGGCCTATATATTTATATGCACGTATAACATAACAATGGACTTGCTTAGCTTTAGTCTACACAGGTTGTGTGTATTGCTCTAATGGTATAGGCCACTGAAAGTCGAAATTAATGGAAGATATCGGATCATGAACACATTATTTTCGCCAAGAGTTGTCTAAATTATTCGTAAGAATTAACACAACGCAGACAGAAAACGTGGTATGCGTTTTTAATGTTTTTAAATCAAGTTCGAGGCCTACCAGGAAAAATGAGGTTTACTAAGCTTAAAAAATAAGCCAAGAAAGAAAAATCGTTTTTTGAATGAAAGTCGTTAAAATAAAAGGTCAGAACATTGTGTGCAATACTGTTTACCATTTGCAACTGATTTATCCTTGGTCTTTAAAATTAATTAGACCATGTGTGCACCCCCCTTTTTTTTAACTAAATCTGGAATTTATTTAAAATACAATGCATTAAATTAGCTACTGGTACAAATGCAGAAAAAAATAAAATTAGATATATATCAATCATACCAATAACGATGCATGCGTAAAGTTTAAGTATGCATTGCATTTGATCGAAATATAAAAACGTGCTTTAGCAAACGCTGTTGTGAACTTGAATACAAATGACAAAACTGACGAAGAATGGCGTCAAAAGCTCACATTTTGGCGTTTTATGAGGATACTCACTCGTCTCCTCAGCCCTCGTGTGCGCCAAAGCACTGCTATGGTTGTTTGGCTGGTAAGGCATGTAAGCACCCGGAGCAGGAGCGCTCACCGGCCCGGGGTAGGCGTATCCCAGCGGCCGGCTGTAATGGGAAGCGGTGGAAGGGTAGGGACCATCGTGCTGGAGGTGTCCGCCTGAGTGCAATCCATGAACTGGGTAAATATTGTGTGCGAATCCGGATAAATGCTGCTGGTTGGTTGTAAGTCCGTGGCCGAACTCTAAAAATGCTGATTTGGAAGGATCTGAACTATTCAGCGCATCAGACATGAAACTCATAGACATCATTAACAGTCAAGTCCATAAAGCCCGATGATGGTGCACTGAACGCTCACTGTGCACGAAAAAGACCTTGAACCGGATCCATCCCCGAAAATGATCGGGAGCAAGAAAAATAACCACGGACTTTTAAAAGAAAACGTATTTCCCAAAGTCACCGGAATGAATCTCATAGGCGAACACGATCTTATCTTTCTTAAATCATGACAAAACCGCGCAATATCTAAAGTCACCTCGGGCTCGCGGTCCTGTGCGTTTCTGACTGACTCGCGCTCCGCCAGAGCGCGCGCTGATTGGTGCGTCACGCGACACCGGGGAGAGCTAAATGAAGTTGATGAGCATTGGCTATCGAATTGTGCAGAGCCCCGATATCGATAATGTCACACCTTAACGATCTTCGAATTAAGCACAACCTTTACATCAATTATTCTGCACAAGCCACAAAAGCAGGGCAGTAACATATTTACAGAAATGATTAGGGAGGAAAAACACGGGAGCTCTTTATAATATTAAGAACCAAATATTATGGTTTATAATATTATAATGATTCATATTAATAATAAATAATATTTCAACTTAAATAGATATTGGAAATTCCCACTGTTATTGTAAAGACGCAGTTCATAGAAAACACATAGTACATAATGACGACCCAACACCAGAGCAATATCTCACATATGAGGACATTATTATAATGAAAACCTGCCATAATATAATATAATACAACAATTACATGTGACAACTTGCCAGGATAAAAAAATATTTAATAAGAATTAAAAAATTGAGCAAACTACGTAGCGGAAACTTCCTTTAATGCATGTCAGTGTGTTTTTAGGGGGTTACGTGATCTCTCTCCTCGTTTAATGAAAACACTTACACCGACTGAAGTTAATATACAGCGATTACTTACGAAACGGTTCACTAATCGAGTGGATCGCGCCCGACGTGGAACGGAGTTCCGCAGAAAACGAATATGATTGGAAGTTTGTTTGTCAACCCATTCCATTCTCCAGTCCAGTGTTTGTTTGCTCCAGGACACACATCCCGACGCTCTCGGCGAGAGAAAAGAAGAAACTCAAAAAGAAGAAACTCTGAATTGTTCTCTAAAATAGGCTAGTTGGTGTGATTGATAGCTCTGGTGGTTACAGCGATTATTTCCATAGAAAATACTAATTGTGTACAGGCCAAAACATAGATATCAAATGAGCTGGAAGCGTGTGTGCTTTTATTAGAGAAAGTTTTAAGAAAAGTGCAAAGTATATAGCCTATGCAGAATTTAGCCAACCTGATTTGAAGTTTAAAGGTTTGGGAAACCAGTGGAAAAGAGAATTTCACTCATTACGCAAACTAGGAAAATGTCATTAAAGAGACACAACTAAACGTTTTAAAGGTAGCTTATTATAATAAATCATTTAATAATAGAATTATTATTATTATTTTAAATCATCAAGGAGGCAGAAAAGATCCCACTGAATAAGTATTATGGCACTGGCAAAGAATTGCAAATATGACTTTATTTTATTAGCAAGATATGATCCCGTGACCTCTAAAGCGGTCACATATAAAACACGAATCAGAGAAGGAACTAGCGATATAAGTGTGCAGGATCAGACTCTAAAAGGCTGAACATTAAAAGAACTGCGAGCAGAACAAACTCTAAAAGTAAAATTCAGTTAGGACAGGCCTGTATCTATTTGTGAAGAGGATAACAATATACTTTAATATGAATATAACGGACAATAGAATAATTACAGAGACGCTTTTAAACATTTAGTGACCTGGCGTTGTCTTGGAACAATAAATCAAAGTGCAGATGACGTTTTACGAGCGCTTATAATCCCGCTCATATTCAGTCAGAGTTCGACGAGCCTTGGAGCACGTGACAGCGGACGCGCTGACGTCAAAGAACGATTCAAATTCACAGGTTAGCGTATTATTTTAAACTCAATATTGATTGTCATATTTGACCACATGAGGTGCAGTGAAGGACTCAGAAAAAATAAAATAAAATATCTTGTCTGCATTATAATTTGATTTGTGATCATGTCAATGGGTGTTAAATGACACACCTGTTGTTGCTTTTGTTTCATTTGATATGAAGCCTAACATCCACACAAGAAAAATAGAAATATCAGATATCATCAGGATTGTCAGTTACCAGTATCTTTTTTAGAGTTAGAGCATGGTTTTGTCCCCTATTTTTTTTTTTGTTTTTGTTTTTTTGCTGTTCTGAATTAAAATCTACACGTTTACCATTTTGAATTCAAATGAATAGGGTGGCTGAAAACAGATGACAATTATTTTATCAAGAACATGTGATTACTACAACAAATGAATGCACGAAATGTGCACATTTTGGTGAGAAGTGGTAGATTTTTGTAGCATACTAAAAATAAAGTAAAATTTCTAAAATATATCTTAGTATACTTTTTAATTTTAATTTTTAGCACATATTTTTTCCCCAGGATATTTAAAAAATTGTCTGAAAAAACAAAACAAAACAAAACAAAACAAACATGCACCATCCAAAATCAGTAGCAGTAACGACTTAATAATGACATCAAATTACAGTAAAAGCATGCAATGCAAGCACCAGGCAAAGTAAGCAAAAATGAGATTAAATAAGCAAAATCATTCTCTTTGCTGTCGCTCTGAACAGCCTGTAAAGACAGCGGCCAGTTTTGAGGTCGATTACTATATTGCTCAGGATCTCACGTCCTTCTAAAAGGACCTGCATGTGAATTTGAATCGCACCCTGAAAATCCCAGCCATCATAACTAACTCACTGTGCAGTAATACCTCCCTCTTCATCTGTCTCAGAGTATGATCATTAAAGCAAAGCAACTTCCATATGCTGCTAAAGTGCTGGTGTGCCACTTGTTCATTTTGGTCATGTTTCACTTTGCAACTGAGTTTTCCGGGGCCGTAGGGGACCACAATGGGCTGAGAACCAAGCCATGGCAGCTCATGGTCTTCAAGCCCAGTGGACCAAAACATACCCACAAATTATTGTCATGGCTGAACCACATTCTCAGAAATTACAGTGAGGATGCAACATGACAATTTCATTTGGAGAAGACTTTTATCGGTTCTGTTGGGAGTAAATGTAAATAATTCTTTGGGATACACACTAAGTTTGGAGTAATTAGGATTTTAAATGTTTTTGGAAAAAATGCTGTATTTATCTGATCAAAAATACAGTTAAATATTGTGAAATAATATTAGAATTTTCTGTTTGAATATATTTTAAAATGTAATTTATTCCTGTGGTGGAAGCTGAATTTATCATCATTCCTCCAGTCTTCAGTGTCACGTGAGCCTTCAGAAATCATTCTGATATGATGATCTGGTGCTTAATAAACATTTATTATCATTATCACGTTGCATCATCATTTTGCTGCTTCATAATTTTTGTGGAAACTGTGATACAATACCATGCAAAAGCTTAAAAAAGAAAAAATCAATACTTTTATTCAGAAAACAAAGACGCAATCAATTCATTAAAAGTGACATTATATACATTTAATAAAAATATCTATTTATCAAAAATCCAGATTTAAAAAAATAATTTTCCAAAAAGCAGTTTTCAACACTGATAATAATAACCATTATTAATAACTGAGCAGCAAATCAGAATATTACAATGATTTCTAAAACTGAAGACTGGAGTCAAATTCAGCTTTGCAGCTCACTTTGCATTTTAAAAATATATTCAAATAGAAAACAAACTGTAACAATATCTCACAATATTACTGTTTTGCTATATTTTTGATCAAATAAACACAGACTTTGTGAGCAGAAGATAACTGAACGGTAGTGTATATATTATAGACATTAGCATAAGTTAACAATAAATGAAACTGGCCTCCTTTAGACAACAAAACATCAGCCCAATCTGCATAAATGGTGACCCTAATGATTTAGCAAATTGTGATTTTACGAATATCATGTACGAGTACAATGTGGCAAAGTGAACTTGAGAGCAAAGCTGTAGTCGGAGCAGATCCCTGTGAATACCTGTTGTTATGGTCTGGGGTGTGGGATAGAGTGGAGAGGGTGAGAAGGAAAGGTAGACGCTCTTTAAAGCTATAATTATGCCTGTGTTACGGAGAAGAACAAAGCGGAGCCCTGGAGTCATAGTGCAGGGCTGTGTCCTCACCGTGCCTTAATACACACGAGACCGAACGTTAATAACAATACAGCAGAACGTGGCCCAGACAGGCTGGCGTCTGCTGCCCTGCACACGTATGTCTTTATGAATGTGCGTGTGTGAGACACGAGAAAAGATCGAAAACGTTCCTAGGTACATGTGTGAGTGTGTGTGTGCATCTCGGACCGTCCTAAAGTCCTGTTAAGTCCATCATTGTCCAGTGATGCGGAGTGACAGCATTCCTTTTTCGTGCGTTATCCTTCTGGCTCCATCTTTCCGCCAGTTCTCACCTCACCATTTCACAACTGTGTTGCAAAACCGGTATGTCACATCAACAGTGTTCTATCACTGCTGGAAAGATTGCTCTGTACTCAATTATTTAGAAAAAAATCTCTTTGTAACTATTAGTACATTTGTCCCTATTTACTGTATTAGAGTGTTAACTACATTTTATTTTATGCAGTTAAATCTGAACCGTTTCTTCAATATTTCAATAAGAAGTCTCTTCTGCTCACCACGGCTGCATTTGTTTGCTCAAAAATGCAGTAAAAATGGTAATATTGTGAAATATTATTACAATTTAGAAGGACTATTTTCTGTTTGAATATATTTTAAAATGCAATTTATTCCTGTGTTCAAAGCTGAATTTATCATCATTCCTCCAGTCTTCAGTGTCACGTGATCCTTCAGAAATCATTCTGATATGATGATTAGCTGCTCAAGAAACATTTACTATCATTATCAATGTGGAAACCATGATACACTACCATTCATAAGTTTTGGGTTAGATAAAATAAAAAAATAAAAAACGACTTGATTCTTTTATTCATCAAAGACACAAACTGTTCAAAAGTGTCACAAAATATATTTTTATAATGTTACTATGCTATAATATATAATGGTTTCCACAAAAATATTATACAGCAAACACTGTTTTCAACATTGATCAATAATAAGAAATGTTTCAGCAAATCAGCATATTAGAATGATTTCTGAAGGATCATGTGACACTGAAGACTGGAAAATTCAGCTTTGCATCACAGGAATAAATTACATTTTAAAACATATTCACATAGCAAACAGTTCTTTTAAATTGTTATAATATTTCACAGTATTACTGTTTTTCATCAAACAAATACAGCAAGGTGAGCATAAAAGACTTGTTTCAAAAACATACAAAAAAATCAGATTATTTCACTAACATTTGTCCGGTAGTGTACGTGCTTGTGTCTTGCCAACAACAATGTTTACAACAGGATTTGTCTTTTTCCACTCATGTTATGGGTCAAAGGAAGAGGTAGGTGCTCTTTGTAGAATAAAGACTGTTAATCTGTGCTGCGGGCCATCGCAAGACTTGGGACTGTTTTCTGTGGTCCACCCTCAGGTTTCATTCCTCTTGTGTAGACAGCTTAAACTCTACGGCACCTCGCCGTTTCATCCTAAAGGTCATCGATGCTGCGTGTGCGTGCATTTGTACGTTGGCAGGGACCTTGGCGTGGGGTTTGCATGTGACCACTCACAGGGAGATCTTGAAAATCTAGAAATTGAGTTTCAAAGTTGTGCAAAATATGCAGTTTCAGCTGACAGCACTCCCTGAGCGAAGTAAGAGATAATTACCCTAAAATCATACCCTAAAAACTGCCTGCTGCCACTCCTCACACAAGCATAACTGACCGATGCGCAAAAGTGACTCAAAACGGATTAAATGATTAAAAATGACAGTGAGACAATGACAGAAAAGAATCTGGAGAACAATTATAAAACATGTCTACTGTTTTATAAGAAAACAATAGCAGTGATACTGTTGGCAACAAGTCTGTCTAATCCAAATAGTATTTTCATCACTGATTAACCATAAAAATACATTTTGTGGTCATTTTGCATATATAAAATGCAAGACTTATGATACTTATGATCAGTCAAATATGACACTAGAATGTCTTTAGTCTATATTTATGGATTTATGGTCCATAATGTTGTTACTTTTAAACTTTCTAAAGTGCATTTTGAGTTAGATAACTTTCTAAATTCTAAAAGATGCTTTAAAGTCATTTGAGTTTTGGCATAGAAATAAATAAATAATAATAATAATAAAAATGACTGGTAAATCTGGGTAACCTAAAACTGTGTTCACGTACACTAACAGTCAAAGGTTTGGAATAATTATGCTTTTTTTAGGTTTTTGAAAGAAATCTCTTCTTGTCACTAAGCCTGCATTTATTTGATCAAAAAAACAGTAATTATTATCTAATATAAAAAGAATAATCCTGATACATTGTGTAACTGCAATGACACATTTTAATAGTTATACCAAACTCCTTAAATGCATATATTCATTCATTCATTCACTGAAGAAAAGCCAATGGACACCTGCAGAAGTAGACAAAAGAGTAACATACACAGAAGGAAAACTTTCAGGCATTGAAAAGTAGCCTCTCTTGCTTTTTGTGGGAATTGCAAATGTATGTGTGTGTGTCTGTTTTTTGGCTTGGGCTCTGAATTCATCACCAGAGTAATTGCTGCCAGACAGAAATGTGAGGGAAGGCGCTAGAATCTCTCTGCACGAATGACTTGACCAACTGTTAAATGACTCTGTGTGCGACTGCACCGTTTCAGAGATTTGATAACAAAACTGAGAACCAGGTGTAAGATAGCTTGCATTCGACTGCTACTGTTAGTGGTCAATTAGATCATTTGTCCAGAATGCCAGCAAAAAAGTTAATTAATAATCCACATCTAGTCTATTACATCAGTATGACCTGTATCACAATGACTTCTGATTTTCTTTTTTTTTCTTTTTTTGAAAAACAAAACCTAAACTATTTAGTTATATTATTGAGTAGGAATTAATTTAGTTTTGTTACTATTAAAACAAA
Source organism: Paracanthobrama guichenoti (assembly GCA_018749465.1). Classification (NCBI taxonomy): domain Eukaryota; kingdom Metazoa; phylum Chordata; class Actinopteri; order Cypriniformes; family Gobionidae; genus Paracanthobrama; species Paracanthobrama guichenoti. The sequence goes on from CM031954.1 coordinate 8,887,902, forward strand.
AATTTAAATTTGTTATTATATAAATGCATATATGTATGTATGTGTGTGTGTGTATATATAATATATATAACAAATAACTTTTTTAATAGCTACAAAACAAAATTAAATCCATTATCAAATTACACAGCAGCGAAAGCTGAAGGACAGAAGAAGAGAAATAATGGGTGGAAAAATCAGAACGAGATCGACAGATAGACCAAATTTTATTCAACATGCTAAATATTCACATCTGGGCGGCAGGAAAACTGAATTCGAGCGAGTGCAGAAGCACAATTGAGCTGTTTTCTGACACTCAAGCAGAGCAAAAGACACATTCCAGAGGACGAGACAACACTGGGGAGGGGGTTTGGGCTTTTTCCACTGTAAATGTCGCCATGGACCACAAAAAAGAAAAGTGCTCAGAAATGAGCTCAGATCAGCTAAGAGCTGTGATGGGGGGCGTTGCGGCGGCTGGGGGTGTCTAGGAGATGCATCTGGGACGCTTTGGTGCAGCTGGTGGAGATGGGCACAGTTCAGCTGAGGTCACCGAAAACAGGGCGGCAGGAATGTTGTGGTACGTACTGAGACGAGAGGTGGCCTTTCAGAGTTTACACGAAACACAACGCCACAGAGCACTGTGAGAGCTGCTAGCTATGTCACATGACCCAGATTCATTTGACATATACAGTTGTGGTCAGAATTATTGGCACCCCTGGTAAATATGATCAAAGATGGCTGTAAAGATAAATCTGCATTGTTTATCCTTTTGATCTTTCATTCAAATAATTCACAAAAATCGAACCTTTCATTGAAGTAAATGAATTGAAAGTGGGAGGTAAATCACATCATGAAATAAATGCTTTTCTCCAAAACACGTTGGCCACAATTATTGGCACCCCTAGACTTTTTTATGAGTAAAATATCTCTGAAGTATATGAATATTTAAAACATTTTGCACACCAGGGAGACTAGGAACATGAAATTGTACAGGTATGACTTCTTTTTTCATAGGAGTATAAATATGAGGAAAAGCAAAGGCCAAATTCCCTTAATCATCCATCACAATGAGTAAAATGTGCAGCAAAAGATTGTTGAGCTTCACAAAAGAGAAAGTGGCTGTAAAAAAATACATTTACATTTAGTCATTTAGCAGACGCTTTTATCCCAAGCGAGCAATAGAAGCAACTAAAAACAGTCAAGGGCAACAATATGCAAGTGCTGTAACAAGTCTCAGTTAATCTAGCACAGAACACATAGGACACATTTTTATATATATAAATAAACAAACAGAAAACGAATAGAGTGATAAGTGTTATTCTTTATTGGTCAGGTGCTGCTGGAAAAGATGTGTCTTTAGATATTTTTTGAAAATGGCTACCGACTCGGCTGCTCGAATTGAGACAGGCAGGTCATTCCACCAGGTGGGAATAGCTAAAGCAATAAAAATTCCCATTTCCACCATCAGGGCAATAATTAAGAAGTTACAATCAACCAAATAATGTAATGTTACAAATCTGCCTGGAAGAGGACATGTGTCTATATTGTCTGATTGAGTGGGCAAAGACTCTCCAAAGGATCATAGCTGGAGAATTGTAGAGAGTAGTTGAGTCTTGGGGTCAGAAAAAAATAGAAAAATACAAAAAACAACCCCTACATCACCACATGTTGTTTGGGAGGATTTCAAGAAAAATCCTCCTCGCTCACCCAAAAACAAACTGCAGCATATTCAGTTGTCAAACACGACTGGAGCTTTAGACGGGACCTGGTTCTGTGGTCAGATGAAACTATAAAAAGAGTTTTTTGGCAGCAAACCCACCAGATGGGTTTGGTGCAAACAGGGATAAAAAAATACCCCATGCCCACGGTTAAAAACACCGCTGGATCTTTAATGTTGTTGGTCTATTTTTTTGCTGGAGGTCCTAGACATCTTGTTCAGAGTCATGGTCTCATGGATTCTAGCAAATACCAGCAGATAAAAAATCAAAACCTGACGGCCTCTGCTAGAAATCTTATAATGGGCCGTGGCTGGATCTTCCATCAGGACAATGATCCAAAACAAACATCAAAATCAACACAAAACTCACTGAGCACAAAATGAAGCTTCAGCCATGGCCATCCCAGTCCCCTGACCTGAACCCTATAGAAAATGAGTGATGAACTGAAGAGAAGAGCTGGGAATCTGAAGGATCTGGAGAGATTCTGTATGGAGGAATGGTCTCTGATCTCTTGTCGGTGTTCTCCAAATTCATCAGGCATTATAGAAGACGACTCAGAGCTGTTCTCTTTACATTTACATTTATGCATTTGGCAGACGCTTTTATCCAGAGCGATTTACATTGCATTCAAGGTACACATTTTTACATTTTGTCAGTTCTTGCTTTCCCTGGGAATCGAACCCATGACCTTGGCGTAGCTAGCGCCACACTCTTATTGTTTGAGCTACAGGAAAGCAAAAGGAGGTTGCAAAACGTATTGAATAAAAAGGGTGCCAATAATTATGACCAATGTGTTTTGAAAAAAAACATTTATTTCATGATTATTACCCCCGACTTTCAATTCTATTAGTTCAATGAAAGGTTCGATTTTTGCAATTTTTTTGAATAAACAATAAAAAAGATAAACGATGCAGATTTATTTTTACAGCTATCTTTGATCATATTCACCAGGGATGTCAATAATTCTGACCACAACTGTATATAAAGATGAGCCAACATTATGACCTGGAGAAGTGAATATTGTTGATCTCCTAACAAGGCCACATATTAAGGTCTGGGTAGATTTTGTTAAGCAAACAATCCGTTCTCATAATCAATGTGTTGGATGCAAGAGAAATGGGCAGAAAATAGAAAAGATCTGAGCGACTAAGACAAGAGCCAAATAGTTATGGTAGGGTGACTGGGTCAGAGTATTTGTGAAACAGCAAAACTTGTGGGTTGCTCGGGGTCAACGGTGAAGAATTTACCAACAGTGGTCTGAGGGACAAACCACAAACCAGCAGTTGGGCGACCAAGGCTCATCGATGCACAAAATAACATTACAACATTTATTTCCGTCAAGAGGTGCATACATTTTTGGTCAAGATCTTGCAGGACAAGGACAATGCAAGAGTCAAGCACTCCTGTAAAGACTCCTCCAGCACATCCCAAAGACTTTCAGTGAATTTAAGTCTGGACTCAGAGGAGCCAATTCATGTGTGAAAATGATCCTTCATGCTCCCTCCCAAGCATTCTTTCACAGTTTGAGCCTGATGAATCTGGACATTGTCATCCTGGAATATGGTCATGATGTGTCTTTCTACATGGTTGTTTAAGAAATGAAACGCTACACACTCCATCAGTTAGGGTTAGAAGAACTGTTGCAAAACACATAACATGCGCATCACACACACACACACACACACACACACACACACACACACACACACACACACACACACACACACACACACACACACACACACACACACACACACACACACACACACACACACACAAGCCAAGCACGTGCATCAGCAAAACTTCACTGCAGACAAATCAGCATTTGTTCAAAACTTCTGCAACATAATCAGTAGATATCAAACAACCTGTAACAATGCAATACCATCGCATATAAAAAAACATGTTTTACTCACATATGTTACAAGCACGCCAGGCTCCACCCTCTCCCAATCACAGAGCACGCCATCTCCTGAATACTGATCACACGCACCTGCATCCTATCATCACAGCAATCACTGCCAGCACTTAAGCCCCACGCTCACATTCAGTCACCATCCGGTCTCGTTTGCACATAGCCACGCTTATGCTTACCTCAAGGACTCCGTCTCGTCGTCTCGTCTCGTCTCGTCTCGTCTCGTCTCGTCTCGTCTCGTCTCGTCTCGTCTCGTCTCGTCTCGTCTCGTCTCGTCTCGTCTCGTCTCGTCTCGTCCAGCACTCCAATCCCCAATGCCATCTGAAACCAAGAAGTATAGTATCATCATTATCCATCTGATTTTCTCACCATTCACTCACCTGCCCCGCTCATGAACTGGTAGTTCAATAAACTCTGTCATTTTACCATCACCTGTTCTCCGTGTCTGCCTGTTTGTAACAACATAAGTGTGTTGCACCATTCCTGTCGGATCCAATATAGAAGGCACAGCATTGTGTTTTAATCTCAATATGTCTGCAAATCTCGACCTGTATCTTGTTTACTAACGATCCCATGGTGAAATGAAGGAACAAACGTGCAATGTCTTACTCACGTGAGCTGGATCTTCATTAAAAATCAAGTTCAACCACTCATTCCTATTAGAATCCGAAGGAAGCTTATGCAGGGATGGTGTTCTTCCACAACCAGGCACAGCGCAATATCTTGCTATCTTCGGCATGTTTCTTGCTCGGTAGCGCGATCAGTTTAGCTCCACGAGTCGGTGGGTGGGCTCGAGGCGGTGTTTCACCACACTCTGACGTCACAGCCTGGCACATTCTGAGATCTCTCGTTTGCTGGGTCTGGTGTCAATAAAAGCTTTTCTTTGACTAACAAGGAAGTTTTCAGCTCTGAAACTTACAGGATATTCTTATATCACGATGTATCAAAGGCTGAATGAAAAGTTGATTTCTCAATTCATGACCTCTTTAACTTGCTTTTGTAAATTTTTTGTTAAATGGTAATATGTACAATCAATGCCAAATTCCGGTTCATCTGTTTTGGATAAAACCGAACGTGCTTTTAGCGCCACTCACTGGACATTTCACTTCGAGAGCATCACGAATAGTGCAAGAAGCAACGTAATATCATTTTGCAGAAATGTCGCCAAAGGCACATTTTTTTTTCAGTGAGCCTGGACTAAAAGAAACTCATACAGGTTTGGAACGACATGAGTATGATGAGAGGATTTTTAGGTGAACTACACCTTTAAGAGGCTCTGTTTGAACCAGTATGCTGTCCATTGCAGAATGAAGGACATGAGGATGACAGACGGGAGGAGAAACGGTCCAGCCTACAGTTGAAGGCTTATCCCAAGGGAGTGGAGCAGAGCACATGCACATCCAATCAACAGACAATGGCGACAAGGCCTGAGGTTGCCAGGTATAGACAGGGAATTTCTAAAGACCGGTTTACCAGGTCCAGGGATTATCCTTCTGAGGTTACCTTACCCCTCAGTAACGTGACCTCCCCTAGCCCATGGTATTGTGGTCTACTATGCCCAGAGCATCCGCTGAGCATTGTGATTAACCATCTCGGCTTAGTCCATCTGTACGGCCAGCTTCAGCGGACCTGACATCTGTCTAAGCAAAACAAGAGCACTTCCTGCACAGGAAACTTGAGAAAGACTTATTTGAGTTTCAACAACGAACGCCTCTCTATGACCGACTAATATTTTAGACATCTTGAGACACCCTGTGCTCTTGCCACCTAATCAACGAATGTGAATTATCCATCCTGTTCACTCCCACGAATCAAATATTGAGAAAGCTCCTGCCCCAAGGTCAAATCCCTCTCTCCAGAGCTCCTCAATAGAAACAAACCACCAGGATCAAGTTCAGCTCCTGACAAGAAGTCCCTTGGCCCTGTCAAGTGTTAAGTTCCATTGTGACCTACAATGGCACACAATGGCCCTCGCAGCACCCGGGCTGTCCCTGCTGCCTGATGAACAACACAGAAGCCCTGGATGTGGACAGGTTATCAGATCACTGAGATATGGAACCACATATCTGTTCCAGTTTTGAAAATAGCTACATTTTTACTTTTTATTTAATCAGAGATGATGTAGGGGAGACCGGGTATGGTTGTAACACTTTTTTCTTCAGCACCTAAAACTACTAAAACTTTTAGGCAAAGTACCCACATTTGTCTACTACAAATGGCAACAATTTAAATTTCTCCAACTATATCACAGACTTGGTGAGATGATGACAAATACTACTTGGTCCTTTGTTAGCACTACTGGGGTAGGTTGTAACACATACTGGGGTAAGTTGTAACAGGTGGACAAAATGCACAAAAACTAAGGGTACTCCATGTGATATGCCACAACAACAGTTTTATTTTAAATGAATGGCTGCAACAATAAAATATGTGTGAATATGGGGTGTGTATGAGTATATTGTGTGTGTTTGTGCATGCACACGTGTGCGTTTGTTTGTGCATGTCTGTACGTGCACATTCATATGGGTGTGTATGTGTGTGTGTGTGTGTGAGCGAGAGCAAATTAACATAAACATGAGAATTCTGTAGAATTATTAAAATCACAAAAACGTTCTTAGTTATATGTAAGTGGATAGTTGTTTCAAAACACGCGTTACATCCTACCCCGCCACTGTCACCCATTGTTTAGCTAGCTGTATTAGCATGGTGCTTTGAAATTAGCAGGAGGTTGATACACCATTCTTTACTAGAGAAACTACACTTTGACCTGATATAACTCATACAACATTATTTACAACGGTAGAAGTACTAAACAAAATATTATCTTGTTGTTATTTTTTTTTTTTACTTACCTCAGAATTAGTTTTTCTACTGTAGCTTCAGGAGAGATAGCAACACAGACTGGAAAACCTCCATGTGGGATCATAAAGGAAGCCAGAGGAAACTGAAACTGTCATATCTATCTTATCTGTGATTCGTGGAATTGGTAGTTTTACAACTCTCCCCGTGTTACAACTATACCCGGTCTCCCCTAGTACTGTATGTTTGAAAACAATGGGGTTCAATGTAGACCCCAAGGGTTCTTGACTCAATTTAAAAAAACTCTTTATGCCAAAAAGGTTCTCTATAAGGAGAAATGTCTTAAATGACTGCATAATATTGCAATAAATTTAATTTTTTTAGTGATAAAGTATGTTTACAAGTGGTTTAATGAATAACATTTTATTAAAATTAAAATGAATTAAAACTAAATCTATAAAATAATCTCATGATGGGAATTCTATAAATTAAGTACCTGACAGAACCCTTTAAGCTTCTATATAGAACATTTTCTTCTAAGAACTTAATAACGATTTATATAAAAAAAAAAAAAAAAAAATATATATATATATATATATATATATATATATATATATATATATATATATATATATATAAAAATGCATAACTTAAATTCTGCAATAAGGAATTTCCCTACCAGCATTTAGAAGTACTGGAAGTATCACTTTCATGTTTTTACAGATGTATTTTTTTAAGCATCTGTTATGATTATTTTATTATTATTTTGAATGTTTCAACTTTTAAATGATCTTTTTATGTGAATCACCGTTGTGTATGACTGACAGATGGACAAACATGGACTGCTCTCGACTTTATGACAGTTATATTATAGACAATAATACTGAAATAATAGTAACAAAATACTGATTTGCAACGATACATTTTGTAATGTTTATTCAATCATTTACTCGTCTGTTAAATAATGTACATTTTCTTAATTTAGGAGATTTTATCAGCAAATATTGACTTGAAAAGGGATTCATTACCATCAGTTAATTAAAAACATAAATCGTTTGACAGCCTTAATATCTATATCTATATATCTATATCTATATCTATATATTTTGACATGACAGCACATGCGTTTGTTGTATCTGACGGGGTTGACATACTTTAGGTCTGGGAATCATATTCAACATTCAATTCAATTTACCAAAGGTGGTAAAACAATGTCCAGATTATGCTATGTTATATGGCACGTGAAGGCATTCTGTAAACCACAGGAGAACATATGCACCATAATGCTAAATGCAGAGGCAAATGTTCTTTCAACATGTACAGCAGAACAATGACAATAAATCACAATGATAAAGGTGTCTCCTGTGACCTTAGGCATCTTCGTGATGGAGCGTCCATGAGTGTTGTTGAGCCTGTCATATTTGAAAGCTTGTTGCTGGGCCCTGGGCGGAAGAAGAGAAGGAAGGAGAGAGGTGGAGCTATTCCCCTCCCTCTGCTACTCTCTCTGTGTCTGCTAAGCGTCGGATTGTCTGCCATTTGAGGGACAACCGCTGACTTCAAAGGATCCACATTTTTTGCTGCTGTCATTTTTGAATGTCATGAAACACGCTTCAGACAACCTCTAAGACAGAAAAGAGACATCCGCCTCTTCCCACTTGTAAATACACACTCTTTAAAACTTCAAGCACTAGAGTCTAAGAGCATATGTACACTCCTGGGCAAAAAAAATGGATCAAGACCAAAATGGCTAAACATGGCTAAGCTTTTAATTGTCTTAACCACAAATTATTGGTCAGGAAATTAGCCAAATTTAAGCAAATGCCAACTTAAAAAGCCATTACTGTCTCATAAAAACATCAAAGACAGAATGAAGTTTTGACAGAATATGGGAAGTTGTGTGTGGAGTGATGAATCACAATGAATCACGAGATGTGCAGTGATTCTCCAGAGCGGTATCGTTGAATGATCAAATGGTATTTTTCAACAAGACGGTGCTCCTGCCCAAATTGCAAAGACAACCAAGAAGTGTCTTGAGAACAAGACAAGTCCATCAGGCTCATGTTTTGGCCTCTCCAGATTTGAACCCTATAGTGAATATTTGGTTTTACATTAAACTCAAACGAACAGTGTTGGCGAGTCAGTGTTGATCGGTGTTGGCGAGTATATGAAACCGTGTCAATCGCCTTTTCTCTTTTTATGAATCTTAACAATGTAATGTTGTGAGAACATGAACGTGAACAAACGAGAATGATGCTTGGGCCAGTGCTGCATCGTCATGAAAGTGTAAGCCAGGTTTAGCTCCAACTCTGATCGAACACACCTTCCTGTGATTTTCTAGTGATCCTGAATACCTTGATTAGCTTGCTCATGTGTATTTGATCATGGTTGGAGCTAAACTCTGCAGGACAGTGGCCCTTCAGGACAGAGTTTGAGGAACCCTGGGTTAAGCCTTACCAATTTAAATATTCAAGCGCAAGAAGATGCAAAAGTGAAATGATTTCATTACTCATGTGCTGTGTAGAAAGTATCAACATCCAGTGCGCACACCAGAAAGCCGCATCTCAGACACCACGCGAATACTGAAATTAGCTCTCTTTCACATCTTCTTGTGCTTGAATGGACACATTCACAGAAAATCATGTAAAAAAAATTCTTGTCTTTTAAGTCGGCTATGACTTAAGTGAACATAAACAGTCGAGAAAGACAACGCATGTGTACAGTATCAGTATATTAGATCTGTGCATTATGTCTTAAAGTGACAGCAGCCTAATATTCCTGCTGGGGTTTTTTGTTTTTGTTTTTATGAAAATCAAACAAAAGATAAATAAAAAATCTCCCACTGCTCTTGACTGAATAACTTTTGTAATGTTATTAACGATTAATTTATATTACCAGAAGGAATAATTTATAATACCTTAAAACTATTGTTAGACCTACCTGAAAAACACTATTTCATTTGTATCGTTGTTATACTCTATTTATTTGAGCAATTGTTTGTAATTTGATTATTTGTTCATTTTTTATTTTTTGTTCATTTACTGTTTGCATCTTTAAAAATGTTTTAGGTTTATATTAGTTAGGCTAGTAGTTTTAGAAGTGGTATCGAAATTTAGATTTTTTTACTGGTATCTAAAATTTTTATATATATATATATATATATATATATATATATATATATATATATATATATATATATATATATATATATATATATATATATATATATATATCAATTATATATAATTGATTTAAATTTTAATAATTATTAACTTAGCAACATGCTATCCCCAAACTCTATTGAAATCACTTATTTGAGTCTGTTTGAGTCTTATTTGAGATAATGCTTATGTAGAGCGTTTTAATGTGATTCCATATCTATTAATACGCTGTCTTAAAAGAAAGCTGCCTATGTAGGCTGTAGAACACATTTTATCTCACTTAGTCTAGGAACAGAGTCGTAGTGTTTTGTTTGTTGCAAATTGATATGTGCAGCAATCCCAAAGTTCTGCACTGATTGATCTTTTATGATGTCGGTGTAACTCTGTTCACTATGACCTTCATGGCTCCACAGCCACATTTTAATATGTCCACACAAAGAACTGACCTATTGTTGAAGTGAAAGACAGCGCCCTCTACAGTGGCTCAGGGTCACATGAAGATTGATGTGAATGGATCAGTGACCTTTGAAGAAGATCAAAGCCGCACAGGTTACATACGTCTGCCTGTTTAACTCTTTCATCTTTATGCAGCTCCGGGAGTCATGACCTGAGCCTGTTTATCGAGCCAGCCCACTGGTGGAAGCCTGAGAGATGCACCTGCACACTTTATTCAACAGAAAAAAGCAACACATTTTTAATGGAGACGCTATTGAACAGGTATGGAACATAATCCACCTGTTGGATACACTCTTAAACAGTGTTGAGTAAGTTACTATAAAAAAAGTAATTAATTAATAGCTACTAATTACATCTTCAACAGAGTAATTTGATTACTGTACTAATTACTCACTCTAAAAAGTATTGGATTACTTATTACAAATTACTTTCTAAATCCCATATCAACCTCGACCACTTGTACAAGGACAGACAAAACTGCACTTTTGACTCTTTCAAATAAACATTATACAATTGCATAAATGAATCTTGAACTGATCAAAGTGTGTAAAGGAGAAGGTTACAATAAAACATTTAATGGAATTACATCAGAAGTAGCTGTAATAAAATTACAGGAAATAATCCCTTACTTTTCTTTTTCAAGGGAAAAGTAATTAAATTACAGTAATTAGATTACTTAGTAATAAATTACACCCTTTATTGGCATTTGTGGTTCTTTAAAGTGGAAAAAAGGTTCTTCAGATTAAAAAAAAATTATTTTAAGAACTATTTACTGACAAAATTGTTATTTCTGCAAAAAAAAAAAAAAGTGTACAGCAAATTGTCAGCAAGCAATACACAGCAAATACATTATAGTTCTTGTTGACTACATAACAGGAGCAACCTAAACGTGCGAAGATTTGGCCTCATTGGTGGGTAACAAAGCGCTATTGCATTCCAGCAGTGAGAGTGAAGTCAATTAAGCCATTTCCCCTCCAATTTATCTCCCCGCAGCACCTAGATCAATTGGACTGCAGCTGCAAGGGCCATGTGTGTCTGGGAAAATGAGAAGATTGAGGTAAACCTCGCCTGGCCCCTAGGAGAAAGACTGGCAAGATTGTCTTCATACCTGCTTCAGATGAGTGGGGGTTTCAAGGCTGGCTGTCTTTAGGGTGTGTGTGTGTGTGTGTGTGTGTGTGTGTGTGTGTGTGTGTGTGTGTGGGGTTGATGTAGATCGTATGTTGTCAAAATCCAGAACATGCTATCATATGCTATCTTCTCCACTTGCTATCTATGGAAGCTTGTTTCCACCACAGAATAAAACAATTTAAAAGATAACTGCAACATTTAGAATTTTTTTCTTGTGAGTTTACATCTTGCAATTCTGACTTTTTTTCTCAGAATTGCAAGATATAAAGTCAGAATTGCGAGATATAAAGTCCAATTCTAAAAGGAAAAAAATTGAGTTACATGTGTGTTGCCGCTAAAAGTAGTCGAATTACAGTAACACGTTACTTTGTAGTGCGTTACTCCCAACACTGAGCTTGACTAATATGCAAAAAATCCTCATCATCATCAATATTGACTAAAGACACTGTAAATTCAATAATTTATTTATTGGCTACAATAATGTAATGTATTTTAATCTTCAAAAGGGGGTACAGCAATTACTTATAAATGCAATTAATTGGCCTGTATATGATTAATTATACAACCATGATATAATGTAATTAATTCAATTAAAAAGGTAATGGCAACGCTAAATTTAAAAAAGACTAAACATCTGCTTAAATTTTATTTACCCCAGCTAACAATTTTAGTTACCAGAACATTTTGAAAATGTTAGTCTGTTTTTAAAAATAAAATATAAAAAATATAAAACATTAGAAATTGGTTTCCAAATAAGTAGCCATGGTACACATATATATATATATATACATACACACATATATATATATATATATATATATATATATATACACACACATATATATATATATATATATATATATATATATATATATATATATATATATATATATATATATATATATATATATATATATATATGACAATCTTAGTGCAGTTTTAAAATAAAATGTTCAATAGGTCCCAGTGTATCATAAAACTATGCATCACATATATCATGACCCAAACACCATCTTGTCTCGATTAGTAAAACATTCATAAACTTACTTAGGAGTGTTATAAAAACACACTATGATAAGATGGTGTTGCATTTTACACCAATCTGAAAATATAAAGGTAATGATAGGCTAGTGATTTCCCTTTAGAAGTGAACTTTGAAATCTCTCACGTTTCTTTAGATGCTGTGGTCGGTAGGCAGTCAGCTGAACTGTGACCGAAGCCATCTGGAGCATTTCCCCAAAGGCACTCTAGCGCTCCACTCCAAACCCAATTAGCCAAATCACATTTCAAAAGTGCTTGAGTTTACCTGCCAATGGTCAAATCCTTCAGGTGTCAAAAAAAAAGGCTTAGACCTGGAGGAGAGAACCAGAGAGCAGAATGGAGTGGGATTAGAGTGAACAAAAGGGCCACAGATATCCTCCAACACCTGTGCAGGTACTGTGGCCAGTGGAGTGTCTGCTAATGGGAAAAGCCTTTGGTCCAATTTGCAGGTGCTCAGAACCTAATCTCCCATCTCTTAGGATGGGCCGGGTATCTGTTTACCTCTGTACTAGTTTAGCAGACCCAGTCTCACTTGATAGGCAGAAAACCTCCATCCACCCTTGCAGCATAATCTAGGTGATCAATCATTTACATCAGTAATTAGGGCCTGGTGTCAAAACAGAAATGGAACATGAGCCTGGGGACTTGTGTGTAGCAGGGTTGACATCAGACTTGGCAAGTGTATGGGTGATGTGGGTCTGCGTGGGTGAGATTCAGGGGGGTGCATGTCTCAATGCCCAACTGTGGTCCAGAAGCCTGAGGTTAAGACATTCCACACAACTTGATCCACGTTTAAGAATACCATTTATTCTGGGACAAAAAACTTGAAGAAAAGCTCTATTAGTACTACAAGATGAAAAAAAACGAAACAAAAAAAAAAACAGTATTTCTTATGCACGACTCCAGACTCCAAGAAAAACTAAAATGAAAGATTTAGCAGCCAAATGGCCATATTCACTTGTTGACATATTACAAAATAGCTCCATCAGAAGCCCCGTTTGTGTTAAATATTTGACTGTTTCTTAAAATAACATGATTCATTAATAAAAACAAAACTGCTTTGTGAATATGTATCTTTACATGCCATATGAAATCACAAACTGACAGTGATTCGCTGACAGAGTTTGATTTACTGTGATGCAAGCTCGAGAATCAGTTCATCAGAATTCATGAATCAGTTTGACTGACTCATTTTAAAAAGAATCACGTTTATGAATCAGACATGACACCAGGCTGGCATACATGCAAGTTTTCCTGAATTTTGCTAAATGTAACTAGACTTTTAATTATTGTGGCAAATTTGTATATTTGTGGAATTTGGAGCCATTTTTTATTCATAGTCTAGAACCCTATTGTCTTAAAAATAAAGTTTCTTCATTGGCATTGATGATGAACCTCTACATTGCGGAAAGGGAAGTGAAAAAAGGTTATTTAGATTATTAAAATGTTCTTCACTCACACACACACACACACACACACACACACACACACACACACACACACACACACACACACACACACACACACACACACACACACACACACACAAATTTAAGAACTGTTCACTGAAAGGTTCTTTAGGGAACCAAAAATTATTCTTCTATGGCATCGCTGTGAAAACCCCTTTTTGAACCTTTATTTTTAGGAATGTTGGTGTCTTTTTTGGAGAAATATTGACTGATGGTTCATTCAGTACAACTGAATGAAATCAACTTATAAAAGCACTGGGGAAAAAAGAATTAAAAACGAAACGAGCCACCAATGTGAAGTCGTGCAGACCTAAAAAAAATAAAAGTAATAGAAATTATAGGAAATAAAAACTTTTAAAAAAGCCGCCAAACTGTACTGAAGCTGGAAAGCCAGCTGATTGAAGTTTATTACCCGTGGGAACACGACAAAGTCTGCTCTTACATTAATAACACCACAACCCGACGAACTGAAGGTGTTTCACTTTAACCTTTCATGCTAAATACCAGTCCTGTAGCCCAAGGGAGGGCGAGAGTTTAAAAGTCTGTCTCAGAACGTAGAGTTTCTCGGCTGAACTAAATGGCCACGCTTTGAAGAGGTGGGCCAGGGCCATCAACTGGTCCCGTAATGAATTAATCCATTGGAAGAGGCTGTACATGGGTGGGGCAGAAGATCAAAGCATGTTTCTCTTATTGCCTTCACCTCAGGTGAAGTTGAGGCATGCAGCCAGTTGGGGAGATACACTGTCCCACACATCACCAGGAATGCAGAGAACTTTGTATCCCTCAAGAGTCAGGTTTCACAGTGAATGCTGTAGATATGATTTCATGCATGCATTGAAATAAGTTATTATGAAAAATTACTGCGGTCAAAATACCTAGGGAGCAACTGTAAAACAGAAAGGATTACTTAGTCCAGAGAGGATAGATTCTTTGGAATTAAAAGGTACTATTTCGAATGATTGCAGTGATGAAGTATCATCTACGACTAAAAGTTGGTATCTAAATGCTTGGTAATGAGTGGTTTAAAGTATGATCTGCATTGGAAATTCTACTACAAAGCACCATATAAAAAGTACGCAACTACAACAAGCTGGCCACAATGACACATGGCCACAGGAATCGGGATGAAACAAAAGTAGCGACAGATCTTTGCTTCTATATTGTGACGTACAGCCAAGTGAATGGTTTGTCAAAAAAAGAAAAAAGTAGAACAGGGACTTGGATTTATCCATCGTTTGAAATGTGGGCTTTGCACTCAAAAATGGAGGCAAATCTGAATGTGAGCTTGCTGTAAAAAAAAAAATAAAAAAAAATAAAAATAAATGACATTTGCTTGGAAAAATCATTCACAATAAGATTAATAATACGCATTGTATCCATTTTCATTTAATGCTGACTTTAAAGTATTAAATAATATATTTTTTTTACAACTTAATACAGAAATGTATCATTATGGATTACAAAATTAAAATGTTTTCATGTTGTTATAAGGTCTGATTCGGTCACAATATTAACAATATGAATGTAAGAGCTTTTGGAGCATCACATATGAAGAAAAAAAAAAAACAACAAAAAAAAAAAAAGGATCTAGAAGAGCATAGAAGGGAACCAAGCATCCATTTGACATACATTACAGTTTGTATGATAGGCAGAAGTGATTTCTGTTTCACAGATGTTATGCATTAAATATGTCTCTTTGGGGTTTAAACTTAAATAAAATATTGAAATTTATGTTTAAAATATATATTTCTACAACAACATGTTTATCTTGTTTCTGTCATGTTTTCACATTGCTTCATAGTGTTTGAGGATGCATTATGTATTGACTAATTAGTATGCATATGTACATTTTTGCATTATAGAAATGTATCTTATAATATTACATAATCATCCCAGCTCTCTTTATAACAGGCCGAAATGGGCTTCAAGCTATAATGTCATCTTGGACTGGTTACATACTCAGGATTTACAAAAGAAAAGTATTTTTGAAGCATTGAAACCATTTAAAAAAAAAAAATATTTTACATTTTTATCTCATTCTTTATGTAGTTTAAGGGGAAAAAAACTCCCTTTTTCTTGCCTAACCCTCCACGGGACCTGACTTATGAGATTCTATAAGAAATCATCTCCTTTGGACACTAATTTTAACCAGAATGCGCACAACCGGTCTTGGCCATAAGAACCGAACCAAAGGGAGTTAGACTGAGGAATTATGCCAAGATTCAGCTGACTGTGTAATCCATACAGCAAAATCTGAGAAACATAATTTGCTGTGCTTCGCCATTGCCTGCCAATCATCAGCTTCCACTGGGTAAAGATAAAGCGCTCATTCGGAATAATAGCTCCTAACATGCACTGGGATATAATCCTAGTCAACAAAGAAGCACTTTGAGAAAATCCACTAAACAGCGCAGAGGCTCTCCTGAGAACGTCCACTGTATGAAACAAACATCAGAACACATACAGAAGAGCCACTGAGACCTCATCTCACTGAGCTGGATTACTTTCCTGTGGGAACAAGTCGTCAAAGATCCATATTTGCCGGTCTCAATAGTTGCGCTGTATTTACTGTGCAACCACCGAGTGTTAATGCCATAATCACGCGGCTCTGCTGTTACTCAGACAAAGTGGGTTGTCCCCTAAAGAGGCTGTCGATAAAGGCAATGCAAACTGGGATATGTTTACATCATTCCAACACCTGTTTTTCCCACAAGTTCTTGTGAATGGTCTCTCTGTGATGCTGACTGGGGATGTGTGTGAGACAAATGGTCTTGGGATGTGGGACCTGTTGTTGTCTGTTCCTCTCGAGTCAACACAATTATATGTGGTAGATCAAGAAATCATTATCGCACAATAGCGCGCTTAATTCATAAACACAACCTCATGGGTGGAATAGAGCATGGAGGAATAGACCCTGCACATTTCCTGTAATTGAAATGCAAGAATTTATTCTTTATATTCAAAAAAAGGGAGCTGTCATTTATTATCATTGACAGATTTGAAGCGTTTGAAGGAGTGAGGAACGTGGATAGCCTTTGTGGCTTTTTGATTAGCCTTAATGATCTACCAATAGGGAAGTTTGGTTGAGATCACAAAAGGATGTGGTAGAGAGAACGAGAGAGAGTGAGCCACAAACCACAAACAAGACTAATGAGATAATATGTTTGCCTGCTAACAAGGCAGGTACTCTTCAGATTGAAGAGAAACAGCGTGAAGAAAATCCCTAGGGTGTCATTTTAAAAAACAATGGAAAGCCACAAACTGCCAATTTAGGAGCACTGATTTGAACTTTGGGCTGAGAAAAACTCAACATAGTCTCATTGGAAAAATATGCCTCTACCTACCTTTTTTCTTTTCTAAAAACGTACCTATATCTACAATCGACTGCAGTATGTTTTCAGCTGAAATTAGCACTACTGGGGTAAACAACACCAACAGCTTATTCCTTTTCACACAAATTATGATTACAAGGGCAGATTATGGATTAATAAAGACTTATTTTTGTGCAGTTGCTTGCGCAATACTATGTTATGATCTAAAACACTTTCCCCATAGTACAAGATTTGTAAATCTAATACATTGTGATGTATGCATCACATAACTAGCTCCATAGCTGACATGGTACAGCATTGCACTTGCAATGTGGAGCGCTACGAAAAAAGAGCTTGAAGACTTGAGGAACCAAGTTAAAATGGCATTGAAGCTTAAGCAAATGCGCTTTTTATCTCATGTTTGCTTTTGTCAAGACTCAGGTCTTTAGGTTTAGTGCTTTAGAGTAGGTTTCGTTTCATTTCCGAACTGCCGTGATACAGGCAATAACCAACATAAAATGTTGCCGGATTCACATCAATATGTTTTGGATAAAAATGAAAATGCCTTTAAAGCCACTTACTGCACAATTCACTTTGAAAGTGTTGCGAGACATATAAGAAGTAACGTAATATAATTTTTTAGAAATGTGGCCACAGGAATGTTCTGGGTTGGAAAAACTAGGAAAATCCAGGTTCAGAACAAGATAAGCAAAACTGACAGCATTTGTGGCATAATGATGATTACTTCCTTTTCTTCAAAAAGATAACTATCTACAGTAATGCACTTACAATGGAAGTGAATGGGGAAATTCTTTGGAGGATTTAAGAACAAAAATATGAAGCATATCATTTTATAAAAGCACATCTTTTTTTGTCATTTTAGGGTTTAAAGTCATTTTTGTCAAGGCATCAAAGTTGTAAAGCTTGATATAAATGTACAGAAAAGGTTAGTAAGCAAGTTTTCCTGCTAAAATCATGTACACATTCATATTGTTTATGTCTTGTGGCTATACTGTTGAAACTGAGTATTTTAACATTTTCTTGAAGGAGGGAAAAGTCTAAATTTATTTGTGTGGTAATGAACATTATGCCTAAATGAGCTTAAAAAGTATTGAACCCACGATATTCCTTTAACCAACCTACTACCACTTGCTTCGATTGAAGATTTTTGATTTCCTGACAAATGTTCAACACAAAGATACAGTACACGGACAACCCGACCACTCAAGCGCCAAATGAAGGGGTTGACAGGTGTGTTCTGCCCGTGATAATTATTCCAATCAAACCCAACACCTGTTTGCTGCGTGTCTCTCCCTCATGTAGGCTGTCAGCCCCTTGACATATGTCACCTCTCTATCTCACGAGGGCTAATTCAGCGGTTAACACAAAGAAATAAACACAGATGCTTCTGGCAAACTCAGAGATGACCTGCAACGACTTGGACTATGAATGTAACATTTTCATATCAGTACTTGTAAGCTGGTTTGCAAAACGTCTATTTAATTCTACTTTTTGAGGTAAGACAACAATGGATTGAAATCTTTGTGTTAGCAAATAAACAAGAGTATGTGTGTGGTATCAGGGTCTTAGCTCTCTTTCCTAACGTTGCCTGTGTTTACCATCAAGATATGTCTCTGATGTGACCAGAGGGCTTGTCTTTTTCCTCTTTCTGAGTCAGGCTACAGTGAGATCGCTTGATAAGCTTTCGGCCTCTCTTGGTCATGTTAACACAACTCCCATTACCCATTATCAGCTCCCAAGGGTCAAACTTGAAAAACAACAGAGGGTAACTTAAAATCTGCTTGAAAAAACCTTCTATGTCTATAATTCTCAAGCAGGACAGAAAAAAAAAAAAAAAAAAAAATTCTCTTATCTGATTGACTTCGCTGTAGCAGTTCCTTTGCCTGGTTTGGTAAAAAGAGTTTTTTTAATGCATTAAAATCTTGAAATTGGCAGGGGGAAAAAAAGTTAAATGATGCAGAACGGTTCTGTTTCACCCCACATTGCAGGTGATTACGACCTCTCGAAATTCAATTCTACAGCGACTGTGCCTCCCAAATGAGCAAGTCCCTGCAGAAACAAACATAAAGGAACTGGAATGAGTGCTGCAACGCAACAAGTATTACGCAAACATACTGTTTTCACAAGTTTGGGAGAATTAACAATTCAAGATCCCATTAATGTATCTGTGCCAGAGAGAGAGTTCATAAATTAAAGAGTAATAGGAAGAACAATGTTTTTGAACCTTGAACATTGTATAGCCCATGGCAATTTAGGCTGAGGAATTCAACTTTGAGGTTTGTCAAAAATGTTGGACTCTGAGGGTCTGAACTGCCGAGAGTTTCTGAGATTCTCTTTATCATTCACGTAAGCGTATGTATTTCAAACACATGCATCAAACAAAGGCAAAACCTTCAAAGAACACCAAGTTGTTGATGAAAAATGCTGATCCTAGAGCAAAGGAAATGCCTGAGTCTGGAGAACTGTTGATAAGACTTTCTATAAAAGCCTGTATACTGTGCTAAAGTAACAATGTCCTGACTATACAAGATGCTAAAATCAGACTACTGGAACTGTTCATTTTAATTCATCAGCATGGGATTTTTGTTGTTGTTTTACAATGGAGCACACTTGAGTCAGCCATTACCAGCAAAAGGGTATTATTAATAAATATACATTCACCTAAAGGATTATTAGGAACACTTGTTCAATTTCTCATTAATGCAATTATCTAATCAACCAATTACATGGCAGTTGCTTCAATGCATTTAGGGGTGTGGTCCTGGTCAAGACAATCTCCTGAACTCCAAACTGAATGTCAGAATGGGAAAGAAAGGTGATTTAAGCAATTTTGAGCGTGGCATGGTTGTTGGTGCCAGACGGGCCGGTCTGAGTATTTCACAATCTGCTCAGTTACTGGGATTTTCACGCACAACCATTTCTAGGGTTTACAAAGAATAGTGTGAAAAGGGAAAAACATCCAGTATGCGGCAGTCCTGTGGCGAAAATGCCTTGTTGATGCTAGAGGTCAGAGGAGAATGGGCCGACTGATTCAAGCTGATAGAAGAGCAACTTTGACTGAAATAACCACTCGTTACAACCGAGGTATGCAGCAAAGCATTTGTGAAGCCACAACACACACAACCTTGAGGCGGATGGGCTACAACAGCAGAAGACCCCACCGGGTACCACTCATCTCCACTACAAATAGGAAAAAGAGGCTACAATTTGCACGAGCTCACCAAAATTGGACAGTTGAAGACTGGAAAAATGTTGCCTGGTCTGATGAGTCTCGATTTCTGTTGAGACATTCAGATGGTAGAGTCAGAATTTGGCGTAAACAGAATGAGAACATGGATCCATCATGCCTTGTTACCACTGTGCAGGCTGGTGGTGTAATGGTGTGGGGGATGTTTTCTTGGCACACTTTAGGCCCCTTAGTGCCAATTGCGCATCGTTTAAATGCCACGGCCTACCTGAGCATTGTTTCTGACCATGTCCATCCCTTTATGACCACCATGTACCCATTCTCTGATGGCTACTTCCAGCAGGATAATGCACCATGTCACAAAGCTCCAATCATTTCAAATTGGTTTCTTGAACATGACAATGAGTTCACTGTACTAAAATGGCCCCCACAGTCACCAGATCCCCACCCCATAAGAGCATCTTTGGGATGTGGTGGAACGGGAGCTTCGTGCCCTGGATGTGCATCCCACAAATCTCCATCAACTGCAAGATGCTATCCTATCAATATGGGCCAACATTTCTAAAGAATGCTTTCAGCACCTTGTTGAATCAATGCCACATATAATTAATGCCAACATGGCTGGGAGCATCAGACCAACTGGAACAATGAGCAAGTAAAGACATATTAAGATTATTTTAGTCAAAATGGCAAAAAAAAAAAAATACAAATCACTAGTAATGTGATTTAATGGTTTAGCACTTTTGACCAATAGGTGCCGATGTGGTGGTGTGGTCAGAGTAAGGTGACAAAGACACATGCAATGTTTGGTGTGTTACAGCCTCAGAGTCATTTTGGCATCATGCCTCAACTTTATTTCTGCAGCATATGAAAACCGTTCGTCTATCGACACGAATCCGTAACTTTTTGTCGGCACAGTCTGAAGATGATACGATTCGATTTTGGTGAAAACGGTCTAGGGGGAGTTTGAAAAAGTATTTTGAAAGAAAATCAAAATGGCAGACAGGAAGTTCGGCCGACTATGGCAAAATTGGTATCTATGTTCTCGGCCTGACCAAAGGAAGTTTCATTATAAAATGAATAGCATTTTTGTAATTTCAGATCCACAAAATATGTTATATTTGATATGGGAAAATTGGATATCGTTCTACTCAGCATGATGTACCAAATCTTTGTGATATTTGGCCAAAGAGTTCAGAAGTTATAAGCAAAAATAAAAATGTTCTTACCATTAGGTGGCACTGGCACTACAATGTGCAAGAGATATAGCCTCGCATTAATTTTGACATGCTCTTCATCAAATTCATTCATGCATTATTCGAGAATAGTTCAACAAATCAACTTGAATTCCACATATTTTTATTGGCATGGTCTGAAGATGATCTGGTTAAATTTTCATGAAAATCAGAGCAATGTCCTAGGAGGAGAAAAATTCAAAATGGCGGAACATTTTTCAATGACGGAAAATGACGTCATAGGGTGAAATCATATCATTTTGAGCCAAGGAATTAGAGGGAAACGTTTTTTTTTTTTCTTTCAGAATTTTGTTTCTAGCCCTTACAGTTCAAAAGTTATTAGCATAAACGTGAGTGCAACTTTGGACAGTTGGTGGCGCTAGAGTAACTGAGTTAGAGACTCCAAAATTGCTATCTTTGCTCGCAAATGGTTCTATGGGTTGCCATAGATTTAAGAGTGGAAGAAGAAGAAGAAATAGAAGAAGAAACATAAGAATGCCCGCGGATACAATAGGTGCCTACGCGCCTTTGGTCATTGGCCCCTAATTATTAAAAAACACATACATATTGTGTCATGGTCAAACAATATATAATGTCTGGTCACAAGGATGAATGGTAATAGTAAAAACAAAGAAAGAGCAAAGTAAAATTTGCTGAAATGTAATTGTCTTGTCAGCACAGTAAGCTTGACAAAAAGAATGTGCACGAGTAAAGTAGCTACAAATTCTCCAAAATCATGCTTAGAAAGTAACGTGACAAGTACTTTACACCTCTCATTACATTATATAGGCTTCATTGAAAGTGTACCCAGTTTCTATAAAAAAATAAATAAAAAAAAAAGCCTGAAAACAAGGCACCAAACAGATTCTTTTGAATTCAGCTGTGTTTCTCAGAATAAGTAATCAAATGCATACAGTACACATCAGCCTGCAGGTGTTAAAGCAGAAGATCGCAAAAGAAAGCAAAAACAATAGCTCATCTATCTTCAGCTATCCTCGGGTAAGGCTTTAGTCCACCTAGTACAGGTGAAGCACATAAAGCTGAGAAGGTCTGATCTGCCCCTTCAACTAAATATTGGATACAAAGCACAAGGCTTTAGGGATTAAAGAAAAATCTCTATCAGGCCTCTGAGCTGCGGTCAGGAGGAAGGGTGTGGCTGCCACGGCCTGCAACCGAAGAGGATAAACTCCCTAAAATCTCAGTATCACAACCCTACATCATTTTGCATCCATGATGTCATGGGTGATTATACGTTGGCCACGCCGTGCTCCAGTAACACCAGGGACGGCGGGAGGCCCAGATGACACAGGTCTCACCAATCTTTGTACTGCACATTCAAATATTTGACGGAAACCTTGCCTGGACCTCAGACCGTGGCTTAGCCCGAGGCAACCAACTGCACAGTGGCCTTCTCATTGTCATGCGTCAATGAGTGCGAGAGCCCATGGGGTCACATGGCTTGGAGGTTCATCCACTATTGTTTGAGCTTCTGAGATTTGAAAACCTTACTTTTCCCCTACGTCTTCCACTCGTCCCCCACTCTGCCATCTTGTTACCTTCCAGCATTGAGGACTGGAATGTTTTTGAGCCTCGTCAACAATGACAACAACAACAAAACCGGGACTTGCCCACCTGTGTACCCGCCCCTTCTGAAACAATGCTGCGTCCGAATCACCAATCTAGGCCTGCCAGTCATTCTAACCCAACCCATGGCCCCCTGTAGACTCGGGAATGCTTAAAGAGACGTGTTTTTTGCCGCTCCTTAAGTTCTCAGGGAGATTAGCTATAAAACTGGAGGGGTGCTAGTCTCCTATCAGACACTCCAGCTGTTTCTTACGTAAATATGAGGGGTGAGCCTAATTTAAACACTCATTAGTGACATCCATTTTAAATAAATATCACTGATGTAAGCAAAAAGCTATGTTGAGTTGTATCATAATGAACTAATATTTGATTTCTTCATAAAAAAAACACAACAAACGTCCAAATACATTATATATATATATACTTCCGGGGATACATTTGGAATAATCAAGAAGTGTCTTAAGCTCGTCAAGGCTGCATTTATTTAATCCAAAACTCAGTAAAATCAGTAACATTATTGCAATTTAAAACAATTGTGTTCCATTTTAATATATTTTAAAATGTAATTTATTCCTGTGATGGCAAAGCTGCCATTACTCCAATCTTCAGTTTCACACAATGTTTCAAAAATATGTATATATTATTTGTTCTCAAACGTCTACACACTGAATACACAGTGTTACATTAAAGGCATAATTTACCCCAAAATGAAAATTCTGTTATTATTTACTCATCCTCATGTTGTTACACACCTATATACTTATATTTTCTTCTGGGCTAGACAAAAACATTTTCCAAAAAATTTGTGCATATCTTTTTCATGGAACAACAGGTAATATTTTTTTAAATAAAAGTTTCAAAAAGGACAAAAAAAAAAAAAAAACAACAAAAAAAAAGCACAATAAAAGCAGTCCACATGACCAGCACACTATATTTCAAGTATTCTCATAAGTTTGCTTTGTAATTGACTGTAATTGAAATAAGTATTATAATCACGTGTGTGCATATACACTCGAGAACCAATGATGTCTGATGTTATTGATGCCCAGCCTGTTAATTATATAATAAATTTGCTGTAAAAATAACATTTTCCAAACAAGAATTGCTCCACTACTAACCTTAGCGATTAGGAATGATGGCTTTAATGTCTACATTTTGCTAGTCAGAGGTTCAAAATGATTTTTTTTCATTTTGAAATATGGTGTACATACTTTACTAGCATCCTGGCAAACTATTTTTGATTAAACACAAAGTTCACAGGACACAAGTGAGAATGAGCTGAGTGGATTGGTGGGAAAGCATCTTGAATCCGTGTCTGTACTGTAGGTACATGTGCACAGCACATTTTAAGCATCGCCCTCCAGTAAAATCAAACTGTGTTACAGAGGAAATAACAAAACAACAGCAACAACAAAAGAAAACAACAAAAATGACAGAGGACCACATAAATAAACAGGAAATGAGATCCCAGTCAGCAGATAAAAAAAAAGAAGAACTGTTTCTGAATGAATGAGATACCCTCACCAAATTTCACAGTAATAGGGCTGTGCGGTGATAGGGTCTTTGGATAGGGACCACATGGTAATGGGCCACTCTGGGTGTCTGGGCTTTATCACTCTGACTGACAGCTGGGTGGGGGCACAGCCTCTGGCAGTTTAATAGCAGACCTCTTAGCCCACCCACCTGACCCTGCCCAAACCCACCATCTTGAAACACCTATATTATGCTCTCAGGAAGAGGGTTAATGAGGGAAAAAGGTTCCGGAATCAGGAGCTATTTTTGGATTTAGGATTTCAGGCAGTCAGTAAGTGTGCACGAGAGATAAGTGAGTTATTGTTTTTAAATCTGAAGTTTGTGTATTGCCGTTTAAAATGTAATTAAATTAATTCAAACATATTAATATTTAATATAAAAACAAATTAACCGAATTAATTAATAATTAATTAATAAAACTAATGTGTAATATTCATTATTTTATAAAGTAAGGAAAAAAACACAAAATCTGTCTACTATCACAAAGGGCCTGTTTACACCTGGTCACTTCATGCGTTTGTACTGATCGGATAGCTTAAAACGTTCCATTTACTATTTTGATTACTAAATGTTTTAATTACCGCAGATAATCACGATTAATCACATCTAACATTAAACGTTTGTAAATATATTAGTGCTATCAATGTTAATACATTTTCTTTTAAATCTTAATTTTTAAAGTTTAACACGTTAAAATTGCATCAGTTTTTTCTGTCATCCTTTGGCTAGTGTTACACTATATGATCACACACGTATTCATGCAAATGCTTTGAAACCATTCAAGCGCATAAAGACCAAAAAGAGCGCACCAGAATCAAGTTCTCTTTCATGGTTGAATGAACAATAACACACAATTTTGCCAAAATTTACATTTTGTTGAGTATCCGCATAAGAGCGGTCTTAAATTAGTTAAATAATGTCTTAAATGAACGTAAAGAGTTGTGAGAAATGTGCAGCAGCGGCAGGTCTTAAAGTGACAGCAGCGACTAATGCTGTGTGTCATTAATGTTAATCAAAGAACAAAGGTAACAGACAAAATTACTCAATGCGCTTGACTAAAGTTCTTTTGTAGCTTTAATAAGGAGTTATCTACACTATATTGCCAAAAGTATTGGGATGGCTGCCTTTACATGCACATGAACTTTAATGGCATCCCATTCTTTATCCATAGGGTTTAATATGGAGTTGGCCCACCCTTTGCAGCTATAACAGCTTCAACTCTTCTGGGAAGGATTTCCACAAGGTTTATGGGAATTTTTGACCATTCTTCTAGAAGCGCATTTGTGAAGTCAGGCACTGATGTTGGACGAGAAGGCCTGGCTCGCAGTCTCCGCTCTAATTCATCCCAAAGGTGTTCTATCGGGTTGAGGTCAGGACTCTGTGCAGGCCAGTCAAGTTCCTCCACACCAAACTCGCTCATCCATGTCTTTATGGACCTTGCTTTATGCACTGGTGCGCAGTCATGTTGGAACAGAAAGGGGCCATCCCCAAACTGTTCCCACAAAGTTGGGAGCATGAAATTGTCCAAAATGTATTGGTATGCTGAAGCATTAAGAGTTCCTTTCACTGGAACTAAGGGGCCAAGCTCAACCCCTGAAAAACAACCCCACACCATAATCCCCCTTCACCAAACTTTACACTTGACACAATGCAGTCAGGCAAGTCCCATTGTCCTGGCAACCGCCAAACCCAGACTCGTCCACAGGATTGCCAGACAGAGAAGTGTGATTCGTCACTCCAGAGAACATGTCTCCACTGCTCTAGAGTCCAGTGATGGCGTGCTTTATACCACTGCATCCGACTCTTTGCATTGCACTTGGTGATGTAAGGCTTGGATGAGCTGCTCAGCCATGGAAACCCATTCCATGAAGCTCTCTATGCACTGTTCTTGAGCTAATCTGAAGGCCACATGAAGTTTGGAGGTCTGTAGCTATTGACTATTGACTTCGTGGCTGAGTTGCTGTTGTTCCCAATTGCTTCCACTTTGTTATAATACCACTAACAGCTGACCGTGGAATATTTAGTAGTGAGGAAATTTATAGACTTATTGCACAGGTGGCAACCTATCACGGTACCACGCTTGGATTCACTGAGCTCCTGAGAGCGACTCATTCTTTCACAAATGTTTGTAGAAGCGCCTGCATGCCTAGTGCTTGATTTATACACCTGTGGCCATGGAAGTGACTGGAAAACCTGAATTCAATGATTTGGTGAGATGTCCAAATACTTTTGGCAATATAGTGTATATTTAATTTATAATTTATGCAGTGCAGACTGTTTGATAACTTTATTCAATTTCTGTATATTTCCTATCTGTTAGACAGATAAGGGCACAGGTAAATATGACATTTATAATATAAGGATATTTTAATTTCACTTCAATTAAAAAAAAAATTATATCTTTTGAAGCATAAATGATGTTTTATTAACAAAGTTCTGGAGGAGCATATTCAGATAATTGACACAAGTGCAGAGCACTCAGCTAATCAACAATAAGAGTATATATATATATATATATATATATATATATATATATATATATATATATATATATATATATATATATATATATATATATATATATATATATATATATATATATAGTCTTACCTCTGTTTATTGACAGTTTATCAGCATCCCTGATACCACACTTTTAGTTCTAAACACTTACATACACGGGGGGTATTCTGGGTTCGGGCCAAATTCTGAGCTCGAAACCGATACTGAGCTACTCATCTGCAGCGATACGCGTTGCAGCAACGCTGTCATATCTGGCTATAACACTTTTTATGTCTTAACATTTTGGGAGGAGTTAAATTTACATATGTGGTTTCAAAACCATGCATTTACACTTGTCCAGTTTCGTTAGGAATGCATCTCAGACCACCTCTTGAAGTGGTTTGAGTTTTCAGATTTAACACAAGGTCTTTTCACGATCAGATAGCTATCCAATCAGAGAAAACGCATGAAGTAACCAGGTGTAAACAGGCTCAAACAGATGGCAGCTTTTGAGGTTAAAGTGTAGTAGTATATTATCAATATATTCTTATTCCTATTCATGATTATATTTGATTACTCACCATGCTTTTATGCCTTTGTGCAACACTAAAGTGCAGTTCTCATTAGCCAGTGAATTAATAGCAGTGATTATTTAATTAAGCAAAATTAACATATTTCAATAATGCGCCATATACAGTGGAGTCCAACAGTATAAGAATACATTGGTGATTTTGAATACTGGTATTTAAAAGTTCACAGGAACAAGTTGAAAAGTGAACAACCGAGGAGAGCAAGAATATCTGGCCATTTGGAGTAAAGCCAGAAGTTCTGAAAGAAACTTTACACTTGCCAACTGTCCCTTTAACATTAAATAAAACATGGAAATAAATAGAAAAACCTGCCTGGTTTCACAGATAGGGCTTAGATTAAGCCAGGATTAAGCCTCAGTTAAATTAGGACATTTAACTACCTTTTATAAACATGCCTTAGAAAAAAACAACAACAACAAAAAAAAACATTACTAATGTGCATCTCGAGTCAAAACCAAGGCACTGACATATTTTTAAAGAAATGTCAGTTCAAGTTGCTTTCGGTTAAAACAGCTTAAACTTGCATTTTAGTCTGGGACTAGGCTTAAGCCTTGTCTATGAAACCGAGTATTAAACTTCTGCACTTTTTCTAGGTCACTCACTAAACAAATGTAAGCAAATTTGTGACACTGACTGTATTGACATTCTCAAATCATGCTGGATAACAAGGGTCATCTGGTTTTGTCATGTCAGCTCGAGTGATGCTGTAAGCAAAACATTACAAAATACTAAAAATTCATTTAAATTTTTTATGCCAATAATCTATGTAATGAAATCATTTAGAAAAAAGCAAAAAGTAAGAGGCCAAACACACTTGCATAGCTCTTGCAGGTGCACTTTTTGTATATCTCTCAGTCTGTGAAATAAACCAGGAGTATTTTTTTTTTGCATGTGCAAAGGCAACCATTACAAAACGGAGACCAGTGTAACTTGGCAATGATAAATTTCACGTCTGGAACGGCTGCTTTCCAGATGAAAACAACTAATGAGGAAGTAAGGTGGAAAATCAGTCAAATCAGGTGGGTTCAAGGCGGGTGGGCTGAGGTGTCCACCCATCACCGGCTTGATACAAACCAGAGCACCTCGGATCTTGTAGTTTAAGTCATATTCTCTCTCATGCAAACACTCAAAATCAAAGTTCATTCATAGATGCTTTGAAATGAACATGGCATACAACGTTATATTTTCGTATACAAAATAAGGAACGAGTTGAACAGTGAACAGAAACAGAGGAAAGCAAGAATATCTGGCCAACTGGAGGAAAGCCAGAAGCTCTGAAAGAAAGTTTGGCTGTTAAAGTCAAGGGCACATTACACTACAAACCTGCGATTAACAAGTCCCGAACGACATTTTGTAAAATGAAGAGGCTATTAAGCAGTTAAAGTAAAAGATAACATCAACTGTGCAAGTTCAAAAATCACTAAACCAAGTGTATACTTTCATCTGCATGCATGCAGGTCAGAAGATCTCCAATTCTGTGATAAAACATCTGTGTCTCTCAAATCATAATCAAATTAGCCATAAACATTTAATAAACAACCACAAAAGGAGCAGAAGATGTGTAGAACTTGCATGATATCTGTTAGAGTTTTTGTGCAAATCTATGGAGTTCTGCGAATTCCACGTGGACCTGCCGAGAAACTCATAAGATTAAACAGAGCTCACCTTGTGTTCGATCAACCACAACCGTTAATGATGATGCTGTTTGCAACTGTGACCACAAACAGGTCTGAATCAAACCAATTACTTAGTCTGTCCAAAACCAGGCGCTAATCAAACCAATTACTTTACTTGTCCAAAACAGACATCCATAATCCTTTGATACTTTCCAGCGCTAAAGCTGCGATAACTGGTTTATTTTTATTTTCCGCTTCACGTTCCGCTTCATTGCCTGCACAGAAATAACAAGGGTTTCTAATTTACATAAATGTATGAATTTGGGATGAAAAGCAAATGCGTCTATAGTACAGTGTCTACAATATGAGTGTCTATGATGTATTTTAAAAATACATGTGCAAAACGTTTTAGAAATTTACTCTGTATGTGTATATATATATATATACTCTGTGTGTGTATCTCTCTCTCTCTCTCTCTCTCTCTCTCTCTATATATATATATATATAGAGAGAGAGAGATAGATAGAGAGAGAGAGACACACACACACACACAGAGTGTATATATATATATATATATATATGTATGTAAAAAAAGTTTTTCACACAAATTAATGAATAAATATTCAGATAAAATTGTTCTACATGAACTAATCTTGCTTTGTTATTTGTTATATATATATATATATATATATATGACAAATTATATAGGTCAAATTATATATATATATTTTGCTTTTTATATTAATAATGATCAAAGTTTTAGAGATATTTATCTACAACTTGACAATATTCAAAATATTCCTCAGTGAAAGTGAATGGGATGCAATGGAGGTGATCGAAAGACATGTCTCGATGGGAACATATGGCAGCAATTGAGGAGAGAAAGCGCTGTCTGACCAGCTGCAATTAGCACACTGCCTCATGTCGGCCTTTCTTTTAATAGCTTGGATTGCCCTGTTTAGACTAAAAATAAATGGGCCAATTTAGGGCTGTGGGGACTGTCATTTCAGGAGCATGAACTCTGACCTTGGCCAAAACTGAATGTCCAGATGGAACGTAGTGAGCGTAGCACAAAACCACGTCCCTGCAAATCCAGTAGAAATGGCTTCCACACCTGTATGCATCACTGAAAAAGATCTGTACACTCTTAGTCGCCATTAAGACCAAGTATTGATTTCAAGTATTGACATGAAATCAGTATTTATTATAAATACTTTATTCATGCATGTCATTATTTAAAAAAAAAAAAATCATGTGTACTCATAATCTTTAATCAAAGTAACTTCCCCTCCCTCTTGCAGCATCATCTCTTTTTTTCTCTGATGATGTATTAACTGGCGCAAGGGCGGGACAACCTGTCACTTACATGAGCTCCACCAATAGCAAACCACAGCCATCCAATCCGATCCAATCAATTCCCCAGTCCCGCCCAAAATCTTTTCCTGTTTGAGAAGCCGTTTCACTTGAATATACACCGATCAGGCATAACATATCCTAATATTGTGTTGGTCCCCCTTTTGCTGCCAAACAGCCCTGACCCGTCAAGGCATGGTCTCCACTAGACTCCTGAAGGTGTGCTGTGGTATCTGGCACCAAGATGTTAGCAGCAGATCCTTTAAGTCCTGTAAGTTGCGAGGTGGGGCCTCCATGGATCGGACTTGTTTGTTCAGCACATCCCACAGATGCTCGATTGGATTGAGATCTGGGGAATTTGGAGGCCAAGTCAACACCTCAAACTCGTGTTTCTCAAACCATTCCTGAACCATTTTTGCTTTGTGGCAGGACACATTATCCTGCTGAAAGAGCCACAGCCACCAGGGAATATTGTTTCCATGAAAGGGTGTACATGGTCTGCAACAATGCTTAGTAGTATCCACATGGATGGCCAAGGTTTCCCAGCAGAACATTGCCCAAAGCATCACACTGCCTCCGCCGGCTTGCCTTCTTCCCATAGTGCATCCTGGTGCCATGTGTTCCCCAGGTAAGTGACACACACGCACCCGGCCATCCATGTGATGTAAAAGAAAACGTGATTCATCAGACCAGGTCACCTTCTTCCATTGCTCCGTGGTCCAGTTCTGATGCTCACATGCCCACTGTTGGTGCTTTCGGCAGTGGACGGGGGTCAGCATGGGCACCCTGACTGGTCTGCGGCTATTCAGCCCCATACGCAACAAACTGAGATGCTCTGTGTATTCTGACACCTGTCTATCAGAACCAACATTAACTTCTTGAGCAATCTGAGCTCCAGTAGCTCGTCTGTTTGATCGGACCACACGGGCCAGCCTTCGCTCCCCACGTGCATCAATGAGCCTTGGCCGCCCATGACCCTGTCGCCGGTTCACCACTGTTCCTTCCTTGGAGCACTTTTGATAGATACTGACCACTGCAGACCGGGAAGGCCAACACAATTTGGCCCTTGTTAAACTCGCTCAAATCCTTACGCTTGCCCATTTTTCCTGCGTCTAACACATCAACTTTGAGGACAAAATGTTCACTTCCTGCCTAATATATCCCACCCACTAACAGGAGCCGTGATAAAGAGATAATCAGTGTTATTTACTTCAGTGTTATTTCGTCATAATGTTATGCTTGATCGGTGTATATCACAGTAGAGAAGAAAAGCCTGTCGCAGCTTCCGTTTCATGCTAACTTTTTAAGGTTTCAAAAAGGAATAGAAGAACCATTCTGGATTACCCAAAGAAACTTTCAGTGAACATTCTTAAAAGAACCATTTTTACCTTAGTGCGAATAACCTTTTTAAAAATCTAAGGAACCTTTTCACTATAAAGATTCTTTTGTGGAATGAAAGGTTAACTTTCCATGGATAATGCATAATAAAGAACCTTTATTTTTAAGAGTGTACCAACTATACATAACATTGTCTAATCAAAAATACAATGATTCTTTGTAGATCTGTTTATTTTTCCGTAGCAATTACACTGGATTTCTCAAACTAGCATTGGCGTTATAATCTAAAGCTGGTTCCAGATCACTATCTAGAGTGTGATGGGGTGTGAAAAGGAAACCCATAGGTAATAGGTAGCCAATCCCTAAATCACCTTCCATGTCCGCCCTGAAACTTTCTTCTGCTAAATTACCCTCTTGTTTAAATGGAATTTGCAGCCAGATTCAGGCTGAATTTGTTCCAGAGCACTGGGCTTGACCGGTAGTCCGGCACAGATGTTCAAATAAGCCCAAGAACAACAAGGAGAACCCTTCCCACCTGGAAAGTCTCAACACAAAACTTGGCACCCCAGAACCTGTAGACTTGTCCTGGCTCAACCTTTCACCCCTGGTGATGTCAACGCATCCTTCAGCCAATCGGAGTGCTTCGGCCTGCCATTGACTTTGCCGGCCCAGACACAAAGACAAATGAATCTATCATATTAAATGTTTTTTAATGGCATATGGAGAAAGTCAGAGGACCTTGCTAGAAGCCATATGTGGATTTGCTCTGATAATCATTCAAAATGAGCTCTAATTTGTAATCCGCGAATGGAACCGCTCTGTCTCATGGGGGCCCGTGTGCAATCTGTGTTGTTTGTTTCTCCAGATGCACTGTATGTAATGACAGCAGAGCTTTGTAGTGTTAGAGAAAGGCCAACTCTTAGTGTTCTTGCCTACAGGCAAGTCATTTATTCCATCTGAAGCGGAGGAATACATTTGAAAATGTCAATGAAAGGCAAACTGGAACTAAGACACAATAAGTCATGGTACTATTCCTTCCAGAATGAAATGGAGACCACCTGAGAATTACTGTGTCCAAATCATGTCACACTTAATTAAATAGGACTGATAATGGAGAGCGCATGAAAAGCCCGTGAAATATTGGGTCTCCTGTGACACAATGTCCATACCTAATTGCTCTGCTTTGCAAAAGTTACAGCCAAGTTTATCTGAATCATACTGGAGAATATCAAACGCAGTCAGTGCCTCTGAAGCAGTTAATGCAATTAGACAACCCAGATTCTTACAAATAATTAAGAGTGTTTGTTAAAGCAACCCTGACTATTATTAATCCTCATACTTGAGGAAACCTCTGATCTTAAGTATTAAACTTTGGTGCATAATTTGTCTTAAGCTGTGGGCATGAATCATATGGCTTGTTGAGGTGAGTGATCATCAGAGTTATGATTTTCACATTGCAGATGATACCATGGAGAAAACAATCCAACTACATCTAGAGACAGAGTATCATAGAGACGTGCTCTTCTGACTGGTGTCAAAAACCCAGAGCACCCTAGAAACCCAATAGCAACCCCCTAAAAGGCAAATAACGGCAAGAGACAAAAAACTACAATAGTGAGAGCACCAAAAACCTGCAGTCCAAGAAGCTCCCAATGATCATTGGTGCAGCACAAAATAGGCTTTTCAAAAGCTGCGCAAAGGTCAAGTGATGCTCCTACAAAGAGCTGTGGGTCATTTAGATCAGACGGACACTGTCCTCCTGTGGCGTTTCTTCATTAAACACACACAGGTGAGAGGACAGTTTGGATTTTGGCCAGCCTTTACCTGTGATCACCCAAGCATGAGTGGAGAGAGAGGAGGGGTTCGGGACCCTAGCCGAGGGGCAACCTCGTCACTCACCTGGGCTGTTGTCTTTGGACAGGACACTCGACTATCTGAAACAGCAAAGCACCCCCACACACAGCTTATTAAGGGCAGGTTTGTTCTTCCTGACAGAGCTCAATTGTAGATAATTGTCTCTTTCAGATCACTGAGGGCTTGTGTGATCCTCCATCCATTGAAGTCGAAGGAATGACGGATTCTTTTCGCATGTGGATGGAGGGAGTTCCACTTCACAGAAACCAATAAGGAGTCAAAGACCCTTTTTTCTCAAGGTTTAATTAAACTGTTACATTCAACAGATAGCCAATACATGATTTAAAATGATATTTTTACTATTTACCATCATTGTCAGTCTTAATATATTTATCTGTATGGTGAATACATTTTAATTTAAATACATTTTTAAAGTATTCACTGTTTTGTTTAACTATTCTTTATGTAGGAATAAATAATACCAATAACAATATACAATCATATATGTTTATTATTACTGTATACTGTATACAGATATTTAAATAAATCCCTTGGCTATTATGTCTATTATATTAGTGTAATATAGTTAATACAAATCGCATGCATCCTTAAATGAACAATAAATGAACAAATTAACAAACAATTCATTTAACACTCACACTACCAACGCCACTGCACCCTCAAATAATTCCAGTTTAACTTTCAACTTGTGATAACGTTTAGCTCCAAACTGTTTGACGTCATCCGAATAGAGAGGTTCCCCTCATTACGTTTCCTTCAGCAGCTCACACACACGCACAAATGCACACACATACATGCACACACCTGCAGCTGGTCTGATTAATAAACTCCCAATGGCAGTCCGTTAACAGGCCAGCTGTAGAACAGCAACAGAACCATGTGTGAAATTAGCAGGCTACAGGTCCTGTTTTGTGCCTAACATGGGCTGGCCCATTACTCACACACTAACACATATCCCTGTAAACTGAGATGAAGCCTGGATTATTTGGACTAGAGGGGAGTCATTCCTACAAAAGAGTGCATTATCATGTCCCCATCACATGTCATAATATACTGGATGAAATATTAAAGTTAGAAATGGGTTGAGTTTTGAACTACTTTGGTTTAAAATAGGATATTCCAGCAGTTTTAATTTCCCCAATATATATATATATATATATATATATATATATATATATATATATATATATATATATATATATATATATATATATATTATATGTAATATGTGTTATATGTGTGTTTAAAATGTTAATAGGTGTTCCCACTTCCTTAAGTTGTCAAGGAAATTGCCTTTCCTTAAAATAATCCTTTTAATGAATAAAGTTCAGTTCCTCTAATGACATCATTCTCCAGGAAATGATTCTCCTTTTATGGGAAAACAACAGCTAACAGTTTTGTGCTATTAGTTGCTTTTCCATGTTTTTCTTCCATCTTGTTTCATGCAATTTCAGAAATTGGTGTGATATTATCAAAATTTTCAAAGATTGTTAAAATCTCAAAGTTTGACACTCTGATGCAAGATAATGTGATATGAACTAGTGCCTGTGAGTATTAAAATATTTAAATGTATGTTTTTAAAACGTTTTAAAATGTCTAATTAAAAACTTTTAGTAAATTGTTGAATTGTTAAATATCTCTTCAGTTATGTTCCACTCTGTTACTTTAATAATTATATATAATAGCCAAATAGAAATCCCTGACATACATAAATCACATTCATAAAAAAACAAGGATTGGAACCATGAAAATTGACACATATTGTCTTTTTTAGCATTTAGATCTTCCTAGCAGATCTGTGTGACAGACCCCAAGTTACTGTATGTGTATTGAGAGCGATGACCCACGCTAAAGGAGTGTCCCTCAGATAAGACTGTGTCCTCAGTATTTTTACCTTTTTCCATTCCATTCAAACCCATTCACAAAAAGCAGCTCACATCCTCAGCCTCATGAAACACTCAATGCACCAACAAAGACGCTCTACACATCCTGGATGGTCATGTGGTGACAATGTGTGCGCTGTGGTGGAAGTCTCCGAGAGGAGGAAGCGAGCTGTTGCCCCAAGCAGCTCGTCCTAGGGAGGAATGTTTATCGTGTCCAGTGTCTTTGATCTCGCCCACTTAATCACTTCCTGCACACTGTACGTGAACTGCCGCTCTGCCACATAGGGGAAGCAGGGGGTGGCCGTTAGATGTGGTTACTCCTCCACTACCTTCCACAAGTCATTAGATAGAGTCAGCGATAAGGTGCACAAATCCCATGGTTTCAGGGTGTTGTGGCTGATTCCTTGAACATCTCTGAGGACCGTGTAAGACAGCCTTTAATTGCTGTCTGGCTTCGATTGGCGTCTCCAGTGCTGGGAACTTCGCAGTATGGGGCGGACAGATGCTGGGCAGCCCCATGTTAGGTTTTACGCTAGGGCTGGGTAGTGACACAAATTTAATGATTCGTTTTGAAATTGATTCACAAGCTTGCGAGTTGATTTAGTTCCAATCTTGATTCAATTTGATTCGATTCATTTGGATATCAGGTTCAGTACATGTCAATTTTGTTTTACCTTTAACATACAATTATAACTGATTGATTTGTATACAAACATTGCACATAAGGCAGTTTTGAAAATAAGTTTTCAATGACATAATTATGTTTCTACTCCAATTTTATTTTTAAGCGGTGGCTGTCATAAAAACTTTTTATGAGCAATCTGTCAAGCCATAATGGTAAGAGTGCCAAAATTTCATGATAAATTTACAGAATTTGAAAGCTGAGATTTTGTTTCATATCAAAAGTAACACAGCACAACATTTATTATGGTTTATTGGATGAGAGACGCTACAAAAAAAAAATGTTTGGTGGAGTTTTGTTCATGCATTTGTTCATGATTCCTAAGATTTAAGAATCGATATCGGATCATCAAAATTTTAATTGATTAAAATTGAGAAATCAATATTTTCAACCAAGCCCTACTTTATGCTCTCTACGGCAATCTTGGGCTTCGTTCCTTGTGCACACA
The DNA here is from genome assembly GCA_018749465.1 of Paracanthobrama guichenoti. NCBI lineage: Eukaryota > Metazoa > Chordata > Actinopteri > Cypriniformes > Gobionidae > Paracanthobrama > Paracanthobrama guichenoti. The sequence goes on from CM031954.1 coordinate 8,924,717, forward strand.
TGGAGACCAAAGTTCACAAAACACTATAAAAAGTGGTAGAAGAACCTTGGAAAGGACTTTGTGCATGCCGCGACAGGTTTGAGGTGTTCTGAAGGTAACCTCCCCCTACTATATCTGGTTCTCACTATGATTTGTTTCTGGGGCATTCCTGTCAATTAAAAAAGCGACACACTGTTGCTGGGTGACTCAGTGCAGGTCAGCAGACTCCATTATAACCCCTTTACAGACTCGCTCGGGTATCGGTGGAGAACTTCGCTTCCCTAAGTACAACTCAAGCCCTCAGGTTAACCGGCTCCTCCCTATGCAAACCCAATTGCATGTAGGAGATTCTCACAAGCCTTAGAATAGGGATAAACCTGGCTCCACACATGGGAGAGGCACAAGCAGGGACAACCTGTTGGCTCGCCCGTGAAGGATTGGCTATTCGGGGGATTTATATCTTGCACTTCCTTGTCCTCAACTCTTACGTCACTCCACAAAGTGCTGGTGCTCTTTTGACTTTTGGCCAGGATTCAGTCTGTCAGTGGCGTGATGATGGCTGGGCAGTTGGCACGGCGTGTCGGCGCTCATGTACTTCGCTAGAGCCAACGGGTGTAGCTGATGAGTGTTACAGAAAACCTTTTGTTTCTCAGTGAGTGACGAGATCTACATAAGGAGGATTTACAGAATGTTCCTGAATCCATTTGTTACCAAGGGTCATGAACTGTTGATTCCCATTACAGCTTTCTGGGTGTTCTAGGATGAACAAACATGGCAATTATCCAATATTTGCAGCCTGTACTTTAAATAAAAACATGGACAGAACAGAATGTTGCAGAATTGAAATGTGTGACATTCGCAAAATTGTATCGGACACCCTTTGTGTGTTTCTTTAATAAACATTTCAGCTAATTTGATGTCACTTTCAGCTACCAATCAGAGTGTGCCTCCATTTAACACAATTTCAAATATTCTAACCCACTACGTAGGATTACACTGATTTTCCATTGCAATCAGTGCTAAAAATATGAAAAAGTGCACGAAAAGTGGGGTGTTTTTTATTACAATTGTTATGCTCTGTATACACAGATATGGTTCTCCATAAGCTAAACATAGGATTCAGAAGGCCGCATTGCAAATTGCATCAAATACAATATTTCTATATTTACAGGATTTATAGTAGGATCAATGACATATAAGAGTGTTCACAATAAAGAAAAGGTAAAGTTTCATTGTATGCTTTATCAAAAATATTTGCTCATCATAGTAGTGTATTCAACTTACTTTATGTACTGTATGTACTGAATTGCATTTAAAAAAAAAAATTGTATATAGGCCAGGATGGAAAAAAAAAAAAATGAGTGTCATGTCATTGACCCAGTAAACAAACAATACAAATTTTAAATAGTGGTAACTATATGAGATGTGCAGGCTCAGAACAGCAGTGCGGCACAAACATTGTTATTATGGTACAACGTGTCATAGCAGTCATGGTGAAAAGGCCGGCATCTTTCATATTTCTCATTCAGCAATGCCCTCCAGCCTGTTTCTTTGCTGTCAAACTGTGCAGCTGGCACACATTCACAGCCCGGCTTTCTTCCAAAGAACGTTTAGGATCTGTAGTCTCAAGAACCCGACCAGCCCAGTTTCTATTGACTCACAAATATGGGAGTAAACATTCCTGCTCAGTTACATTCTGTTTGCAAAATATCATTTTTCAAAAGTGCTACAATCTATAAAATAAGTGCCACAAAAAGAGTGGAGAGAATATATGTTCCTATGACAGCGTAATTGTTTCAACTGACAGGCCACTTGTTGGACAGTAACAAATGCCTTAACACTCCCATATTCTTTTTATGGTGGCACCACCCACATGTTTACAAACATAAGCCTAATTCTGGAGCGCAGGAGACATCAGTTTATGAGAAGACAGTTAGGTGGATCTATTTTGATACCAAAATATGCTCCATTAAATAAGGCGGCACACACCAGACCCCTCACACATTCACTCTCATAAATGCTTATGAGAGAACGGCAGTCTACAAAATAACTGCATAATAAACTATCATTTATCATTTCAAGTCAACATGAAACATTCACAGCCCATTTTACTTCTGAAATGACACCTATTCTATAGATCTATGATCAATAACTAGTGGTCTCTGTTTGAGTGTTTGGAATACACACACACACACACACACACACACACACACACACACACACACACACACACACAAACACACAAATATACACACAATATATACAAATATATATATATATATATATATATATATATATATATATAACACATTTTTATATTCCATATATTATATTGATATATAAAACTTAAAAATTATCTATACAGCCATTAACAAATAATAAATATATGTACTTGTAATGTATAATATATACACTAAAATAATCATACACTTAGTACGTTAGTTCTTCCTCCTAACACTTCCTTCCAAGTCATCTGGGATGAAAAGTCAATTTAAAGGGTGGAATAACACGAATCATTCACAATAAATGCAGATATATATGTTATAGAAGTAAATAGGGTCAGTTTTGATTTCATGTTGACTTGACATTTAAAATGTTTTTTATGGAAGTAAGGTTAAGGAGCCACAATGTTAACACAAACAATTAGCATAAATAATGTAAATAATGCTGACTGAGTCACTGAGGACCCAATTATCGATCAGAAGTTCATAATCTTCAACAAATATTAATACAAAGGCAGTACCCACAAAATACCAAGAGGAGCTGTTCTGGCACTGCGTGTACATGTCGGCTTGCGTGACTGGGGTGTGTGTGTGTAAAGGCTCCAGTCCTGCCTGAGGGTGCCGGCACACAGGGAGCAGCTCTTTACTTTTAATCCTTGAGAGTCTTAAAAAAAAAGTCATATAAAACAACAAACACTTCAGCTTTGACATGGGATGCCAACGATGCCCTGAACAACCACAAGCGGAGGTGACTTAGTGCAGAGTCTGCAAGCAAAGAACCAATACACACAAACAAGGGTACCATTATTTAGGAGAAAGAACGCTGTGCCAAGCACTGAGGTTTTTTGGAAATGTTTAGGTGCAACGATCTAAATACAGGGAAACCGTTAAACTAAAGGTTCATAATAAACTGTTATCATAATTCAAGTTAGAAAGAGGTCTGGTATGACAGTAGCGATGCAGCTGTTCAGTCAGAAGTGAGTCAGAACAGACAGGAGTTTTGGGAACACCTCAAATACGTTGACATGTCATATGTTGGTGAGTCACATTGCTCGAACGCATCCTCCCAGCACACATGGCCTAAGTATCATTGTGGGCATTTCCTCATGTACCTTCCTCAGTGGTGCCACCGTTGACTCTGTACTTTGTTGACTTGACAAAAATACTAAATGTAAATAAAAAAAAAGGTTAGAACCAGGGTTAACTAAAACTAAAACACTAGAACTAAATCTAAAAAAAAGTTACTTACTTGGAAAAAAAGTTAACTGAAATACTTTTTATTTCAGCTATAGCTGCCAATGCAACATTTCTCATTTTAATTTTTTTTTTTTTTTTAAGGGATAGTTCACCCAAAAAATTATAATTCTGTCTTTAATTACTCAACCTCATGTTGTTCCAAACCTGTAAGACTTTAGTTCATCTTTAGAACACAAATGAAGATATTTTTGATGAAATCTGAGACCTTTCTGTGCCTCCATTGACAGCTACGCAACTACCACTTTGACGCCTTAAAAAAGATCATAAAGAGATCGTAAAACTAATCCATATGAATTGAACGGTTTAGTCCAAAGTTTCTGAAGAGACACTTTATAAAAGGGAACAGATTGAATTTAGGCTTTTATTCACATATAAACATTGATCAGCGAACATAACAGAAGCTGACCTGAACCTGCTTGTCATGTGAGAACAAACCTCCCTGGTTCTTGCTGAAGCTCAAACATGCTGCGTAACACGAGAATAAACCTCAGTGGTTCTTACAGAAGCTCAAACGGGCCTTTAGTGGTGTTTGTGTCATTGTGTTAATCACAGAATTATATATTAAATGTGATCACGTCTCAATTTTCATTCTGTCTTTAACTGTCACAAATATACAGAGATAAGTAGTGATTTTGTTCCTAATATATAGGTTTTGGTGCCTTAACTCAAAGAATATTCCACATGTACTCAGATAAACTGTCACATCTTAGATAAACGGCAGTTCCACTGAAGTTGATATAAGACACCCAAGACACTGCAGAGGTTTTCTTTGGAAGACAGTTTGTTTGCCTTTGATTGGTCTTATTCGCCTCATTTAGGTGACGTCTTTCAATTTGATCTGCGTTATGCTGTTCCTTTTAACATTGCTGGCCACTGGTTATTGGCTACCCTTACAAAAAAAGAAGTGTCCTATTAGTATACTTCTTTTAAACTAAAAATAAGAAAGGTTACTTTCAGTCTACTTATTATTTACTTCTCAGAAATATACTTAAAATTGCACTTAAGTATACTTGACTTATATTGACAGAAAAGTCTAAGTATATGTGGTACTCAATCTTTTGATCGAGATTAAGTATGCTTGGCTTGTAATTGTGTTCAATCTTTTTATTGAGTAGCCTATTAAATATACTTTTATTTTTACTTTTGTCTTTTTAAACTTACATTGTTTGAAAATATTGATAAGAATATTGATATAAAACAGATATGTTCCTAATTCTGCGTATCTACATTTTTGTGTAGGCTAGTCCACAGGTAGTGTACAGATTTCACTTGTAGTACAGATGCAGTATAAATGAGAAACCTAGTTGTGCACTTAAAGTATACGTTTATATACTAAAAGTGGGCCAATTTAGTCCCAATCAGTATTTAAATAGTACACTTACAAGTTTACTACTAGTACACATTGATATTAGTATATTTACTACATAAAGTAAAATATACATGAACAAATATACATATAAAGTATACTTCATAAAATGACGTACCCTTCATAAAGGGTAAAGGGTTCCTTGCATTTGGCACTTAGTAAGGTTTAATTTTGGATCTTGTCTCCATCCTTATTAGATTATATTAAAGGGGACCTATTATGGGAATTCAGAAACAGTGCGCACCATATCTCCCTTTGGAGTGACTTCGTGCTCTGTAACTTTGCAGACCTTTTCATGCTAGAACAGCAACATTACATAAAGAAAGTTGAAAAAAGCATAATAGGACCCCGTCCCTGTGTGATAGTCTCATTTAGGCATGTCATTTTATCAGTATGACAAATTGTGAATCTTGTGGAAAAAGCAGTTCCTCATCTCAACAGAGACTCTGAGTAGGTATACAGCTGGTGCCAGTGCAGCCATTCCTGCGAACGGTCGGTGTGCGAGAGCGCGCGCTTCTGAGAGCAGAAGGGTGGGAAGGGTGAGGAACCTGCTGTGTCCCGTCCCAGGTGAAAGGCTTTATGTGGGGAGCAATACAGAGGGTCAGGAGGCCTGGGCTCAATACCTGCTGTGCCTCTGAGACCCCCCTCACCTGGTCGACTCGTGTCTGAACAGGCACAACCTGAGCCCATTGTGATCAACGGCTCTGTCTCTCACCAGGGGCCAATCTGACAGGGCTGAATCTGCCGCCGCCGCTGCTCTCCACAGGCCAACTGCCTGACACCCACAACACGAGGGATAAAGACTCCCATCTGCTGGCCTTGACTTGGTGCCAGATGGGCTGAAGACCCACTGCAAAGCTGAGGAACCAGGCCGGGAGGAAGGAGCTTTTTTCTTTTCAATGGGTGCAAGGGAACTCGTCCAAGAACAGTCGAAATCCTCCAAAATTGCGTAACGTGAAATCTGGCACAGCTCTCGACTTGAAAACAATGGACCGCCTTTAAAAGATCCCAATTACATTTCTGACAAGCCTGAAATCATCATACCTCCAAACTTCCTAATGAATAAACACAGAACTCTGAAACCGTTTGAAGGATATTGTGATCCAAAAATAAGGGTTTACAAGACTTCATATTAAGCGCCCCCCATCTAGGGCCGCAGGTTCAGTTGTTGTGACATTCCAGTAAAGCCATTGTGTGCTTGTCCTCTGTGCACGTGACAAGAAGTGGTTGTTTGGAAAAGTGAATAGAATAAAAAGAAAAGAAAGCTTTTGTTTACTGGACCTGGCCTCAGGTGCAGGTGACCTTTGACTCCTTCAGCTCGCAGGTGGAACAAAAGACCCTTGAGGTGGAAACATATTTCCCTCAAGCTAAACACCTCCTAGTGCCGAGAGAACTAGCCATGAAATACCAATAGGAGGTGCTTAAATATTTAGGTAAACAAATAAAGGGACTACATATAATTTATAGCGGCACTTCAACAAGTGACCAACTGCAAAAGTGCTGTATAAATATTACAACATACTACATATTTAATTAACAATTTAAGGCTTTTTTAAATTTAATATAGGCTTTGTTCCTGGTATTATATTGCATCATTTTATTTTATTTTATTTTATATTCATCATGTGTCCTGCCCTATGAGCGACTATGCAGTCTAGATTTTGGACTGTACAGTATTATAATCTAGTAACATTTCTGAGGGAAAAAAAACAGCCCTCTAAATATTAAAACGTACTGTACCAAATATTTTATGAACCATTTTCGTTAAAAAGGACCACATCCATTCAGGCCATCTTGTTTTCATTTAACAGGCTCTGTTCCTGGTATTTATATTTTATTGTATTGTATTATTATTGAAATCTCCAATTTGATATGTGGTGCTTACATTTAAAGTAGTTATACAATAATATACAGTATATGCGGCTGTGTAGACAGCATGAGTCAGTTTCCCATCAGGTAGTATTACTATTTCAGCAGCTTTCCTAGAGACCGATGATGACCAATCATCAACACCAATGAATCCCTGTTTGGCAGATCGATGATTGATTATTTATCTCTTTGGAGATTACATTTTCTCGAGACATCTCATCCTTCAGCCCAGTCCCAGAAGCTAAAGACAGGATACGGTTCAGTGACAAGTAAGTCTGGTTGAAAGAACAGGAACAATACTTCCTCTTATTGCCAGGTGACAATAGGACTAGTGACAATGAGTGCAGGGATATTTAAGAAAAAGTTATAAAAATACAGTAGGTATAGTTAATCCAAAAAGAAAAACACAACTATGTCCACAAACTCAATGCAAATATCCACCACTGTACTAACTGTACAAAGAAGAGTTTGGGTTTCTCCAGTGGTTGTGTTCTGCATACAGCTGTGTTTGGGTAGGTGGGTGTCTGTCAGACTGATTCTGGCTCAACACTGCCACCAAGCGGTGCATCCTCAAAAAGCCTTGGGTAAATAGGACTTCTCTGCTTCTCGTCACTCTCTGGAGTGGGTGAGCTGTGGTGGTTAGGCTGGTGAGATGACCTCACTGGAAGGGAAACACATAGAATGGGATGGGATTTTCCATTGCGCTGTGGTGTGAGAATGCTTAGACCCTCTTGTTACACCGCATGCTAATAAAAAGAAGCGTTCGTTTGAATTACAGGCAGAATCCTTTGCAGCCAAAAGGGAAATGTTCAACATGTCTGTTTGTGTCAAAGTTATCAGACAGAGGGAAAGCTGTCTTTGTAAAGCTGAAAAAAAGTTACAATGCAATCAAAATGATATTTTTCCAAGACAGAAATATATACAACTCAAGGTATTCGGGGATGGTGGACGGGAGGAAAATGGATGACATGAACTTGTCAAGCACATGTTAAATTCTACCCTTTTTATTAATCCATCTTAAGTTTTTCCAGAAAAGAACGATCTTAAAATAAAATGACCGTTAGAATGATTTATATAGTAAACACTACAGTTAAAATATAAATTTTCCAAAACAAGTCTGACTAAAAAATATAAGTTTACATCTCACTATTTAAGGATACAAGGTATTTGGGGATGGTGGACAGGAGGAAAAATCTACTCCCATGTTACCCGTAGGTTGTGATTCCAGTAAACAGTGGGAGTGTTGAAGCGTTGTAAAGAATTTGTGTACTCTGTGTACTTGTCTTATGGGTGTGTGGGAATGTAGGTACCTGGTAATACCAAGAGATCGCATACTAGGAAGATAAAACGGCATATGTTAAACAAATGCAAAACAACACTTAAGAATTAAGTACCATCAAATAACCTACAAATAAGTCAATTCATTTGAAAGAAAATGAATGAACGGAACAATGCTGTTATGTTAAGCCACCAACATGAAACATTTCTATATGTTCTTTCTATGTGTGTGTGTATATATATATATATATATATATATATATATATATATATATATATATATATATATATATATATATATATATATATATATATATATATATATATACACACACACTAGTCAAAAGTTTGGACACACTTTCCCATCAAAGACAATGGGAAAGTGTGTCCAAACTTTTGACTGGTAGTGTATATATAAATAAAGCAAAGGATGCTCATTAAATTTGTAATTGATACTTTAAGTGTTTCTTTAAGGTTTTTATGTGTGGTCACATAGAAAGATGGGAAATTAAGTTTTGTAGTACAACCATGTCAAGTGAAGTTGTGTTATGCGTCAACCCTGTTACAATCCCTTTTTTTTTTTTTTTACCCTAAAAGGACATGGTGTGTGATATCAGATGAAAAAATTATCAGATGGGAGGAAATAATACAACAAAACGTTTGCGTTCTCGCCCCAGAAAACGGTTGGGTTCGCTCTCTCGGGGAACAGAAAAGTATTGTGAGCGAACATAATTTTTCTCGGGGAATGCAAAAGTTTTACGAGTGAACGCAAAAGGTTTTATACATTTTTCATATTTTCCGACCACCATGTCCCTTTAGGGCTCTGCACCTTTTCCCTTTTTAAGTAATAATCTTTTAAATTAATCAAAAACATAATCATCTGTTCATGAAGTGCACTCTAAGAACGTTATATTCTGTCATTTTTATTTATTGTTTTCTTGGTTTTTCAGTTATAGACAATCTTAAAATATGACCAATTAAAAGTGGATATTCATAGAAATATCAGTATGAAATTCCCTTTCTGGGAAGCATCTTTAAGTTTCTAAGTAAGTTTTTAAGTAAGCAAAAAAAAAAACACTATAAAACTGTCCATCCTGTTACCTGTGTTCTGAAACTTCAAGTTATAAATGTTATAAAATGTTATTATAAAATAAATGTTATGTTCCAGGCTGTGCAGGGGATGTGAGGACTTTTCATACCCTTCCCACAGAACAAAACTGTCAACAGGCATGGTTGATGTTTGTCTATAACCGGATACCGCAACAATTTAATTCAAAGTTGTTCGTTTGCTCGGCCCATTTCACCACGGACAGTTTTTCTAACCTGGGACAATATCAAGCAGGCCTCGCTCAGCGTCTGATACTGGAGAAGGGGGCAATTCTAACTATATTTCTGCAAGCAGTAAGTAGTGATTTTATCCACTTCAGTACTCTACTGTCAAACTAAACTGTACAAACAACATATTCGCTACCCAGTTCGCTGTTTAGAGTTCGTGATTCAAAGTGAAGAAGCTATCATTGTAAAATCATACGGTGACATATTACAATAATTAAAATGTTTTTACAATGCTAAAAACAAAGTTGTGACTACTGACGTTATGAGTTAACGTGTATAGGATAGTTCACTCTGAAATGAAAACAAAGCCACTTTTACTCACCCTGCTGTTCTAATGCCCTATGACCTCAAAAGCAGAACATTTTTAAAATAGTCCTGCACGCGCTCCTCCATATAATGGCAGTGAATAGTGACCAGGCTAAAACATTACAAAAATGATACAAAAGTATCACGCAATGATACAGTGAGACATGCGCCATATATGGAAAGTGTTCAGGAGGCATACTATGAGGCTTTGTAAGAAACCGTATTATTCAGTCATAATACTGGGCTCAGTCGTTAGCGTTCCTGCGAGTGCGTGCGAGCCGTCAGCTGGTGCTTATGTCATGGTACCAAGGATAAGCACACACACGCACCATTTTAAGAAATCAGGCTCAATAGAAACAAACGCGACTCTCGTCTTTTATAGTATACCTGATATGAAATAATACAATAATACTAATAATAGTAACCTCCTAAAGTGAATGCTGTGTACCGGTTGTCATGACAACATTGCGTGAGTGGCTGCTGACGTGCAGTGAAACAGCCAATCAGAGCAGAACTCCACATTACTATTCATGACCCCTCCAAATAAGGCAAAAACAGACCATTTCATTCTAGGGACAGTTTCTAGGGTTGTAAATGGACCTGTAAAACCGTATCTGGACAATTTTTGCACTTAAATAAGCCACATACCCTCTATGTAGATATCAGAGAACAATTTAAAATATTGTTTCAACTCATTCTAGGGCACCTTTAAATTTGTGGTATATATACGAGGTTTATCGCTATTCGTCATTTACAGTACGCAAAACTAATTGTACAGCCAACATTCACAATTATAACTCGATTATAACCAACCCCAATTAACTTCCACAGTGATACTTTAACTGAAACGCCCCAAACTTAGAAAGTCAGGGTTCAAAGAAAGGCTTGATTACATCGTTTAGGTTAGCTCATCACGTAAATACGATCATTCTGATATTACCTGTATTTAGCATTAGTCTCGTTGAACGCTGGGGGCTAATGTAATTATGGTGTGGTTACTGGGGGCTTATGATGCCCTAAGTATGCTGAATTATTCAAATGCAACGTCATCACATTAATAATATCTACTACTCTAAATTCGACAAGCACACATTAGCATTTGCAGACAAAATTCATCCCAATCTGATTAGCTTAGATCTGGTCAATCTTACCATACAATAAAAAAGCAACCACTGAAGCACACTTTCAAAAGCAAACACTCAGATGTAAAGTCGTGCATGTTGAAGTCGACACACAAAGTGCTGGGATTAGTGGTGTTGGCTTTCTTTCCATCATGTGAGAGTGTGTTACCACAGGAAACCTGATCTTGTTCAATAATTCACAGTAACACTGGACCACTACAGCATTCTCCATTAGCCCAGCTCAAGACCTCTGGCCTTACACCTCTCATTTGCAGAGTCTTTCTTGGCAGTGGCACATTGGATATGTCAACACTAGATATTTCAATATATATAACAATATTTCAAGTCCATAAGACAAGCACTGCAACAAAAGAGAATTACACTTGTGTTCATAGAACATATCATGGATTAAGCTGAATTTTGATTTATCTTGAATTTGATAATGAATGGAGAATTGTTTTACTGAACTGACTTCTTACTGAAAACAAGTTTTTACAGTCAAAGGACTTAAAGGAAGGAAGACTATTCTGCTATCTAACAGCACACTTTTGCATTATTCTAGGATGCATAATATACCATTTGCTATATCAGTATCAGCCTTTTTTAAATTATTATTAGGATAAGTTACTGTTGATCAATATTGGAACCAGATATATTATTATATGTGACCCTGGACCACAAAACCAGTCATAAGGGCCAATTTTTTTAAACTGAGATCACCCGAAAGCTGAATAAAAGCTTTCCATTGGTGTATGGTTTGTTAGGATAGGACAATATCTGGGCGAGATACAACAATCAAAATACAAAAGTCTGGAATCTGAGGTGCAAAAACATCTAAATATTGAGAAAATCACCTTTAAAGTTGTCCAAATGAAGTCCTTAACAATGCATATTCCTAATAATAATATTATATATATATATATATATATATATATATATATATATATATATATATATATATATATATATATATATATATATATATATATATACACTCACCTAAAGGATTATTAGGAACACCATACTAATACTGTGTTTGACCCCTTTTTCGCCTTCAGAACTGCCTTAATTCTACGTGGCATTGATTCAACAAGGTGCTGAAAGCATTCTTTAGAAATGTTGGCCCATATTGATAGGATAGCATCTTGCAGTTGATGGAGATTTGTGGGATGCACATCCAGGGCATGAAGCTCCCGTTCCACCACATCCCAAAGATGCTCTATTGGGTTGAGATCTGGTGACTGTGGGGGCCATTTTAGCACAGTGAACTCATTGTCATGTTCAAGAAACCAATTTGAAATTATTCAAGCTTTGTGACATGGTGCATTATCCTGCTGGAAGTAGCCATCAGAGAATGGGTACATGGTGGTCATAAAGGGATGGACATGGTCAGAAACAATGCTCAGGTAGGCTGTGGCATTTAAACGATGCCCAATTGGCACTAAGGGGCCTAAAGTGTGCCAAGAAAACATCCCCCACACCATTACACCACCACCACCAGCCTGCACAGTGGTAACAAGGCATGATGGATCCATGTTCTCATTCTGTTTACGAATCTTTTACAAATTCTGACTCTACCATCTGAATGTCTCAACAGAAAGCGAGACTCATCAGACCAGGCAACATCTTTCCAGTCTTCAACTGTCCAATTTTGGTGAGCTTGTGCAAATTGTAGCCTCTTTTTCCTGTTTGTAGTGGAGATGAGTGGTACCCGGTGGGGTCTTCTGCTGTTATAGCCCATCCGCCTCAAGGTTGTGCGTGTTGTGGCTTCACAAATGCTTTGCTGCATACCTCGGTTGTAACGAGTGGTTATTTCAGTCAAAGTTGTTCTTCTATCAGCTTGAATCAGTCGGCCCATTCTCCTCTGACCTCTAGCATCAACAAGGCATTTTTGCCCACAGGACTGCCGCATACTGGATGTTTTTCCCTTTTCACACCATTCTTTGTAAACCCTAGAAATGGTTGTGCGTGAAAATCCCAGTAACTGAGCAGACTGTGAAATACTCAGACCGGCCCGTCTGGCACCAACAACCATGCCACGCTCAAAATTGCTTAAATCACCTTTCTTTCCCATTCTGACATTCAGTTTGGAGTTCAGGAGATTGTCTTGACCAGGACCACACCCCTAAATGCACTGAAGCAACTGCCATGTGATTGGTTGATTAGATAATTGCATTAATGAGAAATTGAACAGGTGTTCCTAATAATCCTTTAGGTGAGTGTATATATATATACACTCACCTAAAGTATTATTAGGAACACCATACTAATACTGTGTTTGACCCCCTTTCGCCTTCAGAACTGCCTTAATTCTACATGGCATTGATTTAACAAGGTGCTGAAAGCATTCTTTAGAAATGTTGGCCCATATTGATAGGATAGCATCTTGCAGTTGATGGAGATTTGTGGGATGCACATCCAGGGCACGGCTCCCATTCCACCACATCCCAAAGATGCTCTATTGGGTTGAGATCTGGTGACTGTGGGGCCATTTTAGTACAGTGAACTCATTGTCATGTTCAAGAAACCGATTTGAAATGATTCGAGCTTTGTGACATGGTGCATTATCCTGCTGGAAGTAGCCATCAGAGAATGGGTACATGGTGGTCATAAAGGGATGGACATGGTCAGAAACAATGCTCAGGCAGGCCGTGGCATTTAAATGATGCCCAATTGGCACTAAGGGGCCTAAAGTGTGCCAAGAAAACATCCCCCACACCATTACACCACCACCACCAGCCTGCACAGTGGTAACAAGGCATGATGGATCCATGTTCTCATTCTGTTTATGCCAAATTCTGACTCTACCATCTGAATGTCTTAACAGAAATCGAGACTCATCAGACCAGGCAACATTTTTCCAGTCTTCAACTGTCCAATTTTGGTGAGTTCGTGCAAACTGTAGCCTCTTTTTCCTATTTGTAGTGGAGATGAGTGGTACCCGGTGGGGTCTTCTGCTGTTGTAGCCCATCCGCCTCAAGGTTGTGCGTGTTGTGGCTTCACAAATGCTTTGCTGCATACCTCGGTTGTAACGAGTGGTTATTTCAGTCAAAGTTGCTCTTCTATCAGCTTGAATCAGTCGGCCCATTCTCCTCTGACCTCTAGCATCAACAAGGCATTTTCGCCCACAGGACTGCCGCATACTGGATGTTTTTCCCTTTTCACACCATTCTTTGTAAACCCTAGAAATGGTTGTGCGTGAAAATCCCAGTAACTAAGCAGATTGTGAAATACTCGGCCCGTCTGGCACCAACAACCATGCCACGCTCAAAATTGCTTAAATCACCTTTCTTTCCCATTCTGACATTCAGTTTGGAGTTCAGGAGATTGTCTTGACCAGGACCACGCCCCTAAATGCATTGAAGCAACTGCCATGTGATTGGTTGATTAGATAATTGCATTAATGAGAAATTGAACAGGTGTTCCTAATAATCCTTTAGGTGAGTGTATATATATATATATATATATATATATATATATATATATATATATATATATATATATATATATATGTATATAGAAAATGTACAAAATATCTACTTAATATAATGATTTTTGGCATAAAAGAAAAATCGATAATTTTGACCAATACAATGTATTGTTGGCTATTGCCACAAATGTGTGACTGTTTTCTTGGTCCAGGGTCACATATAGAAATACCACCTTACTAATTTGTTCACTATCATGAATCCTTTTGGAGAAATGCCTTTTCCCCAAATGATTTCCAATTTACACCCATTTAAACAAACAAAAACAAATAAAAGTTATTCTGTGATCATTTTTAGAAAGAAAAGCATATACTTTTGACTTTTTGTAGTAATAAAAATGACAATTTAAAAGTGGATATTCATAGAAATATCATTATGAAATTCCCTTTCTGGGAAGCATCTTTAAGTTTTACAAGCTTAAGCAAAAAAAAAAAAACTGTCCATCCTGTGCATTCTGAAACTAATTATATGCAAACTTACAAACTTAAGATGAAACAATGCAAGAGACTGGAAAAAGGCTTCTGTTTCACAGAATGACCCAAATCACTCAAAGACAGACACAAAGCAGTCATAGGATAAAAGCAAGTCTAGTAAAATGGGAAGACGGGACAGTGCTCAAGTGGAGACATATTAAAGGATGAGGTGAGACAAGAGTTGTGAAGTGCTGGAAAGGCATCAGCCCTGGTCAGAAGCTCTCATGTGCACTTTGTCTCCATTTACTTAATTAAGATGTGAGGCAGCGGCCCGTTCTTGGAGGGCATAAATCCTCCGGTTGTCCTGGAAGAGCTATAAACCACTCATCAATTATAGAGACCAGCAGCATGAGCGTGACTAATACACACATCGCATGCTTATTCACACCAGAGCTGCAGCCAATGAGCACCTACGGTGCCTTGACAAGACAAGTGCGTCACCTCTTTGACCGCGATGCTCTTTACAACCACCGGGCTGACCTTATGTGCTCTGTCACAGCTGATCATGGTGGTAAAAAAGGTTGCCATATCTAATATTAATGACATACATAAAACAAATATTATTGTCAGCTTGTCTGACAACTCTGTAGAAAGTTAGACGTGTGGAAACAGAAGCCATGCTATCTAAGGTATAAATTTTTAAGTAGCTCCTAAATTCACATGCCTGAATGGAGGAAATCCAAACTGTAGTTGCTATGAATGAAGCTGCTGCATCGAGCTGTAAGGACACCCTGATAGTTCCAAGTGAAGTAATGATATGTTTGATGCCACAACACCCAGCTCCTGTTGTTAAGCTAGTGAGCCATGTGGAACAGCCAACTGTTTGCGTGAGAGAAACTTTATGGCTTGGTGCCCATGTGTGGGACGCTGGAAACCTAAGACACCAGGACGACACTGATGCTGTTGTTCTTGACACCCAACTCAAGTGGCACTTTCAACGCAGTTTCATTTTTATGCACAGTTTTCACCGTGTGTTTTGACTTGGCACTTAAATGTGCTCTGACAGGATGAATTTAATCACAAGATTCAGTCTTAGTTGAGAAGCGGATCTCCATAACCAAAAAACAACAACATGGAAAACCAATCAATATGATAATCATTCAGTACCAATATAACATAAGACAATTATTACGTTTTTGTAAGGGCTATTGCTCTGGTGGAAAAAAAGTGATATATTAAGAGACAATGTTAGGTTGGTAAATGTAATTAGAAAAGTCTAAAAAGTCTAATAAAGTCAACATGAAATACCATTCAACCCATTATACTTCCATAATGTCATGTAACTGCAAACTTGAAACAGGATATTCAACAAGAAAAGGTGGAGGTTGGGATGTTTTTTTGGACATTTTATCCATTGGGAATTGGATCATAAAAAGTGGGCTGAAAGTGAAAAGTCATGAAAGATCATGAAAAGTAGGCTGTGTTGTAAACCTAAGCAGATCGTAGACTGTTAGTACAATATTGACTCCAATGAGAAAGCAAAAGCAAACTGTGCAACATCTTTCACATCAGATTGTACAACACATCATAGCTTAGACATTAGTCATGACTGACATCTTTGACTAAGTGTTTTACATTGTCAATCCGTGTCACGCATCTCTACAATGATAGCTGCTCACCCGGCATTTGTATTTCTTCTGTTGTAGCTGCCGGTGTTATTGGTTCCTATAGGTTGTCCAGAAAACAAGCCAAATTTAATGGAGAAAGTCAATTTAAATGATGTCCAACAGAGACTCTTGACAATTCTTAAGAATTTTACGATTTGGTGAATTTTTTGTGAATTTTTTGAGTAGGGATGGGTACCGAAACCCGGTATTAGATGAGCCCCGGTGCTAAATTATGAAAGACCGCAGTATCGATAAGCTCTGATGGTACTGGAGAAATGAAGAAAATACACATACTATTTATAATTGCTTTATAGACGTTATATTGCAAATTCTATATTGCCAGCCATTTCTATAAGCAATAATATTAAATCATTTGTTAGACTGTGTTAGCTTATGCGTGTGTGCTTCAAATCCAACCACAACTTGCACATTATAGTACTTTAGGCTTCGTGTGCGAAGGGCTAGACCATCAAATACACATGACAAATATGTCAAAATGACTGTTTGGAGAGTATTCACTTAAACACAGTTTATGTCTTAAATGAGCGTTAATAGTTATAAATATGTATATTATCAGACCTGCATTCAGTCTTAAAGGGCAGTGTCTAATAAATTGTGACGATTGTGCCATTAATGTGAATCAAACAACAAAAGAGAAAGATACTCAATAAATAGGTATTTTACATTTTCAGATTATAAAGCAATGTTAATTATGTTCTTAATTTTTCTTTTTATTATAAAAAAAAAACAACAAAAAGAACTGATAAGAATACCGTTAAAGTACCGGATTAATAAGCAGTATCGGTAAGAGTAGTAGTACTGTTAAAACTTTAATGATACCCATCCCTACCCGTGAGGGTTAGGTCTGAGGTGGATCTCCATAAGGAGTTTATATACAAATCTTGCATTTTCATACAAGTTCGACTGCACAAATTGATAAAAAAATGGCCAACTAGTGCAATACTTATGAATTCTCATTAGATCGGGTTGGAAAGTCACACTAAGCGAAGACACTAATTTTTTTATGATTTGTTTCAGACAGCAAAATTGTACAGGATGCACACACTGGAAAAATCCTGAAACACTGTCTTGCTTGAATCAAATAATCCATTAAATCAATTGACTTTATCAGTCAAACACGTTTATTCTTTAGAACAACTCAAAGGCTCAAAGTGCCTGAAGTGAAGTATATCTATGTATACAACACTATCACCCAACAGCATGCCACTGTTTTGAATGGGAGAAACCCCTGCAATGGCAACATCGTCAGTTGTGCTCAGTGGAGATACTTCTACTGATTCAGCTCTGGAAGAACCTGCTGTATCACAGTGCTAACACAGAAACTGGCACCTGGGGCCCTGCAACTAGCTTATCTTAATTATCATATCAGCTGTCCTTCAATTAGGGTTTACTTTAATGGATGCATCCATTGCATTCATGCACATGCGCCAAAACACAGACTAATGTAAATTATTGACAACTCGCGGCAAGGCAATTACAACATAATTACAGCTTTTGTGATTCAAATGACAAAACTTGTAAATGGGGCCTGTAACCTGAAACTAATTATTTTCTCCCCCTTCCAGACACTTTTGCCTACCTACTGTACTGGCTCTCATTTCCCTTTTCTCATATGTTAGATCGGTTAAAAGGCCGTCCAGACATAACAGAACAGGTAAGAAGAGGCACAGGAATGTGCAAACAGCCTCTTCCTTCTATCTCGGTCTGTCTTGTGCAACCTTTTCACGTTCTTTGTCATGACAGACAGCTGCAATCATTCCCATTGTGTGTCGTGCAACATCAGACTCAAAATGCCAGAGATCCGCCTCTGAGCTTCACCTTTCACAGGGCGAGGATTCTTTGATGCCAGTTAGGATACGGAAATGGTACAGAATATTCCCTCTTAATCGTACATGTGGCTGTAAGGCTTTAAGCTGCGGTGGGTTTGCACCAGCATTTTACTAGAGTATTTTATGTGCTAAGCTTTGGTATGAATTATGGCAAATTTTATGGCTATAAACTATATAACACATTCTGAGCTCTTGCCTGATCTAATTTAGGCCTCTAATAATTTTCATATGTCTTCAGAATGTCTGCCAGCACAGTGCTCTGTTTGTAAATCTGACCTCTTAAACCATAGTACATGCAGTCATTTGTTAATATGGCATAAACTCTGGACCAGTTTGCAGACTGGCCAAAAGAGACGCCCACTGAGACATGTTCGTCCAAAGTGACTAATCAGAGTTTGTTTCATTTTTCTGTGCACAATAATAAATGGGTGTGGATTTGAATTCAAATAATTACACTGCAGTGTCAGTTCAAGACTGTACAGAAAACAATGAATTAACAGAAACAGAACAAAATGAATTTTCCTATAAATCAATATGAATCATATGAAAATGCTAACTATGATTCACAGTGATCTATTTAACAAACAAATTACATAATGATAACTGGGCATTCCTGAAGCTCAAAAGTAGAATATGGCACAGCAACAGCATGCGATTTCGATTCCCAGGGAATGCATGTGTACCTTGAAACTATAGACCTCCCAAATGCATAAATGTAATTGTAATTTGCACTGGTTGCTGGTATATTATTTTTTAGCTGTTATACACAGTCCACTTGTCAACACACGTCAATAGTCAATAATTTACAGTCCAAATAAATATATAAATAAGATGTTACCCATTTTACACAAATTCTTTTTTTTATTGTAGCTCCATTTTATTGTAACATCAGTATTACTTTTACTTTTATGTGTTGTTGAATGACTTAACAGATTAAAAAATATAATTTGACTGCAGAAATTTTCTAAGCCTTCATCTCATATTCTATTATGAAGGTGACAATCATGGTGAGTGCTTGGTGCCAGTCGCATTATCCACTCTTTGTGACGTGCAGAATACTGTATAGTCACACAGACATCATAGAGCTTTAAGAACTGGCTCTCTTAACTACCACCCACAAACTCATGAGAAAAATAAGACCTTTAGAACGAGCCACAGTCAGCGGCGGCCTACACAAACATGATGCAGAAGGGGGAAAAAAACCCTGGAAGAATGTGAAGGTGTTGGTGGTTGACGCCACTCTAAGCCAGTGTGGCTCAGGTGAGCATAGTGCTCTCGCAGGCCTGTTGTCTGGGCTTGGCTCGTCACACTCATGAGAACCTCCCATCGTGCCTTCAGGGCCTTCTCTGCACGGCAACAGGTATGCGTGTTGACACATGCTGAATCCCTCTCTTTTCTTCTGTTTTTTTTCTGCTCAAAGTTCTCGTGAGCATCGCGTAACGCCCTGTCTAAACCGCAGACATCAGAAAAACCACCTGAGCGAAGCTGTGACTTGTTTGATTGCACAGGCTCACACCCTGGTCTCTCCCACTTCACCCCCTTCCCATTCCCAACCAGCCCCATCCCAAAAACACACACGTAAACACACACATGCACAGCTCTAATGGCATCAGCGATGCCACCTGTCCATCAAGGTGCACTCCCCTGAGGCCTGATCCGGCCTGGGCTGCTGCCATGCGCTGGGAGAGAAGACATGCTGATAGATGGGGGAGGAGGTGGATTCCAGCGGCAGGTGAAGGAGGTGCCACCTTTGATCTGTTTCAAGTGTAGAGCGAGCAGGAAGAAAGAAAAAAAAACAAGTGACAACGCACATCTCAAAGGTCAGACACTTTGTCATCATGTCAAGTGGTTGAGAAGCGATCCGTTGCCCTCTAAATATGGTGGCCTTATGAGATGCATTTGACTGTTATTGCATGATATACAGCAGGGTTTCCCAAACGGGGGGTTTGCACAGTATATTAATTATATTGAATATAAAATTTAAATAAATAAATGGGGCTTGCATGATGGTCGCGATATAGCTTAGTGTGATTATAAAATTGAATGGTGTACTCTGATGTGATGCATGTTTCAAAGTGAATCGCAAAAAGCATTTCATTATTATAATTAGGGCTGCAACAACTAATTGATAAAATAAATTATTATCAACAATGAAAATAATCGATAACAAATTGGATTACCAATTACTCACGTCTGCGTGCGGTGCCCAGTAAACCATCAGCCAGTCACATCGCTTTACAGTAGTGAATACTGAATAACCCATTTATATGGACAAAACACATGTAAAATAGCAGAGGACACAGAGTGAGCTGCTGCGGGAAAGGTACGTGATGTAACATGAGAATGCTTTATATTTAAGCGCTTCAAACAAAAGCATAAGCATTTACCGCGTCTTGCCCTGTCGTGCTTTGACAGATGCGTGTGATGTTGAATGCCTCTGACATGTTTACTCACCGCATAACTTACATTTTAAGGTTATATCCTTATCTGTAACTGTTAGATTGTCCCGCAATTTATTATTTATTATTTACAATTTATTATTTCCTTTTTGCATATTCTGACAACAAGCATCTTGTTAAACTTCACTGACTTAACTGAAAGCGTCAAACAGACGGAGAGCAGTCAAAACAGGAGCAATTTTTTTTGTTAGAAATGAAGTGTAGTTTTAAAATAAAACAAGTAATCATATGTTCAGACGAGTGAATGTGTGTGTTCTTCATGTCTCGTACAAGTTAATATTTTTATAACATAGAGGCCTACCTGGTTCTAAACCGGATCGAACTTCCAAGCAATCAACATGCCGCATAAGCTTCATTCGGATTCCAGTATTATGAATGCATGGATGAACTTTATTTTTAGTGAAGATCCAGCTCAGGTGGGGAAGACATTGCGCGTTTGTTCCTTAATTTCTGATCATGGATTCGTTTGTAAACAAGAGACTGGATTTGCAGACAGGATGAGATTACATGAATGAATGAAGCAACACACTATAATGTGAGTAAAAATGTTTTTTATATGTGATAGTATTGCATTGATACAGATCGTTTGATACAGATCAAAGTCAAAGTCAGCTTTATTGTCAATTCTGCCATACGTACAGTACATACATACAGAGAATTGAAATTCTATGACTCTCAGACCCTAGGTGCCTAACAACAACAAAACAATAACAATAACAACAAAAGTTTAACAGTAACAACAACAGAAGAAAGATTAAAAAAAGATGGATAAAGTGAATTATAGAGGTAAAGTGGTGATGGCAAATAGTGCAAACAATGGTAACAATAGTGCAATTTCAGTGCAGGTATAAAATAAAATTATAGAGTGTAAAAAAAAAGAGTCTGTAGAGTCTGTGTGCAAAAAGAGTCTGTGTGCAAAAAAAGAGTCTGTAAGAGGGGAGACCAATTCCTCAGAGAGACAATATAATGAGGTAGATGAAGGGAGGAGGGGGGGGGGATTCCCAGATCAGGTGCGTGGGGCAGAAGAGGGAGGGTCGGCAGAGTCGGGAGGGAGTTCAATGCCCTGACAGCTTGGGGAATGAAGCTGTCCTTCAGTCTGCTGGTCCTTGAAGAGGCTGGCAGCGATGGAGGCTGGGTGGGGTCTCTCGCAATGATGAGGGCTTTGCGGGAGAGGCGGGAGTTATAAATGTCCTGGAGGGTGGGATAGAGACACCAACGTTCTTCTCAGCTGCTCTCACTATGCGCTGAAGTGCTTTACGGCAGGATGCGTTGCAGGCGCCGTACCACACAGTGATGCAGCTGGTCAGAATGCTCTCTATGGTGCCTCTGTAGAAGGTGCGCATGATGGGGGCTGGGGCTCCGGCTCTTCTCAGCTTGCGGGAGAAAGTAGAGTCGCTGCTGTGCTTTCTTGGTCAGTGCTGTGGTGTTGGCAGTCCAGGAGAGGTCCTCTGTGATATGCACACCCAGAAATTTGGTGCTCCTCACCCTTTCCACGGTCACACCATTGATGGTCAGAGGAGCGTGCTGGGTGTGCATTCTCTGAAGTCAACAACAATCTCCTTCGTCTTCTCCACGTTCAGAGAGAGATTGTTGTCGCCACACCACCTGGCTAGGCGGCTCACCTCGCTCCTGAAGTTTGTCTCATCATCGTTGCTAATGAGACCAACTCACGGTCGTGTCGTCCGCAAACTTGATGAAGAGATTGCTGTTGTGTATGGGTGTGCAGTCATGTGTCAGCAGAGTGAAAAGGAGGGAGCTCAACACACATCCCTGAGGGGCTCCAGTGTTCACGATGATGGAGCTGGATGAGTTACTGCCAACCCGAACTGCCTGAGGTCTTCCCGTCAGGAAGTCCAGCAACCAGTTGCACATCGATGTGCTGAGTCCCAGCTGTGACAGTTTTTGAGTGAGCTGTAGAGGGATGATTGTATTGAATGCTGAACTAAAGTCTATGAACAGCATTCTGACATAAGTGTCTTTATTTTCCAGGTGAGTGAGTGCTGAATGGACGGTGGTGGCGATGGCGTCATCGGTCGAGCGTTTAGACCGATATGCAAATTGGTAGGGGTCCAGGGAGGGGGGGAGGACAGACTTAATGTGGTGCATGACTAGCCGCTCAAAGCACTTCATAAGGATGGGGGTAAATGCGACTGGACGGTAGTAGCAGGATGGAGATGATTTCTTAGGGACTGGAATGATGGTGGTTGCTTTGAAGCATGTGGGGACGACAGCTTGACTCAGTGAGATGTTGAAGATGTCTGTGAAGACATCAGTGAGTTCCTCTGCACAGTCTCTCAATACACGTCCAGGAATGTTGTCAGGACCTGGAGCTTTGCGTGCGTTGACCCTGCTGAGGGATCTTCTCACGCTGTCCCTGGGCAGTGACAACATCAGGTCATCGGGAGGAGGTGGTGACTTCTGTGCAGTGGTGCTGTTGTGAGCTTCAAAGCGAGCAAAGAAAGTGTTCAGCTCATTCAGCAGGGGGGTGGAGCTGTCACATGTCCGTGCAGGGGGCTTATAATCTGTCTGAGTGGTCTGAATACCCTGCCACAGGATCCTTGTGTCTCTGCTGTCGCTGAAACGATGGGCTATCCTCCTGGAGTACTGTCTCTTAGCCTTCCTGATGCCGCGTGACAGGTTGGCCCTTGCTGTCCTCAGGCCCACCTCATCTCCAGCTCTGAAGGCAGCGTTACGCGTCTTCAGAAGTCTGTAGACATTTCCTGTCAGCCACGGTTTTTGGTTGGGCCAGATGGTGATGGTCTTTGTGACTGTTACATCCTCAATGCACTTGGTGATATAAGAAGTAACAGTCTCTGAGTACTCCTGGATGTCTGTGGAGTTGTGGTAGGTTGCAGCCTGTTTAAACATGTCCCAGTCAGTGGTGTCGAAGCAGTCTTGAAGAGCCTCTGATGACCCTTCAGGCCAGACTTGAATCTGCTTCTGGACTGGTTTGGTGGCTTTCACAAGTGGTCTGTATGCTGGCATTAACATAACAGTGATGTGATCTGAAGCACCCAGGTGGGGGAGGGGAAGGGCTGTAAGCTCCTCTCTGTGTAGTGTACACAAAGTCCAGAGTGTTTTTACCACGTGTTGGGAAGTTAATGTGCTGATGAATTTTTGGAAGCACACTCTTTAAGTCTGCATGGTTGAAATCTCCAGCCTAGATGAGAAAAAGCATCTGGGTGGGCTGTCTGCTGATCACTGATGTGTTTATAAAGATTATTTAGTGCCTCACTCCTGTTGTTGTTGGAGCTGGGGGGATGTATACAGCAACAAGTATAATAGCTGAATATTCCATGCAGTAGATAAAATGGCCGACATTTAATAATCATAAACTCCACCAGGGGTGAGCAGTGTTTGCAGACCACAACAGCATCGCGGCACCACGCATCATTGGTGTAAACACAGAGTCCGCGCGCCGCGGTCTTACCTCCTCGACGAGCACTCTGTCCGCCCGATGGCATGTGCGCTGATCGAGCTGAATGGCGCGGTCCGGGCGCTGTTGTTGAGCCATGTTTCCGTGAACACAAAAACACAACAGTCTCTTACAGTCTTCCGAGTAGAGCAAAGAAGACGAAGATCATCCAGTTTATTGTCCAACGAGTATCGTTAGCGAGAATGATGGTGGGGATAGCCGGCTTGTGTGGTTTAGCCGCTAGCCTGACACGGATACCTCCGCTTCCCCTCTTCTGTTTCCTCTCACCCCGCCGCCTCCACTGTGGGAGAGGTGCAGTAGTGGGGGACGGTGATGGGGTGAGGCCCGGAGAAGGCCATGATCCCGCAGATCTTGAGCGAGCGCTGATCTTGGATTGAAGACTGTAGTTTTTCCAACCTCGAGCAGAAACTCACGTCTGTAGCTGAGTTTGCAGATGAGCGGACGCGACAGGGCGTACAAAAACACTGTGATTTACACGACGAAAAACACAAAAACACCGGCCCGTCGGGAGAGAGAGAATCCGCAGCGTGTGCACGCGCCGCCATCTTAAAAAAGTTAAAAAAGTTATCAAAGATCTATTGATTATGTGTACATGTCTAACTGAACATACCTTAGCACGCTGTCAAAGGAGAATCCTTTATTTATGGTTTTGTTGGTTCACTGCGATTCGGGATCAGACTCAGACATGTATGAGCCAGGGCTCACAAAGCCCATCATCCCGGGGTGTTTTCCAGACGGGCTACCAAAATGTAAGCCCGGCCTGCCGACGGGCTATCTTAAATAGTGAAATAACATTCCTTTCTTGACGTGCGTTGTTCACTCTCTTGACTTGATATTTGAAGGAAAAATACAATCGCAGAAGTTTTGATCATGCTGTCTGCAACGTACTTGGCATGTGTGTTTGTTTGATAGAGACTCTTTGCAAGCCCTGTGGGACGAATCATTCCGGTTGCCGTTTCCCCACATGCTTTCAAAACAATTCCCACATGTACTGACAGGGGAGCTGGAGCTCATTATAATATGCAAATCTTATCCAATCTTAGCCGTGGGCATTTACTTCCAAGTCTTCAGTGCAACACGCCCATAAAAACAGAGCGTTCAGGAGAGAGCCTCAAAACCAGGGTAGAAAATAGCCTATTACTTTTACTCATTCATTATGATGTTTTTGAATGTAAAAACCACGCAAACGTCATAAGTTGACCTCAAAAAACAGTATAAAAAAATTAAAAAGCCAGTTCATGACACCTTTAAATATAATTTAAATTCAGAGTGATCACGCAGATAGCTTAATTAGCCAGTACAACATGACCAGCTAACATCAATTTACTAATCATAGTATCATAAGTACTAGTCAGGTAAAATCACTCTATCATTCTGATTGGATTATACAAGCAGAGTGGCTTGCATAAAAAGGAGGGAAGAAGTTCTTTCAATCATAGCATTCTTGTATTAGTGTAGCGTAGGCAATTAAGAGCTGCGCATGTAAAATTCACTCATTCATTGACGTCCTTGTTAGGGTGCCCACCTCCCACGCCAGAGACCCTGGTTCGAATCCCACTCGGAGTGGGATGAGTAAGACTGATTACATTAGCAATGGTTACCTCTGAAAAGGACATGCAGCCATTATTG
This sequence comes from Paracanthobrama guichenoti, assembly GCA_018749465.1. Lineage (NCBI taxonomy): Eukaryota > Metazoa > Chordata > Actinopteri > Cypriniformes > Gobionidae > Paracanthobrama > Paracanthobrama guichenoti. Next base: position 8,950,392 of record CM031954.1, read on the forward strand.
CTTTGCATCAATAGGGCCTCATATGCTAGGAAAGAATTACTGTAAAGAATATTGCACATGAAAGAGCCAATTACTCAATCATAAAGAGCTTCAAGGAGATTCAAGATTCAAGATTCAAGAGTTTTATTTGTCACATACACAGTTATATACAGAATATACAACCGGCAGTGAAATGTAAACAGGTCCGCTCCATGGACAGTGCAAATTCACAGTTAAAAACACAAGGAAGAAATTATAATAGAAATAGGATATAAAAAAAAGTACTATCTATATATATATATGTCTATATCTGTAGAATTATAAATAATCAAGTCAAGAGAAAAAAAGGTAACAAATAAGGATAAAGTGGAATAAAATAAGTGAAATAAACTGTGCAGTGAGTAAACTGTAGACTTATAAATATGTGGTTAACAAATGTATAAGAGTATAATGTGCAAACAGGTTTATGACAGGTTGTTACACAGTAACAACGAGAACAGAAAGTGCAGTGCAATGTCAGTGTATCGATGTTTTATCCTGGTGAAGTCACGTGATGTTAAGTGACTGAGTTCAGGAGTCTGATGGCCTGGGGAAGAAGCTCCTCCTGAGTCTCTCAGTTTTGGCCATCAGGCCAGAAGCGCTTACCAGATGGTAGCAGCGTGAAATGAGGGTTTGCAGGGTGATTAGAGTCCTTGATGATCTTGGTAGCTCTACCTTTGCAGCGTTTGTGTAGGCGTCCTGCAGAGAGCGGGAGAGCTGACCCTGAGATACGCTCGGATAAGCGCACTACTCTTTGCAGGGCTTTGCGGTCATGACTGGTGCTGTTCCCATAACGCTGTGATGCACTGAGTTAAAACAAAATAGAAAGAGGAGCTGTTGAATTTCCTCAGCTGGGCGCAGGTGACAGACCTGTGTCTGAATGTGAGCAGTCCAGGTCAGGTCCTCGGAGAGTTTACTCCCAGGTACTTGAAGCTGCACTCTCTCTACTGGTGACTGATCATGAGGGGGGAGTATGTCCGTTGCTGTCTCTTCCTGAAGTCCACAATCATTTCTTTGGACTTGAAGGTTCAACTGCGGTGAAGAAGGCTTCATGTCCCAAAGTGTCTCCAGCAAGCGCCAGGACTGTCTCCTCCTGAGGTGTCAGTTATGGAATCGTGTCACCACTAGTGCAGAGCTTGCGCTATATTGACAACAGGGGGGTGTGAGTGCATCTGCATGCACAGTAAGGCCAAGACTTTCGGCAAAGGAAGGGCAGCAAAGAAGCCACTTCTCTCTGAGGAAAACATCGAGGAGAGACTGAAATTCTGCCAGAAGTACAAGGATTGGATTGGGCAGCAATCTGTTATTTTCTGATATGCACTGTTTGGGACATCTGGAAAATTGATTGTCTGGTGAAGAAAAGGTGAACACTACCATGAGTCCTGTGTTGTGCCAACAGTGAAGAATCCTGAGACCATCCAGGTGTGGACTGCTATTCATTCAAGGGTCTGGGCTCTCTCACAATTCTACACACAAAAAAACTTCCATCCATAAAGAATGGTATCAAAACATCCTGCAAAAGCAACTTCTCCCAACGATCCAGGTGCAATTTGGTGATGATCCATGCATTTTTTTCAGCATGATGGAGCACTATGTCACAAGGCAAGAGTGATAATGAAGTGGTTTGGAGATCATTACGTTCAAATTTTGGATCTGTGGCCAGACAACTCCCCAGATCTTAATCCCACAGATAACCTGTGGTCAATGCTCAAAAGGCAAGTGGACAAGCAGAAGTGCAAGAATGGATAGCTGATATCCAGCATGCCAGAGTGAATTGTAAAGGTAATAAAGGAGGTTCAATACTGTAATATATATACTTTGCATATATTGGCTGTACCCTTTAAATCATATGAAATGCTTATCATTGTTTTCCAGTAAACTATATCAGACTATATCTAAACTTGAAATTCCAAAAGATTTTTCAATTTAGAAACAAATCTACCATGTTTTCTTTCTGTTCTAAAACTATGATGCGGTGCCTTCAAACAATGTGTGACACTTATCTTGACTGGCAGATATTAAAATAATTTGTTATGCTGCTATGGCAACCATATCTGAGAAGAAAGATGAGCAAACAAAGTTGTAAGTATCATGTGATGAAATATTAGCATTGCAAAAGAGCCAAAAAGCAAATAGTCCCAGTTGCTAAGCCAACACTTCACCATTAGTAGGTTACAGACTGCTGAGACATAAACACATGTTACACAATGTACGTCTCACAAACAGAAAGTGATATCAAAAGCAACCTGACTCTCCATTAAGCCTTTGTCAGACTCCCAATATAGTTGTTCTGTATATCGGTTTCAGATAATGTAGGAATAAGGAAGAACATTACCATTACATGGAAATATAGTTAGACTGCTGAAGCTTTCCTTGAGTGTTACAGGATACATGTTTTATTACCTGAAGCTCAAGGAAATTAAAGTCATGATCATTTTACCACAAGGCAATAGAGCTCAGTGGTGTTCATTTGTAGGCTAGAACAATTCACTTTCCTCTGTTATTTTGAAAGGGGTTGTATAATATCGGGTTTCAAATTTTTTAAAGTAAAATAAGATCTTTTGTTAACATTACTTAAAGAAACAAATTACACACAGTCAAACCTCAAGCATATAGTATAGAAGCCCATTTCCACACAGAATAAAAAAAAAAACATAATTTTGTACGGTAAGGTAAGTTTTAAATAAGAAAATATGAAGTCACACTGCAAGTTATAAAGTCGCAATTACGACAAAAAGATATTGAAATCACTGTGAAATCAAAAGTGACAACAGGGATGTCATTAGGCCTATTTTAGGGGCGTTGAAGCTACCCCCAAATGTTCCTAAGCTCCCCTAAATGATAATAAGAATAATAACAATTTGATTTATCAATAACCATTCATATTTAGATGCAACAAATTATATATATCCAGCTACAAAAATAGCTGAAAAGTAGGAAGTTAGATAGAAGTACAAAGAGTCGTTGTGCTATCAAGATGATGCACCACACCGTCTCGTTGCATTGGTGTGAACTGTGGCAGCTTTCAGAGCGTTGCAGACCGGAGTGCTGCTGCAAGTAACTGCCCTTACGAAAAATAACCATGGTTTTATTGTAGTAAAAGTGTAGTAACCATGGTTTTTTGGCTAATTGATTACCATTTTTATAACCACAGTTTTACCACAAATACCATGGTTAAACTATGGTTAGAGTAGCAAAACCATGGTTAATTTGTGGTTACCATGGTTTAACTACAATAACCATGTTTTTTGGTTTTATTTGTAGTAAAACCATGGTTCATTTTTGTAAGGTGGGGGATTCATCTCGTCTCGTTGTTACTCTAGTTTGGTCTGAACTCACTATGCACCCTCCCGCCCACACCGATACACACCGATACACACGCTAATGGTGAAAGGAAGATTGGTAAGTGTCGTGAATCGTGACACAGAGTGAAATTGTGAGTCGTTTTTAATTACGTGCTTACCTTTAGCTACGTGTTCTTGAGGTAAAGGAAAGGGGATATTTTGGTTTGCTATGGAAAACTGTTGCAAAGATTTTGCAAACGCAAGTTACAAATACCCTGGGGGCTAAGCCCCCCCTGTCTTCCAATCCTAGTGACGTCCCTGAGTGACAATTCTTATTCTTTTATGGATTATTGCAGTGTTTATTATAAACGATTCTTTAAATTCCTGATGGACAAAATTAAGTCCTAAAGCTGTTTCAAGGGGATATCCCTCACAATATAGAAGAAAATATTACCACAATTTCCGTTCCATGCCTTCCTTGTCATTACAAGATAAATAAGTTCCATACAAATGTTTGTTTAGAAACCACTGTGTGCTTCAAAAACATTTAAGTTTCCTACAAGTTGCTACATGTTACAAAGACGACTCATTAAGCACATAAACTCACATCCTTGTGGTAGCTGAAACTTTTTTTTAGCAATTTACATTTCTGAAGCACAGAAAATGAAATGGTAAACTCAAGAATTTCTCTTCAAGTTATGTTCGACACTGACCTTTTTTTTTTCTCCATAAATTGAAAACTACCATAAAAACCCATTTGAAATTCCCCAGGGAACCCTTGGCTCAAAAACGCTAATTCTCTTCTGGGTTTTATGACTACAAACTGAACAGCTCTATATAAAACACAATATGGTCCTTTAAGGACATTTAAAACTTTTACTGGTGAAATTTGGGTCTTCTTTAATCCCAGCTGCAGCTGTGAGTGCAGACGCTAAAGGCAGCACTGAAAGATGTCTGCCTCAAAGGCACTAGTCGGTCCAGTGCAGGCAGCATTGTATCACACACTGTACTCATAAACAAGGCTTTCTTGTATTTCCTGTTGCTTTGCACGCCATCTTCTTGGCTGCCTTAGACGGGCTTGGCTGCAGTGACATAGTTGAGGTGGGAGCGCTGGTGAAGCTGGGACACTGGGCACATGGCCAGCGGAGAGAAGGTGGTTCAGACACCACCCTGGCTTCAGGCACAGCAAAACCGCAGCCCCCTGAAAAAAAACATCAGGATACTGGATACATCAGCCCTCCTCAATGCCCCCAAAACCATCATACAAAACCAAGGCAGGATCCCAAAGTCCAAGACCTACACCCGTCCTCACAGTGCAAACCTGAGGGGTGGCCTCAGCGGCTACAAGTTAATTGTCATAATGTAATAAAAGAAATTCACAACATAAACATTTTTCTTCTAAATAAAATAATAATAAAAAATACTAAATAAATATCTAATAAAATATATTTCTACTATTAGTCAAACATCATTTAAAAAATAGATAAAGGGAAAAAAGTGTGTCCTGCTATTTTCTTTGTACATTTACACAGGCGGTCAAAAGTTAATAAAGTTAACTTTTAAAGTCTCTTCAGCTCACCAAGGCTGAATTTATTTGATGAAAAATACAGTAATATTGTGAAATATTATTACATTTTATAATAACTGTTTTTTAATTTTTATATATTTTAATGTCATTTCTTCCTGTGATCCAAAGCTGTTTTTTCAGCATCATTACTTCAGTCTTCAGTGTCACATGATTTGATTTGGAGCTCAATCATTATTAGTGCTCAATTATTAATATTCTTATTATCAATGTTGAAAAACTGATGCTTTTTTTCAGGATTCTTTGATGAATAGAAAGCTCAAAAGAACAGCATATTTTTATTTGAAATAGAAATCTTTAACATGTGTCTTTAGTGTCACTTGAATCAATTTAATGCATCCTGAAAAGAAAAAAAAAGACCTTACCCCAAACTTTCGAATGGTAATGTATCACAGTTTCCACAAAAATATTAATCAGCACAACTGTTTTCAATATTCTTAAGCACCAAATCAGCATATTAGAATGATTTCTGAAGGGTCGCGTGATGCTGAAAATTCAGCTTTGGCATCACAGGAATAAATTATCCTTTAAAACATATTCAAATAGAAAACATTCATTTTTAAATTGTAATAATATTTCATATTACTGTTTGTAAATTTGTATTTTATCATCAAATAAATGCAGCTTGGTAAGCATAAGAGACTTCTTTCAAAAAATCTTAATTATTCCAAACTTTTGACTGCCAGTGTATTTACTGTTTCTGTTAAAGGGGAGGGTCTAATGCTACTTCATGCATTCTGACTTATTTACACCGTTAAAGAGCTGGGTTCTCATGCTAAACATGGCCAAAGATTCAAAAAACGAGTTGGGCGTATGACAGAGTATTTCTGTGACAAATGCACTCCTTCAGGATTCAAATAAGTCTTTTCGAGTATGGCCCTGTATGATGTCATAAAGTGCGGAATTGCTTGCACGGGCACTTCTCCCGGATATGCGCATGCACACATAAACCAGAACGAGCATCAAATGTCTGTTTTGTAGGAAATCGGAACGTAAGTGCATATAATGTCAACAACACGAACATGTAGTGAATCTAAAGTTATTCAGGGATAATGCCATGATGTATTGTGTGTGTGTGTGTGTGTGTGTGTGTGTGCAATACTACTCTATAGGTACTCAAGATTAACATGAGACTGGCAGAAACTGTGTGTGCTGATCGGCCATTTTCACATGCTATAACTACAGGTGTGTACCCAGTTTTACAAGTATATTTTGTTGGTGTAAAACATGCTTGTAAAGCAGATTCTTGTAAAACAAGTCTTCAATCTGTAGTGCGTGAGGTTTAAATAGTCGTAAACAGGGCCTAGTAAAGAATTATTTACTATAAATAAACAGCATAGCAAATCATACAAAATAGGCCTTTCATATCAAACTGTTATGATTTTCTTTCTTCTGTAGAATACAAAAGAATAAGACAGTACAGGATTTAACTCCTTTCTATGCAACTACAGTGAATGTGGCCGGGTTTCAAACTTCAAACACGGGAACAAAAGAATCACAGTACTCAAGTCTATACAACATAGTCTTCTGAAGCAATATGACAGCTTTGTGTAAAGAACAGCAAGCACATCTTCACAGTGTTACAATGAAGTGTTGAATGAAGTGTTCATAAAGCATGCCTGTTCATCAAACATGTCTGATTAATTAGTTCATGATTTGAGGTGATTTGGTTCTTGAGTTCAACTCACTCATTCGGTTAACATCACACTGGAGATGACAGCTTATCTGTGAAAAGCAACTTACATTTCGGGATGTTCTTCACACAAAGTTATCGTACGACTTGGAACATAGTACATGGCTCATATCAGGGATTTTCCTGCATTTACATTTTTTTGCCGGCCGCCAAAACAAATTTTTGTCCTGCCAAAGTCTTATTCGATCAGTTATTGTGATTTATGAGTGATGTAGATGACTGCTGCACTTGTGATAGGGCGCATGTTAACTGAGTGACAACGAGCAGAGAGCTCCTCCCCCGCGAGCGCGCACTCTCTCTCTGTCTTCAAAATAAGCACTGTCTTAGCTTTCTCATATTTCACAAATTAATCAAAATAAATGTTTTCCCTTGAATTACCGCTGGGTGTGAACTACGCTCAAAAAACTTTGACTCTTCTCTGAACAGCTGACATAAAACATACTTTCAATAAACGAGAAAAAATTATATTCAATTATGAAGTGATTTCTGTGTTGACAAATCTTTCGCGATGTTCTAACAGACAGGATTTGCACACAACGCGGCTGTTAATGTCCGATTCGCGACCTAATGACTCCTTTGAACGGAATAATTTTAACGACTGGTTAAAATAACTGATCTGTCCAACAATGAACTCACAAATAAGTTTAATAATTTACTCAGGACACCTCTGAAATGAGAACACAAGTGTGCTCACACCATTTAGTAAGTTAGTAAGAATTAGTCTTAATAAGCGTAGACTAACATCTACGCTAATGTTAGTCTCTCTGTTTATCCCGAAGTTTACTGCAGTCAGCCGGATCCGGGCCGTATCCAGATCAGATGGTGGACCTGCGCCTGGACACGACCAACGCATCCCTGAAGTGTCAATTAAACTCCCCCCGTAAATGCTGCATCGACACGACATCCTCATTAAACCCGTCTCCGGCGTGACGACTCCAATCTTTCAAATAATCTTACAAATATCTATTTACCTAATATGACTTAAGACCTGCAATGTTGCCAGAATTATAATCATACACTGTTTGTTCGTCGGCCAGAGGAGAACTGGCACCCCGACTGAGCCTGGTTTCTCCCAAGGTTTTTTTCTCCATTCTGACCCTGAAGGAGTTTTGGTTCCTTGCCACCGTTGCCTCTGGCTTTTGGCTTGCTCAGTTGGGGACACCTAAATTACCGATCTGCCCACATTCCTGTTAACAATGTGAAGCTGCTTTGAAACAATTGGACTTGTAAAAAGCGCTATATAAATAAAGGTGATTTGGTTTGATTTGATTTAATCCACAGTATTTTCAGGTTATTTATATTGACAATGTGTAGTAAAATATATAAAATCATTTAGTTTAGTCTGGAGTGAGGTGAAACCAGAACAAAGTTGTTGTTAGCTAGCTGATAATTTTATTAAATTGTATAAAATTTGAAAATTAGGCTATTTGTTATTTTTTATGCTACTTTTTAATATTTATATGATTATATACCAAAACAATCATCAGTAAATAGTGTAAAAAATGAGAACAAAAGAAACAAACATTAAGGTAAGAGATTATACATAATATAATATATATCAAAATAAGATAAGCAAAAATTACAAACTATTTCTTTGCATTTATTTTATTCATTATTTATCATTCATTATTATTGTCTCAATGAATTAAAGGGGTCATGACATGAGAAATCAAATTTGCCTTGATCTTTTGGCATGTAAGATCCAGCAAGTTTCAGAGCTTCAGAGCGTCCACCTCATTATAAACAAAGCATTCATTGAATCAAGCTCCAAAAACGGCTCGTTTCGATAATGCAGGATCTGTGACGTCACACAGGCAAATATATTTGCATATGACTGCCTCCAGAGCAAGACACTGACGAATAGTTATACATCATCACACCATAGGCCACGCCCACTGGCATTCGGTCACTTATTGGCTGACATTTGCCTACACCAGATACAAGCATCATGTTACGTCAAAAGCAAATAGAACCCATTATAAACACCGACGCTGTCTACACTGGATACAGTTGAGTTTACAGATGCGCATTCAGTTTCTGACCTGCTCAATGCACTTGAGTCTGCCGACAACAGGACAAATGGAAGAGTGAAAGAACGCTTGCTTTGACAGGTCAATTTAAACTCGTTTGTGCCTCTGTACAGACTTCAGAAGGATCCCAGCATCGGAAACAAGTGGATGGTTTATTTAAAATGGAATGCAGGTGTAACGGAGGCCAGCCAGTAGTTGCTGTGTGAGTAAACCTCACTCCTCTGATCTCAAGAGATGCTCTAGCGACTGACGCTAGAGGTTGCGGCCTTTGGCCTCCTTGTTAGAGCGTCCGACTCTCATCCGGCGGACCCGCGTTCAAGTCTAACCGTGGCATTCTACACGTTCAATAGCAATTGAGACTGCTTCAGAGCGGTTCAATCAATGAATAGCTCACATTTATAATAGGTAATTGTTTATGACCTAATGCTGATGAATAATTTACCTTACGATGTTTATGTAATAATATGTTTTAGGCGGTTGTAACGATGCATATTTTATCTCCCTCATCTGAACTTGAAAGAGACACCTGCAACTGCAGTAGGAGCAGACATTTCAAAATAAGAGTCAATGTGTATTTCGAGCTTGTTTATAATTAAAAGTCACGCATTATATATAAGTTTTTGGTTACACAAACTATTTAATTTCATTCCCATTTAATTCATAGTCAGGAGGAAAGACTAAGTATTTGACATTATTAATTGGTATCAGGGTTATAATAGTTAATTAAAACCATTAAAAAATATTAATGACTTAATAACTGAAATAAAAAAATAAACTTATTTGAAGCTTTAGCTTAACCTGACATACACTCACCTAAAGGATTATTAGGAACTCCTGTTCAGAATGAGAACATGGATCCATCATGCCTTGTTACCACTGTGCAGGCTGGTGGTGGTGGTGTAATGGTGTGGGGGGTGTTTTCTTGGCACACTTTAGGCCCCTTAGTGCCAGTTGGGCATCGTTTAAATGCCACGGCCTACCTGAGCATTGTTTCTGACCATGTCCATCCCTTTATGACCACCATGTACCCATTCTCTGATGGCTACTTCCAGCAGGATAATGCACCATGTCACAAAGCTCGAATCATTTCAAATTGGTTTCTTGAACATGACAATGAGTTCACTGTACTAAAATGGCCCCCACAGTCACCAGATCTCAACCCAATAGAGCATCTTTGGGATGTGGTGGAACGGGAGCTTCGTGCCCTGGATGTGCATCCCACAAATCTCCATCAACTGCAAGATGCTATCCTATCAATATGGGCCAACATTTCTAAAGAATGCTTTCAGCACCTTGTTGAATCAATGCCACGTAGAATTAAGGCAGTTCTGAAGGCGAAAGGGGGTCAAACACAGTATTAGTATGGTGTTCCTAATAATACTTTAGATGAGTGTACTTAAACTATATAGATGTTTTTAAAAAAACAAAAAAAGTGAGTTGAGCTCTCTTTTGGGTATTTTTGTACTTGAACGGTCAAAAACACAATTAGTATTCAAGTAACAGTCGGTTATGTAATGCTTAAATGCTCAATGAATGCATTACAACTCATTAGATTTGCTAATGCTGTCATAGCAACAGCCACTGCTATTTTCTTACAAGAGTACCCTTCTGAACCAGGGAAAATAATTATTTAAATATTAAATAATAAAAAAATTAATATGAAAGTAATAATTTATAATGTTTTGTAGTCTATCATAATATAGACAGCCAGTTTTACTCATTGAGAGATTTACTTGTGAGGGAATATTTATCTAATAATATTATTGGAGTCTTACACACATGTGTACAATTCACACAGCACAATTTTAGCCCTGATTTTTGAATCGCGACAAATGCCTGAAATCATAGGCAAATCAGTGCTCAATCACGCAAGTGATAATCACGCAGTGTGAATTATCTAAGGCATGATACAAGAGAATTGCAGACGAGTTGTCGACAACAGTGAGATATTTGGCATGCTAAATATCTGGACCTGTCTGCAATTCAAAATCCTGCTGTGTGAAATGTGTTTTGACTGAAAATGTAATCTGCGATGACTAACAGCCAATGAGTGAACGAGATACAGGGCAGCAGGAAGTTCGGGGAGGAGTTATAGACCAGAATATCAGTATTTTAATAGCAACAGAAATAAAGCACAAACAGTTGCTTGGCCAACCTCAACAGCAGCACATTGCAAAATTATTTATTTACCTCCAACTCTCTTTGCAGAACACAATCCTTGCTCCCCGCGTCTCCCCAAACATTTCCTCCTACATATTTTTTATTTTATTTTACTCCTTTTCGCTGCAAATCAGTGCACAGACAATTTGGATCACAAACTTTCTGCAGGCCAAGGCTGTAACCATGTCTTGAACATTTGGGGGGACAAATCTTTTTATTCTTTTTTATAAAGCATAAAGAAAAAGAACAGTGAATGAAATTTTAGGTCTAATTATAGATGGGAAATAATCCTTTTGGAACTATTTGCAAACAATATTTGCATCAAATATATTATTAGTCCCGAGATTCTTCGCATTAGTGAATAAATACAAAGATCTGCGGACATCATTCAAATTCCACCGTGGTCTGGTGGTAGAATGTTTGTAAACCGTGTCAGAGGTTCCAGGTTTTAATTCGCCCTCATATGGTTTTTTTCTTTTTCCTTTCTTCTTCATTAAAATCAAACATGTTCATCAATATACAGTACAATAATACAGTATATTAGGAGCAGGGACACGTTTGTGTGCATTTTGTTTTGTGATTTCACTGGAAAGAATAAAGTCTCTCTCCTCAATGGCATTAAGCGATAGATTGATGCGCTCGTCTGTGTGTGAAGATTGTGCACGAGCACAAGCCAAAAGAGAACGTAAACTCCACCTACTTTGATTTGATTGGCCATCTCAATCATTCTGACTTTGACGAACGCTGTTAGACCACTGAGGCATTCCAGACAAAAAATTTAACTTTTAAACCTTTTTGTCATACACAGCGCTGCATGCAATGAAGTGCAGCAGAGCAGTGCAAGAATTTCTGTGCAATTTGCAATTTGGCCATTTCTAATTATTGGGGACTGTAGGCTATATGGTGTTTACGGACAAATCATTTCAGACAGACTGAGGGTCAGACTGAGAGTTGATAATTATATATATATATATATATATATATTATACTTTACAATAAGTTTTCATTAGTCAACTACTTTAGTTAACCTGGTTAACCAACACTTCTACAGTATTTATTACATTATTATGAATTAGCATGAGCTTTTCATTTTAAAGGACAATGCAAATGTATTGCTCATTGTTAGTTCTTGTTAGTTAATGACATTATTAAATAAGTAATGTTAACAAATGAAAGCTTATTGTAAACCATTATAAAAAAGTTGTACTTTTGGGAATCCATGTTTTGTCAATAAATATATGCATTTTCAATAATAATAATAAAAATAAATCTCAATGTAGAAAGTATGGGAGAATTTCCCTTAATACAGCATTCTCTCCTGTCCCTATGTCCCCCTGCCTTCATCTTGCTATCCCTCCCTCCATCCCTCTGTCCCTCCCTCTTCAGAGTCTGGGATGAACAGTCTGTAATTGTGGAGAGGCCACAGCACACAGCCAGGGATATAAATACCCATTTCTCCTGTTCCTGTCAAAATAAAGGACCTTATGAAAAAAGAAACAAGGACTCTTTTTTTGTGGCATCCGCCTGCCAGTGTAAGAGTTTATTTTGGGTGCTTATGAGTATGTGTACCTACAGCATCCTCAAACTGCTTTCCTTAAAAAGATGCACTTGACGTCCTCATACAAAGAAATTAAATTTTATTGGGTGTCTTTTAGAATTTTATTTAAGGGTTAATTTGTGTGGGAGTCAGGCCCTTGAAAACATGTCCAGGTGAAATTTCACATTTCAGAAAAATAAAGCATGTTTTTAAGATTTCAGACATTTTCATGACAATTAAGCACATTTTACAACAAATTACCATAATGCATATGGATGTTTATTATGGTAATTCCAATTATTTGAATTTCTTTATACTACAGTATTTACATATCAGTATATATTATGAAAATTTGATGTTTATCTGCTGACCCCCAGGGCATCCAAGATATAGGTGACTTTGTTTCTTCAGTAGAACACAAATGAAGATTTTTAACTCCAACCATTGCAGTCTGTCAGTCGTATAATGCTTAAGATACAAAACGATTGTTTCGTGTCTTAAGACATCAATGTGTCATTATGACACATTTAAACAAAACCCGCAGGGTTTAATATGGATTTGTATGTGCATGTTTTTTTGCTCTCATAGTTCTCATACTCTCGTGTGTTACCATTGACATGCATTATACGACTGACAGTTGGAGTTAAAAATTCTCATTTGTGTTCTACTGAAGAAACAAAGTCACCTATATCTCGGATATCCTGGGGGTCAGCAGATAAACATCAAATTTAAATTTTTGGGTGAACTATCCCTTTAAATGTGCAGTGTGCAAATTTTAGCGGCATCTAGCAGTGAGGTTGCGAATTGCAATAACCCACCGCTCACCCCTCCCTTTCGATGCACATAGAGAAGCTACGGTGGCCAACACAGGACAAATATGTCGTCGTCTGAGACAGCAGAGAGTAGCTAGCGCTCTGTAGAGAAGTTTGACCGTTTAGGGCTACTGTAGAAACATGGCGGCGCAAAATGGCGACTTCACTGTAAGGGGACCCGTGGTGTATGAAGATAGAAATGGCTCTGTAAACATAGTTATGTGTATTTCTGTCAATAAATCCTCAAAAACTACACACTGCACCTTTGAACACATTATAATAAATATTGTCATGATATATGAATACTTTACAAATGTAAATAATGTGTTTTTTTAGCATTAATGTAATAAAACTGACTTGCAAACATGTCTTTATCAATCTCTGTAAGCAAAATATACTTCTTTATTGAATAAAATAGTACAATTTAAATTTGAGGGGCACTACAGTGTCGCTGAATAAGGCACAGTGTATATTGTTTTGAAATTGATCCTTTTTTGCAAACATATCCAAAATGCAACCTGATAGCGAAATGTTCTGGCAAGCAGAGGCCTATTTTCCAGCAATAGCTCCCAGCATCTTCTTATTAATTTGCTTTTGACCATAATGACTGTAGGCAGTAGGAGAAAACAGCCAGTGTACTAATGTGCAATGCAGTTCTTCCAGTGTTGTTTTCAAGAATGCAACATATTTGTTGCTCATAGGCGGTAAGGAATCTATTTTACCAACGGCCTTGTGACTTTTCCACTGCAACCTTTTTCTATATTAGTGGCAACACACAATGTGCCAAGAGGGAGAAAGGTACGTGACTACACGTAGTCTCATTTAAGTGGGTTTCAGGGGTACTTTTGCCTGGTTAAACTTATAAAACTTATCACCCGATATTCTGTATAATATTTGTTAAAATTAACACATTTCTGGATCCTTACTGATGGATGGTTTTCACTATCCGCATTGTGTACTAGGCTACAGATAAAAACAATATTTTATATGTACACAATACCACACAGATCTTCATAGTAATCAGATCTCCTGATGATGAACCATAAAATATAATATATTACTGAAAGGACTGAGTGTTGCTGCTATTGCCACAACAAATGATTTGGATCACTGACTCATACTGGTGTAACCCGCATAAATATGTGCTTGAACTAAGGACAGTGTATTCTGAGCTGTGTGCTGTGCACAGTTTACTGCTGGTTGCTTTATTTATTAATTTCTCCCTTACTGACAACAAGTACGAAACACGTTGTTGGAAAGTGTGCAAGATATAATCTGCCCAGTTTGATCAGTTTTCTCCTACTCTCCCACCATGAGCTGTGAAGTTTTTATTTTCCTACACCATGATGCCACAACCCTAGTAAAGAATATGGATTCAAGATGATGAGCCTGTCTAGAAGATCTTCAGAGAAGAGAGTTTGGAAGAAGAATGGGTGGGATTTTTGACCTTAAAGTTTATCCTATGTTTGAGAGGAACTTCTATGGTAGTAAACTCAGGCTATGTTTACACTAGTGCGGTTTTGTTTTAAAACGCATAACTTTTGCTACCATTGTCCACACTACTCCGGAGTTTTTGAACTTTGAAGACTGAGACTTTTGGTAATGCTGCAGGTCCCGTTTTAGTTTGAAAACTCCAGGCTTGCGTTTCAGTGTAGATGGACCAAAACAGAGAGGCATGGCTACCCACATTTGCTCCCTGATTGGGTCTTCTGGATCATTGCGTATCCTTCCCTGATTCGTGATGCCGCTATCATATATCATATGTAAACAATAACATGTAGATGGAACTGTAAGCTTTGCTGACTTTGGGCCCTATTTTAACGATCTGAGCTTAGATTCTGAAGCACATGGCGCAGGTACACTTAGGGCGTGTCCGAATCCACTTTTGCTAGTTTAATGTTGGAAAAAGAGGTCGGCACGCCAGATGCATGATCCAAAAGGGTTGTACCTAGTTTCTTAATGAGTCATGGGTGTGTTTTGGGCATAACATGCAATAAACCAATCAGAGTGTCATTTCATCTCCCTTTCCCAGTTGCGCTTGCACCATGGCGGATCTGCTATTTACATGGCGGAATTTGCGAGAGGAAAGATTGAACACCTCTCCAGAAAGGAATCCTGTTTTTTTTTTTATATTTAAAAATATTTGTGTGCTGCTGCGCATCCCTGTTTGTAATAAGCATAGTGTATGCGTGTTGTGCACCCACCTATAGGCACATATTACTAACACGCCCTTTAAATAACAAAAAACACTGCGCTATTGACTTTAGACCAGGTTTTTGTTGGTCAGGTTTCAGTTGCCTCAAAATAACAACGTGCCAACAATGCGCCTGAACACACCTGGTTTTCAGACCAGCACGCCCATGGGCTTACAGATGGGCGCGAGTGCATTTGCTTTTTAAACAAACATTTTTAAACAAAAGCTGGACGTGAAAATGATAACTGCGTCAAGCTGAAACTAGCAAAAAATGCTGGGTGTATGATAGGGCCCTTAGAGATTCCTTTTTTAGCAGCCATTGTGCAGTTAAAACTGTATTTTATAATAGTGCCTAAATGCACAAGAGGCAAGCTATTATTAGAGCAATCTGCAAAAACCAGTTGTTTACACTTGTAGGCGCATGCCCAGTGTGCATGAATAGTCATGTGACATACGTTTTTGGTTGTGTAGTGTGGACGGAGATCTTTTCAGTGAGAAAATGCTGTGTTATAATGAAATGAAAACACACTAGAGTGGACATAGCCTCAAATAACCTAAGAATACCTCAGCAGTACTGAGTTTTTTGTGTTGTATTCTTTTCCCCACACTCACAGGTTTAAAGAATAAGATGAAAAATGTGTCTGTGGTCTGGTATTATGGGACGGAGGTGTTGATAAGAATTCTCTGAGCTGTGCGTGCATAGACAACTGTTGACGGGCTGCCTCGTTTGATCTTGGTTTTGACGTGCAGAATGAAACCACGCTTCATGGCCCACACACCTGCTGCACAGGTTTGCTGCACTGTTCATTTTATAGCATACGCACACTTAAACACACTTAAGCATGGTTTTTAATAATTTGCAATAATAACATTATTATCAGCATTAATGCCCATTTCCACACATCAGACTTGCACAAAAAGGTTATAAATATATCTAGACATTAACGAGTAATCAAAATTGACCACATTTTCATTAAGGCACATCCTAGGCTGTGTCCGAAATCGGATACTCTCTAGTAGTACTTATTGGTAGTGTTGGGAAAAGTTACTGTAATGTAGTAATGCATTACAATATTGCATTATTCCCTAAAAAGTAACTGAATTACTTTTTTATGGAAAGTAATGCATTGCGGTTCTTTTGCATTACTTTTTCTTAAATGGACTGAGCTTGTTTGTTTGTTTTTTAATAACAAAAAAAGTAGGTCTATTGTTGGCAAATTTAAAGGCCCTTTTTATACCAAAAGTGAAATGAATGAGCCTCAGGCTGAAGGAAATGCAAATTCACACCTGTACAGTAGAGGGCACAGCTCCAACAAACCTTTCAGCTGTGCTGCCATTCTGGATTGCAGAAGAAAGTTCAACATTCTTACTCAGCAATAAAAATAAAAAAATGTCCAGTAAAAAAATGAAATGCAAATATGATGTTTATCTACAGTTATTTTTGCTTATTAGTAGGGTTTATCACTGAAGGTCAGTAGCAATAACATTAGTTAATAAAGTGAGATTAAATACATAAAGTATATTTGTGTAATATAACATTTCCTTACTGAAGGTTTGTGTAATATTATTCATTTAGAAGAATACTGACTGTTTTTGTGCAAGTGAGATGAGTAAATGCTGCTCACTTTTATTCTTTTTATACAACAAACACAACTTTGCACTTACTCCTGATTTCACTCAACATGGGAGCAGGAGAGCTGTCAGTCAATAAATGAGAAAACAAAGTAACTTGGTTAATTATTTGAAAAAGTAACTTATTTGTACATTTAAAAGTAATGCATTACTTTACTAGTTACTTGGAAAAGAGTAATCTGATTATGTAACTGCCAATAATGCATTACCCCAAAACTGCTTATTGTCCTCACGGGATAGTAAAGTGTCCATTGGATGTACACTTCAGAAGATCAGAACATCAGCTGAAGTAGTAGCTTATACAGGTACTTTTTTGCCTGCTGTTTTATGAATTATGACATACTATACTACACTGTTCACATTTCACATGCCTTTTTTGTCTACTATGTAGTAGTATAGGGAAGTGTGCATATATGGATGCAGTCCTAGGGTGTGTCTCAATCATTTCACTAGCTCCCGAGCTCGTGAATCAGTATATTGTGTACATAATAATAATAATAATAATGAATAATAATCATTTGTTTTCTGGGCACTCAAAAGCGCTTTTACATGGAAGTGGGGGAATCTCCTCAACCACCACCAATGTGCAGCATCCACCTGGATGATGCGACGGCAGCCATATTGCGCCAGAACGCCCAACACCAGCTGATTGGTGATGAGTGATGAAGCCAATCAGTATAGGAGGATTATTAGGAGGCCATGATGGATAGAGACCAATGAGCAAATTTGGCCTGGATGCAATGAATTTCGGGCACTGGTAAGGACAGTAAAGGACGCTGACTCACTACACATTGGGACACTGATGACTCTATTTCCTGTGATGTGATTCCTCATTGTACAACATCATTACTGGTATATATGAACAACAGCAGAGCTGATATTAGTCTGACATTACTTGTTATTTAAAGTACATTATGACACATGACACTTTGCTTGTTACATATATGTACATATACATTTCAGACGTAAATAAATTATAAATGTTAGCTAGATTGTATTAATTTACCTGCCTAATGATGTATGTTTATCCTGAAATATAATAAAACAACGCTGTGTATCGTGTGTCGTTATCGGTCGTTATGTGTAGTGAGTTGGCTCATATGATTTAAGTTTCGTGCTTCAGAACTTCCGTTAAGGAAACATAGTGAGCATCGATGCACCCTGGGTTTTGCATGTGTGTTACTGCAAAAGAAAAAAATTGTTTAAAATTTTTTAATATAAACAACTGACTCTGAAACAACTTTCCTTTTCAGCTGGTGTAACGAAGGCCTTTTATTTTTAAACCCCTCCCCTTCTATACCATAATTTTCACCATCTAAAAATTCCAGGTCCCTTCTTGCATTTTATCATGTTTAATATCCTCAGAAATGACATTTACTGAATGTTACTAATGTTTTGCGAATGCAATTTCACATTGACTTCAAAAGAATCCATTTGTATGGTCCTGTTCTGCCATTGTCCCAGAAAAGGCTCAATAAAATTCAAGCAAGTCTAGATCTAATTCCCAAGAAACATGTGACACAGAGTCTTCAAAACCAGACATGCAAAAAACAATGTACACATTGTTTAGCACATTGTTTTAGGGTGTGTTGAGCACTTAATCTCATAAAAAAAAAAAATGCTTTCTTTTTCCTCTATTCCCTCCCTATTCTAGCTCAGGCTACTCTGAATAACGTCCATAACTTAGTATTTCAGGCACTTTTTGCATTTCTTCGCCTCTTCATGACGGATCGCTTCCTGTACTCCTCAGTTATAAGTCGCTTTGGATAAAAGCGTCTGCTAAATGCATAAATGTAAATGTAAATGTACACATGCATAAAAACATCCACACCTGCATGCCAAAACACACACATAAATGTTCATAAAAAAGCACACACACACATCAGAATTCCCTGTCTGGTACGGTTGGGAAGGGCTGGGATGTGAGAAGAGGAAGGAGGAGGGTTATGTGTGGAATGCTCCAAACCCGGGCTGGTGTTGCGACTCGTCCCAGACTCTGTGCCGTCACCGCTGGGGTCTGTGGCCAGACCTCCCTGTGCCAGACCCACTGGCTCCAGAGACCGCCCAGGCCAGTTTAGCTGCAGCACAGGGCCCATAATTACCCAGCTCTACCCCCACTCTCTCTCTCTCTCTCTCTCTCTCTCTCTCTCTCTCTCTCTCTCTCTCTCTCTCTCTCTCTCTCTCTCTCTCTACAATCCCTACAGCAGGGGCTCATTAATATTGTTTCAAAACCTACTGAGCTGCCTACACAGGCAGCATTTCAAGGCATCATACAACTGCTCCCCACACCTAAGGGGATCGTTGTGTCGGTAATAATCGCGTTCTGGGCGGGGTCCCCCTTGGTAGAGGCACCGCGGCGTGATCGAAAAAAGGGCACTTTCACTTTCAAACGGGCAGGGGCTCAAGTTGTTCCAAACCTGTATGAATTTCTTTCTTCTGCTGAAAACAAAGGAAGATATTTGGAAGAATGTTTGTAACCAAGCATATTTCGGCAGCCATTGACTACCATAGTAATTTTCCACCCACTATGGTAGTCAATGGCTGCTGAGATCAGCTTGGTTACAAACATCCTTCCATATATCTTCCTTTGTTTTCAGCAGAAGAAAGAAATTCATACAGGTTTGGAACAACGTGAGGGTGAGTAAATGATGAAAGAATTTCCATTCAAAACCCTTTCAAAAACCCATTGACTTCAGGACGGTGGGACAGTGCTAAAATTATTACCGGGTTTTAGGCTACAAAAATGCACTCTCTCTGCAACATTCTTTTGAATTTATTTGTTAGTCAAGTCTCAAATGCAGAGCATTGTTTGTGTGCGATTATTTGAGTTTTTGCTTATGGAGCGCATTCTAAATCAGTCGAAGGCAGCTCGCTAGGTTTGGAACAGAGCCAACGACTCATTATTCATCAGTACTCATTATTAATGTCATTCACTGCTGTTTTATAGATGTGCTACTGGGAATCACATAGCACAGTGTGTGGTGGGATGGAGAAAAGACTCATTAAATTAACTGCTTATAAGTTTCCAAGTTTGCCAAACCATCGCTCTCTATTGTAGAAATAGGGTGGAATGTGTTCGGCAGCACAAATGATCTCATAAAAAAGCTATAGTTCTCAACTTATGGTGGGTAATAGCAAAAGTGTTACAGGTTTGTTCTGAAAAAAAAAAAACCTCATAGTAAACTCATAGTATGCTCATAGTAAAATGCAGCAAACCATAAAATCAAATATGTAATAAAACTATTTTCAAAAGGCTAGATAAAACACTTCCCAATATCTTTTCCCAACATCTACTGTATTTTAGTGCAAGTTCATTAGGAGAAGCAGGGGAATAGTGGTGAGCCAGATTCAAACTAATGTCGCCTGCATGAGAACCAAGGCTCAGGCTACACATTAATCCGGATAAATTTGAAAAAACACTCTCCGTCCACACTGAAACGTCGGAAAACGCTAAATTCACCTCACTGCGCATGCGTAAAAAAAGCTCACTGAGATGACGGAACAGACATCATCAATTTCTCATGCTATTCTTCAAGCAGGGTCATTTTATTCAGCAAGATATCTCACCATTCACTGATGTGTCCAGGCCACACTCACTCACCATTATATGTTTGGTCTAAAACGCATCTTTGCAGCAGGACAGCAATTGCGAGCAAATTAAATTTTTGCAGAACTGTGATATGAAGAGTGTACAAAGTAACATATCTTTAGCAACAGTGTGAAAGTGAATAGCACATAACAGGCACAATACCGGCATGCGATATGCACCACATAACTAAACGTCATCGTTTTCAAATACCTCCATTTTCACAGTCCACACTACAATGCAAAAACAGTGTTTTCAGATTTATCCACTTGGGAAAGCATTTTCAAAAAGCTCAGTTTTTGCAGGACAAAAAAACTTTCTAATGGTGATGATACACGGGGCAACTTTTTTGAGCAATGTTGCCGGGCAATGTTGCTTGGGCACTTTCCCATTGAGAATGGGCAACAAATTTCTATCTGGATACTTTAGATTGATCGTGGCCTGTGAGATCTGTGTCTCACCTGGTTGCCCGTTGACGGCAACATTGCCCAGCAATATTGCTCAAAAAGTTGCCCTGTGTATCATCACCTTCAGTGTGGATGGAAGGCTAAAACTGAGAGAAAAATAAGCGTTTTTAAACTACTGAAAAGGCCTCAGTGTTTCTGAACATGTTTGCTAAGGTGGGCCTCACCTAGACCTCTCCTTTAGACTAATGGTGAAATTTACGCTTCTTACAGCTGCTTTTGAGAGACTGAAGAGCTTGATTCCAGCTGTCATGGAGATCAAAGCAAAATCTGAATAAAAATCTGAGAAAATCTCCAAAAAGAAGCCGCTTTTGCATAACATTACTGTAAAAGAGACAGAACGTAAACCCTCTAAAGTCCATGATTAAAGCTTAAAGAGACACACAGCGACAGCATAATGAGGCTAAGTGATCAAGGAATGTTCCAGGTTCAATATAACTTAAGCTCTAGCAACAACATTTGGGGCATAATGACGTTATGAAAATAAATTCTACTTGTCCTTCAGCTGTTTTTTTTTTTTTTTTAACAAAAAGACAAAAGTGGCAGCTTCAGTAAGGCACTTAGAATGGAAGCAAACCACCCCTTGCATGGCTTAAATGCAGAGATATGCATTGAGCTTTTATGTTACTGTATCAGTGAATCTGATTAAAAAGGAACAAGCTGAAATTATTTTCTGGTGGTAACAGATATTATGCCAAAATTCTAAATGCATTTACACCTCCCTTGAGAGTAGTTAGCAGGCTGCATGACTCCGCAGCATTGCATAAAATTAAAGTACAATAAAGATAATACGTGCTAACTGTTGCTAACATAATGCTAACTGCTCATTTGTGGCCTCTAAGCTTTCCATGGAAATGGCTGCACTTGTGAATAGTGTTGACAGTTTTACAACACGAGATGAAGTTTAGATAACGTACGCAAGCGTGCAGAAAGGGTTACAGCAGGAGACACCTAACCCCCCACTGCGGTCTCCACAGCCTAAAGAAGACTGACATTGTTTATCTGGGGTCAGAGGGTTGGGCCAGAGGCTTCATAAATCTAATGAAGCCTTCTCGAGGAATACCTCATCCTCCATGAGAGAAATGAGAAAATTATACACTTTACTGACCGCCTGTCCTTTTCTCCCCCTCTCTCTCTCTCTGTTTTACCACTGCTGCTATAATTTCCTCTAAAGCAAAGCTACCTAAAATAACTTTAACCTAAAATTCTCCATCCGAAGACTTACAGGACTTCCTGGAGGTCCTCCTGGGTGGCTTGCCTCCTTCATTCGCACAGGACTTTGAGCTGCGAGGTGGCTCCTGATTGATTAGACAGATGCTGAGAAACCAAAAGCCTCTGGTTTCCATGACTTCCATGATCATTGCCATTGGTTTGCTGCAGTTTATGGCTGGTAGACTGAAAAAAAAAAATCATAATCAGTAAACATATCTAAACAAATATCTAGACAAAACACTTGTTTCACATGTCAACAATTCACTCAATTGGGTCTATTTTTGCCTTCTAATTAATTTTAGGAGCAACATCAAACACAAAGTTGATACATTGCACAAGACATAAACGAGACTTTTGTGAATGTCTGAAAGTTCTGTTTCAGTTCTATGCAATAACATTTTCATCCTGGACATAAAGTTCATGCAAATAAAAACAAGTGCAGTCATACCGTTGGATGTTGATCGCTCAACCGACAAAGAATTGAAAATTTCTTTTTGTGGAAGGCCATATTTTTTATATTTTAAAATTGTAGATCTGTCCCTCAGTCTTGTTTTCATTCATATGAAATCAAATATGGCATCTGCCTACTATTAACAGTTTAACAACCCAGTGAAATTCTATTAAAAAGCAACTTTTGTTATTAGTGTCTAAACTTTTATATGGCAATTAGGGCTGGGTATTGACAAAGATTTCATGTTTTGATTTGATTATGATTTACAAGCTCTTGATCCGAATCTAATCAATATTGATTCATTTGGATATACTGTCTCTGGTACAGTACATGTCAAACTTTACAGGGAACCCTGCCAGTTGGTACATTACAATATTAAAGATTAAAATTAACAACAGTCACAACTTCTAAATTCAATTGATATTAATATAAACATTTAAACCATGGCTGAATTAAAAACTTATTTTCATTTATTAAAACATTCAATAAAACATCACAAACAGGTTAAGTAAAATATGAATATGTAATATAGTGCATATAATAAGCAAATATACTAATATTCTATTTATTTTTTCTAGCAAACTATTGAGGACATTAAATGCGTTTCTTGAGGTAAATGTAATTGCACATGCACTATATTGTTGCTGAGTTGTACTGTATCTTTCAACATACCTTCTAATGTTCATTCATGTTTATTTTGTGCTATAACTAGTAGTAAAGTAGTCTCAGCCTCAGACGTCATGGTCCACGAACCATTGGTTGAACGTCTGATGCATATATTCATATTGCACACTTTTCTGGAAACACTTCAGGAGTTTCAAAGTCGTCATCTTATTGGTTGAATTCTACAGTATGTCCGCGTGTGTGTTGTGTTCTTTAACGGTCCGCCTGGAAACAAATCCCATGACGCCAAACTCTCTTGTGGAAGACAAACGCTGTTGTGTTTACAACTGTGACAATGAGCGCTTACCAGGATCAACTAAACGCTGGATTTTCAAAAGTATGTGAAGTTCGCGGTTTCATTGTTGCAGTAAACTTACACAACATTCTAGAATGAATAATTTATAGATGCACGGCGGTCTGTTATTGCAGGGACGTCGACTTTACATTTTCGCGCCCCTAAACATGGCGTGGAACAAAACGAACTGTGATTCGTTGCGTTTACATGTCAGTCAAACGTCCTCTTGGGTAATCCTTGGCCAATGATAGCTGCGAAAGAGTCCAGACCTTCTGCCGTCAGTCTGAAGATCTAGCTACGCGAGACTAATAGTAAAGAGGAAGAGATTATTGTTTCATGTTCACTCCGCTATCTGTCATGCTACATTAAAGAATGCAAAAACTACATTTATTGTTTGAAGTTTGTTTCATATCAAAAGTAACTAAGCACAAAGCTTATAGCATTTATTGGATGGGAGGTGCATTACAACTAATGTTTAGTGAAGCTTGGTTGATGCAGCAACTAAAATATCATAGACTAAAATATTGGCCTTGGGAAATCAAAATTAAGAGTAATTGATATTGTCAATCCAAGCCTAATACTAATAGCTCTGTAGTTGCTGTTCAAATGTCACTTTAGTCCATTTATGTCCAAACGCATACTCAGCCTTTTCAGTCTCTAAAGTAAGTACAGCTTCACAGTCAGACTCAGATTATAAAAAGGTAGTTCTTAGAAGTAACCACAAAACCACAGAATACGACTGATGTCTGTTGAAACAGAGATGCCCATGATCTCATCTGAACCAAACGTTCTGCCTTTCTGAATCGTGAGCTCGTGCTCTGTAACACAAGCCTCATATTTCTCTTCGTGATCATCCCTTCTGTATATCCATCAACAGTAGTGACTAGCGACTGCTTATACAGTCGTGGAAAAGAAAACACAAACCTACAAATTTCGGTTAAGGTATGCAGACTAAAACGTGGCATCAAAAAAAGACTGTGATTTATGATTTATGGTTACTTACTGAGACTCACTTTGTGGTTTTGTTGTTACAGTATGTGCACATTGTAACTGAGTGAAACGACAAAGGACAGAGTCTCAGTGTATTCAGTATGAGGAGCATGACAACCTTTAGTACACTTAGCAAAATTTAATACAGTCATTGCGAGGGTAAAAATGGGGATATATGCTTGAAATATTGTACACTAACTCATCCCATATCTCAAAGGGTACATAACACACAGTTTCTGCCAATATCTCCGGAGAGTCTTTAGTTTTAACATATTTATGAAAGATAGACACGCTGTACCGATTCTTTCCGAAAACAGCCGAACTAGTGGAGGCGTGCAGTGGGCGGAGCTAAAGAGTCACAAGCACACACACACACACACCACACACAATACATCATGTCTTTATCCCTGTATAACTTTCGATTCACGATATGTTCGTGTTGTTCACATTATATGCACTTACGCACCGATTGCCAACAAAACAGACGCAGTTTGATGCAGTTTCACTCACCGCCTGAGGTTTCGACTCGTGACCGGGAACAAACAAACACACTTGCACACTTTCCTTAACACTGGGTTATTTGGGAAGCTGAACAAGATTATCTTTCCCTCACAACAAAGAACACACTTCTTTAGTGACCTTGTTGATTTTGTGGTCTAAAAACACATTTACAGCGCTGCTGGCGGCTACCGCAACTGAACGAAGCTCCATGATGGGCGTGCTCTTGCTCTCGCTCTGGTTGATGTGCGCTCACCCGGGATAAGTGCCCATACTAGGAATTCTGCTCTTTATGACGTCATACAGGGCCATACTCAGAAAAAAACTTTCCGAAATTTGTTCAAATCCTGAAGGAGTGTATTTAGCACAGAAATACTCCATACGTCCAACTAATTTTTTACGTCTTTACCTATTTTGCTCCTCCCATGAAAATAGTTCCTAATGAAGCCTAAGAGCAACACTGCCGTTTCCTTCCTGAATGAACCAGCGTTTTGTGCAAATTGATTGGGTGAAACTTTATTTTCTCCATGGGAAATAGATTTTTAACAAAGTTCGCAGTACTTCATGGGATTGTAGTTCTTTCCCTCACAGACCTTTGTCTTTTTTGTTGATTTTCAAATACTTTGAATAAAGTTTGTTGTGATCCACCTCGTAGCTGGCTGGCTTTGGTCATGGCTTATAACATTTTAGCAAAGACCTTTAAATCCCTATGGGAAAAATTCATTCTTCTGGAGCCAATGCTGCTGAAAAAGTGGCCGGGCACTAGTGCACTCTATAAGTCACATGGGTAAATTCTGTAAATTCTGTTTTTAACGAAGTAAAATCAAAAAACAAAAATTCAAGTATTCTGTACATATGCAAGTGCACTTAATATAAAATGTCATGATATTAGTACAAACTGAGGGACTCGACATTCAGACTCTCTCTCTCTCTCTCTCTCTCTCTCTCTCTCTCTCTGTCATATGGAATCTCATGGGTGGCACTGGATAGGCAGAGCGCTCTGGAAATAGCTCAGGAGCAACCCCTCTGTTTCTCCAACCCAGATTTCCTTTTCTGAGGTCAGCGCAAGGGCTGGAAGTGCTGTGCTGCAAACCTCCAGTCGCCATGGCCGACCGCAGCGGCTTCTCTCACAGCACTTCAAGGGCCCGGCGGCAGTGACCAGATGGCCCACCTCACTGGAGCATCTCGTAGACTCTACACTCATTCACCGAGACTGTTAGACACACTCAATATAGCTAGGAACAAAAAGCAAGGCTATATTTGTGACGTGTGTAAGCTTGAGAGGAAATGGAAGCTTTTTTTCTGCCACAGTAAAACAAAAACTAAAAAAGGTAATTGCAACTTTTTTTTCTTTTAATCACTTTTTATTTCACAATTCAGACTTTGTTTCTTAATTACGAGATAAAAACTCAGAATTGCGAGATATAAACACAATTCTGAGAAGAAAAGTCTGAATTGTGAGGTATAAACTCGCAATTGTGAGCAAAAAAATTGTAATTACCCTTTTGTTTTTTTGTTATTCCACAAAAATAACAGAATTGCGGGATGTAAACTCAAAATTCAGAGGAAAAAAAAACTGAGATTCTTGGAAACAAGAAATATGTGTGAAAGACAAGAGAAAGAATGCTGATTTAGACTTTTGAGGAATAAATCGTTTTTTTTTTCACCCTAAAAACAAGATTCACTCACCGTCATGTCATTCCAGATACATATGATTTTTTCCCCTGTGGGATACAAAAGAAGATATTTCGAAAAATATTCATGCTGCTCTTTTCCATACAATGGAAGTGGATGGGGAATATTCTCTAATTGTCCACTTTCGATCACTTTTGTCCTGATTTCTTCGAGGGGAGGGTCTATGGATGGGAAAATGTATGGGCTTTTTGAGATCTTTCGATGGATGAATAGATGAAACAAGCTTGCGTGAGAGAACATTGTGCTTGGTATGTTTTTTTGACTTCTAACCAAACTTGTGTTTTCAGCCGGCAAAGTATAAATCCTGTCTGGCTAGCGTGCTTCCCATATTGTTTACTCATTAGATCAGTAGGCGGAAAGTAGGCGGTCTTTTGTGGCTGTTCGAAAGCATTTGATCATATGCGTTTTCGACTATCTCTGGAAGTGGTCGATAGTGGACAAGCTCAAAATGTTTTGGACTCCGTCTACACCTGTATTTAGCGTCGTCCACTTGTGATCAGATTGACAAAATCGCTTAATACCAGGTGTAAACTAGAGGGTGACACGGGAGTGGATTTTCAAACCTCTCCCATCCCACTCCCACAAAAAAAATCCCGTCCCATCCCAATCCCAGAAGAATGACTCCCATTGCCTCACACTTCCGTGTTGTGTTTTTTTTGGCTGGAATCTGTCAGTTACAGTAAAAAAATTCAGTACAGATCACAGCATGCCCACTTAGTTGAATAAAAATATTCAATAATGTTATTTTATTGAACGTAAACAATGCACACACATAAAATTCCATGTAAATCATCTATGCAAACACACAAAAACATAGGCGCACACACAAACACACGCATGCGCAGTAAATGTTTTGCAGCTGGCATATATGCCGTTTTCATGCTGTCTTTTTGGTTACTTCAGACTGCCCAGAAACGCTGGTGAGCACAACTGAGGTATGATTTTCCGACAGTAGTCGGAACTTTCAAGTCTGTCTTCATTTTGATTATGATTTTCGCGGCTACAAAGTGCATGGAGAAGCCCCCTTCTCTTATATTATTGGTGATTGGCAGTGGCATACAAATTTGGTGCATTACCACCACCAACTGTTACGGGTATGGAGCACGTCATTCACTTAACCAGCCACACCAAAGCAAACAGGAGAGCATAAAGAGACAGGGCAACCTGAATTTATTTTAAAATTAAAACATATAATTAATTTATATAAACAGTATATTTGTGTATGTAGTTGGTATCATAGTCTTATTACGATTCCCGGTCCCACCCCAACTCCCGCTGAAATTTTTCCCTCTCCCATCCCAATCACATGACTAACAGTGAATTTGTTTCCATCCTGAGGATTCACAGACAAATTTCAGCCTCTAGTGTAAACAGGGCCTAAGTTTTTCTCACGTCATTTGTGTGAATGAATATTTACTGAATATCCTGCATTGAAAATCTCTTTGACAGCCGTGGTCAACATTCACTTTCATAGAAAACAGCAGTCATTCAGTTATAAATAACTGTTTTTCTGTTCCATGGAAGGAAGGAAGTCATATTGCTATCAAAAAGAATGAGTAAACGATGAGAATTTTCCTTATGAACACAGTTAAGCAATGTAAAAAGAGGACACACATAAAAACAGGCAGTCTGCCTGAACGTTACAATTTTTAAATGTTAGTATAAACTCTCGGTTTCCATTTTTACAGCCATTTTTACTCCGGCCAATGTTTTTCGAGCTTTCAGAGGGCTTTACATTTCCTTTTCCTGTGGTTCTCGCAGACAAGAACAGCCAAACCCAAATGTAGATTCTCAGCTTGGCACACTGATGACTTGAGTGTGCCGGACAGACAAAGGCACAGAACACAAATCAAGCCTGTTTATTTGTATGCATTTTTATTTCTCAGTGGTTTTGCATTTTGCGGCCCAGACATACAGACCCCGGGGAGGATATTCCTACAAGACAGCTGATTTTGTCAGCTGACTGACATTTTGGTCAAGGTAAAGAGCACTAAAGTGCCCAAGTGTCTAAAGAGTCATGAACACTGTGACTTGTGTCACAGAGAATGCAGTATTTTGTAGTAAAAAAAAAAAAAAAAAAAAAAGGCAAAGCTTTTAAATGTATTAACATTAAAATTACCTTCTTATACACTCACCTAAAGGATTATTAGGAACACCATACTAATACTGTGTTTGACCCCCTTTCGCCTTCAGAACTGCCTTAATTCTACATGGCATTGATTCAACAAGGTGCTGAAAGCATTCTTTAGAAATGTTGGCCCATATTGATAGGATAGCATCTTGCAGTTGATGGAGATTTGTGGGATGCACATCCAGGGCACGAAGCTCCCGTTACACCACATCCCAAAGATGCTCTATTGGGTTGAGATCTGGTGACTGTGGGGGCCATTTTAGTACAGTGAACTCATTGTCATGTTCAAGAAACCAATTTGAAATTATTTGAGCTTTGTGACACGATGCATTATCCTGCTGGAAGTAGCCATCAGAGAATGGGTACATGGTGGTCATAAAGGGATGGACATGGTCAGAAACAATGCTCAGGTAGGCCGTGGCATTTAAATGATGCCCAATTGGCACTAAGGGGCCTAAAGTGTGCCAAGAAAACATCCCCACACCATTACACCACCACCAGCCCTGCACAGTGGTAACAAGGCATGATGGATCCATGTTCTCATTCTGTTTACGCCAAATTCTGACTCTACCATCTGAATGTCTCAACAGAAATTGAGACTCATCAGACAAGGCAACATTTTTCCAGTCTTCAACTGTCCAATTTTAGTGAGCTTGTGCAAATTGTAGCCTCTTTTTCCTATTTGTAGTGGAGATGAGTGGTACCTGGTGGGGTCTTCTGCTGTTGTAGCCCATCCACCTCAAGGTTGTGCGTGTTGTGGCTTCACAAATGCTTTGCTGCATACCTCGGTTGTAACGAGTGGTTATTTCAGTCAAAGTTGCTCTTCTATCAGCTTGAATCAGTCGGCCCATTCTCCTCTGACCTCCAGCATCAACAAGGCATTTTCGCCCACAGGACTGCCGCATACTGGATGTTTTTCCCTTTTCAAACTATTCTTTGTACACCCTAGAAATGGTTGTGCGTGAAAATCCCAGTAACTGAGCAGATTATGAAATACTCAGACTGGCCCGTCTGGCACCAACAACCATGCCACGCTCAAAATTCCTTAAATCACCTTTCTTTCCCATTCTGACATTCAGTTTGGAGTTCAGGAGATTGTCTTGACCAGGACCACACCCCTAAATGCATTGAAGCAACTGCCATGTGATTGTTTGATTAGATAATTGCATTAATGAGAAATTGAACAGGTGTTCCTAATAATCCTTTAGGTGAGTGTATTTTAGCATAATCTTGTATTATAATTTCTTGATATATCACTTATATCAGCAGAACTGCTTCACTGCTTAATCATATTTGAAAGTCACGTGGTCCCTAATGTTTAGTGCTGTCACAAAACATAATATTCATGAATTAATAATTTCTAATATGTATTTTTTTTTTAATATTAAAAAATATATATTTTAGAACTTTTGCAAAATAATGATTAAAATGTATTCGAGGTGCAAGGAATTTTTTTAATAATTTTTTCTTGATGTTACACCAAATGAGTCATATATATTGAAACCTCTCTTAAAAATGGTATAAACATTTTCCAAAATCATCGTAAATTCAACAAGAGTACTTGGCATATTTAAAAAAAGTGTTGTTTTTTTTTTTAATGTATTTTCTTTTTCATAAATCAAAATTGATTTTATACATCAATTGACTGAAGCAACCATAGAGGGCCCCAAATATCAGTGGACTCTGATTAATTGGACTAGTAATTGGACTATTTTGATAATCGATTAGTTGGTCGATTGTGTTTTTATTTTTATTAATCGATTAATCAGATAAAAGGCCATTTTTATTTTATTGACAAAACACACTATTCCAAAACCTGCCCAATGCTGTCCTTCAAACAAACGTGTCAGCTGAGTGCTATGAAAACATGCATAGTGAATATATCTATCTTTACAAAAATTAACCATGGTTTTACAATGAACAAAACAAACAATAATAATAATAAATAAATAACAGGGTTATTGTAGTTATTCAATGGTAACCACAAATTAACCACAGTTTTGCTTCAAATCCATAGTTTGACTATATGGTATTTGTGTGATTATACAAATGACAATCAATACGGCAAAAGCATGGTTTTATTATAATAAAAACATGGTTTTACTATATAATTTGTGCTATAGCCTACATTATGTGCAAAAAAAAGTTACTAAGCAAAAGGAGTTTAAATCCCTACATTAAAATTATATTAAAGAAAAACAAAAACACAAATTCAGTGTTACCAGATAAGAAGAATGTTCTGCAGGAACACACACACACACACACACACACACACACACACACACACACACACACACACACACACACACACACACACACACACAGTACTTGTTACTGTAATTTCTTTATCCTGTAGAAACATCTTACATTTATACTTAATTACACGCCGTTATCCCTTTACGGTTACTACTTTCATAAAATACTTGAATTACATGTTGACTTTTAAACCTAAATTTAGCATCCAACAGCAGATATTTCAGCTAAATTAATGTTTTTTGTGCTGAATATTAACGGTCTCGCTCTCGACCATAGACTCGACTGCATTCTGTCTGTTTGACGCGCCGGTGCTCGTTCAATGAAGTTTGACATTTAACGCAGACTGTAAGGACACGCTTTAATGCAAAATGGAAATGTTTGCGTGAATTAGTAGCATTCACAGATGAGGATATAACCACTGTTCTCTATATAGATCAGTGGATATAACCTGTAAACTGAATGTTTTGCGCTGAGGACGCACACACACATTTGTCAAAGAGCATGACAGGGTGTGTTAAATGCTAATGCATTTGCTTTAAGCTTAAAATAAACAATTCTCATGTTTTGGGTGCTTGGATCATGTACCTTTCCTGCATCAGCTCACTCTGTTTCCACTCCACTATTTCTAGATGCACTTTTTGTCCGTAAAAATGCATTATTCAGTGCTGTCATTTGGCGCAACCGGTGGAAGCTTTGCATACAGAGAGCAGACCCGACTAATCAATTAATGAGAATCATTATCGATTATTTTCATTATCGATTTTATCGACTAGATGTTGCAGCCCTATCAATCACCTAGCAACCATCCAGAACCCCTTAGCAACTACAAAGCAATGCCCTGGCAACCACCCAAAAGCTCTATATTGAAGCCACCACACTGTCTCTGAAGGCGGCTATTTCCCCACCACCCAACTCTGACACACTGTCGCCTGCGTATCCCACTGCAATGACCTCACTGTCAGCCGAACGTATGGAGCCAATTTAACATGCTCCCCTTTCCTCTTCCTGTGTGGATAGGTCAAATCTGTGCACATCTGGGCCCTCCTCCAGCTTTACAACAACCAGACCACTGCATATCAAGACGAGCGGAGATGAAACAACAAAAACTGAGAAACCACAACAGCCTGACGCAGGCAGCAAACATCTCTGCTAAAAAACATGGGCTGGAATGCCTCGCAACTGGACGAAAATCCCAGGCGTGCGTTACACACACGTCCGATTGTGCTTTTGGACAATTATGATTCTTTTACAGTAAAGTTCACGGGTCAAAGACCTGTAAATTATTGTAAAATAATTATAAATAAACAAGAAAGAAAGAAAGAAAGAAAATAATTTATAATAAATACAAAAACAAATAAATACTGATAACTTAGAATAAATAAAGTTATACGGAAAAAGAATAGTAATTATTTATAATTAACAAATAAATAAATACAGATAACAACTTACACGTTGTAGAAAGAATAAAAGAATATTAATTTTATAATAAATAGATAAATTAAATAAATAAACAACTAAATACGAATAAATAAATAATAAAGCTGGACAGAAAGAATGTTAATAATTTAAAGAAATAAGTAAATGACACAGGCAGCAAATATTAAGGCTCTACTAAAAAATATGGGCAGAAACGCCACTCAACTGGACGAAAATCCCAGGCATGCGTTTACACACACGTCAGATTGCACTTTCAGACAATTATGATTATTTTACAGTAAAGTGTAGAGGTCAAAGAATTAAACAATTATTTCAGTCACTCTTTCTGAATGCAGATCAGCCGGACAAGTAATGCTGGCAAACACATACACACTTGCGTGCATAAATCGAGGACAGACAGGTTCTGCTGTTTGGCACACCTTATGAAGCTCTTGCCCTGAGGTAGATTCCCTTGCGCACTCGCACACACACACACACACACACACACACACACACACACACGGCTCATTCTTTGGCCTGCTCTCACATGCTGTGGGGAGTGTTGGCTGCCTGGCCTCACTGGTCAGGTCCGTTGCCAAGCCTCAGCCCAGAACTGAGAGGCCTGTGTTTGCCGCACGGAGCCTGGGTGCTCTCCCTCAACCTTGTTTCTAAATACACTGCGGCTTCAAGGAACAGCTCTCTCAGCAGCTGGGCCAGCAGCCATGGAAAATGTAGACGCAATGAGAAAGACCAGGAAGAGGGAGGTGTGGAGGTGTTATTTTGTTTTCTGAGGTTTTTAAACCCCCCTTGTGAGGGGTTATTTTCATGTGCTCATAAGAATTTCTGACAGCTTGTGATTTTCTTAAAGGTTTTAACACATTGTTAAAGCCTAACGGCCTTCATCCCTCGAGGAATCTATAACTGTCGTTTCTGCTTATTTGGTTTCTTCAGTGGCTCTTTGTTTGCTGTTAAAGCTGAGGCATTTGTCCAGGTGCTCCATTCATGGGCAAATTCACCTAACCGAGCCAAACCGAAACCGAACGCAGCACGCCGTCACGTTGGGTAACATCTAAAGTATATCATACCCGAGTGCCGTGTTCAGTATAACTGATGTAGTATGTCATAGTTAAGCTGTTGAGTGCTATAATTATCTAATGAAATTACATACTGCTGATCTGGCAGTTGATTTAGATTTTGACACCTCACCTGACTCTCAGTCATATAATGACAGCCTTTCGCACTAATGATGTGTGTAACATGTTTATTTACTACGGCCCTTTCACTTCAATGACATAATCGAGCACTACTGCAATACCACAACAATACACACTCCAGGATTTATTCTGGAGAATGGAAAGACAAAATAAAAGTAGAATTTTGTATTTGTCAGTGGTTTGTCAGTGCACAATGATACTAGGCTGTTGTTACTGCTATTTGGTTGGTTGGTTGCTTACTAGCCCAAGTCAAGAGAGGTAGTAAATAAATAAATAAATACTTAGAACAACTTAGAATTAATAAATAAATCTAATAATTTAAAATAAATACAAACTGATAACTGAAAGAAAGAAAGAAAGAAAGAAAGAAAGAAAGAAAGAAAGAAAGAAAGAAAGAAAGAAAGAAAGAAAGAAAGAAAGAAAGAAAGAAAGAAAGAAAGAAAGAAAGAAAGAAAGAAAGAAAGAAAGAAAGAAAGAAAGAAGCAAGCAAGAAAGAAATGATAATAATTTATAATAAATAGATAAATAATCTGTATATATTTCTTTGAATGGTGTCCATTTGGTTTGCTTGTGTAACTCAAGACTTGTTTCAACACGACCAAGCTGTCGAAGGTCTCAGCGGTTAATGATTTTACATCCGTATGAACGGTCTGAGCTTCTTGCGTAGGCATACGTTTGGAATAATACGTTGGAAGAAAAGTAAACTGTTATGAAGAAGCCATTTAAATATGAGGCTTGTTTATGATGGCGGTTACTGATGAGGTCACTCCAAATCCTGATTAAAGAGCCTTCAGACTCGGAGTAATTGCAGGTGCAGACAGAGCAGTCTGGGATTCTGTGGCCAGTTAAAGAATGATTCAGTCAGATAAGAAACTCTGTACACTTCCTTGTGCTTTCTGCATTCTGAGCCATCACGCAAAATCCTAATGCAACCGGCCCACGGTGAGCCGAGATCACAAGGCTGCCGGCCTCCACTGGGCGGGTTATCAAAATGTTTGGCAGCGATGGCAATCAAAAACTAATCAACACAGCTTGGAGGTCATCCAATAGAGCTCCTTAATCAGTCACTGCCAAATCTAAATGAAAGCAGCACTAAAACCACAGCTAATCAAACAGGTATCTAAAGTCAATCAGAAACCAACTATAACATTTCCACAGACGTTTTCTCTGGTGTGCTTGGATTAGCACGCCCAATCTCACTTTTGTGAGGTGGTGATTTTGTATGAATTGGTATTGATAATTGATAATAAAAAAATGAACGATGGTAATGATTGATAATAAACAAACAAAAAATTATGAACTGAACAACTTTAAATAAATAAGGAAAGGACGGAAGGAAGGAAGAAAAGAAAGAAAGAAAGAAAGAAAGAAAGAAAGAAAGAAAGAAAGAAAGAAAGAAAGAAAGAAAGAAAGAAAGAAAGAAAGAAAGAAAGAAAGAAAGAAAGCTAATAATTTATAATAAATAAATAATCTGTATATATTTCTTTGAATGGTGTCCATTTGGTTTGCTTGTGTAACTCAAGACTTGTTTCAACATGAAACAAACAGGTATCTGAAGCAACTATAACATTATTTCCACAGACGTTTTGATTTCTATGGAAACATTTGAAAAAAGGAAGCATGAAGGCCCACCCCTAAACTTTAAGGCTGATTTATACTTCTGCGTCGGACCTGCGCTGTAGCCTCTACGCCGACGGCGGCTCTAGCCTGTCCGCGGCGACGCTCAGTTACAGAGGGAGCATGACACCCCTGAGGGAGGGGTTCTGGCAGACCAATCACAGCGCTTGCGGTCCGAGTCGAATCGACGCGTTGTTACATTTTTGGAGAGGTGCACGTCAGGGTACTTCGTAGTCTACGCGTGCTACACACAGCCTACGATGTAGCTACACAGAAGTATAAATTGGGCTTTACCCGTAAGCAAAATTTTTTTACAAATTAGTGACCAATTGGCCAAAACAAAGTAGTTACAAATTTCCATCAGAGTGTGTAGGAATACATACTATATAGCACAACTGTTTGATAGCTTGTAATGTAGCAAGCTGAAACTACATAGACCCTTTTCACATTTCTGGGTTTCTCAGAGTGGAAGTCGTCATAGTTGGGTTAACTTTTATAGTGGTGATTGAGAGAAAACATTTTTTTTTTTTTTTTTGTGTGTGTCACCATTTGCTCAAGTGGCAAAAGAAAAACGCAACAATAGTGATCTCACAACTTTCAAAAAGAGGGAAAAAATAGAGTGAGATTGATAACGGCAGTGAAAAGAGAGAAAGATGTTATTTTTACCATCACTCCCATAGACGCTGTATTAGAAGCACCCTCACAGCAGCGGCGAGTTTTTCTTTTGTAATTTGATGCAAAAGTAATATAATACAAGCTATTGGTGTTATGAATGTACATACAATTTTTTAAAAATGACAATACAAAAAAACTTTGCAGGATTTACGATATTGATGACCGTTAAACATCACAGTCTGTGAAAAGGGTCCATTATCATTCAGCTCTAATCTGCTCAATGCGACTATGAAGATATTAAGATATTAAGATACTATAAACATTAATATCATAATTTTAATGATCTGAACACATGGTCTGAAGCGCATGGCGCAGGTGCACTTAGGGTGTGTCCAAATCCACTTTTGTTAATTTAACGACAGAAAAAATGGTTATCATGCCAGGCGCGTGGCCCAAAAGGGTTGTACATAATTTCTTAATGAGTCATGGGTGTGTTTTGGGCGTTTCATCTCCCATTCCCTTTAAAAGCCAGTTGTGCTTGCACCATGGTGGATTCGCAATGGCGCTTCTCCAGAGAGGAACTCTTTTATTTGTAATATTTAAAAATGTTTGTGTGCTGCTGCGCGTCCCTGTGTGTGTAATAAGCAGAGTGTACGCGCGTTGTGCACCCGCCTATAGGCGCATATTACTAACATGCCCTTTAAATAACACAAAAAATACTGCGCTACTGACTTTAGACCAGGTTTTTGTTGGTCAATGGTGCAGTCGTTTTCAGTTGCTCAAAATAGCAATGTGCCAAAAATGTGCCTGAACACACTTTGTTTTCAGACCAGCACGCCCATGGGTGACAGATGGGCGCGAATGTATTTTCAGCATGTGCAGCATTTGCGCAGTGATCACGTGACGAGAAGACGAGCGTGTTATGAGTGTGTGTTACGCGCTCGCATTGAGTGTGTGTTACGAGTGTGTGTTACATGTTAGTGGACTAGACCATGGTGGAGGATTCATTGCACAGCAGAAGCATCAGACTTATATTTTTTAAAATGCACGTTCAGCACCACCGCGCCCTATTCACAGAGTACACACGATCGCAAAATTGAAAGTGAAAGTAAACGGGAACGCACATTCAAACGCTGTATGAAAGCGGCTCCCCTGAGGCATGTGAATATCTCCCAATATGAAAGCTATCTCGTTGTAACCATCTCTTAGCTCTGTATACATAGTAAAAATCTTGTCTCGTCTCGTTCTCGTGAACCCAATCTCATGTCTCAACTCATGAGATAAGTGTATCATCACACCCCTAAATATCAACCAACATTTATTTTTAAGTATTTCTTTCTCTGACTAAAAAAACGTAAGACATTTTTACACAGAAACAGATTGAAAATGCAAAATAATACTTTTTCAAGATAAAAAAAAAAACAGTGACAAGGTCATGTGACAATAGTGTAACAAACTATGGTTTAAAATATGTATTTTGTATAATGTGTTGTTACATCTATTTAACCAAATTGACTTACAAATGAGGAACAGTGCGAAAAACTAGTACATGTGTAAGTAAGCTAAAGAAGTACACTACAGCAGAAGTGAAATGCAGAAGAGTATACACTATGCTAACGTAGCCTGAGCATTTGCTGCTTTGTGTATTAATGTTTAACGGCTTATTTGTCTAGGAGTGTGTGGTTCAAACTGCGCATGAACTCCTTAACCTAGATTGCAGCAGTGTATTGGAGACGTGGGTTTTGGCACTGTTTGATCTCTATAGGAGGGATGCAAAGGGCTTCCTCTCTAATCTCTGTCTCTAAATGAAGGTCGGCACTTCAGACAAGAGATCCAAGCAGACATAAACCCTGCAGGAGGTGCGCTGGTGGCACGGCTGCAGACTCTCCGTCTAGTGTCTCAGTGTACAGGTGTACCCACACATCCTTCCAACTCACCACAAGCAAACATGCATGTAAGACCCTGAGAAGACCCAGTAGTAGTATTACCTTAAAAGGGTTGAATGCTTAAACCTTAAATGCTTTTAATTCATCCTTCATCCTCAATTTGCTGAGACCCACTGGTGGGTCCTAATTGATTACCACTGGAATACAGCATTTCATTAATGGCATTGATTACTGAACGCATGATTTGACATCCACACCACTAGGTGTCAGTATAAAGGGCCGTTCCCACTAAGAACAATAACTATCCACTTTTTCCATCAAGCCTACTGCGTTTTAGATTATGGGAGGCACTTCTGGTTTCAAAAGGACTGAAACAAATCATTTCAAATCATAAGGTTGTGCTACAAACAATCCTTATCCATCAGTTTGAATGCGTGAGTTGCAAAATTTCCTTCATGTTCTCATGTCCAGACTTCTAGAGAATAACGTAACGTTTGGCATTTTAATGTGACATGGTATATCAAGAATATCAATGGAAAGAGCTGCATTCTTTCCCCTCCTGATTTTTTCTTTTTTCCTTTGTATTTCCCTGTAACAGTATGAACAAAAGACTGCACACTTGAGGTCTGCTCTCCTGATTTAATTTACTATAGATCCCATGAATAATTCACTGGAATGTACTAAGAATCTCTCGTTTTTCTGATCGTTTGTTTTCACACGGATGATTTAAAACATTGTTGTCTTCCCTTTTCATTTCTAATCCCAGTGTTTACTGAAATGTTTCTAAAGCAATATTTATTGTCTGTCAAAATGATGGAAATCACTTGAAATATTAACACTCAATGTTCCAGGTAATGAACATTTTTGATTAAGGCAATGTGTAACATAATACAGACATATATTACAGTGGTATTTAAAGTCGGCATGAAACGGAAGTTGCGATTGGTCTTTTTTTGTTCCCTATTGTTCCCTATAGAATAAGGTCATCTGGTTGCACCCAGTTTTTGAAAATGCTCATTGCGTTCATAGAGCAAACCTTCCGCTGATTATTTAGTTTAACGGAAGTTACTCTAATAATTCATGCAAAGCATCATGGGGCATAGGAAAAAGGTGGATATGGGGCTCTTTACACAGACTGATGATGTACAAAGCCGATTCCAAAAAGGTTGGGACTGTACAAATTGTGAATAAAAAAGGAATGCAATAATTTACAATTCTCATAAACTTATATTTTATTCACAATAGAATATACATAACATATCAAATGTTGAAAGTGAGACATTTTGAAATGTCATGCCAAATATTGGCTCATTTTGGATTTCATGAGAGCTACACATTCCAAAAAAGTTGGGACAGGTAGCAATAAGAGGCCGGAAAAGTTAAATGTGCATATAAAGAACAGCTGGAGGACCAATTTGTAACTTATTAGGTCAATTGGCAACATGATTGGGTATAAAAAGAGCCTCTCAGAGTGGCAGTGTCTCTCAGAAGTCAAGATGGCCAGAGGATCACCAATTCCCCCAATGCTGCGGCCAAAAATACTGGAGCAATATCAGAAAGGAGTTTCTCAGAGAAAAACTGCAAAGAGTTTGAAGTTCTCATCATCTACAGTGCATAATATCATCCAAAGATTCAGAGAATCTGGAACAATCTCTGTGCGTAAGGGTCAAGGCCGGAAAACCATACTGGATGCCCGTGATCTTCGGGCCCTTAGACAGCACTGCATCACATACAGGAATGCTACTGTAATGGAAATCACAACATGGGCTCAGGAATACTTCCAGAACACAATTCACCGTGCCATTCGCCGTTGCCTGCTAAAACTCTATAGGTCAAAAAAGAAGCCATATCTAAACATGATCCAGAAGCGCAGGTGTTTTCTCTGGGCCAAGGCTCATTTAAAATGGACTGTGGCAAAGTGGAAAACTGTTCTGTGGTCAGACCAATCAAAATTTGAAGTTCTTTTTGGAAAACTGGGACGCCATGTCATCCGGACTAAAGAGGACAAGGACAACCCAAGTTGTTCTCAGCGCTCAGTTCAGAAGCCTGCATCTCTGATGGTATGAGGTTGCATGAGTGCGTGTGGCATGGGCAGCTTACACATCTGGAAAGGCACCATCAATGCTGAAAGGTGTATCCAAGTTCTAGAACAACATATGCTCCCATCCAGACGTCGTCTCTTTCAGGGAAGACCTTGCATTTTCCAACATGACAATGCCAGACCACATACTGCATCAATTACAACATCATGGCTGCGGAGAAGGAGGATCCGGGTACTGAAATGGCCAGCCCGCAGTCCAGATCTTTCACCCATAGAAAACATTTGGCGCATCATAAAGAGGAAGATGTGACACAGAAGACCTAAGACAGTTGAGCAACTAGAAGCCTGTATTAGACAAGAATGGGACAACATTCCTATTCCTAAACTTGAGCAACTTGTCTCCTCAGTCCCCAGACGTTTGCAGACTGTTATAAAAAGAAGAGGGGATGTCACACAGTGGGAAACATGGCCTTGTCCCAACTTTTTTGAGATGTGTTGATGCCATGAAATTTAAAATCAACTTATTTTTCCCTTAAAATAATACATTTTCTCAGTTTAAACATTCAATATGTCATCTATGTTGTATTCTGAATAAAATATTGAAATTTGAAACTTCCACATCATTGCATTCTGTTTTTATTCACAATTTATACAGTGTCCCAACTTTTTTGCAATCAGGTTTGTATTTCCAGTTATCAATATTGCAAATCTGTTTTTCATATATATATATATATATATATATATATATAAATTTTTTTTTTTTTTTTTTTTTTTAAATGTAATACACATTTATAATACTATATATTGTGTTATATTACCTTGTCAGTGTAACGGAAGCAAGCTAGTAAAAGCTGTGTGTGTAAACCTCACTCCTCTGGCCTCAAGAGGCACGCTAGCAACAGATGCTAGAGATTGCGGTCTTTAGCGTCCTTATTGATGCACCCGCCTCTCATGCTGGAAACACCGGTTCGAATCACGCTCAGAGCGGGATGAGTAGAACTGGAAGGGTTACATCTGGTGCCGTGACCCAGATAGGGATAAGGTTAAGAAAGGCAAGCTTGTAAGAGTTGTGTGAGTAAACCTCACTCCCCTGGCCTCAAAAGGCGCAATA
Organism: Paracanthobrama guichenoti; assembly: GCA_018749465.1. Taxonomy (NCBI): domain Eukaryota; kingdom Metazoa; phylum Chordata; class Actinopteri; order Cypriniformes; family Gobionidae; genus Paracanthobrama; species Paracanthobrama guichenoti. The sequence continues at coordinate 8,991,478 of CM031954.1, forward strand.
GCGACTGGCGCTAGAGACTGCGGCCTTTAGCATCATTGTTGGTGCATTTGTCTCTCATGACGGAGATGCATTTTGGAATCTCACTCGGAGCGGGTAGAGTAGGACTGGTTACATTTGGTGCATGACCCGGTTGGGAGTGAGGTTTAAGGGGATGAGTGTAACAGAGGCTAGCTAGTAAGAGCAGTGGGAATAAATCTCACTCCCCTGGCCTCAAGAGGCATGCTAGTGGCTGATGCTAGAGACTGTGGTCTTTAGAGTCCTTGTTAGCATTTGCGTCTCAAATGCCGGCGACGTGGGTTCAAATTCCACTCAGAGCGAGAAGAATAAGACCAGTTACATCAGTAAATTACGAAAATGTACTTTTTTCCCCTTTTGTTATTGGAGCAAATGGAAATACAAAAAAATATATTTGCGGTCGTCTCCTGTTCACCTGTTCATAGAAGTGTACTCAACTATGACTATTTCTGCTTCTGAGAACCCCTGAAATGTGAAAAGGTCCATTAGCATCCACGCCATAATGTTCTGTTAATTATAAGAATGCACTCGGGTTATGACAAACAATACATTTACTGCAGTCCTCCAAGGCCAGATTTGTTAACTAGTCGTTTCAATCTCTACTGTGCTAGCTAATTAACTACTCTATCCTAACAGTTATGTTGAAAACCATTTGCATGATTCTACCGTCAGATAGAAATATTTGACTGAAGATTACCGATTGGCCAATCATAATGAAGTATTCCAGAGAGCTACAATAAATATACAAATTTATACTCGGGCTGTACTTTTATATAATTTTTCAGTGCGTCAGGGCAGTTCATAACCACAAGAATGCCAGCAAACGCCAGAAATACCCAAATTGAAACAATGACTTCACAAGTGCGAAGACAAACAAGCACGTTTGTGCACACACACACACACACACACACACACACACACACAGAGAAAGCATTGTGATATACTTAAAAAGATTTTGTGTATGTCCTGGTGTCTTTATTTATTTTGGTGTAGGTGTTGCGGGTGGGTGGATCGTCTGGGTCTGTTTGTGCTGTCTCTCTTTTTTGTTTGGTGTATTTAAAGAGACTCAACATTCCAAGTTTTTCTTTTCTGTCTCTCTCTCTCCCGCTCTCTCTCTCTCTTAAAGGAGCTGTGCTGTGTTGCAGCAGTTCTGAAAGTTAGGTGTGGGTTTTGGCATCGTTTTGAGCTGACTGTAGCATCACATGGCAATGGTGACGAATAGCACAACTCAGACAGGGTAGGTATGACGGAAACATGGCACTACAGTGTTCTGGAGTTTTTAATTGTGTGTGTGTGTGTGAGAGAGAGTTGTACTTCCTGTCTACATTTCTCCGGCCCACTTAGACAGTGAGGGAATCTGGGCGGACTGCTGGCCACATGACATTTCTGTGCTCTCGCAGAGTGATGTGTTCAGTCCTTCCCTCCCTCCCTCTGCTGCTCTTCAAAGCTTCGACATGTCATCTCCCACCACAAAAACAGAGGTGGGAAGACTCACTGGCGCTACCGCTGCCTCAGGGTGTCTGGCGCTAAAGCCGCCTGCAAATACAGCGGAGGAGGGGAAGAAATGTACCGTATGTATTAAACAAGCCTCGTAAAGTCAATGGCATCAAACTCTGTGTGAATTTGTGTGTGCGTGTGAGCAATAGCTAGCTATCAGGTAGGTTTCTAGAAATCGGTACATTTAGGTGCCCCTTGTTTTTTTTTATTATTATTATTATTTTTGAGGACTATTACATACAATATGTTAGATAATCTATTGTCCAACACACAATTAACACAGCATGAAAATGAACTAGCTGTAAACAAGTAAAATGTCTGTATGACACCCAGGTATAACATCATTTGGACCCTTTCTACATTATTCTGGGAAGATCAAAAGTCAAAAGTTTGGAATAAATCAAGATGTTTCTTATGCTCACCAAAATACATTAAATAAGTAATATTGTGAAATAATTACAATTAAAATGAGCTGACTTCTATTTTAATATGTGGCAAAGCTGGATTTTTAGCATCATTCCTCCAGTCTTCAGTGTCACATGATGCTTCAGAAATCATACTAATATGCTGCACAAGAAACATTTCTTATTATTATCAGTGTTGGAAACAGTTTTTGCTGCTTCATATGTTTGTGAAAATTATGGTACACTTCCATTTATAAGCCATTTTAAGTTTTAAAGCAATTCAAATTTACAGTTTTGATCAAAATATATATTTATATTTCGAATAAATGGTTCTTTTGAAGAATCCTGAAATCATAAATTCTAAAATAAATTTTAAAAAATCCTATAATAATTGATAATTAGACATTTTTATTGAGCAACAAATCAGAATATTAGAATAATTTCTGAAGGATAAAAAAATTATTTCATTGTGTGCATTCATCAAACTAAACTATTCAACAGTTTAAAAGAAAAATTATATTTAAGGTAGGCTACACTATGTAACTTTTGGCCCTCTAGCAGGTTAAAAACAAAACTGCATGCATTTTGCGAAAGAACATTGTTTTACTTGTGCTCCAGATGAATATGGTTATATAACCAGTTTAGATGGAAAGGATCTCAAGCAGACTAGCTGAAGACATTACTGTAGCTATACCTATTAATAGACACAGGTCTTCAAAGACATATGGCGATTTATCTGTTCAATAAAATACCTTACTGACCTGCTGAGTAATAAAAACATCATCTCTGCATCGCTTTTACAACATTTCAAATCCCTTAATTCTCTGTCTCTGAAAGCCCAGCCAATGTTGATTCTCATTTTATTACGAGCTCTGTTGCGCTCTCTTTTGGCCAGCAGACTATTTTTTAATGGTGATTCCCCGGAGATTTGAGATTTAGTGGGCTCCATGTCCACTTTTCTCACTTATTCTGACAACTAAGTGATGTATGTACGCAATTTCCCGCTAAAACCATCACGACAGGTCTAACATATAAACGCTTATAATCAGTTTCTGCATGGAAGCTCTTTGGCCCGGTTTACACCTGGTATTAAGACGTGTTTTGGTTGATTTGATCACAAGTGGACGAAGCTAAACACAGGTGTAAACCGGGTCTAAAACGTTTTGAGCTTGTCCACTTTCGACCACTTCTAGAGGTAGTTGAAAACACATTTGACCGGATTGCTTTCATAGTGTAAACACTTGTGTGGTCGAATGTACTCTCTGCCTACTGACCTAACGAGAAAACATTATGGAAGCCAGACGGGATTTAAACTTTGTCGGCTGAAGACCCAAGTTTGGTTTGAAGACGAAAAACATACCAAAGCACAACGTTCTCTCACCATCCCTGATTTTTAAAACATAATCACAGCGTTCGCCGTGATCTTGCGGCTATCTCTGGGCATGTTCATATGTAAATTTCACAAGCTTATGTCCATTAGATCAAAAGATCCCACCCATAGACCCTCCCCTCGATAAAATTAGGACAGAAGTGGTTGAGAGTGGACAAAAAAAGATGGATTAAAACACCAGGGTATGTGTCTCCCTCATCTACTTGTGATCCGATCAACCAAAATGCATTATATATAATATATATAATATTATAATTGTGTATATTTGATGTTTATTTAAAGGCACAATATGTCATTTTCACCACTAGATGTCGCGTATTCAAAACAATGGCGTAGCTTGATGACACCTTGATTTTGCGGAATCATTGGAGTTGTTGTCTTCACCTCTACAGCCAGTGGAAAAGAATCTGACAGGAATCGGGTTAATAAAGATGTATTAACGTTACTGTAGTATGAAACAGGGTGGGGCTGAATGCTGTTGGAGCGAATGCTAATGAGAGACAAGTGCGACAAACAGCTCGAGAGCAGTGGAGCTTTTATTATGCCACAGTTGCCGCTTCCGCTTCTTCCGCTCATGCGTATGTAGGGAACGCAGCTCTGTTTTATCATATTAGATACATTTGAGTGTGTTGAAACTTATGTTATAATGCTACTTTGCTCGGCGGCTACAATGAGACACTTGTTGCACACTGCAGTAAGCTAGATCGATATTTGGTATTTCCACGGTTTCTACAAAATAAAACCGGAAACTGAGGGTAATGTGGGTATGATGTCATTGACAGGAGATGCACAGCACACGGTCTGTGTCCTGGATAAAATTGCTTATTTCTCTGGATTTAAACATTCTTGGAAACATTTAGGATAATGTAACTACACAAGTCAACAAAATATATAACATTGATCCAAAAATCTTACATATTGTGCCTTTAATGTTTATTGCTAATTATATAAACACACAAATCAAGGTTTTAAACACTATCCAACAGTTTTCAAAATTTGGTCAAAGTTGCAATTTACAAACATTTTCTAAAGGTTGCTTCTTTTCAAAAAAGTGAAAAAGTACGTATTACTTACTGTATTCATGGAAACTGCAACTTAATTGTTGAAATGACATATATAAGTTAAATGACAGTATATGAATTGGATATTAATCTGTGACATACATCTAGGCTTATTATAATAGGCTAAATAGTCCATAGCAACACCCGCCTAGCAGCAAGACAAACAACAGTATATGCAACAGTATAATGTTAACATTAGTTACTATTAAAGGGATAGTTCACCCAAAAATGAAAATTTTGTCATTACTTACGGTGTCAAGTTGTTCCTACTATGGAAGTCAGTGGGTGCTGTGAACTTTCTGCTTACCAATATCCTTTAAAATATCTTCTTTTGTGGAACAACTTGAGGGTGAGTAAGTAATGTCAAAATTTTCATTTTTGGGTGAACTATGCCTTTAATACGGAAGTTGGTAGCTAACTGTTATCAATCACTACGTAAAAGGCTATCTAATTAGCTACTCCAACTTCTGTTGAGGAAGAAGTGTGCTTAATTATATTCAATGTGCACTTTTAGTGTACCTCAAATCATAAAAGTATATTAAAAATAATGTACATGCAGAAAATAAGTGTACTTCAAGACAGTACACTTCCATGACTGTGCTTCTTAACACACTTAAGTGCACTTTGTAATAATGTCAAATTAAATGCAACAATTGACTATCATTTTAACTGTATGCATTTGATATTATATTTAAAGTTCATATATTTTAAATGTACTAAATTTCAGGTTTATCGTTACAAATATATTTCAACACATGACAAGTTTCAATAGAAATGACATTAAACATATACATGACATACACTCACCTAAAGGATTATTAGGAACACCTGTTCAAGTTCTCATTAATTCAATTATCTAATCAACCAATCACATGGCAGTTGTTTCAATGCATTTAGGGGTGTGGTCCTGGTCAAGACAATCTCCTGAACTCCAAACTGAATGTCAGAATGGGAAAGAAAGGTGATTTAAGCAATTTTGAGCGTGGCATGGTTGTTGGTGCCAGACGGGCCGGTCTGAGTATTTCACAATCTGCTCAGTTACTGGGATTTTCACGCACAACCATTTCTAGGGTTTACAAAGAATGGTGTGAAAAGGAAAAACATCCAGTATGCGGCAGTCCTGTGGGCAAAAATGCCTTGTTGATGCTAGAGGTCAGAGGAGAATGGGCCGACTGATTCAAGCTGATAGAAGAGCAACTTTGACTGAAATAACCACTCGTTACAACCGAGGTATGCAGCAAAGCATTTGTGAAGCCACAACACGCACAACCTTGAGGCGGATGGGCTACAAAAGCAGAAGACCCCACCGGGTACCACTCATCTCCACTACAAATAGGAAAAAGAGGCTACAATTTGCACAAGCTCACCAAAATTGGACAGTTGAAGACTGGAAAAATGTTGCCTGGTCTGATGAGTCTCGATTTCTGTTGAGACATTCAGATGGTAGAGTCAGAATTTGGCGTAAACAGAATGAGAACATGGATCCATCATGCCTTGTTACCACTGTGCAAGCTGGTGGTGGTGGTGTAATGGTGTGGGAGATGTTTTCTTGGCACACTTTAGGCCCCTTAGTGCCAACTGGGCATCGTTTAAATGCCACAGCCTACCTGAGCATTGTTTCTGACCATGTCCATCCCTTTATGACCACCATGTACCCATTCTCTGATGGCTACTTCCAGCAGGATAATGCACCATGTCACAAAGCTCGAATCATTTCAAATTGGTTTCTTGAACATGACAATGAGTTCACTGTACTAAAATGGCCCCCACAGTCACCAGATCTCAACCCAATAGAGCATCTTTGGGATGTGGTGGAACGGGAGCTTCGTGCCCTGGATGTGCATCCCACAAATCTCCATCAACTGCAAGATGCTATCCTATCAATATGAGCCAACATTTCTAAAGAATGCTTTCAGCACCTTGTTGAATCAATGCCACGTAGAATTAAGGCAGTTCTGAAGGCGAAATGGGGTCAAACACAGTATTAGTATGGTGTTCCTAATAATTCTTTAGGTGAGTGTATACTTGAACATCTTCAAGTATAAATCAGTGACATACATCCAGGCTTACTGCTGCTGTGTGGCAGTAACAGTAGGAATGCATTAAAGCATCTGATGCATCTGATAATTACAGAGGAGGTCAAATAGACATGAGGGATATGTCAAATCATAATCTATTCTGACGTGACTGACACAATGCCACATTGTGAATTTATTGCCATTTTCCTCACAGACATTTGCAGATTCAGTTGTACAACCCTCCCAGTCGACCCATTATGCGCTTGGCTTTTGCACCTCTGTGGTTCACCAAAGTTGCTAGCTATTGGCTGGAAGACAAAGTAAGCAATTTGACCATGCAAAGTGGAGCATTGTATGGTGTTCTCTGAGCACACAAAATTGCACTAAAAAAATTGAACTGCATTCATTATGAATGCATTGCAGTTGTAATTTCAAACTGCTGAAAGGAAAAATGTTAGGACATAACCATGATAACAAGCTTTCAGGTTTGGTTTCTGTGTGCAGCTATGACCAGCTGTCTAACAGGCAAACACAATACACCACTAAGAGCCATCCTTACAAATTTAAGTCAGTGCCTGTTAAAAATGGTAAATAGTTGCTTGCGATGACCGTTATGTTGTTGGCAAAAGAGCTCACTCTTAATTACATAGTGTACGAGTGTGTATATCAGAGCATCTGGGTTATTGTTTATAGGGGACCCACATCAACACACAAGTCTGTGAGAAAGTGTCATTGTGCCCATGACTGATGTTTGTTTGAACTGGCAACCGTTCACTGCACAAAATGCTGGTTGGCACCTAATAAAGTGGTAGGCATATAAATAAATACATTATGCGAAATAACCAAAGTAGGTCAACATGCTGGACTTAGAGTTAACATCAATTTCTACACATCTCGACAATACACCAGACATTTTATATTACTATAAAATGATTTATTACTATTAAATGTATTTAATAAAATACAGAACTATCAAATTAATAATAAAATCACTTTATTATATTATACTAAGAATACAGTACAGCATATACTATACAAAAAAATTTATTATCACTAAAAAAAAAAAAAAGCGTTTGCTTCTCTTGGATTTGCTTCATGCAAGTCAAATGTTTCTCAGACTGTGTATATTTTGGTGCTTTAATAAGTTGTATTCTCATGTGACGACAAAAATTCTGGAGGTTTGCTGGGCTTTTACTGGTGAAAAGTGTGAGAGAAGAGATTAAAAAATAGAAACAAAAACAAATGTTGCTCCCTCAAAGTTTCCTATTGCTTTCTCGTAGGCCACATAATGTGCTATGGGTCACAGAATCAAAGAAAATAGACTTGAGGAACATGAGAATCAGGCCTTTGGGATCAAATATGCAATAGAACACACTGTCTCTCTGATAATTTATAGCTCTGTGCAAGTCTGGATGCTACGCCCGCTATTGTGACTAACTAAGACTTTATTTCAGGAGTCTGTCTGCACCATGCTAGCAACCCAGAATGTTATATAACATAGTGCTGAGAGGATTTTGCCACTATTATCTGACATAACATTATGCAGTTTGTTTTATCCATGGGGGTGAAACACAAAAAGCAGTTTTTGGTGCGGAATTATTACATGAACGCGAGAAACAGCTTGAATTGGTTGTTTAAAAACAAAAAGATCCAATGAATCTTAGGAATATAAGTATATTTGTGTATGTAGGCCTGTGAGTGTGACAGGATAAAGACATGCTGACATTATGGAGTCAGTAAAATCTCAAACAACTATGACTACCATACATAAACCACACACACATGCATACAGGGACACCGTATATTTCTACACATCCTTTAACAGTTATAGGTATGGAGATGGTCCAAACACGAACGGCCAATATATCAACATTTTGGATTGGTGCCACTGTTGTCACAGAAGAAGTTTGACTGGGAATTACAACAGCATTCATACTTTAGCCGCAGGTAATCACACTTTTATGCAAGATAATGATTGGTTATTATTTGGTAACTGCAGATATAAGTGGAAATAGTAAATGAGAGATTAAAGTCAAGTTAATGTTGGTAAACAGAGCATGGCTTGCCCAGAAAAAAAGAAGTGAACAGGGATCTGGCATATTTTTAGTGTTTCATAAATGAAACATGACTGCCCTCTAATGACAGAATAAGAATCTGTCACATCAGAGCAGCTCCAGTTTTAAAGGGCAAATTTGTAGGCATGTTTGAGAGGCAACTATGATTTTTTCATAGCTTTCATTTTAGTTTCTAGGATCATTTGATAATGCATGTAAGGGAGTTTTGCATACAGCTGGGTTTCAGAAGGAGGGGTTCATTTGCATGTGGTGACCTGAAATGCACTGCCATTTGAAAGTCTACTGCAGTTATATTTTGATTTGTTTAATCTAGTGGTCCAAAATCGGCGTTGTTTTACACTTTACAGATCAAGCGGTAACCAAATTGGCAGCCTTTTTTCATGCAAAAGTATAAAAACCAAATGAACCAAAGGTTTATTATACAAAAATCAAACACTGAATGCACTGATAAAAATGATTCTGTGGTGAAGTAAATAATACAGAAAAAACGAATGTAATTTCTACATGAAAAAGTTAGTTCTAAGTCTATATTAGTACTCGATTCAAGCTAGTAGAAATTAAAGCGTAATTATAAAACGTTATAAAATTAAGTAAAACTACTCAACTTTTGAGTAGTTACAACATGCATTCTTATTTCGCTTATTTCTGTGCCTTAATTTAATTATTATATTGATTAATAATACATTGTTAGCTAATCTGTGTGCTTTGTATATGTATATTTCTGAAATACATAACGTGGACAAATCACTTTAAACTGTAATGTAGACACATGCATCTTCTGTGAAGCAGTGATGTATTGTGAAAAGCCCTATAAAAATGTGAATAGAATTTTCTGATACTGGTGTTCCCATCATGCACTGGGGTTTGAAAAATTAATGAGTATTTTGTAGTTTTATCTTGTTGTTAGGTTTAGTAACTTGCCATTTTGTGACTTTTTCTACTCAAAATGACATTCACTACACTCAAATATACTATACTATATTTTCTATACTATATATACACTACTCAAAAAACAATGCATCGAATGTTACTGTCATTGTGTATTGTGTACCAAGTATTGAGGTCTCTGTGATCAGGTGCTGCGTTACTACTATTATGTAGATATAGTGTCTGCACAATAAGTATTGTGTTATTTACTTAGATGTTTCTAAGTAAAGCATACACTTTAAAAGTGTTGTTTAATTCAGTGTTATATTGTTTGTGTAAAAAGTATTTCAAAGGAAACTTAGTAGAAATTACTCAACCTTTTACTGGCCAGATTAAAATTACGCATTTTCTTTGTTAATTTTACTTAACTTAGTTAAGTAGAGTTTACTTAGTTCCATATGTGAAATTTACTTTAAAAATATGCATGCAAAAACTAAATTCAATTGGGCCTAGTACTGAACCCTGTGGGATTCCAGTAGTGATTTTTTTTTTTATGCCGAAATCCAATCTTTCTATCTGACTTAAGTGTGACATAATCCAAGAATATGCAGATCCAAAGATGTCCATCAGTAGTTTGTGTTTGACAGTTAAATTCTGTTGCTATTATTGAAGCACAAGTCAAGACAATGACGAATTGCGTGACTAAAACCAAGTGTCATCTCTGAAGAGATACTGGCCTCACCCTGGTAGGATCACACCAAATAAAAGGTATTGGTTGAAGCTGCTCAGACCGTTCAGCCTGGTTATGTGATGACTCCATGGGAGGAGACCTCAGGAATCTTGGAAGGTCAAGGACCAAATAAACTTGTCAGACAGGAATTGTCCCCAAGCAAGGGTTTACAATCCTGCCTTCGTACACAACAGCTGCATCTGAGTGGTGTCTAATTTCCATGAAAGGCACAACAAATTGTGAACAATACCATCTGGTCAATTCAAACAAATAAAAGCGAACCTATCTCCACATAACACACCCAAGCTGAAGTACTCGTCATTCTAAAGATTTAGTAGCTCTAATGGCAAGTCATGTTTGTTCATCATGTCTGCTCTAAATATATTGTGTTTGTTTACTTTACATGTGTTTTTTTTGTTAAATCTACAGTATGTTTATCAAAGGTTTCAAGTGGGTTACAAGAGCTGGATAATGACGCTAATATTAAATCAGAAAAAAATTAATTAAATGAATATTTTGTGATTAAAATGTATTTGTGATTTGTAGCACTGTGTGAATTATGGCTGCCCCCTCTGACAGTGTTGATACATCATTTTGTACTTCAACCTAATGACTGGGATTAAAAACATAAAGTGTTTATATGGATTGATTTAGCTTTGTGGGATATGAGTAGGGATGCACAATATTATCGGCACGACATCGGAATTGGACGATAAACGCTTAAAATATAAAAATCGGCCAATATAAAAAAATTATGCCGATATGCCTTGCTGATATGATAACGTGTTGATATGCGCCTGCAACAACTCACGTGTGCAAGGAGTCCTATAGCGATAAGATCATGTCAGCAGTGTTGTCATTCTTGACGTGAACTTGTATGTCAACAAACAAAAACCATACATTGCATGTATGGTGATTTATATTGACAGTTTTTAAATGCTGCCTTGAATTTGTGAATGCGCGTACAGTGGCTCCCCACTCTCTAGTGCAGGGGTTTTCAAACTTTATGATGCCAAGGACATGATGCCAAATGTGATAAACCTATATATCTTATGCATGAAAAAACATTTAAACTAGATAAATAGTAAGTGTGACATTATAAATATATTGTTTACCAACTTCATTTGGCTCTTAATGTTGGATGTATAAACCTGAAGAACAACATTTTCAGTTAACAATTATTTGTATAAGCAACTTTCACAATAAATGCATGTAAGCAGCTTACACACTGCGTTAAGGATACTGCCTTACAACCCCAGTGAGCGAGATCAAGGGGACTATAGTGAGGAAAAACTCACTAGAAAGATACAAAGCAAACATATACTACAATTCTGGAAGGTATACGGCAAGAAATGTACATAGAGTTCAGTAGACTATATCCATTTTTGCTTTGCCTTTTTATTCTCTGAAATTTTCTGGGGACCCCTTAGAACCTCCTGGAGGACCCCAGTTTGAAAACCCCTGATCTAGCATGCAGCAGCCTCCACAGCAGCAGAAGCCTCCTCCAGGTCCTAGTGCCCGCCCGGTAGAATGTTATATATTCAGTGGGGGCACTGTTGTTAAAGTAATAAAATGAAAAGTAGAACACACAAATAACTCAAATAAATAAAGCAGTAATGATGTCATAAATCACAAGCATGACACTTTTTTATACAGTTTATTAATCTGTAATAACATTTTAAGAAATGGATGATGAAAAATAATCCAAGGAGCTAATTGTAATCTAATAATAATTGCAGGATTTTTATTTGAAGCTAAAGACAGCATCAACTGATGTCATGCCACCCCCACTTCATGTGCACAAACTTTAAATCCAAAAATAAAATATTTAGCTTATAAATTACTGACTTTATTATTGATATGTTCAGAGATTTTAATATACTCTTATTATAAAAATAACTTTATTAACATTTATTTATCTTTAACAAGTATCCTTTTAGTAAGGAGACCTCAGAAATCTGAAACCAGAATGAAAAAGAAAAAGGTTTTTGCTCAAAATGGTGTTGTTTCCAAACAAAGGGGAAAAACATAAATGTATCGGTATCGGCCAAAATGAGTTGAAAAATATCGGCATATCGGCAAAAATCCAATATTATGCATCCCTAGATATAAGTGATCATCTTTAAGATCATCTTCAAATTTGAAAAAGATCTGCCATACTGATTGATGTGCTGCTACACTCCAATAGCTAGTAAAACAACAAATAACATCAAGAGCTGTGATCCCAGATTTAATTTGCTGCAATTAAAGTAACCGTAATATGGCTTGCAATTAAAAAGGACATTAAATGGAGTCTGTAGGACTCAATGATTGTTCTCACAGACATAGACAATCTGGCATTTAGCCAATCTGACGGTGAATCTGTCATCACAGGATTAGAGCACAATGATTTAACACAGAGTAATTTAACAAGAAAGGAGATGTTTGGAGAGCCGAGGGCCCGCTGTCTTTATTCTGCATAGACACGGTCTGTAAACATGTCCAACACGTTCCTCCTCTTTTTTTTCCAAATATGCCATCGCATCACGTCTATCCTGTGTATCATATTTGATACTTCAGGCTTTTTAAGGCACATGTGCTATGACATAGGAGAATATATGGAGCTCGTACTTGAAGAGAATAAAACTCAGAGGCCCAAACTGAGCAAAAAATATGAAAACTGGTGTATTTGCTAATATTTATATGACCAAAAACTAAGATGAAATTCTGAAATCTTGTGATATAAAGCAATGAGATCTTGATGACATCTACAAAATTATTTTTACTGCTTGTTCAAATTGCTTAATTAAAATGAGCTAAAGCAACATAATTGCTATGCATTTTGTCCTAACTTAATTTGATTGTGTTCACTTACATATAAGTCAAATTGAAGTTTACTTCATCCGTTTGTGTTGAGATAACATGAATGATTTGTGTTGCATTAACTGAAACTGGGTGGGGCGTGTTAGTTCCCAGCATGCTTTGCATATGGCTAAATCAAGAGAGAGTAAATGTTATTTTATATGTAAAAGTGTTATTTTATGTATTTTTGAGGAAGATGAGAAAGGGGGAGACTTGATTGTGTTTGATAGTGTTTAATATTCAATTATGTTGGAATTATTAGAACAATTTACATAAATTACAGTGTGTTACCATTGTGGAGAAGAGTGGAGCATTTGCTTAGTCATGTGGACTAAAACAACTGATGTCATATTGGCTTTGCTGAAGGAGCTTTTAATGCTTAGTATTTAAGATGCTAATGTGTGCTATTGTTAGCTAAAAGTTTGTGCAGTACTTTAATTCAGTTGTATATGATGTTGAAGTTACATGAACAAATTATGTTTGTTTAACTTAATTGATTTAGGTGGGACCGATGTACACAATTAAATCATGTAAATCCAACGCACTTTTTTTTTCAGTGTATAGCAGACTACTTTCATAAAATGCACTCTATTTCTCACAAAAATGTCTTATGATATTTAAATGCTTGGTTTTATGATCCAAGCTCTGTAGTGTTAATTGAGGAGGCACATCATAATACAATGATGATAGCGAGATGAACAAATAAACATTCCTCACTTTAACATTATTCTTCTAAAAAGAATGCATCATCAAGTAAACCCAAGTGGCTTCAGTCCAGTAAGTGTCCAGTCCAGTATTTACTCTTATGCTTACTTTATAATAGTCAGTATTTTAAGATTTTACAGCAAAAAGACCACTGTGAACCACTGACCGGAAGGTGGACATTTTTACAATTATACTAAAAGGCCTTTACTTGCTACAAAAGTATAAACCATCAATCAGATAGTAAAATTAGAAGTCTGCAACAAATATGATAAAACAGGCTTTATCTTTATCATTTGTGATTTTACTTTCCTATGGGATTGTTTAGCTGACTGTAGCTAATTTCCCTGAAAAGTTAATGATCAAACGTCATATTTCAAAGAAATTCGAATTACATTTGCAAGTCGACACTCAAATGATTGAGTTAGCAGGAGACATTCTGATCAAACTGTGCTGGTACACTCTTTAAAGCTTTGGATAGCTTTCAATCTCACATAGAAATTTAACATGATTCATTTTCAATCAAAAAGGTTGATAAAAACCTGTTCCAGCACACACTGTTCCACTCCTATCAATGCGAACTTGGACCCGCACTGCACTCAGATTCAAACTGTCTGATTTTGGGAAAAAAAATAGGCTATTTGGAAATTACAGGACAAGTTGAACTACAGCTACAAAGGCAAGGAATGTCTCCTCACATCTATTTAAAAGCAACAATATCAGCAATCAGATGATGCACAAAAGAAGTTGAAAGTCCTCCAGGAAAAGTCATGGGGTCAAAGTAGATGCAATCAAGACATACAGATTCCCAGTCACGATTTCCCACCAAGAGCACGACACTCCGCAGGAGAGCAGAAAAGCTGACCTCACAACGTGTTTAAGGATTACTAAAGGATGAAACATTTCATTTGCTTTAACAGTGTTATAGGCCTACAATTATAAATGTAAGTTAATGCACTCAAAAATTATTTTAAATGTAAGACTTATATATTTGAATTGCATATAAAGTATCCATCCACTATTTTATCATAAAAGAGTAAGCTTAAAGAGGCTATGTTAGTATGAATCACATTTTTTTGCCAATGTGCGAACAGCTTGGAACTTAAAAACGAGACCTTCCCCGACTTCCTACATTGTCTATGGCTGCGTCCGAAATCACATCTCTTGAGTAGATACTTATTTTGAATAAGTAATTATTTCGTTACCGCTAAAAAAGTTTGTTTTATATAGTATGAAATGTAATCTGGATGTACTGCATTCGCCATGTTGCCCTTATCACGTGACCTACCGTGTCAGTTGTGATAAGTCACTGTTGGGCTGAAATCACATACTCTTGAGCAGTGTTGTGTTGGGTAAAGTTACTTTGAAAAGTAATGAATTACAATATTGCGTTACTCCCTTAAAAAGTGACTAATTGTGTTACTAATGGCGCTTTTCCACTACACAGTACCAGCTCGACTCGACTCGACTTGCCTTTGTTTGGTTTTCCACTGTGTAAAAGTTGTACCTGTACCTGCTTCCAGATACTTTTTTTCGTATCACCTCCGGCGAGGTTCTGAGTGAGCTGAGGCGATACTAAAATGTGACGTGAAAACACGGCAGACTGCTGATTGGTCAGAGAGAATCGTCACTATTCACTGCGTCATCATTGCACGTGCCAGACGGAGTATCCTGAATAACCCCGCCATTTTTAAATAGTTTGGCCAGAGATTGCATGATATACCCATTACTATTATGGCAACTTGGAAGAATACGATGTGGTCAAACGAGGAGGTGCAGACTTTCCTTTGTTTGATTGTCCAGCGAGAACTTGATGGGGCAACGAGGAATGAAAAAGTATATCAAGAAGTCTCCGAACTGGGTGTGGGTAGCAGGTGTGTGTTGTGTAGAAGATTACGTCACGGCAGTTTCCTGCGGCATCACTATAACGACCAGGTACTATTGTGGAGGTATCCCTCAGGTATTCCTTACTAATTGGTCACACTCATACTCACTGGTGGTCAAATGTGACCATACACCTTAACTATTTTTCAATTAAATAAATGTTCTATATTTTATTTTAATAATATTTATTGAATATTTTGAGGAGATACTAAATAAATACTATTTGTGCAATAATTATGGTCAATTAATGACCACTTAAAATATTTTTTAATTTATATTACAATTAGTGTTGTAATTAAGGTTAAAATAGAGGATTCCAATGCAAAGAGGCAAATTAAGAGTCATTTTGTGGACCCTTTTGTGGGTCTTTCTTGCCACTTTTGTCTCTTGTTACGTGTGCATATTCGAGCACGAGCAATAAGTTGCTGGCTGCATTCACTTACCGACCACCAGTGTCGCTAATAACAAGTGCAACAAGCAGGGCCTGAAATTAACACCCGACCATGCGCCAAACGCGGGTGAATTTTGCAATTGGCGGGTAACACTGTCAATCTACCTGCCACATTGGCAGGTAGCCAATGAGAATTGAGAGTGATACATTCATCTCTGTCATACTGTCTGTCTGTCATTCTGTCTGTCGTTCTGTCTGTCAGTCATCTGTCATTCTGTCTGTCTGTCGTTCTGTCATTCTGTCTGTCTGTCGTTCTGTCTGTCAGTCGTCTGTCATTCTGTCTGTCTGTCATTCTGTCAGTCGTCTGTCGTTCTGTCTGTCTGTCTTGTTCTGTCAGTTGTCTGTCGTTTCTCTCTGTCAGTCGTCTGTCATTCTGTCTGTCTGTTGTTCTGTCAGTTGTCTGTCATTCTGTCGTTCTGTCAGTCGCCTGTCGTTCTGTCTGTCAGTCTGTCGTTCTGTCAGTCGTCTATTGTTCTGCCTGTCAGGCGTCTGTCATTCTGTCTGTCAGTCTGTCTGTTGTTCTGTCAGGCGTCTGTCGTTCTGTCTGTCAGTCGTCTGTCATTCTATCTGTCAGTCGTTTGTCATTCTGTCTGTCTGCCGTTCTGTCTGTGTCTGTCTGTCAGTCGTCTGTCATTCTAGGCAGTTTGAGAGGATGCGACTGCTGTTCCGGAACGTTTTTGCGATCTGAAAGATGATGAGACCCTTCTCTGACTACGTTAGGATGTGTGAGTAAAACTGTTGGTGAGATGGGATGAAATAATGCAACGCTGGTGTAAGTTACAGTACAGTTTCACAGATGTGTGTGCGTGTGTGTGCTGGGAGTTGGAAACCAGTGAGAAAATGTCCGTACAGGGTAAATTTACCAGTAATAATGTTATGATTTGATGTTGATGCTCGCGCAGGCTCTCGGGGAGAAATCCAAACAAATGAGCGCCTCTCACACAAAGAAACTCAGTTAACATAAGCGGTTCAAATTACAAATTGTGGAGTTTTTATATTTATAACATATGATACAGTTAAGCAACATCACACGAGTGCTGTTTTTCCTGAATAGTCTACCATCACGATTGAAAATGACACGGATTTCATATGACAGTTCCATAAACAATTAATTAACAGGAAGTCACTTACATTTTTAATGAGGTATTGACTGTTTTTGTTCGATTTCAGCAGCGAAAATAGTTCCATCACATCAGAACCATAACGTATCTCACAGCAAAAGTGTGTAAATAAATGATTCAGCGTTTTGAATGAATCGATTGAATCAAAGATTCAATAACGTATTCGTGTAAACGACTGCCTCATTCTTGAATGAATCAGCCGTTTCAACGAATCGACTCAATGGTTCACTCATTAAGATGGTCACCTGCCGCCACCTACTGGTGTTTAAGTTATATGTTTTTTAAACATTCTTTCCAACATTTCTTATTTGTATATTAAAAAATTTGAATGCAGTTGTAATTTTTCAGTGTAAATTATTTAATTTGATTGGTAACAGCCTTATAGCATCTTATTCTAATTTAATTTATAGATCAAATTTAAGAATATAAACTGAAAGCTGAAGCATAGCCTATATTTAATAAGATTATGGGGAAAAATGCCCTTTATAAAATGTAAAAATATCAGAGATATGCAGATTTAAATGTGTAAAAGCTGACTGAACACTGTTGAAAACACACACACACAGAAAAAAAAAAAAATCTGGACAAGAAAATTTTGTGAATGACAGATTTACTTGGCCAAAGGACAAGCACGTGAAAAAAAAAAAAAAAAAAACACTGGCAGGTAAAAAGTCACTGTGGCAGGTGGTCAAAAAAAGTTAATTTCAGGCCCTGGCATCAAGTCTTAGCCCCTTTTATATGATGCATTTGCCAGTCATACATAAATGAAAACGTTCAAATTTCTACACTCGAAAATACCATGTTATTTATTTATTTAATCATTTATTCAAATTGCTTAGATAAATCTTTTTATTCAAATTGCTTAGATAAATTGCTCCATAAATCTTTGTGAAATTGATTAAAATTGTTCAGCTAAAAGTATGAACATGAAAATATGGCTAGCTGTGGAACAAGCAATATGCAATTAGTTTAAATGTATGATATTGAAATCAACTGGATTTACTGATGATAAACAGATAAACCTGGTTATTGTGTATTTAAAAACATTGAGTTTATTAGTAGGCCTACTATTACAAAAAAAAAAACCTTATCCGTTTTATTACGACCGACAAATATGCATCACATTAAGTTGTTTATTATGTTTATGTTTAAACATGCAATGGATGGAAATTTAAATGAGGATCAAAAACATTCATCTTAAAATTGTGGAGATTTTTTGAGTGTGCATGTCATGCTGATCAACTATCAATGGTATATTCCACCCTATAACTCTGCCTGATATGGCTAACAGCTGAGTATAACATGGTAATATGGTGTCAGCATTGTCGGACCCCATTGAATGAAGCAGTTTTCATATGCAAATGAAGGGCCTCTGATTCTTTTTGATTCAGCACTCAATGTTAGACCTCTGTGGGCTTGGAAGCGCATGAGTGGCGTTCAGGTGAAATTATCGAAAATTGGTTTCTTGCTTTGTTAAGCACCTGTGGTGAGATCAAAGAGCACAGATCCGGTGTGTCATCTAGGTTTCAATGAGAGGTGTTTTTGCGATGTCTGATATGTTAGTCATTTGGAATTTAAAAAACAACTTTTAAATATAATTGTCAGAAGAACACAAACAATGCATCAATCTGTTGAAGTACTTGATAAGTGAATTTTAATTGCTTCAGAGAGACAATGAATGCGTTTTGAGAGGATTCTCAGACGTTGACGTAATCAAATCCTCATTTTCATTTTATTTATTACATATATGGCTGTAGGTTAACCTTGCTTTCTGGAATACCCCACAGAAGTGAAATAAATAAGCCTCAGGTTGAAGGAAATGCAAAATCATGTCTGTAGAGGGCGTAGCTCAAACAAATGTCTGAGCCATTCTGGATTGCAGAAGAATAAAACACAGGTGAAGAAAGTTCAACTGTCACTTTGGGTGCTTCTCAATACTTAAATGATAATTCCTCATTTCCTTGCTCCTATACGTCCTCAAGCCTGTGACCCGGAAACCGATCAAATTCAGCCATCTTGAAGGACATCTCAATTCTCTGATTACACCACGAGGAGGCGAGGAATGAGGAGCGAGGAAGCTTCCATGAGCGGGGATACACAGGTGTTTCCGGAAACGGAAGGTGTGAAGGAAACGAGGATACACAAATAAGAAATGAGGATACACAAATAAGAAATGAGAAGCACCCTTTTTATCCCAGGGATGAAGGTGGGCGAAGACTCAAATATAACGATTTATTAACATAAAGAAAACTCAGGCAATACATAAACAACAACGAACACAAACAAAACAGCGTGCGTGCACAATCAACACCGGACCATGACCATGAGAAACAGAGGAACTTAAATACACATAAGGTGATGAACTAAATTACAAACAGGTGAGCTTGTTAAATGAATATCCATGACAACTGATAGTGGCAGGAAACAGACTAAGGGTAGGTTTACATAACAATGATGTACTAAAAACAGACCACACCGTTGCCAAAATGATCCCTGTTCACACAAATCTGCGAAAATGACTAAAAAGGGGCTAGGCCAGTAGTTGGAGTAATACATGTAACACGTAGAATACGCAAGTGTGAACATGTAGCACGCATACACATGACGCCACCGTTTTCACAGATTTGCGTTTTTGTTGTTTACATGGAGACGGTAAAGGTATTGTTTTCAAAACCTTGCACTTTGAAACCCGTTTTCAAAAGTTTGCATTGTCAGGCCCCCAAAACATGGTTGATGTGTAAACGAACGGCCAAAACTCATAAAAGTTTTCTGTTTTTAGTTGAAAACGGTTTTATGTAAAGGCCACTTAAAGGCGGGATCTAATCCGAGTATGGCCCTGTATGACAGTATAAAGAGCGAGATTCCTTGTATGGGCACTTATCCCGGATGATCGCATGCGCACATCAACCAGAGCAAGAGCGCACCCATCAACGAGCTTCGTTCAGGTTACGGGAGCCGCCGGCAGCGCTGTCATTTAGTTTTAGACTACAAAATCAACGTCACTAAAGAAGTGTGTTTGTTTGTTCCCGGTCACGAGCCGCAGGTGGTGAGTGAAACTGCATCAAATGTCTATGTTTTGTTGGCAATCGAAGCGTGACTGCATATAATGTCAACAACACAAACATATAGCGAATCTAAAGTTATCCAGGGATAATGCCATGATGTATTGTGTGTGTGTGTGAGTCTTTAGCTCTGCCTGCACAAGCTCTGCTGTTTTCAGAAAGAATCGGTACAGCGTATACGATAAAACTAAAGACTCTTAGGAGATATGAAGGATGCAATACTACTCTATAGGTACTGAAGATTAACATGAGACTTGCAGAAACTGTGTGTTATGTACCTTTTAAATACATACGGTACAAACTAAATTACAAACAGGTTTGCTCGTTAAATGAGTATCCATGACAACTGATAGTGACGGGAAACTGGAACAAAGGAAACAGGTAGCTAACTGAAGAGAAACAAGCTAAAAAGAAATGAATACTAACTTAAGGTGACATCAACACTCTTCAGCAATAAAAAAAAAAACTGAAACACAAATGTGATGTTTATAAAGTCATTTTTTGGTTAGTATGGTTGAATTTGGATCATCGAAGGTCAGCAGCAAAGACATAAAGTGAGATTAAATACATCAAGTATATTTGACATTTTATTATTGCAGGTTTGTATAATATTCTGACTTTGCATCTCACTGTTTTTATTCATTTTGAAGAATACTGAAGAACACTAGTGCACTGTGGGATAAACTCACAGATACACATATACGTTTATGTGTACGGTCATATGTTTGAAATGTTATTAGACATTATTGGCCTGCTTTTTCTTTGCTTATACAACATGCATAACTAGTATAGAGATGATTTTACTATAATTACATTTCTGACACTTTATCTTTGTTTTCTGAGCTAAACAAACTGACTAAGGTGTCTATGATACTGTAACAGGGTTTGGCAAACAATCCCTTAAGTTGCGCAAGTAGTATTGACTAAATCATTAAGTACTTAATAGTTCAGTAAGTTCTTTTCACATATAAGATCCCTGTAAACAAAAGCCCATTGCTTCCAAATGTGCCTGGGTTTACAAAATCAGTAAACTCAAATTGTAAGGAACTGTTTGAGGAACTACTGCTTATTGTAACTTGTTATACCACTTAGTGGTACATGATCAGTTGAAAAGTGATTTTAAATGAAGAATTTGGCTGAAAAGTGATTCAGATGGTTTAGTGTCAGTCCTATGCATCATCATTTGGCTTTGTTTAAATGATTCAGGTTTATGTACATGCACTGTTAAATTAATTAAATTTTTAAGTACAATCAACTTGGATGTTTAAATCATTTCAACTTAAATTACATTAAAATAACTTAAACATTTGTTAAATCTTGTATAACATTAAAAACAACTTGAAAAAGGCTTATTTTGATGAGTTAATGCAATGTAAAAACATGTGTTGTCATAACTTTTTGATCATATAATTTTTACAGAGTGTGGAATATCTTTTGGTCAGTGTCTGTGATGAAACTCACTTTTTGCTTGCTGACCGCTATAGAACAAGACCTTTTAGATCATAGATTCATGCTGAGGGTTGAAATATGAGGGTTTATTCTCTGAGAAAGGCTTTTAATATCAACACAATGTGACCTGATGACGGATGGATTTGGTGGAGAAGATAGAGGCACAGGATTGTTCTGTTCTTGTTAAAAAGAATCGCCTGAAAAAAAAAAAAACAGTACAAAAAAACAGAAATCACTAGGGAATTATGAAATCATGCACTGCAAAAATACTTTTTGTATTGTTTTCCAGCAAAAATAAATAAAATATCTCAGCTTTCTCAAATTAAGCAAAATGACTTATGATATATTTTAAGTCTTACCCCATTTGGCAAATATTTTTAATTTTTTTATACATTTTTCAGGGAAACACATTTTTCGTTTTGCTTCTTAAGTAAATGTACTTTACTTGTATGTAATGTAAATTTTATTTAATAAATGGTGAGATTTATTATTTAGACTCACCTAAAGGATTATTAGGAACACCTGTTCAATTTCTCATTAATGCAATTATCTAATCAACCAATCACATGGCAGTTGCTTCAATGCATTTAGGGGTGTGGTCCTGGTCAAGACAATCTCCTGAACTCCAAACTGAATGTCAGAATGGGAAAGAAAGGTGATTTAAACAATTTTGAGCGTGGCATGGTTGGTGGTGCCAGATGGGCCGGTCTGAGTATTTCACAATCTGCTCAGTTACTGGGATTTTCACGCACAACCATTTCTAGGGTTTACAAAGAATGGTGTGAAAAGAGAAAAACATCCAGTATACGGCAGTCCTGTGGGCA
The DNA here is from genome assembly GCA_018749465.1 of Paracanthobrama guichenoti. Lineage (NCBI taxonomy): Eukaryota > Metazoa > Chordata > Actinopteri > Cypriniformes > Gobionidae > Paracanthobrama > Paracanthobrama guichenoti. The sequence goes on from CM031954.1 coordinate 9,013,869, forward strand.
AAAATGCCTTGTTGATGCTAGAGGTCAGAGGAGAATGGGCTGACTGATTCAAGCTGATAGAAGAGCAACTTTGACTGAAATAACCACTCGTTACAACCGAGGTATGCAGCAAAGCATTTGTGAAGCCACAACACGCACAACCTTGAGGCGGATGGGCTACAACAGCAGAAGACCCCACCGGGTACCACTCATATCCACTACAAATAGGAAAAAGCTCACCAAAATTGGACAGTTGAAGACTGGAAAAATGTTGCCTGGTCTGATGAGTCTCAATTTCTGTTGAGACATTCAGATGGTAGAGTCAGAATTTGGCATAAACAGAATGAGAACATGGATCCATCATGCCTTGTTACCACTGTGCAGGCTAGTGGTGGTGGTGTAATGGTGTGGGGGATGATTTCTTGGCACACTTTAGGCCCCTTAGTGCCAATTGGGCATTGTTTAAATGCCATGGCCTACCTGAGCATTGTTTCTGACCATGTCCATCCCTTTATGACCACCATGTACCCATTCTCTGACGGCTACTTCCAGCAGGATAATGCACCATGTCACAAAGCTCGAATCATTTCAAATCGGTTTCTTGAACATGACAATGAGTTAAAACTAAAATGGCCCCCACAGTCACCAGATCTCAACCCAATAGAGCATCTTTGGGATGTGGTGGAACGGGAGCTTCATGCATATAATAAATAAATATATATATATATATATATATATATATATATATATATATATATATATATATATATATATATATATATATATATATATATATATATATATAATTTATTTATTTATTTATTTTTTGCTGTGTGAATGAAATGGTCACTTTTATGGAAAGAATGAAAGAATGAAATCCACTATTAAAAAAGAGATTCAATTCTCTATTCAATTCAATTCTAGGTTCTTTAATCAATTTTAAAGAACCCTTTATGCCAAAAAGGTCCTATATAAGAATACATATATTAAATGATGGCATTATACTGTCATGTTTAACTGTCATGTTCTTTTTCTGGTGATAAAGTATGTTTTCAAGCTGCTTAATTCATAAAATTAAATTAAAACTAAATTAATTAAAACTAAATCCATAAAATGATCCCATAATTGGATGAAGCACCTCACAGAACCATTTACGGTTCTATATAGAACCTTTTTCTCATATGTCTTGTGAACTCTCGGTTGATTAACCCAAACCTTGCTTACTCAAGGTATGCTGGTTCCAAAAACGCGTCTGGGAGTAAGCTCAGACAACTCAGAGTATGTTAACCGTGAACAGAGAAGACATTCTCAAGAGCTTTCCTGTAGCTCAAACAATAAGAGCGTGGCGCTAGCAACACCAAGGTCATGGGTTCGATTCCCAAGGAAAGCAAGAACTGACTAAATGTAAAATGTGTACCTTGAATGCAATGTAAGTCACTTTGGATAAAAGCGTCTGCCAAATGCATAAATGTAAGAGAGCGACAAATTGATGATTCACCATGGATACGGACATTCTTTTCTTTTGTTTATTGGCGATTAACATAACCTACTTAGTGCACGTCGCCACCTATTTGGATCATTTTTTTACATCTTTTTGTTTAATAAGTAATCTTTATTCACTGAGAATAAGGATTATATTGTTTGTTTGAATTAACTGAATGCAGATCCATGTGTGAGATGACAATAAAATAAATAATAAATACATTTAAACATAACCTTGTTATAATAGTGCTTTAGAATTAATATATAATATTGTATATTATAACTGTAACTAACTCTATTAATTATATTACACACATCTGAATACCTCTTAAGCAAACTAACCCTGGATCATGAGCTGCTCCGGAGCAGGTTATGTTCAGAGAGTGAGTTGCCATGGTTACTTACATACCCTGAAAGTTACCTCCGTTTTTGGAACCGAAAGTTGAGGTTATCCGCTTGCTTACTCTTAAACATACCCGGGTATGTCACATAACCTGCTTTCTGGAATACCCTTCTGGTGTGAAAGGGCCTTTAAATTTGTCAAAACTTTAAAAACAAACAAGAAAGCCCTGCCCAAGTGAGAAAAAGTAACACAAAAGTAACTCATTACTTTCTATAAAAGTAACTAACTATGCAATATTGTAACATTGCTTTCCCCAACACTGATAAGTACTCACTGAATTCAATATTTGGTTATATTTTTATATCCATTATTCTATTATCTACCAATCTTCCATAAAAGGACCTAATAATGGATTAAATAACATAAAAAAACATTCTTTCCTGAATTATTTTGCATTTTCACTGATGTGTAATCTTGATGAATCCTGGATCAAAAATGAAGTCATTGATCACTTAAGTCAAGTGGTATTTATTTTTTTTCTTTCTTTCTTTCTTTTTTTAAGAGGTATTGAATTGATTATGGCAGAGAGATGTTGGTGACGAGGGTGATATGGTGTCTCAGAGGAAGGGGGTTGGCAGCCGTATGGATATAAAAGCAGCCTCTGATTTCAGCAGACCCTCCTGCTAGCTGGACAGACTACACCACGGAAAAAATCTCTTATCCGAGAAACATTTTTCTTTTGTATTTTAAGCTCATTGTCTGTTTTAAACACATATAATACTTGTTATTGCACATTTTTTTGTTCCTTATGGAGCTTTGGAAACTCTCAGCATTAATGCTCACCACACTTGCTCTTGCCTACAGTGTTCAAGGATTGTCTTTCACTCTAAACAGAGACCACTGGATTTCAGATAACTGGGAGGTGAGTCATGCTTTTTTGCCTCTTTCTGCATACTTTTTTCTTTTTTTTTTAAGCATTTTGTTCATTATGCAAGTAATCGTTATGGTTATGATGAATACATTAATCTGGCTTTATATCCATTGCACATGTTGGTACTAAAAGAATGAAGAACGTTTTGTAATGTTGTTTTGTTTGAATGCTCCTTTCACGTCCGCTATCGTAATGGTTTGGATGTTAACACAGGATGAACCAGTGGAGGAGACACTAGCCAGTCAAGTGGCCAGTCTACTTAAAAGATCTAAACCTCATCAGTTCTATGGGCTAATGGGAAAACGCTCCGGTAAGACTTAACCTCCTGAGACCCAGGAAAACAACGTTTTTGAATTTAGTATTGTTTCATGTCATTACATTGATTAGACAAATTTATTTATTTATTTTATTTTTTGTGGGGGGCGGGGTTGTATTTTATTCATGTTATGCTATGTCCTCGTATGTGGACACCGGGACTCAGTTGTGTAAAAGTAAAAATACATGAAATGACATGGATATGCAAAAACAATGGGATTTTTTTATTTATTTTTTTATTCACCAATCAGTTTTAAGGTTTCAAGATTTTTTTAACCAAACTTTCTTTAAAGGTGATTCTCAACTATTTTATGAAAGATATAACAGAATGAATTGATATACCATTTTACTTCATTCCATATTTGGTAAAATGGCCATACATTATTGGGTTTTCCCATTCACTGCAACTATACACTGTATCTAATTTGCATATGAATGTGTTCTTGAGCAACATATAATGAAAAATGAAAATATAATAAAGGGAGTAATAGTTGGCAACATTTTCATAATATTGCTAACACTTAATAAGGTTTCATTAGTTAACATGAACTAATAAAAAAAAGTTGTATTTGTTAACATTAGTTAATGCACTGTGAACTAACATGAACAAACGCTTACAAATATTAACAAATGTTTTCCTCATGGCTAGTTAATACATTAACTAATGTTAACGAATGAAACCTTATTGTAAAGTGTTGACCATAATATCTAATAGGAACATTGATATGTCATTTATTTCCCTATTCACTCCCAAAACGCCTGATAAGCTTTAAGTCCCGGTGTCTGACATGTATGAAATCAATGCCGTTTTGTAACAGAAAGTCTTATTTCGATTAGAAACCCCATAACATTTTCCTGAGATGTTGATTTATAACAATTTGAAAATTAGTCATATTTAAATAATTACAAAATATCATTGTTATGAGTGCTAAATTTGATTGAGTCACTTTTAAGGACCAAGGAGAAGCTGTTGTCCTGGTGAAACCTCAAAACGCATGGTATCTGTGAAAAGCCCTGAATGTGCTCTTTACAGGACATCCAGACTAAAACCATGACATGTATGGTGTCAGAGAAATTCACTAAAATATAAAGTCCTCCTATGAGGACAGTGGCACCCAGAAGGTTAAGATCTGCTGTTGTTGGCTCTGCGATGTCCTTGCGTGACTCATTTTTACTCAAATTATACTAAGAATTTTAAATACATTGTTTTACAGAATGCAATGGAGTCTAATTTAAAATGCTTTTCAGCAGCTTTGTTTTTGTAATTAGTTTTAAAATATTTGAAATTCTAGTGCAGTGTTTTAGAAGGCCTTGCCCAATTACATTTTTTTACAATTTGCAATGAGATAAACAAAAAATGAAATCTTATTTCCTTACTGTTCTAGGAGTCCTCCAGCCTGTGAAAATGGAACGGAGAAGTGAGTAAACGCACTTATCTGAATTAAATACTACTAAATAGTATATATAAGTTTTTAGCATTAATATCTACATCTCAACAGATTAATTTTTGCCGTTGTCGATGGCCCGGTTTCACAGATAGGGCATAGACTAAGCCAGGATTAAACCTTAGTTAAATTCGGGCATCCAAGTAACGTTTTATAAATGTGTAAAAAACTACTGATGTGAATCCTGAGACAAAAGCATGGCACTGATATATTTTAAGAAATGTCAGAGTAAGCTGCTTTGTTAAAACAGCTCAAACTTGCATTTTAGTCTGTGAAACCACGGGTGAACGTCTCATCTTGGTATAAAGATTCTTACATTGTTTCCTCAAAGGGCATAAGGGGGATGTGTTTGTGGGACTCATGGGCAAGAGATCTTTAGGAGGTACGGCTTTACACTGCTCTGCTTACACCAGCAATGGCATGTTTTATTTAGTACTGCTAGGTGCTATGCTGCATAGGTTTATACCTGCTGTAAAATGGATTATATCTGCAGGTGCTCTCTCACGAACAATCCCAGAGACCAGTACAGCTGTGGACAACTCTGCAGAGATTTGAACAAACAGGTACAACACTGAAAGAAGTGTATCAGAACTATATTTATGCAAAAGTTATGAAATGAACCAGTAGTTTATAAATCTGAAATCATGTTCTTCACACAGCAAATGTTCGAGAGGAATGGGACAAACCGCAGTACTACTGATGACATTTTTTCAACGCTCTATTACAGACTTCACTAGCCTCTGTGTATCAGTATACAATTACTCTTGACTCGTCACTGACACCAACATTAATGAGAACATCACTTGGGAGCATTTAAGCAAGTAAATGTCTTGCTTTAGATATCAAATGTGACATAATAAAAGTATTTATCAAAAATGATTTTTTCCCCTGTTGTTCTGATTTACAATGAGAACCTTTTCACAAATCAATCAGCACAAATAAACCAGGAAACAATGTTTGAAGATGAAGAATGTGTAATTAATGGAAATATAATTTTTTTTTTTTTTTTTGTAAGGCCCCATTTGTTCTACATTCTATTGATAAACTATTTTTTGCTTTTTAAAAAAAATCTAAATACTTCTAATTTTAAAATATATGCTGGGGCAAAGAAAATACTTTGGCCAGAGACTTCAAAAAATAAATAGCACTGTATAAAACAAAAGTGAGAGATTCCAGAGTTACAAAGAGCACGTAAAAAGAGACAAAAATGACAAGAACGGCTGAAGCCATTGCAAAAGACTGATGGAGTCATAAAAAGATTTAACGGCAGTTAATATGAAATGTAACGTGTAAGGTCCATTAGGTTCCTTTGGGAGGAGTCCATTTTAGAGAGCTGGGGTCAATGGTCTTGTTGTTGTTGCCTCTTTTGGTTTCTTTGGCCTTCCACTCGTCAATCAGGTCCTGTGCCATTCAGAAACAAAAAAAGAATCACTGTTTGAGTCACAGAACAAAAAACAGCTGATGCATATCCTGTTAAACTTGCGGGAGAAAGGCAGCTGTGGTTGCATAATAATTTACATCTTATAACCATGTGTCTCATTCTTATAAAATGTACTATACCAATCTACATTGTACCTTAAAATGTACCGATTTGAACTGAGTAACTGTTTCATTGTCAACTTGCGTTGGGAGGCGTTTTGACAGATTGTGCTGTTAGGCATGAAATGGTTACCGATTTGATGATAAACCACAATAAAAATACCCGACGGTTAGTAATGCCATTTCATATTTTAATTGTCATTAAAACGTTATTGTCATTGAAACATACGTTTACTTTTGTGTGAAAACATGACGGAGCGCTGAGAGGTAGGAAACCGACTTTTGATGGCATTTGCATTTCATCTTCCCTCCATGTAATGCCTAATGAAGGAAATTTCTGCTGTTTCAGAAGCGCCACCTACTGTCAGAAAGTGGATTTACATGTTCATTCAGTCAGTCTGCCGCTATTGTTCAGATCAATGCGAAAATCAGATTGATTTGTTAAATTGTTTCTTGGATTTTCATTTCAAGTGGAAAATAGGCTAATGCGTATTCTTAAAAAAAAAAATCCAGATGTGCAATCGTTTATGGAGTAGAAAACACCTATAATTAATTAACATGATATAAAGGATGAAATGTGAGGTTCATCATTTAAAAAAAAAAAAAATTCTCGTCAAACCTATTTGAACATTTAGTGCATGTTAAATGAGTAGATAACATTAAATTGTACGTCACCCAACTAATATTTTTAGTTCATTTAAAATCTGGCCATCATTGTTAGTTCATTTAATGTTTATGCAATAAAAAGTGCATGCACTCAAAAAAATGCTGGGTTAAAAACAACCCAAGTTGGGTTGAAAATGGACTAACCCAGCGATTGGGTTGTTTTAAGCAAACGTATAACCCAATCGCTGTGTTAGTCCATTTTCAACCTAACTTGGGTTGTTTTTAACCCAGCATTTTTTTGAGTGTAGCTAATGTTATTTGTTTGTTAGTTTTTGACGTAAAACTTAGTGAAATGATTTCAGAGTGTATCAGCTCTATTTTAACAATACTGTGTTAGTATTATTAACCATGATCATTTTGGTCAATGTTTCACACCGTTTTGTCTCTAGCAGACACGCATGTACATGCATGTGATTAGGGGTGGAACGATTAACGGTTTCACGATAACATGTACTGATGGTTAGTAATATTGTTTAAAATTTTATTATCATTAAAACCATGTTTGATTATTGTGATTTTGGTGTAGTGCGCAACGTTGTTTTTTGAATGAGAAGAAATGGCGGAAGCCGGGAGGTTTTTCAGCCTTCTAAAAGGACCAAATCTGAGTTGTCACATTTTGGCTTTTACAAAAGTCCTGAGGGAAACTCTATCGAGTATGGTCACCCTGTCTGCAGAACATGCAAAAAGAAAGTCGCTGTAATAGGGGCAAACACAAATCTGCGAACGCAAGGCAAGTGGACTTTGACCTCAATACTAAAACTACATCTGGGAAATAATAACGTGGAGCTTCCACGAAGAAACGTTCACAGCAAGTGGCTTTGAGCCAAAGACGAACGAACAAGTTCAGACAAGACTTGGGTGACATTTAAGGGATAATAATGTATATTCATTGTACACTTATTACACAGATTTTCTTTACCACATAAATAATAACGGAGACATATTGAATTGAGATTAAATAGTACCTGTTATGTACAGTGTACAAAATAACCATCCAGACAAAATGATCACAAGAAGTTATAGTAATAATTATAGTAGTATTAATAGTAAAGTCCTCTGATTTCATTTTCAATACAATCAAAAGCAGAGACGGAAGCTGCATTTGAATGAAACGAGAGAGCGCGTGCGTGGATGTGCGCTGTTTATAACGCGCTGCTATTGACAATGGTCATTGTTATAGGAAAGGAAAAGCCACAGAATAGAACCTTCCTTAAAGTGCATAGAGCTGCTGGTTTTATTTGCTGTTTGTTGATCAAATATAAAACCTGTTGAAATATTTTCAGTGTGTGCATCAGTTCTTTTTGAACAAAACTGTGATAATATTGATAATCGTGATAATTTGGGTCACTATAATCGTGATATGAAATTTTCAAACCGTTTCATCCCTACATGTGAACAATAATTTTGTCTGAAACATTGCTTATGATAAATAATTAGAAAAAACAAAAAACATGCAATTAAAAAACAAATTGGAACGCAACAATATTTCTGCAAGAACAAAACCATAATGTAAATGCTATTAAATTAAGAAAATTAGCTTGTGTGTACTTGTGCGTTTGCATATGTTTAAAAAAAATCATTTAATTTTATTTTCAATTTATAATCATAAACTCTCAATAGCATAGTAAATATGTGCTTTGAAAAAAATAAATTCCTGATACCTGTCGCTTCAAGACCAGATGCTTCCCCTTCCAGTACTTGAGCATCTGAAGTGACTGCAGTGTACTGACAATGTCCACAGGGTTCACTGCGGTTTCTTGACTGATCTCTGAACAGGAGGAAACAAAAAAACTATGCTAAACCTGCATGGATTTTCCAGGGATGTCATAGAGAACATGCCTATAAACGTTCCCTTGTGTGGCAGGGCCATCTTACCCTTAATGGAGATCTCTTTGCCCTTGAAGTTGTACATGTACCGCAGCAGAACTTCCTTCCAGTAGCTGCGGTAACTGATGAGGCCCAAATCCGAGAGAGGGCGCTCAGGAGAACCAACCTTCTCTTCAACCTTCGACAGCAGGTAACCTAGAACCATGCCAAACAAAGAATGTGATGCACGTGTTGAGGAATAACAGCATCCAGAGGTCATGGCATTTCAACTTTTTCTGACAATATGATGCTATTTAAAGAGTCAGAGTGAGATATGTAACTTCACCTGCGGGTGTCGCTGTTGAGTGGATTGAGTCTCTGCTAAACTTCACAGACTTAAGTGAAAGAGCACCGCCGTACACATGCATAGATGGAGCGCAACTGAATAGGAGGGCAATAGTGACGACTAAAATATAAATTTTGCTAAAACGCATGTTGTTGGATATTAAATGTGCCCTGTCAAACCTACAAATAACGGTATTTTTATGATAGCAGTTACTGTAAAGTGTCTACTGTTATGGGGTAATCAAATACATTCTAATATAATTACTAAGCTCAGAAGATTGAATGCATGTTCCTCTTACCAGTTACCCATCAACCCAAAAATCCATGGATATGATATGTATTGATATACATTTTTTGTCCCAGCCCTAATAACAGACAGGGTGCATCACAGGTACTCACTAAAATCAATCAGCATCTTGCCATAGCCCTGTCTCATGTACTGTGGCATAGTCAGGATACAAGACACGTTGTAATTCAGGAACGAGTTCTTCTCCTGTGGATATAAAAAGCAATTTAGCAGGTGAGCACTTCCCATGAAAACTCTCCTGTCAATGTTATGATCCAGCCAGAGACTTCAAAAGACACTACAGGCTAACATTTCTCAAAATTAACATGCAAATAAACGTAGCATTATATTTGCATGTTCTGCTGGTTTATGAGACTTTCAGCAGACAATCAGGGTGAAGTGCTCTTCAGGTTAGTACCCTTACAAAACACTTTAGGCCTGGTTTTGATTTTTATTTCTTAAAAAGAAAACTTCAAATAATTAGCCCCTTAGATTGGCACTCGATTCACATATTTAGAACAGAAAACATACAAAGATCAAAACAGAGAAATTAAGTCAATCGTTCCTTCCCTTGTTTCAAGCAGCATCCCACTAATCACCTTTTGCTAACAACTACCAACAGACTTTGCTGAATCTATTCAGAGGTCTGTAAAACGAACAGATTAAGAATGGAAGAGGAATGACAGACTTTTGAATGTGTGTTCTGTGTGTTTGTCCCTTCATGGTTGTTGTGGAAAGTTCATCCACTAAAAGAAAAGTGACATTCATAAACCTGTTCTGCCTCTAATTTGTATATTTATAAATTGTGGGGCTAACCAATGATGGATAAAAGATATAATCACAATTATTTTGCTCAAATTATAAATTGGCAATTTTTGTATTTTTTTATGCAAGCACAAAGCAAGAGAATGTCAACTCATATGCAGGGCTTATTTTACCTCATCCAGCTGCCTGATTTGATTTATTATATTTGCCATATGCATTAACACTCTACATTATGAAAACTGGTAAAATCTTACTCTGATTTGAGGCTTTAAACCCTCAACATCTGGGAACCACAGGCACGTTACCAATGCTAGATGATGAAAGTGTCAAATTGGAGAAGAAAAAAACCCTAGTATAACAAACCAGCGAGGCAATATTGCAGATGACTACGCTTAATTGAGAAAAGCAGAAATTGTGATCATGATTACATATAGCTTCCCTGTAGCTCAAACAATAAGAGCGTGGCGCTAGCAACGCCAAGGTCATGGGTTGGATTCCCAGGGAAAGCAAGAACTGACAAATTGTAAAAATGTGTACCTTGAATGCAATGTAAGTCGCTTTGGATAAAAGCATCTGCCAAATGCATAAATGGAAATGGATTAATACTGCAGCCCTAATAAATGATGAACCAAAAAGAAGCTTGATAAACATAAGTGATATTTTGGATTTGCTTTCTGATGAAAATGTTTGAATCTGTTCCGAGGGATAAAGGCTAGTCAGTTCTTAAATGTGAAGTTGCTGCTAACCCCATAAGAGTACACCCCATCAACTGGCTTCAAATAATTTCAAGCAAGTCTGGTGTTCTGAGAGGAGCAAACCATTTTGTGCATTTTAGATCATGCAATTCACTATACACTGTCTCCAGCAACACATTACCTTTGAGAAATATCCCACAAGGTGACAGCCTGTATTATCAGCTTCAGTCATGACATAAAACAAGAAAGGTTCCACATCATAGTACAGCGTTTTATGGTCCAGGAACAGCTTGGCCAGCAAACAGAGGTTCTGGCAATAGATCTGTAGGACAGGGATAGAAAACATCAGTTTAATATGTAGCAAACAACACTCATCAACAGACTAGAATTTCATGTAAGAGGGGAAGAGGTCCATTTCACAAAAGCAACAAACGTTGTATGCATACAACGATCAATGAGTGCATTGACATTAATTCTTCACCTTGTTCTTTTTCCCATCAACCTCAAACACAGAGATGGCACCTTTTCTGTAGACTTCGTCACCAGGAGGGTGTTTCCACACACATTTGGCCTGCATATACCACATAGGAATGAAAATGTCAAACTTAACTTTCCTTCCAAATATATTTAGCAAGCAAGAGGTTAGATTTCATACCATATGTCTGCGCAGGATGGTCTGGCTCTTCATGTACTTGAGGCAGAACTCACAGACGTACAGACGCCCCAGACGGGCGTACTCCTCAGGGTAGGGAGAGTGGTACCAAGTGTCTAGCTCATAACGGCCAAACAAGATGGTCTTGATCATGTTACTACCCTCTGTAATCTGACCCTGCAGACGCAGTTTCTCCTGCAAACACCAAAAACCTTAGACAAACCCTTTCTACATACAGCTTCAGCTAAAGGAACACATAAGAACAGCAGAACCAAAATCACAGTATGGTAATTTTATATCACAGTTACCATCATATAGTTATTTTTGCTAAATTCAACAGTTTTATATATTACATAACCACATTGTAATGTCAGTGAATTAAATACTTGAAAATTACTAGGGCTGGGACAATTAAATCAATGCATCGAATAGAGGAATGATTCTGGATCGTTTCTGAGATTTTCCGAACGCGTCGCAATTCTCTCTCGAATCGATTCTGAGCTTAGTTTTTAACAGCAGATCTAGAAACAGCCGTATTGGCTCTGTTTGCTTCCAATTCCTTACACACACCACTTGACCCTTCTATAAAGTAATCATTCATAAAGGTTGACGCAAACTACAAGGGTGTTTGCAGCGGGCTGTTTACAGTAATCTCATGTCATAAAAGCATTCTGAGGTACATTCTCAGACTCACCGGAACGCACGAGTGCTCTTCTTCGTGATCATTTGAGTGTGCAATTAAACACCAACCTAGAGTGTTATCTGCTGTTAAAAACTAAGCTCAGAATCAATTAGAGAGAAATCGCAACGCATTCAGAAAATCAATCCATGAACTGCGATGCATCAATTTATTGTCCCAGCCCTAAAAATTACACATCAACTGATTAATAATTTGATAATATAACCAATAATTAATTTGATGGAAATGCAAGCCAGAGGGTAAACTTTGTTTCCATTTGAGATGTGTTTGCAGTGTCATGTGTGAAATGCGAGGCACGTCTGTTCATACCAGATCTTCTGATGCACGGGCCTGAGCTTTTCTGAAGAGCTCCAGATCATAATCACTGGTGATGTTCTCCAGCAGTGGTTCTCGAGCGGTGCCATGTGTCTGTCTGTGCTCCTGATACATAAAATATGAACAGATGTATTTGAATCACAAACATAAACATCATAAACCACTACACCCAAAAGGCTTGCTGCTGTGTTAAATGGTGTTTGGCCATACACCGATCATATTACTTGCCCAACGCAGCACTGCACTAATTGTCATTTTGCTTTTTGATAGATATCAAACCCATACTACAATTATAAACTGAAAGCATCTGCTCTAAGTCCACTCCATGACGAGTAAGGAAGAGATGACTGTCAGGATGACGGCAGAGGGTTTGGTGTGCAACAGATCTTTAACATCATTGACACATCTTATCTTGTTAAATGTGCGTTCAGTACTGCCACTCTCTGTACAGAGATTACTTGTGATCACAAATTCGAGCAAAAAGCGAGCGTGCATTCAAAGGTGAGATCAATAGCATGCACAGGGTTCGCACAGATACTGTAAAATGAAATTCCAGGACTTTAAGCAATACTTTGTGGTTTTCAAGGACTACAATCAGAGATTGCATGTATCTTTATTATTTAAGGATTTTTAAAAACACTCAAATTAAAGATACATAAGGTATCCAAAAATGTATTTAATAATATAAATTACAAATTTTATCACAGCTATTATTGTTCAATAAATATTTTATATTATAATGTTGGCGTACTTCTTATTGAGAAAAGGTCTAATGGGGGTTTATCAGATGGGTTGCAGTATGAAAAGATTGTGTTTTTTCGAAAACATTTAACACTAATTTCATATATATTGTATTTAAATAAGTCAAGCACTTCTTCAAAAATATGGTTATTTTCAAGGGTTTTCCAGGACTTAAATCTCAGGACATTATTTTAGATCAAAAGCCAGAAACACATTAGCATTTTACATTTACGCATTTGGCAGACGCTTTTATCCAAAGCGACTTCCATTGTATTCAAGGTACACATTTTTACATTTTGCCAGTTCTTGCTTTCCCTGGGAATCGAACCCATGACCTTGGCGTTGCTAGCGCCACGCTCTTTTTGTTTGAGCTACAGGAAAGCTGTAGCTCTTATTTTAGCACCTAAAGACTGAGCAAGTTGTCCGAAGCCTCATGGTGGTGACGTTGAAGTCATTCAACCCGTGGTGTAGTTTATTTACAGCCTACATTTAGCTTTTTACTTCTGGCGATTGTATTTAGTCTTCAAAGTTAGTTGTATTAATTTGTGCAAATTATCACAATGAACAGAACCCAACTTCTGTTGGTCACAGAGCTTATTTTCTGCATTTATCTAAAAGCCAATGGAAAAATACTATTTGTTTTCTTGCAGAGGGAATCAGGCTGGCCTATAAAAAAACAACCATCATCCCTACAGCACTTGTAAGCTTGAATACGCAAACATTAATATACAGATCACTGAGAGAACACTATTACCATGTACTTTTCTTTTTGGTCTTTTGTCAGGCCAGAATCCCTCCTCTTCCTAATCTCCAAGACCTTCTCTTTATACCGAACCTGTCTTGGAGTTGGTGCCTGTGGAAAAGCAATGCAAATTAATTACATCCCACTTTTACTAAAAGGTACATTGTGTTTCATCCAGATAAAGCTCTTCATGCATAGCTCATCAGTCATAACTTCACTGTGGTTACCACAGAATTTATGGCTTGCAATCACATCTCATCTTAAAAAAGGAAGGCACCACGCTGCTGACGTTAGGACTTCGCGCAAATGTCTCTTTTTTTTGTACAAAAGCATGCATGCACTTAAGAGGCATTAACACGCTTGTGTGATGTTTGTTTAGTGTTGAGTGAACATCTGTTTGGTGAGAACCTGATGTCGAGTAGCGTGTCTGTTCTCCTCGTTCTGGCCCTGACTGCGTTCTTCCTCTTGCTTCTCACGCTCGATGGCTTTTACCTGAATGAGATGAAAAGCACACAAAGATAAACAACAGAGAAAGTGCTAAACAATACAGAAAAGGTTAAAGCACACATGCTTATGCTAAATGACCATTACAACTTAGCTGTCGACCAATTTTTTTTTATTTTATTCTGAAGATCATACCTCATTCAATCCAAGGTGGCCAAACGATACAATTTAATAATAGCAAATAAGAACGCAGACAAGTATACTTTGGGCTTAACACACCTTGCACTCATCTGCTGACAGGTTATGGTAGAGAGGGCATCCTGATATTGAGAAATGTCGCTCATGTTTCCCTGTTAAATGTCCTGAATAAAAGAAATTCAAAAAAATATACAGATTTTAGCTTTAAATTGAACTATAAACGATCCAGTGAAATTTAAAATGTTTTAAAGCACTGCGAACATTGTTCTTATTTTCAATTAAGCCCTTGTAAACCATTAGCACTGAATTTGATTATTAAGCAAATGCAAAAGGAAATTAATTTGAAGTGCAATTACCCAGAGAATTGCACCCAGGTGTGGGGCACTTCATATTGAAGTTGTAGCTCTCATGAAAGCGGCGGCGTTTTGGACGATGAGAGGGATCGCTGCCAGAGTCTTTCTGGTCTTTAGTCACGCTCTCATCATGGGATGCATTGGGGCTGGATATGTCGATGTCTGATTCGGATGAAGGGGCGTTTCCTGTGGGCGTCCTGGGGGGAGACTCGTCTCTCTCCGCTGCTTGCTTCACATCCGGTGGAGCATCTAGATCAGGAACATAATTAACTTCTTATAAATATGTAAAGGTATTAAATATAATACATACAATTCTTTGCAGCAGGGATTTTAATAAGAACAGTAACTTTCAATAATTACAATGAAATATATTTTAGAGGAAAAATACATTAATAGCAATGAGTTCCTAGGAATGCGTGTGATTTTGAAGAATATAGTGCCATACAATTTAACACTTAGTTTGTGCTACAGTGATTTGAGTTGAATTGGTTCTTCCAAAAAGTGGTTGATAATATGATTTAACTAACCTAATTTAAAAGCTGTCTGCAATTTATATTGTGGTGTGTGTGTGTGTGTGTGTGTGTGTGAGATATATATATATAAAAAATACGTTTATTTTAATAGCTTCCAATTTTCAACTGGACAATGAGCGCTTACCAGGATCAACTAAACGCTGGTTTTTCAAAAGTATGTCAAGTTTGCAGCTCCATTGTTGCAGTAAATTTGCACAACGTTCTTGAATTAATAATTTATAGATGCATGCCGGTCTGTTATTGCAGGGACATCGACTTCCCTGTCATCGACATCAACTGTGATTGGTTGCGTTACATGTCAGTCAAGCGTCCTTTTGGGCGGTCCTTGACCAATGAAAGCTGCGATGGAGTCCAGGCCTTCTGTCGTCAGTCTGAAGATCTGACTATGCGAGGCTATCTGTTGGTCAACGCAGTGAATCCACATGCAAAATCTTTTGCGGTCATGCAAAATTCCCAATCGTGTGGATTCCAGCCGAAATGGCTGGATTATATTAATTATGGAAATGTGTTAAACACATATGTTTATCCAAAGTGACTCAAAAGGTGTGTTCTCACTTGTAGTCCGATTCAAGACCAAAAAAAAAAAAAAAAAAAAAAAAGTGTGCATTTAGTCCAGGTTTGCTTAGCATTATGATGTTATTTTTAACACCGATCCTAAAGACACACAAAAAAAATGCTTGGTGTATATTTTGATACCGTGAGCTGGACTAAACGTGCTCGTTGTATGTGCGTACATATGATGCTTTTTAACCAGCTGAGAACTCACAAACAGCTTAGAAAATGTCCAAAAAAATTAAGATCTACTGCAAGACGACGCAGTTCTGACACCTCTATCGAACTGTAATGGGCAACTTCTCGACTATGATGAGAAAAACCAGGTATCCTTGAGTACTGTCTTTTTTAGGGTCGCATCTTGAGACATCACGTCCTGTTTTTGGTTTGTTTAGATGTCTTTGGACACCTTACCGTTTTATTTCAGTTAACAGCACCAGAGTATGCTTGTTTGATGTGCACCAGTGTTCGGATGGCAAGGTTCACACTAATTAAAGGTTCACCTCAAAATGAAAATTCTGTCATTAATTCCTCACCCTCATGTCGTTCCAAACCCGTAAGACCTTCACTCATCTTCGGAACACAAATTAAGATATTTCTGATGAAATCCGAGCACTCTCTGACGCCTCCATAGACAGCAATTTAACACTTTCAAGGCCCAGAAAGATAGTAAGACATTGCTAAAATCGTCCATGTGACTACAGTGGTTCAACCTTAATTTTATGAAGCAATGAGAATACTTTGTGTGTGCAAAAAACTAACAAAATAACGACTTTATTCGACAATTTCTCCTAATCTTAGCTTTCCTGTAGCTCAAACAATAAGAGTGTGGCGCTAGCAACGCCAAGGTCGTGGGTTCGATTCCCAGGGAAAGCAAGAACTGACAAAATGTAAAAATGTGTACCTTGAATGCAATGGAAGTCGCTTTGGATAAAAGCATCTGCCAGACACATAAATGTAAATACGTAAATGTAATCTGTCAGACTCTTACGCTTCTCCAGAACGCCGGCTTACCACAACGCATGCGCACAGGTCGTTCTGCCGTTGATCTAGGAAGCACTGCACTGTTTACACTACGTCAACAGCATAGGAGACTGACACAGAATAGAAGAAATTGTTAGTTTTTTGCGCACACAAAAAGTATTCTCATCGCTTCATAAAATTAAAGTTGAACCAATGGAGTCACACGGACTATTTTAACTAACTTTGGACTTCTTTACTACCTTTCTGGACCTTGAAGCGGTCATTGCGGTCTATGGAGGGGTCAGAGAGCTCTCGGAGTTCATAAAAAATATCTTAACTTGCGTTTCCGAAGAAGACGGTCTTACGGGTTTGGAACGATATATTTTCTGTCATTTTCTTTAAGCTCACACTTAGTCCGATAGCCCACATAAACCATCTACTGACACATACTGCAAGAGAGACCCATGTATCTGCTGCGTGTTTATACCTTGAGAGCTCTGGCTCAGGCGAAGTGATGCTCGGGTCATGCGGGTGTTATTGCGCTGATTGGCTTCACTATGAGAGCTGTCGGTCTTCTCGTGATCTCCAGAGTCGTCAGAATCAGCAGTCCCGTCTGAACTACTGCCTGCTGTTCTCTGCAAACAGGGTGTCAACACAGTTATATCACCATGCACATGTTAACAGGTCAGACTAAAAATTATAATTAAAAGATACCAACACCACACACACACACAGCATAGAAATGAAACAGAAATATGTTATTATACAGTCTGGGTTGTGTTTTAAAGCCAAACCGCTAACTAGCTTCATTACCAGTTTAAAACACACCATTTCGGAGGCACCTCGGCGTTTGTCGATTCTCATGCGATAAAGAGTTAGCTGCTAATAGTGTCAATAATGCGTGGAAAACAAACTATATTTGTCCGAAAATGTACATAAACATTGAGCTAGCATTTAGCGCGCGCCGAGGCGACTGGGCAATTCTCGCATTTTCTCTCACCTTTCTCCGCGGCATGTTCCGCCTGATAAATCAGACCGCTGTCCTTTTTATAAGTTTGTCAAACGGGTATATTTCTTCTGTGCAATCTGATATAACACAGCAGCGGTGTATTCATAAGTTTGTGTGTTTCTGTTCTCGCCGATTGTTCACTCTCTCGCGACTCGCGCCACACAGTACCACAGCGGAAGTGACGCAGAGACGACAAACATGGCGACGCTGAAGCGCCGACCAATGTGAGGAATGTGCATTGTTTTTTTGGTTTTTTTGTTTTTTATGTTATAACAAATTGGTGTAGAATACAGAAACACATATTTTTCTTTTAGATTTAAATTAAAATTGTGTTCATTTTTATTATATATTTTTATTGTAGTTTTTTTTTAAACCTATATTCTTATAGGTAAATGTCATCTTCACAAAGCCAGAGCAAAATTTAAACCTACATTTAGGATGTTTTCTTCTGAGGTAAAATCCTTTTAGCTCATTTGGTAATATGTCAAAAATATAACATGAACGTTGTAATGAAATAATTTGTTGTTGTGATAAATTGTTATGCTTTTGTGTTTATATGATACTCTTGTAGTTTTCTTATGTTCGCCATCTGCATTCAAAATTATTTTAAAATAATTATTATGTGAATAAAATGTTAACCTCCTCGGTTGAAATCGCGCTACTAGCGATTAGGCCTATAGCATTTATTATTATTATTATTATTATTATTATTATTATTATTATTATTATTATTTTCTTTTATGCATTTACAATTTTCTAAGTTGTTTGTACAAATAAAAGTTTTTAAAATGTGAGAATATGTTTTAAACAATCCAAACATACCGTTTTATGTGATTTAGTCATACTAGCTCAATATTATGTGCACAAAGCGAACTGATTGATATTTGCATTTAAATAATTGCCATTTTTACTATTTTTATATTATTATTATTATTATTTATTTATTTAATTTTTTCTGTTATCTGTTCTCATTATTTGTTTGATAAAAATTACGTACATTTTATATAGCAAAATATTGACTTACTGCACACAATCTCTACAGATGGCGCTGCAGGACCCCACTTTAAATGAGAGAGACCGTTATCAATGACATGACACTGGATTCATTAACATCAGTTCTAGGAGAAAAACAGGAATCTCGATCCATTCCACGTGAAAACAAACAAATAAAACACTTGATTGTTTGGGACAAGAAAAAAATAAATGCAAAGGAATTAATGATTGTATACTATATATATATATATATATATATATATATATATATATATATATATATATATATATATATATATATATATTTTACATTGCCTTTCATCTCTTTCAGCTTTATACTTGCAATATTCTGATCACAAATGAAAGGAAACAGACAAAATCTGTTATTGAAATTAATTATTTTAACTCTTTATTGAAAGAAAAAGAAAAGAATGGGCTTTAAGGGTACACTGTAAAAAAATGGGTCATGTCATTTTTATATTTTCCTAATTTTTTAAAGGAAATTTAAGCAGTTTTGAGGCTTGAATTGAGGAACCGATTAAGCCGATAAAATTAAGTTAAAAAGGCTACCTATTTATTTTAAGATAATTAGTTAAATTATGCGGTTTTATTTTGAGACACTTAGTTCCCAGCATGCTTTGCATATGGCTCATGGAGAGTTAATATTAAAATTAAGTGTTATGTTTTTGAGTGAAGGGAAGCATCTGTTAATGTTTATTGATCAGTTATGTTAGGTTGTGAATAACTGCATGTACTAATAATATGAAACATTTTGCTTTGTTCAATGAGCATTACCTTCTAAAAGTTTGGTTGTATTTGTACTTTGCTAGCAGCATACAGTCTATTAATTGTACAACATAACTCAAATTAAAATATAAACGGGTAATTTCCATTCACTCTAATTCACACACTTTTTTGAGAGTCAACTTAGAATAAAAAAAGCACATTTCACAAAAAAAAATTAAATTTATTATCACAGACTAAATAATTTATGAAATTTTACATTAAATAAATCACCATAATAAATACCATAATTTTTAAGGGTCCCTATAATGCCCCTTACAAGATGTAAAATATGTCTCTGAAGTCCCCAGAATGTGCATGTGAAGTTTTAGCTCAAAATACCCCACAGATAATTTTTTATGGCATGTTAAAATTGTCACTTTTTGAAGGCGAGCAAAAACATGCCGTTTTTGTGTGTGTCCCCTTAAATGCAAATGAGCTGCTGTTCCCGGCCCCCTTTCAAGAAGAGGGCGGAGCTTCAAGAGCTTGTGTTAGCAGCTTCGATTACCTCACACAGACGAGCACTGAAAATGTCAGAAACGTTGCAGCCTTTTATTTCCAAACTGTAGTCAGACAATGACGGAGAGACTCAAGAAGAAGTGACAACGTAGAATGAGACAGGACGTTTCTGAATGGTTAGTTGATGAATTTATGTAGCTGATGTTGAGTTAACTATCCTCAAGTCATTGATTAGCATATTCTGTCATGATAATCTATGTGGGCACTGTTGTAAAATGCCTTCAGAGCCAGAGAATACACTCACCTAAAGGATTATTAGGAACACCATACTAATACTGTGTTTGACCCCCTTTCGCCTTCAGAACTGCCTTAATTCTACATGGCATTGATTCAACAAGGTGCTGAAAGCATTCTTTAGAAATGTTGGCCCATATTGATAGGATAGCATCTTGCAGTTGATGGAGATTTGTGGGATGCACATCCAGGGCACGAAGCTCCCGTTCCACCACATCCCAAAGATGCTCTATTGGGTTGAGATCTGGTGACTGTGGTGACTGTGACATTTTAGTACAGTGAACTCATTGTCATGTTCAAGAAACCAATTTGAAATGATTCGAGCTTTGTGACATGGTGCATTATCCTGCTGGAAGTAGCCATCAGAGAATGGATACATGGTGGTCATAAAGGGATGGACATGGTCAGAAACAATGCTCAGGTAGGCCGTGGTTTTTAAACGATGCCCAATTGGCACTAAGGGGCCTAAAGTGTGCCAAGAAAACATCCCCCACACCATTACACCACCACCACCAGCCTGCACAGTGGTAACAAGGCATGATCCATGTTCTCATTCTGTTTACGCCAAATTCTGACTCTACCATCTGAATGTCTCAACAGAAATCGAGACTCATCAGACCAGGCAACAGTTTTCCAGTCTTCCGAGTTTTTCCTTTGCGTTTTTCGCTTTCAGATGACAATGTTGTCAAAACGATCCTCGTTCACACAGATCTGCGAAAACGTCTAAAAAGCTGTATTCTGCTGCCAGACCAGTAGGTGGCGATGTCACTTTGTATAGAAACACTATGCATCTATAGACTGAACATGTATATGCATGATGTCACCGTTTTTTAGTTTACACAGAGATGATATTTTCAGGCCCCCAAAACGCTATTGTCGTGTAAATGAAGGGCCAAAACGCATACGTTTTTCATTTTTAGTTGAAAATGGTGTTGTGTAAACGGCCCATCACTCAAATAAACATTTGTTGAGGTTTGCATCTGTTTCTCTGGCAGATTCTCACCCGGGGGAGGGTTTGTGTGAAAGGGAATATCATGGTCTGGGTGAGGGTAGAAACTACAGTGATTTTCCAGAGTGTTCCACCACCACCTCTAAATGTGAAGAGCCAAAGGGGGGTGGGGGTGAAGCAGCTGATACCATCCATCCTAAAAATAGAGCCAATCACTCAGCCAGCCACACACTAAGCTCTCTCCAGTCAAGTCTGTCTTTTCGAAAAGTAAGGAAAACTGTTCAAAACATTTGCACAAACTACGTCAACTCTCTGAGAGGTCAAGATGCCCAAGATTGTGAGACCAGAGAACTGGTAGGTGTGAACATCTGTGCTTATTTGAAATGGTATAAGCCGCATGCTGATGTCTTCTTCGAAGGGTACATGTGATTTTCACAACTTAGACTTAAAATATATGGTTTCATCATGTTAGATCAGAACGTTTTGTTTTTAAAGAGTAACCAAATGAGAAATACTTTGCTTAAATTGGTTCTTGCATTTCTTTAGTCAACCAGCCAAAACTCTATGGTATGACCGGAAAAAGTACGTCACTATCAACTTTGTGGTTCAAAATCCAAAAGATGTTCAGGTAGATATTCAGGAAACAAAAATTATTTTGAGGTAAGTAAATTATATTATTTCCAATATTTATTATATCAATATTAATTTATTTAGTTTTTCTCAGTAATATAGGAAATTCAGACTGATTCTCAGACATAACAATGAGATTAAATACAAAGCAAATGCAGAATTTTGCTTACATACACTCTTAAATATAGAGCTTCCAAAAGGGTGTTTTTACAGAGATGCCAGTGAAGAACCATTTTTGTTTCCCCAAAGAAAACTTCAGTCAGCATTTCTTAAAGGAACCGTTTCTTATTAGTGTGAAGAGCATTTTACAACTTTTTTTTCCAGTGCAAGGAAAAGTTTCCATGCATGTTAAAGGTTGGAACAGTCAATGCCATTAAAGAAGCTTTATTTTTAAGAGCGCTCCTATTCTCATATGCGTCTCCTCTAGAGTTCAGACGAGATCTCAACAATGACTCAAACTGTGCTCAATATGAATGCAAATTTGGACAACATCAAATGATGTACTATTCACGTTCATTTTATAGCTCTATTCTCTTGCTAAACGCTAACTTTTGACCAATAGCTTTGTTTTATTTATTCTAAGGACTTTAGGAGAAACATCTGAATGAAATTTTGATAAAACTGAGAGCTCCATTAAGTCTCATGAGCTATAAAATAAAGCTTTGGGATTTTTACATTATGGATAAATAAGGGTTTTTTTTGGGAGCTGAAACTTTCAGGTAAATAATGCATTTCACTATTTACAAGTAAGACAATGTCTAAAATAATAATAATATTAATATTTCACTATCTTTTCAGCTGTAAAGATGTGGATGACAACGATATCTACAATGAGATTGAATTTTATGACCGTGTATTTAAGTGTGTAAGTAGCTTACTATCCTTTTTGTGATATAAACCCTGAAGTTTGTACTGCATGTGCATATTTAATTCAGGTGGCATAGTAAATGTATTATTACATTTAGTAAACATATTATTGTGTTTAACTGAAAGTAAAGGCTTGTTTTGTTGACCCACAGTTTGTGAAATAAGTGAAATGTGTAAATTAAATTGCATCCATGACGTCAAAGTTTTTTCCCCCAAACAACTTTGTGGATGATGCTCTTTTAGGATTCAAGGGAAAAGGTCTTTGATCGAACAATTAATGTCTTAATAAGGAAAGTAAAGGAAAATGTGGCATGGCCTCGACTCCAGAAAGATCTAGCAAAGGTATCTATCTATCTATCTATCTATCTATCTATCTATCTATCTATCTATCTATCTATCTATCTATCTATCTATCTATCTATCTATCTATCTATCTATCTATCTATCTATCTATCTATCTATCTATCTATCCATCCATCCATCCATCCATCCATCCATCCATCCACCCATCTGTCCATCCACCCATCTGTCCATATGTCTATCATCTGTCTGTCTGTCCGTCCATCCACCTGTCTGTCTGTCTATCCATCTATCATCTGTCCATCCATCCATCCATCCATCCATCCATCCATCCATCCATCCATCCATCCATTGCCTTTCTATCATCCATCCATCCATCTGTCCGTCCGTCCGTCCGTCCGTCCACCCATCCATCCATCCATCCATGTCTGTCTGTCCATCCATCTGTCTGTCTATCTGTCCGTCTATCATCTATCTGTCCGTCCATCCGTCCATCCGTCCGTCCATCCGTCCGTCCATCGTCTTTCTATCCATCCATCCATCTGTCCATCCATCGTCTGTCTATATCAATCTGTCTGTCCGTCCGTCTATAATCTATCTGTTTTTCTGTCCTTCCATCCATCTGTCTGTCTGTCCGTCTATCGTCTATCTGTCTGTCCGTCCATCCATCCATCCATCCATCCATCCATCCATCCATCCATCCATCCATCCATCCATCCATCCATCCATCTGTGTGTCCATCTGTCTATAACATTTATCTGTCTGTCTGTCTGTATATTCTTCCGTCTATCATCTGTCCCTCCATCCATCCATCCATCGCCTTTTTATCCATCCATCCATCATCTGTCCGTCCATCCATCCATCCATCCATCCATCCATCCGTCCGTCCGTCCGTCCGTCCGTCCGTCCATCCATCCACCCGTCTGTCTGTCTGTCCATCCATCCATCCATCCATCCATTGCTTTTCTATCATCCATCCATCTGTCTGTCCGTCCGTCCGTCCACCCATCCATCGCCTTTCCATCCATCCATCCATCCATCCATCCATCCATCCATCCATCCATCCATCCATCCATCCATCCATCCATGTCTGTCTGTCCATCCATCTGTCTGTCTATCTGTCCGTCTATCATCTATCTGTTCGTCTGTCTGTCCGTCCGTCCATCCATCCATCCATCAATCCATCCATCCATGTCTGTCTGTCTGTCCATCCATCTGTCTATCTGTCCGTCTATCATCTATCTGTCTGTCCGTCCGTCCGTCCGTCCATCCATCCATCCATCCATCCATCATCCATCCATCCATCCATCCATCCAACCATCCATCGTCTTTCTATCCATCCATCCATCGTCTGTCTATATCCATCTGTTTGTCCGTCTGTCTATAATCTATCTGTTTTTCTGTCCTTCCATCCATCTGTCTGTCTGTCTGTCCGTTTGTCCGTCTATCGTCTATCTCTGTCCGTCCATCCATCCATCCATCCATCCATCCATCCATCCATCCATCCATCCATCCATCCATCCATCCATCTGTACGTCCATCCGTCTATAACATCTATCTGTCTGTCTGTCTGTCTGTCTGTCTGTATATTCTTCCGTCTATCATCTGTCCATCCATCCGTCCATCCTCTATCCATCGGTCTGTCTGTCTGTCGGTCAATCTGTCTATTGCATTCCTCTGAGGTTTCTTTCCTCTCCCTTTCAGCCAGCATGGCTGTTAGTAGACTTTGATAACTGGAGGGACTGGGAAAATGAAGAGGAAGATGGCATGGCGGAATATGAGCAGTATGTAGATGTAAGTCTCTTAATCTTGGTGATGCAATTATCATTCTGGATGATGCTGTTATCATTTCACTTATTGTCATGGGACATTGTAGTATGTTGATATCATACTAAATTCCTACATTTTCTATAAAATATAATGACTCTTTTGTAATGCAGATGCTTAATGACATTAAGAACAAAGGAGAGCCACCTGCCATGGATGATCTGGATGATCTTGTGAGTACCAGAACCATATCAAATGGTTATGCAGTCTTTAGTCATTTCAGTTTTGAGGTCATCACAACTTTTTTTTCTTCTTCACAGAGTGACTGAGTGGAGCACCATTTTCCAAGATGAATCTTTACAGTCCAGTTTTTCAAAATGTTATGAGTGCAGTAAAAGCCAATTCGCATTGCCAAAATAGATTTTGGGTTTTGTTAGGTCAGTACATAAACCCTGGCATTGTGAGCTAGACCTATGTAACATATAACTGCCACATGTTTACCTTTGATTTTCTTGACTTCCTTGCAAAACAAATCATTGTTGCTTTGTGTGAAACAAAATTAGATGTGTATTTATTTTCTATTTGTTGTGTTATAAATATGACTGAGGAAATAGTTTATGTATAATTCATTTGTTATAAAATGTATGTTTTCTACATTAAAGACTTCAATATGCTTTAGTATTGTTTTGTGAACAATTGTTTTTATTGAAAAATCAGTTCAGTATAAAAATTATACATACATTACAATAAAATATGCACCCATATAAGTAACATATGTAATCAATCAACAAACAAACAAACAAACTTTTATTCAAGGTCTCGAGGCGATTGTTTGAAAACTACCAAATAAAGTTTTATTTGCAGTATCCATTTTTTTTTTTTTCATGTAAAACTTAACATGACTTTTTGTGAAATATTTTTCTTTTCTTTTTTTTCTTTTTGGGGCCTTGATGCTAATAAATGATCATATATTTTCAAAACATGCAATTTATTGTTTTAAATAAGTATAGTTTTATATTGAATCCAAGAAAAAGAGACGTAAAAATCATAGGCTCACCTTTTATTCACTGAACAGCCTGTGCTGCAAGCACAGCAGGTCTGTGAGCACAAGCGTCCACCACCGTTACGCATGGACAACTGTTGCTCAACTGTTACGCAGCAGGATTGTGCCATCGTTCATTAAATACGTCAGCCGAGGTGACCCCTCAACTTAGGCCACCTTGACTTTTAAGTCTGTGTGAGTGTGTATGTGTGTGTGTGTGTGTGTGTGTGTGTGTGTGTGTGTGTGTGTGTGTGTGTGTGTGTGTGTGTGTGTGTGGAAAAGCCTTTGCTATTTTATTGCAGATCATTCATGCAATAGACTGGAAAACAGGTCAAGTAGTCATTAACCTTACCTTTTTTTAAGTCCATTGACCAAATCTTGTTTATCACTGCGTACAAAGAGGAAGAGACCCACTCAAGACTCTGTACTCCAGCGATAAAAAATGATAAGGAGAATATGATTGCTTAGGTGGAAGGAAATTATCACATGATTACAGTGCTAGTGATTTCTTGCAACATTTTTAAATTCTGTCATCATTTACTCTCCTTCATGTTGTTCCAAACATGTATGATTTTCATTCCTCTAAGGAATGCAAAAGAAGATATTTTGAAGAATATGCTGGTCATGCTTTTACAATGAATGTGGAGTGAAGGACACAAAACCAAAATAAAAGTATCCCAAGTCACTTGAAGTCAAACCATAGCTTTGTGTGTGGAACAGACCAACATTTAGGTTGCTATTCACTATAAAAAAAGAATCCTCCTCAGCACATTAATGAATATTCTTGAGGAAAGTAATGTGACCTTATTGTTCTTTAGAGTAACATCAGTCACAAAATTAGTCTGAATGATTTGATCACAGATTTTGTTGCTTTTGAAGATTGAAAGCTTCAGACCCATATGATCCCTAGTTGGGCCCCACCTAAAGCCCAGGGAAGCCCTGCATATAACCCACATACTGTATGTTGCATGGGACCAACGTGAAACCTGTGGAAAAACCATCTTACAACCCATATTTCAGCTCATGTAGTAACCGTGCAGTACCCACATTCAACCTAAATCTGGGGCCAAGATGGGTTTTTAATGCTCTATTAATTT
The DNA here is from genome assembly GCA_018749465.1 of Paracanthobrama guichenoti. NCBI lineage: Eukaryota > Metazoa > Chordata > Actinopteri > Cypriniformes > Gobionidae > Paracanthobrama > Paracanthobrama guichenoti. The sequence continues at coordinate 9,040,849 of CM031954.1, forward strand.
CATTATAAATGTGCAATTACAAATATATGTAAGACATATAAGTTTCAATAGAACATTAGGTACATTCAGAAGTACACTTTAACCAAGACAATATAAATAATTCAGATACTACATACACTATATAGCCGAAAGTATTGGGACACCCCTTCAAATTATTGAATTCAGGTGTTTCAATCACTTCCATGGTCACAGGTGTATAAAATCAAGCACCTAGGCATGCAGACGCTTCTACGTGGTACCGTGATAGGTTGCCACCTGTGCAATAAGTCCATTCGTGAAATTTCCTCACTACTAAATATTCCACGGCCAACTGTTAGTGGGATTATAACAAAGTGGAAGCAATTGGGAACAACAGCGACTCAGCCACGAAGTGTTAGGCCACGTAAAATCACAGAGCAGGGTCAGCGCAGTGCGCAGAAGTCACCCATAAAAATTCCACTCTCCTAAACCTAGTGGAAAGCCTTCCCAGAAGAGTTGAAGCTGTTATAGCTGCAAAGGGTCGGCCAACTCCATATTAAACCCTATGGATTAAGAGTGGGATGTCATTAAAGTTCATGTGCATGTAAAGGCAGGCGTCCCAAAACATTCGGCAATATAGTGTATAAAGATGTACTCAGAAGTAGTTACGATTACTACATTTTCTATACATTTATAGAAAACTACATACATTTTTATTTAATCATAAAATAATAGCTAAGCTCTGACAAATTTACATTCAGTTCAAAGTGCTCTTTTAAAAAATATATGCTAAAGTTGACTTCTTTCCACAAGGGTTCATGGAAATACATTTCACCGTCTAACAAGAAATAAACCAATACAGGTTAAAGGGTTAGTTCACCCAAACATGAAAAAGTTGCCATTAATTACTCACCCGTTCCAAACCAGTAAGACTTTCGTTCATCTTTTGTACAAATGAAGATAATAAATTAAATCCGAGAGATTTCTGTCACAACTACCACTTTGTCACTACAAAAAGTTCATAGAGAGATCGTAAAACTAATCCACATGAATCGAGCGATGAAGTCTTACAGGTTTGGAACAACATGAGGGTGAGTTAATGATGACAGAATTTTTGCGTCAAATATACTTTTTTTTTTTACAGCCAGTGACCAAATAGCATTGTCCAGGACAGAACAGTGCTGTGTAGCACACGTTCAACCCGTAACCTTCAGTGAGGAGTGAAAAACATTGATAAGGATGTTTGTGCAGTCTGTGATGTAACGGGCTGCAGATTCTCCAGGCCACCAAGCACATAAACAAAATGTTCTGCACTTTGGCCTACTACGCCCATCACAAACCCCACAGAAGAACAAAATTTAAACGTCTATAAAAGAGGTTAGAGAAAAGTCGGCAAAGGAAGTTAATATTTAAAAGCAGTCCTCAGGAGGAAAATTAATCAATATGGTTGTTTTTCAGAAAAGTTAAATATTTTATTATAACACAAACATTTTTAACAAACCAAACATAACGTAAAGAAAAACTTTTACATTCTAAAAAAACCTAAAACCCAATTTAATTAATTAATTTGTTACATACTGCACCTTCTGGCTCTGGAAAAAATTAACAGAAGCTTTGGTGACAAGTAAAACTGAAAGACATGCATGCATTATTACATTGTAATAATTACATTGTTAATTGATAAAAAGAAAGAATTATAGACCTATCCTAGAGACAGCATTCCATATTTAAAGGTAGGTATCCTATAATTAGTAAAGATATCCTTGAATTAGTACAGCATTAGACTCAAATTCAGTATATAACATAAACACATCCATACATTTGTACATACGTACGAATATCCATTTGTAAATCTAATCTAATCTGTGGAATCTGTTCTTTGTTCATGTAAAGCCAGGTTTTGGTAGGACGTTAATGTGTAGCTCCAAGTATTCTGATATAGCTGAATGGTGCAATAACTCGCTTTGAGATGAATGATTCCTATAACAGCCGTCACAGGAACAATGTACAGAACACAGCCGTACTGTATGTACATGACTGAGGGACCTTTGAACATAAGATCTGAATGAAAGTTACTTAGTGAATGGGCCAGTCTCCTTTAAAACCATTCACAGATAACAAGATATGCAGGGAGGCTCCAGAATATGAAGACTTGCCAACAGCATGCTCAAATAATCTTGGAAAGATCTGAGTGAAAATCACTGATTTGACTTTTCAAAGTTGTAAATAAGAAAGATTTTTGGAGCACAATTTATAGCCTATCATTTTTCATATCATATCAGTTTTTATACTTATAAATTGCACATCAATTCAATGTTCCTATACCAATTTTTGTACCCACTAGGGCTGTCAAATCGATAAATCCAACATAAAAGTTTCTGTTTATATAATATGTGTGTGTGCATATATATACACCATCTTGCCAAAAGTATTGGGACACCCCTCCAAATCATTGAGTTCAGGTGTTCAATCACTTCCATGGTCACAGGTGTATAAAATCAAGAACCTAGGCATGCAGACGCTTCTACAAACATTTGTAAAAGAATGGGTCGCTCTCAGGAGCTCAGTGAATTCAAGCGTGGTACCGTGATAGGTTGCCACCTGTGCAATAAGTCCATTCGTGAAATTTCCTCACTACTAAATATTCCACGGTCAACTGTTAGTGGTATTATAACAAAGTGGAAGCAACTGGGAACAACAGCAACTCCACGTAATAAGGCTACATAGTTGGCCGAGCAGCTGGCCGTAACAGTTGGCCGAGCAGCTCATCCAAGCCTTACATCACCAAGTGCAATGCAAAGCGTCAGATGCAGTGGTATAAAGCACGCCATCACTGGACTCTAGAGCAGTGGAGACGTGTTCTCTGGAGTGACGAATCACGCTTCTCTGTCACGCTTAGTGGAAACAGTTTGGGGATGGCCCCTTCCTGTTCCAACATGACTGCGCACCAGTGCACGAACAAGGGCCAGAAAAACATGGGTGAGCGAGTTGGAGGAACTTGACTGGCCTGCACAGAGTCCTGACCTCAACCCGATAGAACACCTTTGGGATGAATTAGAGCGAAGACTATGAGCCAGGCCTTCTCATCCAACATCAGTGCCTGACCTCACAAATGTGCTTCTAGAAGAATGGTCAAATATTCCCATAAACACACTCCTAAACCTTGTGAAAAGTCTTCCTAGATGAGTTGAAGCTGTTATAGCTGCAAAGGGTGGGCCAACTCCATATTTAACCCTAAAGGCAGACATCCCAAATATAATATATTTATAATATATATATATATATATGTGTGTGTGTGTGTGTGTATGTGTGTGTGTGTGTGTTGCAATTAATCGATTTGACAGCCCTAGTATCCACCCATCCTGTACATGCCATCTGAGGTATTTTTTTAAAGGAAGCACAGCAAAAATGTTTGCTGAACGGTTGCATTTGTCTTGAAAATCGACTGTAATGCAAAACTGCATCAGTCAAACTCTATGGTCACCATTCACCAAGTTCAAGTTTTGCACGGATATTGCACTACATGTCCTTTGCATGCTTGTTTTCATGTAAAATCCAAGACATTGCTCCAGGAACAAGTGCAGTGGGAAGCACCAAAGCAACAGCGCACTTGCCGAATGACAGAAGGTAGAAAAGTAACTGGTTGCTCGAGGAAAACGTCATCTTATCCAGGAGCTGCAGCAACACCAATGACACTCCAATACATCCTGTCCTGAAAGAGCCGCTGATGTGTTTTTTGCTTCTTGTTTCATTGTTGCGTGACAAGTGAAGACCAAGCCCCAGACCGAACAGGATGCCCATGTTCCTCAACAGGCTGGCAAAGGGGGTGGTGTCCATAAGAACCCAGTCTGGTTTCACACACCATTTCTGGGCCTTTGCCAATGTCCAGAGCAGATCCACACCCAGAGCTTTCAGAAGTACATAGAAGCCCACCGCAAAGAGCAGCAGGAACAGCGTGACATTGAAGTACTTTCTCAGACTTGCTTTGTAGATCCACTGCACTCTGGAGAAAGTTTCTGCTACAATTATACCTGGAAATAAAAGACCAACAGTTGTCAAATATTTATTCAAATATTCTTCCTTTTTTCAATCATTCATGGACACTCAGAGCCCTATTTTAGCGGTCTGAGCGCATAGTCTGAAGCGCAGATGCACGTAGGGCGTGTCTGAATCCACTTTTGCTAGTTTAGTGATGGAAAAAATGGCCTGCGTGCCAGGTGCATGATCCAAAAGGGTTGTACCAAGTTTCTTAATGAGTCATGGGTGTGTTTTGGGCGTAACATGCAATAAACCAATCAGAGTCTCATCTCCTATTCTCTTTAAAAGCCAACTTGTGTTTGCACCATGATGGATTCGCTATTTACATGGTGGAATTTGCGAGCGGAAAGACTGAATACTTCTCCAGAGAGGAATCCTTTTATTTCTAATATTTAAAAATGTTTGTGTGCTGCTGCGCGTCCCTGTGTGTGTAATAAGCAGAGTGTACACACATTGTGCACCCGCCTATAGGCGCATATTACTAACACGCTCTTTAAATAACACAAAAATGGCAACACGCCAACAATGCGCCTTAATACACCTTGTTTTCAGTCCAGCACGCCCACGGGCGAACAGATGGGCGTGAGTGGATTTGCTATTTAAACAACATGCCGCTGGACGTGAAAATGAAAACTGCGTCAAGCTGAAACTAGCAAAAAACACTTGCGTCGCACCTGGCATCGCATTGCGCATGTATGATAGGGCCCTCGATGTTATTGACCTACTTACAAAAAAAGAAGACACCTACCTGAAATAACTCCGCTGATAACTTGGTGTGGGAAATGGGCTGCAAGATAAACTCTAGACATGCACACCAGTAACTCCACCAAACCCAGAAGCATCCAGAGCATCAACTGTAAAAATCTAAAAGCAGACATTACAGTATATTGAAACATTAAGCCCTCAAAACAGTTGTTTTCTTGAGATGATCAGGCACAGATCTACTTTTCATGTCTCAGACTCACCTATAACTTAAAGGAGGCATTTTTCTTTCAGCAACAATGGAAAGCACTGCTGTAACCATTACATACCCAACTCCTGCAGAACCCATAGCATGACCCGACGGGCTCCCTGACAAAAAAACAAAAACAAAACAAAACAAAACCAAACAAGCATTGTGGTGAACACCGGTGTTGGGGAAAGATAAGGCTTTACAATATTGCATTACTGCCTAAAAAAAGGAACTAATTGCATTACTTAGTTTTTATGGAGAGTAATGCATTGTGTTACTTTTGTGTTATTTTTGTGTTATTTTTTCCTCACCTGGGCTGGGCTTGCTTTTTTTATTCAATAACATAAAAATATATATTTTTGAAAAATGTAAAGGCCCTGTAAACACACTTGTAAACCCTAACGCTCAAAATAATTAATTGGTTTGAGTAGAGCCAACTCAAATTAAACAAATTAGTTCAAACAAATGAACTTTTATGAGTTCTTTTTCTTTTGAGTTCTCAAAACTGACACATTTTAAGTAATCTGAATTATTGCATTGCTTTGAGTTTTATGAACTTGTTTCTTTTAATTTAGACTAACTTAAATTAAACCAAAACTGGGCTGGGCAAACAATCCAGGAGAAAATGCGCTATTACACCAAAGTTATCAACGGTAGGTGTTAAATATGTTGTTTTACACCCCAGTTTTTTTGCACTTTCTCACAGTCGGACACAGATGAATGCGACTTTTATGCTGTGAGATGGCTGGCCATCTTCCACATCTCTCTCGCGCTACAGAAACTAAAGCAAAAGGTAACGTTAATGCAAACTCACCCATTCCCTATATTACAACCATTTTAAACTATTGTTAATCATTATTTATGATCTGCTTCTTCAGTTTCATCTAGCATATGTGATGCTAATTCATTTTACTAAAGCAGCCGAATCTCCGGTGAGCAAAGTGGCTCGGGGAGCATAGATGGCTGTTTTGCTAAGGTTACTTAACACTTTAGACTGTTATTTGCTTCTCGTGTTTTCTAATTTGAAACAAATTGTTGTCATGCTTTTGAAATGAATCTTTTCAGAGCAAAGACATTGAAGGGTGGTGCGATATCAATGGAAACAACAACATGGTAAGTAGAATTTACACTGAACAAATCGATGGGCTTTAGTATTGTGTGAAATGCAAATGATCACGTTATGAACAGTTATTGAAATATGTCATTCTTCAATTTAAATTTTTGGATGAATTGCTATTTTTGCAAATGTAACTATTATCAGAAATTTCTTGCAGAATTATTATTATTATTATTATTATTATTATTCAATTATTAGAATGAAATTTAAATCTAAACATGTTGATCAATGCATACACAGCCCAGACGAAAATGAACATAAACATCAACTAACATCTAGCCATATTGGTTATTAGACACCACATGAATGGCATCATGACACCCAAGGGCCAATGATGTTTGATGTAATGTTGTGTGCCACCATTTTCTATATTAGCAGAGTCTATTTATTTTAAATTTCAGTCTATCTATCATTCAGAGTCATTTTGTATTGCTTCAGAAGAATACCAGTCAAGTCTTGGAAGTTCTGGTTATAGCTGACTTTCCTAATATGAACAGACAAATGATCTTTCATGAAATATTTTCACTTGCACTTATCCTGAAGTTTCCTTGGGTTTGTAAAGGTGTCAGGTAATTGCCAATGTTAGGTTTGCAGTGGTTGAAAGTTGTCTTGTCATGCATCATAAAAATAAACTGCCCATAAATGTTGCTTAATTGTGAGTTAAATTACCCTAATAATGTTGTATTTTGTCTTCAAGGATGAAAATGGCATTGATGTCATTTGAACTACGATCCTGGCAGGTATATTACTATTTGAAAAGAAGAGTCAGCAGATGTTTTCAAGACACAAGGTAAGACACATCAAAACTACATTACATTTATTTAGCAGCATGTTAACTGCCATCAGCATAAATGCATGGCGTGGGTAGAGTGACTGATAGTTGAGCATTCAAGTTGCCTTAAATGGATAGTCCACTTGCAAATAAAAATTCGAAATCAAATATATTTGAAATTCATCATTTTTGTCTATCCATTGAAAATCTAGTCTTTATTTTCAAGCTTCAAAAAGTGCTTTAATTTAGGCTTTTATTCACATATACATTGAGCACAGCAAATATTGTAAATGGAAGCTCAAAGCTTGTTTGACACATAATAAACCAACCTCAGCTCAAGCTTTTTCAAGACTGTTCACCCAAAAATGAAAATTACCCCATGATTTAACTTATTCGGGTTTACAGCGCACACCAAAAGTAAATGAAGCCTCAAATCTACTCCTGTACAGTAGAGGGTGCAGCTGTCTCAGCTGTGCAGCTATTCTGGAGAAGAATAGGATGCAGGAGAAGAAAGTTCAACACTCTTACATATATAATGCAATTATAAATCTAAAGTAATTTTTGCTTATTTGTATGGTTGAATTGGACACAACACTACAATATAAGCATCATGTTCACACAGTGCACACAACACAGCTGCACTTACTCCTGATTTCTCTCAACATGGGGACAAGAGAGCTGTCAGTCAATAAATGGAACAACTAGTAACTGTTGCAAATTTAAAAGTAATGTGTTACTTTACTCGCTACTTAAGTAACTCATGTTACTTGCAATGTGTTAAACCCAACACTGGTAAACACAGGGCAAAGGTTAAACAGAGATTGTGTGGAAAAACAATTGTTGTTTGATCAGAGATCTGTTCAAGAGCTTCTCAGCTCAGCTGAAACCAGCCTAAAGTGGTTTGCCGGTCTTGGCTGGTTTCTTGGTTGGTTTTAGGAGGGTTTTGGTCCCTATTTTAATGATCTGCGTGCATAGTCTGAAGCACATGGTGCAGGTGCACTTAGGGAGTGTCCGAATCCACTTTTGTTAGTTTAACGACAGAAAAAACTGTCGGCGCGCCAGGCACATGGTCCAAAAGGGTTGTACCTAGTCTCTTAATGAGCCATGGGTGTGTTTTGGGCGTAGCGTGCAATAAACCAATCAGAGTCTCATCTCCCATTCCCTTTAAAAGCCAGTTGTGCTTGCACCATTTCCCTTGTCAAAAAATCCTAAAGGATTCCAATAAGAAACCTGTACAGAATTCCATTTAGAATTTATATCATATTTTGGAACCGTTCCTATAGGATTCCATTAGGAATTGTCTTATAGGATATTTATGTCTTGTCCTATAAGATTCTTATCTGAGTCCTATAGGATTCTGTGGGAATTGTCTTATAAGACAATACATAAATATCCTGTAGGATAATTTCCGTAGGAAAGACTGAACGCTTCTCCTTTTATTTTTAATGCTTAAACTAGCAAAAACACTTAAGTCATGCATGACGTTGCACTGTGCCGGGTGTATGGCAGGGGCCTTCAGCTTGTCAGACAGGAAGACCAGCTAAAACTAGATAAAACCAGCAAACCAGCTTAGGCAGAATACAAGCAGCCATTTAGATAAAATATCAGTTCATATCAGATTTTTATGAGCCATTTTAATTGTTCCAGAGTACTAATTCAGGTCAAGAATGAATGGATACTCGCCAGCAATATGTGTAATATTACTAGTAATTAATATGTGTGATGGCCCTTGAACTGGAACGGTACGATAACCATGTGCCAGATCCATTTCCACATGAGATATTAGATCAGCAGAATAGATCAGTTAAATTGCATAACTACTGGTTTATAGAGTAGCAGATTTTATTTGGAGCTGTAATTCACACATAGCATATTAAATTATAAAGTAATAAGAAGGGGATGTAATGTAGTCAGCCAGTTATTGCAAAAAAACAAACAAAAAAACTTTTATTTAGCAATACTGACCGTTTTAAATGTTATTGTGTGAAAAGAAAGACAGTAGAGAAAACTATATATATATATATATATATATATATATATATTAGATATTAACTAGATATCTGTGACCATAGATAGCTATGCAATAAATATTGTAATATACCTGGTCCAGTTTCACAAGTGATGGGGAATTGTTGCAGTTCAGGATGTTTTATAGGGCCATAAAAGTTAGTCTCATTCACCCACCAGTACGGCCTCTCACCGAAAAGCACCCTATGAATATCACAAAATATAAAAATATTTAAATGATTCATTTATTTGAAGAGGGAGAATAGGAGCACAAAGATAACATAGAACTCAATTGAATAATTTCACATAAATAATATTTATTTAATGAATAATAACTTAAATAATGCAAGTTTAATATTAATAGAAATAATTAAAAATGTATATTTCTGGTCCCACTTTATATTAAGTGTAATACGGGTAAGGTTAGGGACAGGGTTGGTGGTTTAAGGGGTAAGGCAAGGGTCAACAGTCTAATTACAGCTGTAATTACATTACATTTTTTTTTTTCAATATAATTACAGTGTAAAGACATGCATGCACACAATAAGTGCATTGTATCATTCATTTAAATGTCAGTACATGGTAGTTAAAGGCGCTTAATATAAAGTGGGTCAATATTTATGATAATGCACCAATTTATTATGTACCAGCATAATCTTGTCACATTATATATACTAGTTCAGTGATTTTTTTTTTTTCCCTTTGAGAAACTTTTTAATTAAGAATACACAAACCAAAGAGCATCTCACCACTTCAGGACGAGGTTTAGCCAGTCTCCAACCACGGCCACCCAGATGAGTTTAACACCCACGTCTCTGTGCAGATGAAACCAAATGGGGAAAAACACGAAGAATGTGGTGTGGAGATCCGCCACCGAGGAGACCCACTGAAACAGACTGTCATAGTCCCGGTATTCTGTCTGCAAATGGACAGCTAGGTTCACCCCCCAGCTGTGAAACAGGTCCATCTCTGCAGCCTGAGATCGGGACGGTCGCCCTGGACAAATGCGCTCGGTTAGGGAGGGTAGACGCAAGGCGCAGGGATGGGGATCAAACTGGAGATATGAAGGCAGCCTGCCAGGTTTCGTCTAAACTAGGACCCCCAGTTTTCTGTTCTAGTTGGACTTTATTCAAGGCTAGATGGTTTTGTTTTGTTTGCATGCTGGCTGGAGAACTCCGGGGCCCTCGATTTCATGACCTTTCACCTGTGATGAAGCTGATGACGCAAACACTGATAAAAAAATGATGAGTGGACACACAGATTAGTTTGTCTTTGGTTTCATGAAGTGTGATGTCACTATGATGACATCTTAAAGTCATGCATTTAATGCAAATTATATTGCTTTAATGGATCTGTATGCCTTGTGATCCTTCGTCACTCTGCACATGGGAAAAGGAAAGAATACGGTCTCGTTTTACAAAATCATTGTTTTCTGACTTGAGATTTAGTTATGTTGTTCTTCATGGTGCTATGTTCTTACAAACACATTTCAGTGGGCTCTTTCCTTGTGGAAAAGAAGCACATTTACCTTTAAAAAGGGTACTTATTACGGAAATAATATACTTTCAAATGTATGTTTATGTATTTGGATGCTTAATTGCATGTTATTTAAATTAACATGTATAATAGTTTACATTTATATTAAATACAATTAGTGCTTTTTGACCCACTTAAGTAGGAATTCATTTCTTTATATGTAATTATTAATTACTTCCATTGTGTTTGAAATGTGTACTGTATGTCATGTATGCAAGATATTACATGTGCTTTAGTATGTTAGTCGACACATCAAAATAAGGGACCTTCTTTAAAGCACAACAAAATACTTTAAAGTCAAACTTTTAATTTGTCATGTTTACAAAGTGGACTTTTTAAAAGTGTACTTAAGTGTGTTAAGTGTACTCTCTTTAACTTTACACTTAAGTGGCCTTTTATTTAATTAATATTATATTATCTGCAAGTACAGTTTTTTAAAAGCACTTTTAAGATTTGAAGTACACTACAAGTGCACATTTAATAGAATTAAGCTCACTTTTTTTCCATAAGGGTTTTGACTTGGGGATGTGTACTTGATCTCTCATCAAAATATCATAGAAACATATGCTGTGTTCGAAATCGAATACTTCCATACTATATAGTATGCGGAAAACAGTACGGCAAAAGAGTGGTTCATATTGTTCGAAAACATTCGGCAGAAAGTACCCGAATTACCAGCTACTTCTGCCGAGATTCGAAGGACACTTTACTATCCCATGAGGCCACTGGAGAGGATTTGTGAATGGAGGTGAAGTGACGCTGGTAGGTCACGTGACAGTAACAACATGGTGGATGGAGTATGTTTAGAACAGGGGTGTCCAACCTTGCTCCTGGAGGGCCACTGTCCTGCAAAGCTTAGCTCCAACCCCAATAAAACACAGCTGAACCAGCTAATCAAGGTCTTACTAGGCATACTAGAAACTTCCAGGAGGTGTGTTGAGGCAAGCTGGAGCTAAACTCTGCAGGACACCGAGTTTGGACACCCTGATCTAGAACATACTTTTTTTACATTTGCGAAGTAAGTTCAAATTTAAATGTAGTACCTACTTTTCTTTTCTTTGTTTTTTTTTTTTCAATCCGACAACCTTGCAGAGAGTTTTATACTAGCAAACACCACTCACATTTTGTTTGATGCAAGGATGGTCTGTAAATATATTTGATCAAGGAAAATATAACTGAACAAACTCCACAAATATCAGCTAGAAAAAGCCTTGCATTCACTCCAGTTTAGCTTGTCATTTAGGCATCACAGCTCAACTTAATGATTGATTTACTTTGTAACTATGTAACACACATGTAAACAACCGATTCAATGCAAATCAGAAACTGCTTATGTAAGCAGCCAAACGAACGCTTGTCTTAGAGTGATAGGCTCCCACAGCTCTGAGATTATCTTCTGAACAGGATTCCCCTTCTTGTTTGGGGACATTTTTGCTCTAGTTTCTCAAGTGTCAAAATGACGTAGATCTATAGATTAATTACAACACATGTTTGTTTTGGCGATAAAAGAAACTCAAATAGAACACTAAAAAAACAAAAACAAAACACAAACAAACAAATAAATAAATAACTTGTTTAAATAAAATTATTTAAATTGTAAAGTTTTTTTACTTTACAAGTACATTTTAAATATAAAATTGCATTCTATATATACTGTAGTTTATTTTAATATTTCAGTTCTCAGAAAAGAACTTAAAGGTGCACTATGTAACTTTTCCGTCCGCTAGAGGTCGCCTATTCAAAACAAAGGCGTAGCTTGATGACGCCAAGTTTGAGCGCAGAATCTTGGGACATGTGGTCTTCACCTCACAGCCGGTGGAAAAGAATCGGGATAGGCAGAAATCATGTTCATGGATGCGGTTATTAATGTTACTGTAGTGTGAAGCAGAGCAGGACCGAGTGTTGTGGAGCTGAGCGAGGCCGCTGGAGCGATTGTTAATAAGATGAACAAGATGACACACGCCTCGTGAGCAGCGGGACTTTTATTATGCCACAGTTGCCAGCGCAATTTCTGCTTCTCCGGTCATGAGTATGAGGTAACGCAACTCTGTTTATCATATTAGATACATTTGAGTGTGTTGAAAATTATATGACGTTACTCTGTGCGTTCGCACAGAGGCGTTACTCTTGTTGCACACTGCAGTGAGAGTAAAGCGTTTCTGTAAAATAAAACCGGAAACTGAGGGTAACGCGGATATGACGCCATTAACAGGCGACTCCCTCACACGTCCCGGTTCATTGGTTAAAATAGCAATTTTCTCACGATTTACAAATAGTTGGAAACATTTGGGAAATTGTAAGTACTCAATTAAACAAAATATATAACACTGGCCTAGTGGTTTTTGGATATTTTACTGAAAAAAATGTTGCATAGTGCACCTTTAACACTTCTTTTGTCAAATACCAGGGCTTTTCATCTAGATCCAAAGACACTAAAGATACGTTTACACGACAACGTAAAATTGGAAATTATATCGTAATGCAAATCTTCATGTAACATATACACTCACCAGCCAATTTATTAGGTACACCTGTTGAACTGCTAGTTAATGCAAATATCTAATCAGCCAATCACGTGGCAGCAACTAGAAATGAAGGAGACGATCTGCATCAGAATGTGGACAGAATGTGTGACTTTGAATGTGGCATGGTTGTTGGTGCCAGACGGGCTGGTCTGAGTATTTCAGAAACAGTTGATCTACTGGGATTTTCACACACAACCATCTCTAGGGTTTACAGAGAATGGCCTGAAAAAGAGAAACTATCCAGTGGAAGTTCTGTGGGTGAAAATGCCTTGTTGATGCCAGAGGTCAGAGGAGAATGGCCAGACTGGTTCAAGCTGATAGAAAGGCAATAGTAACTCAAATAACCACTAGTTACAACCGAGGTCTGTAGAAGAGCATCTCTGGAGCACAACACGTCAAACCTTGAAGCAGATGGACTACAGCAGCAGAAGACACACCGGTGCCAATCCAGTCAGCTACAAACAGGAAACTGAGGCTACAATTCACACAGGCTCACCAAAATTGGACAATAGAAGATTGAAGAAACGTTGCCTGGTCTGATGAGTCTCAGTTTCTGCTGTGACATTCAGATGGCAGGGTCAGAATTTGGTGTGAACAACATGAAAGCATGGATCCATCCTGCCTTGTATCAACGGTTCAGGGATATTTTCTTGGCACACTTTGGGCCCCTTAGTACCAATTGAGCATCATTTAAATGCCACAGCCAACCCGAGTATTGTTGCTGACCATGTCCATCCCTTTATGACCACTGTGATCTTCTGATGGCCTCTTCCAGCATGATAACGTGCCATGCCACGAAGCTCAAATCATCTCAAACTGGATTCTTGAACATGCCAATGAGTTCACTAAACTCAAACGGCTTCAATAGTCAACAGATCTCAATCTAACAGAGTACCTTTGGGATGTGGCGAAACGGGAGATTTGCATCATGGATGTGCAGCCGACAATCTGCAGCAAATGTGTGATGTGGTCATGTCAATATGGGTCAAAATCTCTGAGCAATGTTTCCAGCATCTTGTTTAATATATGGCATGAAGAATTAAGGCAGTTTTGAAGGCAAAAGGGGTCCAACGCCGTACTAAAAAGGTGTACCTAATAAAGTAGTGAGCGTAATAAATATTATTTTATTTATTTGTAAGAATCACTCATAACCTAATATTTTATAAATTGTGCAAATAGTTGAAGACTTTGTAAAATTTGGACAGATATATATATATAAAATACTATTACAGATGTTGACTGAGGCTGGATGTGTTTTTGAGGTCACAGACGAGTTCAGTGTTTCACTGTTACGTCTTTTCTACGTCCTTTTTCTCCTGAACTTGTTTGTGCGTTATCTCTTCTGACAGGACAAACACACTCTTAACTCTAGCAGGGTTTTTTTCTGTTCCACTCTGTGTTTTATTACACGTGCAAGGTTCAAAGATCGGTTTGTCCATGCGTTGTGGTGATGGGCCTGCTAGTATAAAAACCACAGGCAGGTGGTGGAGGACTATCACTCTTGACTAGCTCTGCCTTAGAGAACATCTTAAGATGAATGCTGTGATGGATACGGTGCATGGGTTCGGGGTGAGTAGCACACAATACCTGCAGACCCATTACAAAGACGCCCAAGGATGGTTTCTTTTCGTCTCCTTCGCGGCAGATCTGAGGAACACCTTCTTCATCTTCTTTCCCATCTGGTTCCATCTGAAAGAATCAGTCGGAATCAAGCTCATTTGGGTGGCTGTGATAGGAGATTGGCTCAATTTGGTATTCAAATGGTAAGCAAAGGCAAATCTGAGTCAAATTAAATCATGAATTGATATTAATTGAGAGAAAAAATGACTGTTGATTCATCTATTCAAGGATCCTGTTTGGAGAACGTCCATACTGGTGGGTCCATGAGACTCCCTACTACATCAACAGCTCAGCGCCACATATTGAACAGTATCCCATGACCTGCGAGACTGGCCCAGGTGCGTCTTGCTCTTCTAGAAGTACCACATTTGTCCACCTAAAACCTGTTTCATCATACATCAAAAGACCACTTTGTTCACTTATCTGCTTCTTGATGCAGGCAGTCCATCTGGTCACGCTATGGGTGCTGCTGGTGTTTACTACGCATTGGTCACCTCCATCCTCGCCATAATGCTGAGCAAAGAGAAGAAATCATCGTCCAAGAGCCTGTAAGTCAATCTTTAGCATAATTAGGCTACTTTCACATCATCAGGAGCTTCTGCAATATGTTTAAAACATATTCTTTTTTTAAATCAGATACTTGCGTGGTTCACTTTGGACACTCTTCTGGACAGTCCAGGTCTGTGTATGTCTCTCCCGAGTCTTCATCGCTGCTCATTTCCCCCATCAAGTTTTCGCAGGTGTTATTTCAGGTAAGCATCTCACGAAACCATCATAATGCTGAAACTTAAAATTGACAGTTTGGACCAGTCAACAATTTGGAATAATTAAGATTTGAAGTCTCTTTTGGTCACCAAGGCTGCATTTATTTAATCAAAAATTCAGTAAAAACAGTAATATTGTGAAATATTATTACAATTTAAAATAACTTTTCTATTTGAATATATTTTAAAAATGTAATTTATTTCTGTGATGCAAAGCTGAATTTTCAGCATCATTACTCCAGTCTTCAGAAATCCTTCTGATATGCTGATTTGGTGAAGCATTTCTTATTATCAATGTTGAAAACAGTTTTTGTTGCTTAATATTTTTGTGGAACCTGTGATACATCACCATTTAAAACTTTAGAAAGAGTAAAGAAAATAAATCAATACGTTCATTCAGCAAGAACACATTCAACTGATCAAAATTGACAGCAAAGACATTTCAAATAAATTTCAAATAAATCCTGTACACTTTCTATTCATCAAAGAATCCTGAAAAAATATTAAGTAGAAAAAAAAACTGTTTTCAACATAAGAACCATTATTAATAATAATTTAGCACCAATTTTATATTAATTGAGCAGCAAATCAGCATATTAGAATGATTTGTGAAGGATCATGTGACACTAATGATGCTTTGATCACAGGAATAAATTACATTTTAATATACAGTTGCAAGAAAAAGTATGTGAACCGCTTGCAGAATCTGTGAAAATGTGAATAATTTTAACAAAATAAAAGAGATCATACAAAATGCGTTATTTTTTATTTAGTGCTGTCCTGAATAAGATATTTTACAATTTTTTAAAAAATTTTTTTACATATATACACCACAAGACAAAAAAAATGGCTGAATTTATTAAAATGACCCGTTCAAAAGTTTACGAACCATTGATTCTTAATACTGTGTGTCGTTCCCTGATGATCCACGGCTGTTTTTTTGTTTTGTGATGGTTGTTGGGAGTCCTGAGCAGTTAAACTGACCTCCAGGTCAAATTCTTCAGTTTTCCAGCATCTTTTGCATATTTGAACCCTCTCCAGCAGCGACTGTATGATTTTGAGATCCATCTTTTCACACCGAGGACGAGTGAGGGCCTCAAACATTCACTGATGCTCCAGAAGGAAACACGATGAGTTAAGAGCCGGGGGTGAAAACTTTTGAATAGGATAAAGACGTTCAAAGTTTTCTCATTTAGTTTAAATATATTTTTTTTTTTCATTTAGTACTGCCCTTCAGAAGCAACAGAAGATACTTACATGTTTCCTGGAAGACAAATGAAATACAATTTACCTTGATCTTCAAATTCAATAGATTCAAAATCCCCCCCTCCCCCCGGCTCTTTCCTTCTGGAGCATCAGTAAACCTTTTGTAAACCGTCAGTAAACCAACTTTGAACCTTTTGTAAAAAAATCAAGATCAAAATCATACAGTCACTCCTGGAGAGGGTTCAAATATGCAAAAGAAGCTGGAAAACTGAAGAATTTGCAAGAGTATTTAATAATTGGGCCGTTTAACTGCTCAAGACAAACAAGAGACTCATGAACAACCATCACAAAACAAAAAAACAGCCGTGGATCATCAGGGAACGACACACAGTATTAAGAATCAATGCTTCATAAACTTTTGAACAGGGTAATTTTAATAAATTCAGCTATATTTTTGTCCTGTGCACTATATGTAAACATTTTTTATGTAAAATATCTTATTCAGGACAGCACTAAATAAAAAATAACATGCATTTGTATGATCGCTCTTATTTAGCTAAAATTATTCATCTTCAGATTCTGCAGGCGGTTCACATACTTTTCCTCGCAACTGTATATTCAAATAGACAGTTCTTTTAAATTGTAATACTATTTCACAATATTACTGTTTTTGCTGTATTTTAAATCAAATATTGTATATGCAGCCTTAATGAGCATAAGAGACTTATTTCAAAAAATATTACAACGTTGTAATTTTCCCAAACTTTAAACAAGTTATATACTTTGAGCTGCTGGAGCACAAAATAAATGTGTAAAAGTATTGAGGTAATGCAACTGACTTGTTATTGTTCTTTACAGGCATGATTGTTGCTGAGGCCTTCAACAGACAGAAATGGATCTATAGTGCCAGTCTAAAGCATTACTTCAACGTCACACTGTTCCTGCTCTCTTTTGCGGTGGGCTTGTACGTGCTCCTGAAAGCTCTAGGCGTGGACCTTCTGTGGACCCTTGAGAAAGCCCAGAGGTGGTGCGTCAATCCAGCCTGGGTCCATTTGGACACCACACCGTTCGCCAGCCTGTTGAGAAACATGGGCACCCTGTTCGGTCTGGGACTCGGTCTTCACTCCCCACTGTACACGGAAAGCAAGAAGAGCAGCAGCGCTCATGTCAGGATCGCCTGTATCGTCGCCTCTCTGTTTCTGCTGCATCTCTTCGATTCCATTAAACCTCCCACACACACGGCTGCCCTCTTCTACCTGCTGTCTTTCTGCAAGAGCGCCACCGTTCCTCTCGCCACGGTTAGTATCATCCCGTACTGCGTGGCCGGGGCCCTCGGTTTACAAAGCAAAAAACGGCTTTAAGATGGAAAGGAACTGTACAAGACTGTAAGCAACTGCACAACTATTTACAGTATTTCAGACTAGCACGTTTTCCATAATCCATCCCATCAGTCAAAGGAACTCTGCCTGATGAACAATTTTCCTGTTTAAATGTGTTTTTTGTAACTAAGGGATGCAAAAAACTAAAGTTTAAGTTAAGCATTGTTATACTGCATGTATTGTTTATGGTGATGTATTGTGTGAGATGAAGCATTTTAGAATTTAGAATTTTTATATCTTGGGGGCCGTTTACACGACACCATTTTCAACTAAAAACTTTTTATGCGTTTTAGCCATTCATTTAGCCGTAAACGTTCTTTACAAAGTGGCATCGCCAACTACTGGCTTGGCAGCCAAATACAGCTGTACGTGGAAAACGCATATAGGAAAACTATATTTTTAGTGCATCGCTGTCGTGTAAACGTACCTTTAGTGTCTTTGGATCTAGATGAAAAGGTCTGGTATTTGACAAAAGAAGTGTTAAGTTCTTTTTTGAGAACTGAAATAATAAAAACTACAGTATATATATATATATATATAGGACGACAGATTTGGTCCTCCCTAAGATGTGTACTTTTTTGGATGTGTTTTCTGTAATATTCTATTTTTTGGAAATTCTTTAAGTCTTTTTTAATAAAACACTAAAAAAAATATGTCTTGTCCAGCATTTTCTTTTCATTTGCATTTTTTAGGTTAAATTTATCAAGAAATGTATAATGCAAAGTGTGCAATGCAGTAAGCCAAATTCATACTTCCATTAATATGAGGTCATAAAAATGGCATGCTGCATAATAATTGGGAAAAAGTTTACAATAGTTGCAATACTGCAGATTAAGTACCCAAAAGGATTTCATATCAACTACCCATCTGATGAACCAAATCATCTTCAAGAAAACAAGTTGTCCCATTTGATATGCACTGTACACCTTAAAAACGATATGCATTTTAAGATTATTTATTACAAGTTTTGTGGTACAGTAGGGTATGAGTGAATCGTATGTATCGTATAGCAACCTAAAGTATTGCACTTTTTTAAAGAACATTTTCAGTCTTCAACCAGCTTTACTTCTGGTGATCACTAGGCCTGTAAAATAAAACTACAAGGAATCCCTGAGAGCAATGACGGCTTGGCTCTAAGGCCCTGTTTACACCTGGTATTAAGATGAGTTTTGGTTGATCGGATCACAAGAGGCCGACACATACCCGTTCACACCTGGTGTTTTAATCCGTCTCTTTTGTCCACTTTCAACCACTTCTGTCCTGATTTCTTTGAGGGGAGGATCTGTGGGTAATTTATTTATTTTTTTCAGATCTTTCAATCTAATGGACAAAATAAGCTCGCGCAATTTACATATGAACGCGACCGGAGACAACGGAAAAACATACAGAGAGCAGTAGCTTTCGTTTCTGCACTGACAGCCGCAAAACCATGCTGAACACTCCGAGTGTGTTAGAAATCAGGAATGCTGAGGGAACATTGTGCTTGGTATGTTTTTCCTCTTCAAACCAAACTTGGGTCTTCAGTTGACAAAGTTTAAATCTGGCTAGCGCACTTCCCATAATGTTTATGCATTAGACAGGCGTAGAGTAGGTGGTCTTTAGTGGCCATTTGAAGGCATTCGACCACAAGAGCGTCTACACTACGAAAGCAATCCGGTCGAATGCGTTTCCGACTACCTCTGGAAGTGGACAAGCTCAAAGCGTTTCAGACCCTGTTTACACCTGTATTTAGCGTTGTCCACTCGTGATCAGATCGACCGAATCACCAGGTGTAAGGGTATAAATGTACACACTGTTTTCCCAGCCCTATTTTGTGATTTTTAAGGGATAATTCGAACACAAATAAAAATTGTCATCATTTAAATTTTGTTCAGATCCTCTTCTGAAGACTTGTAGTAGGCTATAACACAGGACGCAAATAGACTACTTTCATGGTACATTTTACAAAATTAAACAATGAAACAATGGCTTGAATATTTTGCAAAATATCTCTTTTATTGATCTATTTTGCTAAATTCATATGGATTTGCAATGACATGAGTTTTTCAGGTAAACTATAAACAGCCCAACGATTCAACACAGTCACAGTGTGTGTATATATATATATATATAATGCGATTTTATACAATCTAATTCAGTATTTTCCATCCATTAAGAAACAGTCCAATAGCTGACAAATAATCAACAAATCATGAGCAACATGGTGTATTGCCATGGAATAATTCTGATCAAACTAAGACAAGTTTTTGTAAACTCATACATACAGAAGTACTCCAATTTACACTCTCAAAATGATTAGCCTTAGAAAGTCATGCTCTAATTTACTCCAAAGTCCACCGATCAAGAACTGTTTCTCTGATCACAGCAGCGATCCAAGTTGCATCTTACCGCAGTGGCTTGAGTTTGTCTTCACTGGCCGTGTCGAAGCTTTCGTCTATAAATGTTTACAGACCAATCAGCTGTATAAGCTTAAGAGTATCATTTCGCTTCCTACTTTGTTATCAACAAAAATCAATTTGTATAAAAACTGAATTTGCATGGGCTATTTAAGAATCATGAAAAGAATTTTACATGTTAGTACCCTTAAAATTATATCATTAGCACTTTTCTTAAAGCCTTTTTATATATTATGCATTGGATAAAATATATCCAATAATTAGTGCTGTCAATTGATTAAAAAACAAGTTAAATCGCACATTTGTAATATTTTTAAACTGTAATCATTTCCCAGTTACTCTCCAAATTAATATAGAAAGAACTTAAAGACAGTATATTTTAAATATTTGTTGTAATAGCATATTTTAATGAATGAAGGAAAGTATCTGATACTAATATTGCTTCTGATGTTTCTATGAATTTTTTTAAACATTAATGACATTCAAAATGACAGTATAATTGAAAGCTATATACAGTTTTTAACATTTATTAGACTTTAAAAAAATAACAGCTTTTAATTTAAGTGAACTTAAAACAATCAAACCGTCTAACAGGCAGGAAATACACAGAAATTGAATAATGAAATAAATGTGGCACACCCAGTCTCTTTTCTGGCTGCGGTAGTGTAACACACATTATGAATACTTTTATAATGCATTATACATAAAGGCTTTTATATACAAGACCATTATTTCTAGTAAAATTACTTAAATTTGAAGGCCTAAGACGAAAAACATTAGCGGTGCAGCAACTTGATGCATGTGTTCGGTGCAGAGTCTGGATCATCATCAATGCACCTGTATGTCAGCATGTGTCTGCGGTCGTTTTACTCCTCTCCTGCGGTAAGTTTGCAACTATGCTCCTGCAATAAGGCCTCAGCCTCTGCCCTCTTCACCAGACTGTTGGCTTTACCCTGGTAACGCCCAGCCTTTCCAGCTCCTTTACCCTGCAGCAGCTCTGACACCCTGCACATGACGACACAAACAGAGGAGCATGTCATTCAGAAGAGTGGCACCTACTGGAAGCATCACTACATAACATAATTCTGCATGCAACCTGGGGAAAACCATTCAATTACATTTCAGTAAAGGAATATTAGCAGAAGCAACAAAAGTCGTAGAAAGTAAACTAGACAGAAGAACGGTAAATGCAGTCCCCACGATCAAAATTTAGCTGTGCTGTGAACTGTACTGATTTATGAAGTAAACGTAAGAATACCTTTTATATTGATTGTAATATTTCAAGATAAACACTTACTGGACTGAAGCAACTCACTTGATTACCATACATAATTTAATTTTTTTAAATCATGTTAAAATGTATGTATAAAATACATGATTCATCAGGCTTTTGAGGAGCATTTATTTGCTCATCTCTCAATCATCTCTGTATTGCATTGCATTATATGTTTTGCTTCCACAATAAATACTACAAAGCTTTGGTCATAAACCTAAGCATTTAAATACCATCTTAATAAGACTTATTACTGGGAGATACAGAGTACTGACAACTGATATTTCAAGTAGTGTGCTATACCGATCAGGCATAACATTATGACCTAATACTGTGTTGGTCCTCTTTTGCTGCCAAAACAGCCCTGACCCGTCGAGGCATGGACTCCACTAGACTCCTGAAGGTGTGCTGTGGTATCTGGCACCAAGATGTTAGCAGCAGATCCTTTAAGTCCTGTAAGTTGTGAGGTGGGGCCTTCATGGATCGGACTTGTTTGTTCAGCACATCCCACAGATGCTCGATTGGATTGAGATCTGGGGAATTTGGAGGCCAAGTCAACACCTCAAATTCGTTGTGTTTCTCAAACCATTCCTGAACAATTTTTGCTTTGTGGCAGGACGCATTATCCTGAAAGAGACAGCCACCAGGGAATACCATTTCCATGAAAGGGTGTACATGGTCTGCAACAATGCTTAGGTAGCTGGTACGTGTCAAAGTAACATCCACATGGATGGCCAAGGTTTCCCAGCACATGAACTCCGGCGGCTTGCCTTCTTCCTTTAGTGCATCTTGGTGCCATGTGTTCCCCTGGTAAGCGATGCACGCGCACCCGGCCATCCACATGATATAAAAGCAAACGTGATTCATCAGACCAGGTCACCTTCTTCCATTGCTCCGTGATCCAGTTCTGATGCTCACGTGCCCACTGATGGCACTTTCGGGGGTGGACAGGGGCCAGCATGGGCACCCTGACACCTGTCTATCAGAACCAGCATTAACTTTTTTTTTTTTTTTTTTTTTTTTTGGAGCAGTTTGAGCTCTAGTAGCTCGTCTGTATCAGATCACACGGGCCAGCCTTCGTTCCCCACGTGCATCAATGAGCCTTGGCTGCCCATGACCCTGTCACCGGTTCACGACTGTTCCTTCCTTGGAGCACTTTTGATAGATCCTGACCACTGCAGACCGGGAACACCCCACAAGAGCTGCAGTTTTGGAGATGCTCTGACCCAGTCGTCTAGCCATCACACCACACATCACTCGCTCAAATCCTTACGCTTGCCCATTTTACCTGCTTCTAACACATCAACTTTGAGGACAAAATGTTCACTTGCTACCTAACATATCCCACCCTCTAACAGGTGCCGTGATGAAGAGTTAATCAGTGTTATTTACTTCACCTATCAGTGCAGATGTCACTTCACGTCACTTTCCATGAGTAAGTACAATGTAACTATGTAACTTTAACAGGGTTAAGGCTTAAATTACTATTGATCTTACCGAGGTCCCACTTCAGTGACAATATTCTCAGGCCCTGCGAGCAGGAACAGTCCTGCACCCTTCTCCTCACCCACGGTCAGGAAGATCACCGTGTCCTACACAAGCACAGCAATGAGAGTGTAAACTACACATCAATCTACAGAATGGGCAACTGTTATTAACACTGCACATACAAAAGCTGTGGTTCACCTGAAATCCAATTTCATTCGCGATGATGTTCATGAACTCATTATCACCATCTTTGCTGTGAAAAAAAATTATACGTTTTGTCCATTAATTTACACAACAACAGTGTTTTGGTAGCATGAAGATGCAAGCTTTTGAAATCAGGTTGAAATCAAAATGCAAGTTATCATCTCAACAAAGGGCCCTATCATACATATCTCAATGCGACGGAAGGCGCAACGCAAGTGTTTTTTGCCTGACGCAGTTATCCTCATCACGTCCAGTGCCATGTTGTTTAAATAGCAAATGCACTCACGCCCATCTGTTCGCTGACCAACAAAAGTATTTTTTGTGTTATTTAAAAGGCGTGTTAGTAATATGCGCCAATAGGCGGGTGCACAGCGTGCATACACTCTGCTCATTACACACACAGGGACGCGCAGCAGCACCAAACATTTTTAAATATTAAAAATTAAAAGGATTCCTCTCTGGAGAAGCGTTCAGTCTTTCCGCTCGGACCATGTACCTGAGGCGCTGGCCGTTTTTTCAATCGTTAAACTAGCAAAAGTAGATTCGGACACGCCATAAGAGCACCTGCGCCATGCGCTTCAGACCATGCACTCAGATTGTTAAAATAGGGCCCAAAAACGCAAATTTGTGAAAACCGTGACGTCACGCACATGTGTATTACATGTTCAGTCTATAGGCGTACAGTACAGCAGAATACAGTTTTGTAGTCGTTTTTGTGGACCCTTGTGTGCAGGGATCATTTTGAAAACGTTGTCGTCTATATGCGAAAAACTTCCATATTTAGTACATTGATGTTGTGCAAACATACCCAGAAATGTATCATTTATTTAATATTGCAGTTCTATTATAAATGATTTATCTATGGACACCATTTTTTTTTTCAATTCATGTGTACTCGTTACCTTCTCACATCTCGTCTCACATGAAATCGTCCAATAACAAACCACAACCATCGAATTATCCAATCAATATCCGATGGACAAAATCAAGCCCCACCCTACATTTTTTCTTGTTCAAGAAGCCATTTCACTCAGGTATACTATAAGGCTTTAACAGGAGAAGTTAAGCACGCACTTGTGTAAGTTGAAGAAGTTTCCTCTGTCTGGTTTGTTTTTGAAGCTCTGCGCTATCAGAACAGCCATTTCCCTCAGGATAGTAAGATTACTCTGTCACAGGAACACAGGGTAATGATTAATAAATGCTAAAGTGAAAGATTAATCCTTGTTTTCCTGATACAGTAGGTTCTACAGTAACTTACCTTCTGAAGACGTTTGACTGTCTTTTGTAGCTTGTCCACGGCATCAACATGCTCATCAGCCCCTGTCCTAATAGACCACATGGACAAACGTTAGTTCATGCTCGAGGACAAGCAGACAGGTCACCTGATTCAAAGGGAAGTAACTCACTTGAGGAGGACGGTCAGAGCTTTTTCAATGTTGTAACTCTTCTCAGCATATTTTAGTACTCTGTTGCCCGCTATGAAAATCAGGTTGGTTTTATTCTTCTTCCCTTTTTCGGTCCCCAAAATCTTTATAATCTAATGAGCATATAAACACAATTTTTTGAGGGATTAAACAGAACAAAACAAAACTATGTCTCACAGGTTACACTGGCGGATGACCTAAATTGTGCTAGACAAGGACACAAGGACTGACCTGTAGGTGACTGAGGTTGGACACATGAGTCCCACAGCACATGTTGGCGTCTACGCCCTCAATGTCAATGATCCTGACGGGCCCAGCATGGTCATCAGGAAGACCTCGGCTTCTCACCTATTTTTAGTTAATCAAAAGTGACAGTAAAGACATTTATTATATGAAAGGTTTCTATTTCAAATAAATGCTGTTTTACTATATTCAGCAAAGAATCCTAAAAAACTAAACTATTAAGCAGCAAAACTGTTTTCAACACTGTTAATAATAATCATGTTTCTTGAGCACCAAATCAGCATATTAGAATGATTTGAAGGATTATGTGTCATAGAATAATACTGTTCTTACTGTATTTTATTTTAATTTTTTTATCAAATAAAAGGAGCCTTATATTTCCAAAAACACAAAAAATCTTACCAACCCCTAACTTTCAAACAACAGTGCATATTATAGTTTTGAATATGACAGATAATATATGATATGTTATCTTTTCATTACCGCACACTAGGGGTGGGCAACATGACCAAAATCTGATATCACGATATGACAAATTTTATTTCACGATAATGACATAAAGCACAATATAGTTATTTTTATGTTATATTTTTGTGATATAAAATTTTTTGATACAACTGAAATTTCATAATTCATATCACCATCAATATAATAAAAAAAAAAATACTACTATCCTTAAAAAACACTCAAGCTCACTGAAGACAATTAAACAGTGCTAAAGAAAGAGCAAAGAAAACAAACTACAATAGAACAAAGACACAAATTAAATAGACCTACTTGAAAAACTACATAAAAATATATAAATTAATCATATGTATAAAAAACAATGCTTAGTCTTTACTGTGCAAATTAAATATACATTTATTCTTATTAAAGTTACAAAAGTGATTCAGTCAAGAGCAGTGAGAGATTTTCTTTTTTGTTGTTTGATTAGTCTTAATAATGACAGCCGGTAAATGCGGATGCTGTCACTTGTCTTGTTCTTTCTCAATTTCTTAGTTCTTTCTCAACTGTTCACTTAAGACACAAATGACTCGGTTTACCTGCAAATACATGTCACTTTGACACATATGTACGTGTATTTAACCACTCAAGCCCAATTAGGTGGCAAAAGGCACTCAGTTCAGTTCTCACACACTTTATGAGCAGCAGCTTCATGTCACGCGTCTCTCACTGAAAAGAGTTCTCAAAGACTACAATTCACCATGACGTCACAACAATAACAGACGTTCTTCCGGGTGGCAAAGCCGAAGCGTTCCTATGGCAACGCTAGTAGATTGCTTGGAAGAGAGACCCACCGTCAGCACTCGGCAGTAGCCTAATCTACATTTCAACAGGTCAGTTGATTCAAATTCAGAAATAGTTAACATAGGGTGACCATATTTTGATTACCGAAAACCAGGACACTCGGCCCGGCAATCAGATACTTGTAGATTGCCTTAGTGCAGGTCAATTTAATGGCCCAATGAAAAATAATGAAAACCAGGACATTTTCATCACTTTCAAAACAGCCAGGACGCCCAGGACAGGACTTTCCCTTGTCCAGGGAAAACAGGACGTTTGGTCACCCGAGTTAACATGATCATTGAGGGACTGATTAACTAATTCAGGAGATAGCAATACATGAAATGCCTAACCTTGGTCTAGTAGATGTAGCGCTAGTCTACTACCATTGAGTAGTTATTTTAGTGACTATTGCTGTTTGACTTACAATATGTTAGGCTATGGTAGATGGTCCATTTCCCTGTTATCTAACTAAAAAGGCTATGATCATTTCCTGTTGCTCGGATTGGATGGCACAGATGGTGAACGGTGAAAAGGATAGCACGCTGTAGACTAGCGCTACTCAACTAACGTTAGGCATTCACTCAAACTAAACTCGTGGTGATGATGAAACCAATGTGGTACACGCATCAATCAGAGCAAGAGGCCATCTTCTCTGTAGCACTACTTTTGACGACGTCCACTCGCTTTATCCTCCTCCCACAGGTTCCACTGGATAGATTTACTTTTTTCTGAAGGAAATTGATAAAATCCTACACCTTTTGCTGTATATCTGGCGGCACAACCCCCAAACACAACATGTTTTTGTCATAGTTTCATCTTTGATCAACAACAACTATGTAACGGTTTACAGTAGCCGGCTGGATCTCTTCAGTTAGTCAGAAGAAGCCGCTCGCGTTCTGCCACCCGGAAGTATCTTGGTGCCTATTGTTTACAAACATTCTGAAATGCCGTATAGGAAGACGGTGTGCACCACAGATATGTGTACGTATACATCTCTATGGTGTGCACTCTGATTACTTATGAATGGGATTAAAGGGTTAGTTCACCCAAAAATGAAAATTCTGTCATTAATTACTTACCTTCATGCCGTTCCAGACCCGTAAGACCTCCGTTCATCTTCGAAGCACAAATCCGATGGCTCAGAAAGGCCTCCATTGGCAGCAATGACATTTCCTCTCTCAAGACCCATAAAAGGCACTAAAGACGTCGTTACAAAGTCCATCTCACTACAGCGGTTCTACCATAATTTTATGAAGCAACAAGAATAGTTTTTGTGCGCAAAAAGAACATCTAAATAGCGACTAGTTATTGAATCAGTGTATCGATTCAGCGGTTCGGATCGCATGTCAAACCGCCAAACTGCTGAAATCACGTGACTTTGTCGCTCTGAACCGCTGATTCGATACGCTGATTCATAACGCTCCGAAGCTGCAGGAAGCAGTGTTTTGAAATCAGCCATCTCTACATAAATCATTATTTAGTTTGAACTATTCTCAACGTCTTTAGTGCCTTTTATGGGTCTTGAGAGAGGAAATGTCATTGCTGCCAATGGAGGCCTTTCTGAACCATTGGATTTCAACAAAAATATCTTAATTTGTGTTCCGAAGATGAACAAAGGTCTTACGGGTCTGGAACGGCATGAAGGTAAGTAATTAATGACAGAATTTAAATTTTTGGGGGAACTAACCCAATATGGTGAATAAGCGTTTGCGTCACTGCAGCTGCCGTTAGAAGCTCCGGTTGCTATAGAAACATGCAGTGTTCTGAGACATGCGTTTAGGACTGCAAATGCGCATTAGCTTTGTCCTGCAATGAAATTTGAAATCCAATAATGAAATTTATTTGTAAGCTTGGCTAACAGTTTTGGAGAATTTGATGTTTCCCCATTCAAAGAGACAGGAGCTGCACTTGCACACCCGAGAGGCGTTTCAAAGGTGGCCGCCGAGTGTAAGGGACTTTGGTTTTCTTTCGCTGCTAATTGTGTTTCAATGTTTTCAAATAACATGTTTTTAAACCGCAGTGCTTAAAAACGCATAGAAACCATAACCTTTCGTGACCGCGCAGCACAGCAAGGTCACATGAGCTTAACCGTGATAAACGATAGTCCAAAATCAGTATTTGAGCTTTATAATAAAGACAAAAAGAAGATTTATGAAGTTGCACACGTGCCTTCTCCACAGCTGGATCGTCAATGGACAGAAGGTTGACAGTGACTGGAATGTGTGCACGAATTTTCTCATTCACAGCAGCCTCCAAAGCTTCCATTTCTCCAGGCTTCACCGAGGCTGTGTCCAGCTCTATGCTGCTCCTCTGACGTCCCAAGTCCCTGCATCATTTCATAACCAGCATGCTTTAACATTTGGAAATCTAATTTATTTCCGAGTCATTTAATTGATCCTATGCCAAAGCTCTTACCAAGACGTGGTTTTGTATCCAAACATTGTATCAGCCAAAGCTGTGATCAAGTGCTGACCTTTAAAAAAAGACAACATGCATTAGATACAATCAGTTTGAGCTTTATTTAACCCTATAAATCCTACTGTGTCATATTTGATTATCAAATTTCTAAGGCCTCTAAATTATCATTAACATTAACTAAAAATGGTTGTACACAATCTGTTACATGATCTCACTCATAGATTATATATTTTTAGCCCCCCTTTAGGTCATGGTACTTGTGAAATTGTGAATTTGTTGTTAATATAACCGTAAGAATAGCTTTTCTGCACTTAGAGCATACTGGACTGAAGTGACTTATGTTTACTTGATTTTTCCATATATAATCCTTTAGAAAAAACATGTTTAGATGCGAGTATCAAATATGATCCATCAGGCTATTGAGGAACTCAGGCTATGTGTAACGGAGGGCAGGTAGTTGCTGTGCGAGTAAACCTCACTCCTCTGATCTCAAGAGATGCTCTAGCGACTGACGTTAGAGGTTGCAGCCTTCAGCCTCCTTGTTGGAGCGTCCAACTCTCATGCCGGCGGACCCGAGTTCGAGTCCTGCTTGGAGCGGGCGAGTCGAACAGGAGGGGTTACATCGGTGCCGTGACCCGGATGGGAGTGAGGTTTAGGGGGGTGAGTGTAACGGAGGCCAGCTAGTAATTGCTGTGCGAGTAAACCTCACTCCTCTGATCTTGAGAGACGCTTTTAATTTTTGATTTTTAATGATTTTTAATGATTTTGAGAGACGCCTTTAGCCTCCTTGTTAGAGCATCCGACTCTCATGCCGGCGGACCCGAGTTCGAGTCCCGCTTGGAACGGGTGGTTCGAACAGTTCATCTCTTAATCATCTTTGCATTGCTTTATACATTTTGCCCCGACAATGAAAACTACAGAGTAGTTTTAAAAAAAAAACTAGGATACAGGAATTTAAATATCATACTGTATTATTGGGAGAAATAGTTACAACTTATATGTATATGCATTTTATGCAAGTAGTCTGCTATACTGTTATAAATATCTCATTCATTTACATTACAAGCTACCAGAATTTCATCTTTTTGGCTATATAATTATATCAGCAACTGCGCTCAGTTTGGACATCTGAATAAAACCGGGTGGGTTATTATTTATTTTGGCTAAATAAACTAGTCAATAACCTCTTCCACTATTATTTTATTTCATATGTCAGGTTTTAAAGGAATGGTTCTCCCAAACACATTCTATCTTCCTCACCCGAATGCTGCTGCATGTGGTCAAACCGTCTCTCCCAGTCTAGTTTGATGTGGACCTCCTGACCCTCCTCCAGAGCAGAGCTGATGAAATGCACTGCCTCTGGACCCTGTCTCAACACACGCAGGACTGGGACACCCCCAACCACCCCATGATCATCAGGCTGGGAATGAAAAAAAGACATCAATCTCAAATCAAGCTCATGCAATAAAAATATATATTCAGTGATTGCATGGCATTAGAGAAAGGAAACTCACCTGTCCTCCACCCTCTGGAAACAGAATTGTGTCTTTCAGTTTCACATTAAAGCCCTTCAGCTTTTCTTTTTTCCCATTATTCTCTAGTTTTAATTCTGCAGGCACGCAAGACACGACAGACGTGTCAAACTGTAAAAGGAAAGTCGACAAACAAAACGGACATGGGCTAACGTTAAATAGACCTGAAGTGACAAATGCACTTTTACACAATATTAAACTTACACTCGTGATTAAGATCAACATGTGTTTATAATAATTATACAAGGATTGTATGCAGGGAAACTCTGCAGCTGTCACTGCAGTACATGTGCTGTCACTGAAAACCGCAGATTCTCATAAAGCTTCTCATAACTTACACTGCTATGACGCTACACATATATGGAAATGTCATAAAGTCTGAAAAAGCCACATACCTCCTGCATATAACTGTCCCTCTGACACTGAAAAGCCATATTTCACCAAACGAAAAGTTCAAGCGATCACTATTTGCTTCAGCAAACCCCACCGAACAAAAGTTAAAACACGGCCATTGTTTTCAAAATAAAAGTTTCTTGATTAAACATCAGTTTTATTTATTTTTCTATGTAGTTATTTATTCCTGTAAATAGGTATGTGTGCGCATATATATATATATATATATATATATATATATATATATATATATATATATATATATATATATATATATATATATATATATGAAACGTAATCTTGTATCAAAGACATTTTGCCCACAGCTACTGTTTTCAAAATAAAAGTCCCTTGCTTAAACCGTTTCCATTTAATTTTCATATGTAGTTTATTTATTTCTGTAAATATATCTGTGTATAGCCTATACATAAATCGTGTTACGTAATCTTATATCAGTGTAAGACATTTTGCCATAAAGCTACTTCAATACGTTTTGCGATGTTGTTAAATGTATACATAAATAGACAAACAGTTCGTGTACTTCATTTAAGAAACAAGGCAATCTGAAGAGAACCAAATTCCCTTAAAGTCAATTCCGGATATGGCACCGGATATATATATATATATATATATATATATATATATATATATATATATATATATATATATATATATATATATATATAATATAATTTTTTTTATTAAAAAAAAAATAGTACATGTAGAGTCTTCACAGAGTTGAATAATTATCATATGGCACTTAATTTTACAGATGTCAAGAAACTTCTATCAATGCACAATGTAGACAAATATATATAGGCTTTTTTGTTTTTCCTTTTCTAAAGTTTTATGAGGGCCATTCACATTCTTGACCAGTGGGTGGCGCAACTGACCACACATGACAGCCCAAAGTGGGCTATTTTAATGAAAATAATTCTAATTTGTGTTTTAAATACGGCATACTATTACTCATAATACCTCAATATTGTGTGTTGTATATGCTCGCCATGTGTATTTGACATACAGTTTACATTATTATAATTGCCTACATTTTCAGGGAATGTTATCTATATGTAATAAGAATAAAGCAAAGTCACTTAAGGGCACGGCCCATGGCAATCGTTTTCTCAGCAATCAACAAAACAATCAATAACTGCATTTATCTGCAGACAACAGCCCATTAACTGTGAAACGAATATGGCACGACTTCGATTTTCCCATTCTCACCCCCCCCCACACACACAACCCAAAACACGAGGTCTCGCCCCGCCTTCAGAGTGGTCAGTGATCACAAACCCTAGAAAACTCTATCGGCGACCTGCGTGCTTCTGCTACCAATGATCCATCATCTTCATCCACTGATTTCCATGCGACTCCCAACACAACATGTGCGTGGTGAGTGAGTGCTCTGCCTGGAGCAGCGGAGACTCTTCAAGCCGCAGGCGCGTTCACTGTGGCTTACTCCAAGATGAATCTCAAAGCACACGCCTCCTGTGGGTTTGTGAGGATTAGCTCTCGTGGTATGTTTTCCTGCATTAAACGATCTGTTCACGCCGAGCGCGTTTTAATGTATCAGGCTGAACGTCGCTGCATTACAGCGGTTAATGTTTCATCTGTTGATCATCGCAACTTTCTGCTGACCTGAATGCTTACAGTTGTTTTTGCACTGATTCATGCGAGAGCTGCTGGTTTAATGTTGCTGTTGTCCCAACTGTTGCGAATTTATCATGCATGCACAACGTGGAAATGCATGATTTATGTTGTAATGTCGAGCGGTGGTAGGATGATATTGTGACCTCAAAGGTTGCAGTCTTTCTCATGATGCCGATGTTAGCTTACTAGCATCCTAATACTTTTTTTTTTTAAGTACTTAAAAAGACTCGGATTCTCCCTGTCACAAATTCGTTGAGGAGAAAACATGCATTGACTAGGTTACTGTGCCATGCATTGCTATTGTATATGGAAAATCTGGAAATATTAGGGAATTATGATTCTCCAGGCCTGGAAAAGTCATCGTCTTGCGGGAACCCTGTAATGTAGATCTCAGTAATGTGAATGCAATTGTTTTCACATTGGTTTCATTTGTTTTTTTTTTTCAAACCAAAATCTGATATAATGACTCTAAAATGATAAAAAGTAGCATATTTAAAAGTTTACTGCAGAAGTATGAATGCACTGATATGTTGAAACTAGTGGTCAAATCAATTAATCGCGTTTAATCGCATCCAAAATAAAAGTTTATATTTACATAATATACACTCACCTAAAGGATTATTAGGAACACCATACTAATACTGTGTTTGACCCCCTTTCACCTTCAGAACTGCCTTAATTCTACGTGGCATTGATTCAACAAGGTGCTGAAAGCATTCTTTAGAAATGTTGGCCCATATTGATAGGATAGCATCTTGCAGTTGATGGAGATTTGTGGGATGCACATCCAGGGCACGAAGCTCCTGTTCCACCACATCCCAAAGATGCTCTATTGGGTTGAGATCTGGTGACTGTGGGGGCCATTTTAGTACAGTGAACTCATTGTCATGTTCAAGAAACCAATTTGAAATGATTCGAGCTTTGTGACATGGTGCATTATCCTGCTGGAAGTAGCCATCAGAGAATGGGTACATGGTGGTCATAAAGGGATGGACATGGTCAGAAACAATGCTCAGGTAGGCTGTGGCATTTAAACAATGCCCAATTCGCACTAAGGGGCCTAAAGAAGGAAAACATTCCCCACACCATTACACCACCACCACCAGCCTGCACAGTGGTAACAAGGCATGATGGATCCATGTTCTCATTCTGTTTACGCCAAATTCTGACTCTACCATCTGAATGTCTCAACAAAAAGCGAGACTCATCAGACCAGGCAACATTTGTCCAGTCTTCAACTGTCCAATTTTGGTGAGCTTGTGCAAATTGTAGCCTCTTTTTCCTATTTGTAGTGGAGATGAGTGGTACCCGGTGGGGTCTTCTGCTGTTGTAGCCCATCCACCTCAAGGTTGTGCGTGTTGTGGCTTCACAAATGCTTTGCTGCATACCTCGGTTGTAACGAGTGGTTATTTCAGTCAAAGTTGCTCTTCTATCAGCTTGAATCAGTCGGCCCATTCTCCTCTGACCTCCAGCATCAACAAGGCATTTTCGCCCTCAGGACTGCCGCATACTGCGTGTTTTTCCCTTTTCACACCATTCTTTGTAAACCCTAGAAATGGCTGTGCGTGAAAATCCCAGTAACTGAGCAGATTGTGAAATACTCAGACCGGCCCGTCTGGCACCAACAACCACGCCACGCTCAAAATTGCTTAAATCACCTTTCTTTCCCATTCTGACATTCAGTTTGGAGTTCAGGAGATTGTCTTGACCAGGACCACACCCCTAAATGCATTGAAGCAACTGCCATGTGATTGGTTGATTAGATAATTGCATTAATGAGAAATTGAACAGGTGTTCCTAATAATCCTTTAGGTGAGTGTGTGTGTGTGTGTGTGTGTTAAGTATAATAATTATGTATATATAAATACATAAACATGCAAGTATTTAAGAATTTTTGTTATATAATAAATTGTATAAATATATACATGAAGGAGTGTGTATTTATATATACATAATAATTATACTCAGTACACACACATATTATGTAAACAAACTTTAATTTTGGATGCGATTAATCACGATTAATAGATTTGACAACACTAGTTGACTATTTTGTCAAAAGAAAAAGTATAAAATCAATAGTTTTAAATGTTAAAAGTGAGTTTAGGCGTGATAACATTAAGTATAAAAGACATTTCAAAGTGCTATTAAATTGTTGGTGTTATTAACTCTTTCCCCGCCAGCGTTTAAAAAAAAAAAGAGAAAAGAAAAAGATCTTTGGATAGTTTTCACAAAAATATAATGGCCCATATAATATTTTGTTTTATGAATATCTGAACGTGCAATATATCAAAAGAAAGAATAGATCCTCTGCTTAAAAAAACAAACAAACAAAACTTCATGCATTTCTTTTTTTTTTTATCAACACTTGAATATGGGTATGTTTCATAAAAGAACAAAAAGCTGAGAAAATCATGTTTTTGTCAAAGACTACATCCAGATCAGATTCAGAGCGATGATCAAACACAGATGGAGAATGATGGAGTCCATCAACACCCCTAATGCTTGCACAGTCCTGTAGATCATCCTGGGTCGACATTTCATTCAGTAACAGTTCAGTTTTGATTTATGATGTTTAATGTTGATGATCACGTTATTTTACATATGCATCTGCTTGCATACGATCGCTTGTTTTTGCATCTTCTTCATTTGTGTTTTGATCTAACAGTGAAAACACGGAAACCCAGAAAATTCTGTGTTTGGCGGGGAAAGAGTTAAAAATGAACTTTGAGTGCTAGATGACTGCAAAGATAATCAGTAACAGTTTACAATGAGGTTCAGATTGTTAATGTTTTTCTGCATGCATTAAGCATCAGAAACTAACAAAAAAATAATAATAAATTTTTATATAAATATTTGTTAATGTGTTATGAACAAACACAAATTAACTGAACAACAGTACATTTAGAAAATAACATTCTATTCTATGAATGAATAAATTCTATTAAACATTTTTTATGTAATTTTAATTTAGTTAATGAATTAAATACTATTGTAGAGTGTTACCATATAATCATGAAAATGTAAAAACATAGGCATGCGAAATGTTAAATGGCTGATAAATTTGCAATTTTTTTTTTTTTGCATTTTAATTAGTGTTGTCAAACGATTAATTGTGATTAATCGCATCCAAAATAATGGTTTGTGTTTACATAATATATGTGTGTACTGTTTAATTATTATGTATATTTAAATACATATATTTAAGACATTTGCATGTATATATATATTTGTCATTTACATTATGTATAAATATAATCTTTTCCTTAAATATATACACATATTCAATAATTATATGCAGCACACGCACATATTATGTAAACAAACTATTCTTTTGGATGAGTAACGATGACTCACGATTAATCGTTTGACAGCACTAATTTGAATGTTTTTGAATCATGTTTACCCTATTTATCTTCAGTAACATTGTATACTGTGTATTAAGCTGCATGTTTTTTTACTGAAATATTCTGGAAACCGTATGCTTCAGGGAAGAAAAGGGTGTTTCAGGTTTTGTAGGTTGACATAATGCAGCATTTGTCTAGATGGTTTCGGTGCAGGCGTTCTCGGATGACTAATGACTAAATGTAATTAGGATTAAGCAGGAGACATTTATTAGCTAGTGGGAAGACTGGAGCATGTGGTGATCTCTGGGTAATTGGATGTCTCTGAGGTGTGTGTGCTCTGCAAGTCACTGGAAACACAAGGCTAGCAGCTGGGTTTCAGTCCCAGAGGGTTCAGCTAGAGACTTCTGAAATATGAAAATGTGCGGTTTGCATGTGGAATGAAATGTTTCCTCTGCAGAAAGTTATTCAGCTTTGCATAAAGCTGTTTCTTGCAAGTAAACAGGATAGAGTGACGTTCAAGACAAATTATCTAACCTGAAGTTTATGTCTGAATGGTTACTAATGATTGTTATCAAATTGTTTAGCAATATCCATCCACTTTAATAATGATTCAGTTTGTGGCTCTTCACCTCAGGCTCGCATGCTAGTATTTGTTTCCTGTGTGGTCTCTCTGTGGTAACTTGCTGCTGACACTTGAATAGCCAAGAGCTCCTGGCTGTTTATGGAAAATATGAGGCCTGCGCACTCTATGGAGACACGTGCTCCTAATATAGACTTTTACTGTGGAAAGCATTGTGCTGTCGAGTGTGTCTGAGGATAGTTTGCCGCTGACACACTGATGTGTTTGTGTGCGTTGCAGAATTTCACTTACAGTATGCAGTGTAAAAATTATTTTGAAGAAGCTGTAAATAAATTAAAAAAAATTATAGGAATATGTTTTAAAAAAATGTCAAATTTCAGGGGCCATTTACACGACACTTTTCAACTAAAAACTGAAAACTTATTAAGCCTTTGGTCTAGGGCTGGACGTTACTAACAGCTTGCGCCAGCACAAACCCTCTTTTGGCATAAAAAAAAAAAAAACGACTGTCAGGATTTACTAAAGACACACAGTGATAAATTAGCGCTGAAAAGGCGTGGACAGGGTTATTTTTGCGACTGAACTTATTGCATAAGCATTTGTAGGAGTTTCCCTTTCAGATGCAAGATTATGGGAGGAGAGTATTTAAATGATTTACTAAGGTTTGTGCTCGTCAATTTACTAGTGTTTGCGCCATTATTTACCTTATGGAGGTGTAACTTAAATCCGAATTCCAACACGAACATATTAAGTATTCAGTCCATTTTATCTTGAAATTCAAACGACAAATCCCATTTTGACGCTCTTTAATGTGATGTGACGGATCACTGTATAGGCGCGTCAGTTCAAGCGGCGGCACGGCGCGCGAGTGAACGCGATCATCTCTTCCTAAAGAATAAACTTTAATTAATATCTCTTAAGGTATGTTGAGGATACATTACAACTTACTGAAATGTATCATATGTTGTGTAATCGCTCAATCGGTGTTTCAAACGCGATTGCGTCACATTTACCTCAGAAGTCATTCAGTGTCCACAGCTGTAGTTCACTAGAGAAATCAACTCTTTCACTAAATGTATGCACTATTATATTCTATTCATTATATTCTACTTAACCTGTTAGTGATGTCTTGTTTATTTAATGTATGTTTAAATAAATCTGTCATGAAAATGACAGTCACTATTCATTTAAGGACAGACACAATTTTTTCAGTAAACCACTGTTGAATAAAAATAAATAAAAAGCAATTTTGCTGTACCGAACCGTGACTTCAAAACCGAGGTGCCTACCGAACCGTCAGTTTTGTGTACCGTTACACCCTAATGTCTTAAACCAGACGCTAACGGGTAGATTGTGCTGGTCATTACGGAAATGATCCAGTTGCCTCTGTGTTCTTTAATTTGCACGTTGTCAGTAGATCATGCACAGAACTTTCCACTCCCATCTGCACTTTTTTGGAATTGCACTCTCGTGCTAATTTGCCCTGTTTAGTAAATCTGGCCCATAATCAACAATTTAACAACAAAATGGTTCAAATCTTATACATTCAATGTTTTAATTTAGTCACATTGAACATCACAACAAGATTCTCAGCTGGTTAGAATTTGCTTCAAACAAATGCTTAGAATTCAGTGTAGTAAAGTGTGCATATATTTAGAGATCTGCTGTTTTACATTAAGGAATTTACTCAGCCTGATCAATTTTCCCCTTACAAGTAAAGTTTCCTTTGTTTTACTCTTGCTTCCTTCTATGAGAGTGGAGCCAAACATTGTGTTGATGTGATAAATAACATCTGGGACTGGTCTGTCTTCCTGCTTCTTCACCTATCTGAGAGTATCCTGTTCTCCTGTGATTAGACCATGATTTTACTTGTTTTGTTTTTGGTCATGGATTTTATTTGAATAAAGAGGCCGTTTTTGGGGTCTACTAGAAATTTCATGCATGAATAAAAAAAAAAAAGTCCCTGTCTCTATGAAGCCCCTCCTTCCAAAAAGCTCAGTGTGCTCTGATTGGTCGGCTGAACTAGTGTGTTGTGATTTATTTATCACAGGACAATTATTTAAATGAGGCATACTGTGATGCAGTATTTACTGGAAGAGAACTTGAGGCGTTTAAGGAAGTTCAGAAATAGTGCTTATTAATATAGAGAGTAACTCCCTTTTGATTGACTGCTTTGTAACTTTTTCATGGTCAAACAGCAACATTACACACTAAAGAAAGTAGGGATGCACTGATATGAAAATTTTGACCAATACGGATAACCAATAGCTGCAAAGGGTGGGCCAACTCCATATTAAACCCTATGGATTAAGAATGGGATGTCATGTGCATGTAAAGGCAGGTGTCCCAAAACTTTTGGCAATATAGTGTATATGTCGGCCGATGTATTATGCATCCCTAAAAGAAAGTTGAAAATGTAAAAAAGCATAATAGGTCCTATTTAAAATAAAACTTCTCACTCAAATCAATAATGTGCTAAGACCATTATTGTAACCGGCTCATAAGAGTCATTTCTGAATTAGACTCTATAGGCTACAGTTTTTCCTGGTTTTAGTGTGCAACCAGAGAGAATAGTGCAATATTTGATTTTTATTAAGACATGTTTTCATGTTTAACAGAGTTAGAATATGAAAAGGTGAAGTAAGACCTGTTTCAGACCTCATGCATGAGCAGTGCATAAGCCAGGCTGCAACATCAGCTACACACATTAATATTTGGATGACTAGCCTATTTCATTTGTTTGTTGCTTCATAAAAGACTACATAGCAAAATATTGTGTTGATGACTAGATTTATAATGCA
The DNA here is from genome assembly GCA_018749465.1 of Paracanthobrama guichenoti. NCBI lineage: Eukaryota > Metazoa > Chordata > Actinopteri > Cypriniformes > Gobionidae > Paracanthobrama > Paracanthobrama guichenoti. The sequence continues at coordinate 9,079,762 of CM031954.1, forward strand.
TTTTCAACATATTTTCAGTTCAGCTCACAACATGCGGCAAAAATAGAATAAAATTCAAACCAGGGTTGTGCAATATGGTTAACATATCAAGTTCTTTCAGGCAGGACTACAATTCACAATCTTGTCACGATTTTTTGTCATATTGGTTTTTGAGACTGTTTTGCAAGTTATTGAGAAATCTAGCCAAACTAGTTTCCCTATTAAAATACAGTTCTACCCATTTTCTTTAATAAAAGAAGAATTACAGTAATTTTATTTCATGATAATACTTATTTTAAAAATAAGATCAATGACAGGGCTCCAGACTGCGACTAAATGCGACCCAAAATATTAATTTGCGATTGATATTTTTGCTGAGATCGCCATTGGCGACCATATAAATTTACATGTTATGATTAAAAATTGCGTGTCTTTTTACCGGCATGTTCTGTGATGAGTAGCCAATCACATCTGTTGTTGTGTTGACGTAATGAAATGAGACTCGCAGCAAGTTAGAGTGGAAAAGGAGTCTGAACGCCAAAATACGCGTCAGAAACGGATGTCAAAACGGAAAATATCAGCCTTTTTCAAATCCCTCATCTCTATCGAGCAACAGCGCTGACGGCTGTGCCAGCATGAGAGAGATAGAAAAAGACAGACACGTGTCAATGAACGTCCCAGTGTGTAAAAGTGCAGAAAGGCAGTGTCTATTTCGTGCACACAACGTGGATAACCACAACAGGTAAACATGACAGCTGTGTGTGTGGACTCCAAAATCGGTAACGATTCTCGTTTTTAATTGATACCGATATGGATTCTTATTCTCAGTATATTTTACTCTTTGCTGTTTTGTGTTTCTGCCTGAACTTCACAGGGCACACAAAATCTCTAGCTAGCCCAATGTCCCGGGGCTATGGTATCTTCCAGCCGGGCAACCAAAATACGGCCCTGCCCGACGTGCTATTTTAAATGGTGAATAACATTCCTTTGTTTTGCGACGTTGACTCTCTTGACTTGTTAGCTGAAGGGAAAATAAGATCACGGATGGTTTTGATCATGCTTATTCGTCCGCAGAGAAGTTTAGCCTGCGTGTATGTGTTTGAGTGTGTTCGTGATGAGCGGAACGCTGTTATTTCCACGGGTCAGGCGGACCAAATAATACAATTACACTCACCTAAAGGATTATTAGGAACACCATAACTGCCTTAATTCTACGTGGCATTGATTCAACAAGGTGATGAAAGAATTCTTTAGAAATGTTGGCCCATATTGATAGGATAGCATCTTGCAGTTGATGGAGATTTGTGGGATGCACATCCAGGGCACGAAGCTCCCATTCCACCACATCCCAAAGATGCTCTATTGGGTTGAGATCTGGTGACTGTGGGGGCCATTTTAGTACAGTGAACTCATTGTCATGTTCAAGAAACCAATTTGAAATTATTTGAGCTTTGTGACATGGTGCATTATCCTGCTGAGGTACCCCTCAGAGAATGGGTACATGGTGGTCATAAAGGGATGGACATGGTCAGAAACAATGCTCAGGTAGGCCGTGGCATTTAAACGATGCCCAATTGGCACTAAGGGGCCTAAAGTGTGCCAAGAAAACATCCCCCACACCATTACACCACCACCACCAGCCTGCACAGTGGTAACAAGGCATGATGGATCTATGTTCTCATTCTGTTTACGCCAAATTCTGACTCTACCATCTGAATGTCTCAACAGAAATCGAGACTCATCAGACCAGCCAGCATTTTTCTAGTCTTCAGCTGTCCAATTTTGGTGAGCTTGTGCAAATTGTAGCCTCTTTTTCCTATTTGTAGTGGAAATGAGTGGTACCCGGTGGGGTCTTCTGCTGTTGTAGCCCATCCGCCTCAAGGTCGTGCATGTTGTGGCTTCACAAATGCTTTGCTGCATACCTCGGTTGTAACGAGTGGTTATTTCAGTCAAAGTTGCTCTTCTATCAGCTTGAATCAGTCGGCCCATTCTCCTCTGACCTCTAGCATCAACAAGGCATTTTCACCCACAGGACTGCCGCATACTGGATGTTTTTCCCTTTTCACACCATTCTTTGTAAACCCTAAAAATGGTTGTGTGTGTGAAAATCCCAGTAACTGAGCAGATTGTGAAATACTCAGACCGGCCCATCTGGCACCAACAACCATGATACGCTTAAAATTGCTTAAATCACCTTTCCTTCCCATTCTGACATTCAGTTTGGAGTTCAGGAGATTGTCTTGACCAGGACCACACCCCTAAATGCATTGAAGCAACCGCCATGTGATTGGTTGATTAGATAATTGCATTAATGAGAAATTGAACAGGTGTTCCTAATAATCCTTTAGGTGAGTGTATAATAAAACAAATCAAACATAACATATGCTTAGAGCACCTCCTAGTGGACTGTATATAAAACACAAAGGAAAATCCCTAGTGAAATACTGCTTAATAACTTACCAGTTTTATCTAAAAATATACACTAATTTAGGATTGATAAGGTTGATAAGAATTTTACAACATAATGATTGGAAATATTAACGTGTTTAAATGTTGTTGTTTTTTTTTTTTTTTCTTCAGGTACTAATTTGCAGAATTTATCAAATTAAAAACAAGGAAGGAAAGTCAAGTAACGTGGGAGCGTTTTAGTGAAGTAGTTTAACAGGCCGAATCAAGTGTTGGGTAGCCTATGTCATGTGTAACAGCCGTGAAGCGCTCTATGTACATGGCAATACATTAATAAAGCCTATAAGCCTACAGTGGAGAGAACTGCGAAAGTTGCTGTGTGTGTGTGTGTGTTAAAATGTTAAGAGGCACATAGATTTAAGTTGGTGTTTCAGTTCTACACAGCCAAAAAGACAAATCTTAAAATCTTAAATTTATTTTCTACTTAATCTGTCTTCATGAGAAAGAATGGAAGGAGATAAAAATGAAATTAACACTGGCCATATAATTGCACGTGAAAAATTAAAACGTTTATTCTTTCGTGGCACTTGAAAAAATAATTTGGCGCCTAACCTTTTCCCTTATAGGAGCAATGGCTCCTTAATTGATATTTTTGTCTGGAGCCCTGAATGATGAAAATTACATATTGTAAAAATACAAATGTGGAGCAAAAGCAAGGCATTGAGAGAATAGTTAACCGTTGAAAAATAATGCACATTGGCTTTTAATAAATAAATAAATTTTTAGCAAGTAATTGATATCCTGTGGTATTAAAAATTGTTGTTCCCTAGACATGTGAAAGGGCAGACACTACCTCCAATCTTTAAACCTTACACCGGCATTAAAGGACCAGACAATGGAAAACTGTTCATGTTAAGATTAGAATAGAAAGAATTAGAATAGACCTCGCAGTTTCCTCAGTAATTCTTTTTTAAATATATAATTTTTTTCAAACCAAGGCAGGGTGGGAACAAAAACTAATAAAATAAAAGTGTGTGTGTGTGTGTGCGTGGATTACTTGTATCAACAACCTTAGTGCTGTACTGACTGATTCACTGCTTTGTCTCGAGTGTGCAGAGAAATGCATCTATATGAAGGAAGCTCCTCCCACTTTCATATCTGACTTTTTGAACTGCTCAAATGTATGGCTAGTGTGAACTCAAGCCGTGCTGGTAATGCTAATGAAGTTTCAGCTTATGGAATGTGTGTGTGTCGAGGATTTTAGAAGACAGAGAGTGATTGAGAGACTCAATGGATCTATTGTGGCCTGTTCTTCCCCATCAGCAGTGTTGTTGGCTGTCTTATTCTGACCTGTAGTTTTAGAGTTGAGCATTTAACTGACCTTTCACACCCCAGTTTTTGTATGATCTGTTATGATGAGTTGGGTTGGTTGATAAATCACAAAGCAAAGAAACTATATTTTCTTTATTTTTTTAATATAAAATATAAATATATATATATATATATATATATATATATATATATATATATATATATATATATATATATATATATATATATATATATTATATATATATATATATATATATATATATATATATATATTTATTTATATATTATTTATTTATTTATTTATTTATTTATTTATTTATTTATTTTTTTTAATTTTTTTTTAATATATTTTTCATATTTGTATATTTGTGTTCATGTTGTGTTGTATATGTGCACTGGAAGCTTCAGCACCAAGACAAATTCCTTGTGTGTGCAAACACACTTGGCAATAAAGCTCTTTCTGATTCTGATTCTGATTTCTGATATTTTCAGCCATTTCAGAATATTCAATAGATTTCTCTATTTATTAATATTTATGTTCATATGCAGTATTGTATTGTACATGATCATTTGCCATGTCAAGTGAGTGCCTCAACATGTTTATTTTAATTTTAACAATTTAATTAATTAATAGCTTTTTATACCTCTGCAATTCCATCATCAACCCCAGTTTGGGAAACCAAAGGAAAGAAAATGACTGACATTTGAAATCACACATTAAAGGATTAGTTCACCCAATTTTCTTTTTAATTCTGCCATTAATTACTCACCCTTATCTTGTTCCAAACCTGTAAGACCTTCGTTCATCTTCGGAACACAAATTAAGATATTTTTGATGAAATCCGAGAGGTTTCTGAACCACACACATAGGCAGCTGCATCATTACAAATTGAAGTGTCCAGAAATGTAGTAAAGACATCATTAAAATAGTCCATGTGACTACAGTGGTTCAACCTTAATGTTATGAAGTGACGAGAATACTTTTTGTTTTTTATCTTTTCAACACTGTATTCTGTTATGATCAGAAGGCCTTTCAAAACATTTCTGTCCACATGTTCTTGAACAAATAAACCTAGATATAGCAGGTGAAAGTAAGTGACACACAATACCGGTGGGAGTAAGAGAGATGGCTGTTTTGTTCAGCCTCACACCTTCTGTTTGCTTTGCATAGGAGAAGCTGTTCAGTAACTTAAAACCACCTCGGTTAACAAAGGCTGTCTGAGTTCTATAAATGGGTCAAGTTTTGGTTTGGTTGTTCTAAAAAGGAAAGTGTGATATGTGTAGTGTACTCAAATAAGAACCTGCCGTCATTTCTAAAATATATCTAGTGGTAGTTATAGCAACTGCTTTGTAAATACATGGTATGAGTAAGTTCAGATGAAATATCACTTATTCCTTGTAGCCGATTGTGTGTTTGTATAATGAGTAACCAAGCAACTGGATAAAGGAGTGAAGCAACTTCCTAAACTCACATGTGATCTTTTTTTTTTTTTTTTTTTTTTTCTGAATGAATAAATTGGAGCAGTTACTTAGGAAAAGCTGCCAAGAGCTTTTATGTGTACATGTACCAGCATACTTTTTTTTTTAAGTTCACCTTGTGAAGCTAGTTAAGGGAACATAAAGATTGTGCAGAGCTAGAATCAAAGTGACTTGTGGTTGAACATTTCTCACTACATAATTCTTCAAGAATGTGACATGATAGGAAGCGTGGGGGTGGTGAGAGAGACCTTTTCTGTGACCGCTAAGTGTGAGCTCGACTTGGTTGCATGGTTTGTGAATCTGTTTAAATAAAACTATTGTTCAGATGTGTAGGTCAGTGTCTTACTTACTAAATCTGTATTCAGGGCTCGACAATAAGCACCGCCCGATGACCCGGGGCCAGCTGAACATTGTTCAGGACAGTTGAAAGAAATGTCAATTGCTCAATCAAACCAGTGTTGCTTTGTCACGGAAACTTATCATTTGCATGTGTAGCAAATTAACTCAAAAGGAAATATGAATAATTAATTATAACTATTTATAATTAATTATAAATATTTAGATCAGATGTAAGAATTAAACGGTTAGTTCACCCAAAAATGTATATTCTGTTATTAATTACTCACCCTCATGTCGTTCCAAACCTGTAAGACCTTTGACGTGATGACTAACAGACAGCAGACAAACGACAATCCACCCGTCACTCAAAATGGCCACTCCCTTAATTATGCAGAACTTTAAGGCTTTATATAATGTAAACGAATTAGTTATAAAACAATTCACCCCCCTCACAGTTGTCATGAAGTGCAAAACTAACCGTATAGACCAAAACCACAATTTGTACCAGGCTGTAAACATGTTTTTTTCTGCTGTAGAGTTGGGCATTTTAACATGGGACTCAATGAGATTCTGCTCCCTTTTGGAGCATGTCCCTAGCGGCCAGTCAATGAATTGCAGTTTAATTCACTTCTGTATTGGCTTCAAGAGATGTTGCCACTTGGTTCTATGGCCCTGTCCCAAATGGCAACCTAAACGCTTACGGCCTTCCTCTTACTCCACAATTTCACAATGTAATGCCGCTTTGACTGCCGGGTAGAAGTCCTCTGCGTAGCTCGCAAACTTAATCTATGGTCTTGTGGACTTGAGAGACACGCGCACGAGCAGTCCACAAGCCCAAAAGTGCACATGAAGTGTTCCATTTGGGACAAGGACCTATGTCAGAATGCCGGCTCACCATTCGCAGAGGCTGTTCATGTGAGCACCACGAAACATGCGCGTGATGCTGACGTAGGAGCTAGTCAATGGTGAGCTGGCATTCTGACGTAGATCTCGAGAGCGCTGCGCTGTTTACACTACATCAACAGCATAGGAAGAAATTGTTGAATAAAGTTGTTATTTTTGTTTTTGTTTTTTGCACACAAAAAGTATCCTTGTCTCTTCATAAAATTAAGGTTGAACCACTGGAGTCACTTTCTGGGCCTTAGTAAATAAATAGCTGACTATGGGGGTGTCAGAAAGCTCCCGGATTTCATCAGAAATATCTTAATTTGTATTCCGAAGATGAACAGGTTTGGACCAACTTGAGGGTGAATAATTAAGGACATATAATTTATTTTTTTGGCCAGGGGGGTGGACTAACCCTTTAAGTTTTTACCTTCGCTCACTTGTGTGGGGAAGAGTGGGCAAGAGTTGCCGGAAGTGCTGCCTGGCATTCACCGTACTGTAGAGTCTGTTCCGTGATGGCTCATATGGCCTCCGTAATTTTGGCCGTAATTCATGTATTAACTGTAATATCATGTCGTGGGAGTCTGTAATTATTTACAAACGTATTTTGTCATCAAAGCACAGTATTTGGTCATCATTGTCATCAAGTATTTTGTCATCAAAGTACAGCACATCATCTGGGTCTTTCACAAGTCTCTCCACTGCTTTTCACCTTGTATAATTAATAAATGTAATAGAGATGCTCCAATTGCAATGTTCTTGGCTGATTATGATGTCTTTGTATTAATTTTTTTTGTTTTTTGAAATTTTGACTAATTTTGTGTGTGTATTTGACCGTTTAAGCAGTTTTGGCATGAAACCTGCAGGAGTATGTTAATTAATTAAACCGGAGCCGATGAGTGAGTGAGATGAGCCGGGTGTGTCACTTCGCCGCTGGAGAGAAGAGAGCGAGAATGCACAGTTTACAGTATTGCCTATGCCGCTGGCAGCAAAACGGACTGGCTCGGAATCAGAAAGACGCGAGGCTGACCAGAGCAGAGCATGCACAAAAATCAGCTGATTCCGGTCCCTGGCTGGTTGATCGGTGCATCTCTAAAATGTAACGCCATTCTCAAACAAAGCTATTGTAATGTTTACAGTTGGCTCTCAAAAAGGTTTGAACTTAGGACATCAGTGGGGTTATCCTAAAGTTAAGGCCGTTTTTAGTACAAACCCGATTCCAAAAAAGTTGGGACATATACAAACTGTGAATAAAAACAGAATGTAATGATGTGGAATTTTCAAATTTCAATATTTTATTCAGAATACAACATAGATGACATATCAAATGTTTAAACTGAGAAAATGTATAATTTTAAGGGAAAAATAAGTTGATTTTTAAATTTTATGGCATCAACACATCTCAAAAAAATTGGGACAAGGCCATGTTTCCCACTGTGTGACATCCCCTCTTCTTTTTATAACAGTCTGCAAACGTCTGGGGACTGAGGAGACAAGTTGCTCAAGTTTAGGAATAGGAATGTTGTCCCATTCTTGTCTAATACAGGCTTCTAGTTGCTCAACTGTCTTAGGTCTTCTGTGTCACATCTTCCTCTTTATGATGCGCCAAATGTTTTCTATGGGTGAAAGATCTGGACTGCAGGCTGGCCATTTCAGTACCCGGATCCTTCTTCTACGCAGCCATGATGTTGTAATTGATGCAGTATGTGGTCTGGCATTGTCATGTTGGAAAATGCAAGGTCTTCCCTGAAAGGGACAACGTCTGGATGGGAGCATATGTTGTTTTAGAACTTGGATATACCTTTCAGCATTGATGGTGCCTTTCCAGATGTGTAAGCTGCCCATGCCACACGTACTCATGCAACCCCATCCCATCAGAGATGCAGGCTTCTGAACTGAGCGCTGAGAACAACTTGGGTTGTCCTTGTTCTCTTTAGTCTGGATGACATGACGTCCCAGTTTTCCAAAAAGAACTTCAAATTTTGATTGGTCTGACCACAGAACAGTTTTCCACTTTGCCACAGTCCATTTTAAATGAGCCTTGGCCCAGAGAAAACACCTGCGCTTCTGGAACATGTTTAGATATGGCTTCTTTTTTGACCTATAGAGTTTTAGCCGGCAACGGCGAATGGCACGGTGGATTGTGTTCACCGACAATGTTTTCTGGAAGTATTCCTGAGCCCATGTTGTGATTTCCATTACATCCAGTATGGTTTTCCGGCCTTGACCCTTACGCACAGAGATTGTTCCAGATTCTCTGAATCTTTGGATGATATTATGCACTGTAGATGAGGATAACTTCAAACTCTTTGCAGTTTTTCTCTGAGAAACTCCTTTCTGATATTGCTCCAGTATTTTTGGCCGCAGCATTGGGGGAATTGGTGATCCTCTGCCCATCTTGACTTCTGAGAGACACTGCCACTCTGAGAGGCTCTTTTTATACCCAATCATGTTGCCAGTTGACCTAATAAGTTGCAGATTGGTCCTCCAGCTGTTCTTTATATGCACATTTAACTTTTCCGGCCTCTTATTGCTACCTGTCCCAACTTTTTTGGAACGTTTAACTCTCATGAAATCCAAAATGAGCCAATATTTGGCTTGACATTTCAAAATGTCTCACTTTCAACATTTGATATGTTATCTATATTCTATTGTGAATAAAATATAAGTTTATGAGATTTGTAAATTATTGCATTCCTTTTTTATTCACAATTTGTACAGTGTCCCAACTTTTTTGGAATCAGGTTTGTATTTTTTGTTGTTGTTGTTGATTTAGGATGCTAATACCCTTTTCCTATCTGTAGTTAAGATAAGATACTGCACTTGTGTTATTCTGTAATAGCTTTTGTCCTAAATGAGGTCGTAACTGAAATAGCCATGGTTGCCAAACAGATAAGATAGGATTCTTGTTTTGCATCTGGGTGTTAGTTGCAGTTTGGGGGCACTTCACAGAGTTTGTTTGTTGGGTGAGGGGCTGGTTGATCATTTATGGAATATAACAAATAACTGTCTGATCTTTCTTAATCACTACACATTTGTCTTTAAGCTTTGCCAGTTTAAACATTCAAGCTCAAGAAGATGCGAAAGAGAACTCAATTCGGTACTCACATGCTGTTTGAGAAGTGTTGTGTGTGCAACACCTCCATCCGAAGCTGCTGAAGACACACCTCTATCACAAGCACTTAACCTCCCCACACCCTTAAAACAATGCACCTACACACACGCACAAACATACAAAAATCTCAGAACCACTTGCTGCGAACTTTTCTTCGCGGTAGCTTCACATTCATTTCAAGTGAGTAATATCAAATATTTCAACTCAAAACATTTTGTGTCCAATTATTTCCTAGACGTAGTTTTGGTATTGAGGTCAAAGTTAACTTGCCTTGCGTTCTCTCTATAACAGTGGGTGATGGTCATGAAGACGACTAGGCAGATTTGACTTTCTTTTTGCATGTTCTGCAGACAGGGTGACCACCCTCGATTAGAGTTTCCCTCAGGACTTCTAAAAGCCAAAATGTGACACAACTCAGATTTGGTCCTTTTAGAAGGCTGAAAAACCTCCTGGAGCTGTCACTGCCTTCCACCATTTCTTCTCATTCAAAAAACAACGTTGCGCCTATGTCAGCTGATGCTGGCTGGACAGGATTTACCACACGTTTTCAAAATCATGATAATCAAACATGGTTTTAATGATAATTCAATTTTAAACGTTAATACTAACTGTCAGCACATTTTATCGTGAAACCGGTAATCGTCCCATCCCTATTAGAAAACATCAAATATCAGTTCAAATTAGCACAGAATCAGCTTGCACTGCTGCCTGTGATCACGTCAAGGATCAGCCCAATTTTTGGAAAATGTTGCGGCAAGTTTTTGTGCCATCTAGTGGTTTAGAGGAAAATAAAATCAAATGCGTCTTTTACCTTGGGTCGCCTTTATCCTCTGTGCACACCGATACGCACAGTGCAGTCATAGTTACAGTATAGGAATGTACAAGTGGGGTAATGTGAAGTACTCAGCAATCATGGGATTCATTCATGATGCCAGGTTAGGGTTATACTCTAATTTTCTGTCATGGTCTATGAACCCCCTGAATTAGCCTGGCCACCCCCTGTATAAAACTCTAGTTCCACCACTGCTTTTATAGCCACTGAATAGCTGAGCAGTTAATGTATATGTCTGGAATTAATGTATAGCTTTGCTCATATAAGTTAATGTTCTAAAGAGGCACATGAGATTGTGTGACTCAGAGCAGGTGACCAGCTCAAATGATGATGGTTGTTATGGAGTTTATATGTGAACAGATTTTCCATTCTCTAACAAAGTTCCACATCTTTATTTAGCTGCGGAAGAGTTTCCCCTTCTAGTTACCCATTGACATTTATGTATTTTATCTTTGTACAGTCCATTCGAGGTATAAATGCTTTCAGCATTGTGCTGTCAGAAGTCGTTTCATGAAACTATAAATTCAAACCTAAAAAGATTTGATGTTATCTTTTGCTTTGACAGCTGAAATGTGGGTTTGTTTGTGCTATAGTAATAGCTCCTTGTCATCCTTGGGGACCACATTGTTATGGTAGATTGCTTGTTTAAATGCATTACTCATTCAGAGTTTTAGAAATAATGTCTGAAGGCCCTGAAAACTTGTTGCACTTCATGTAGCATGCATTGCAAATCTGTCTTGAGAACTTTATTAAGCTGTTAGTCAGCAGTTACCACTGGTGTTGACATTAACTGTCACATTCTCAGCCTGGTTATCTTTTTACCCGTCTGTCTATGAAGGAAAGACTTCTGTTCTGCACGTCAAATAAAAAAGCCACACTGAATACGGTTTTATGTTGTTAATCCTTTAGTAAAAATTATATATAGATAAATTATATACATATGATAATAAAAAACTGACTGTTCGTTTATCCTGCTTATTGCATGATTAATGCTTTCCAACTAAAATCTTTTATTTATTTTTTTAAGTTTTCTCTCATTAATATTAAATTAAGAGATGAAGATGTTCCTCGAGGTTCACTTATAATTTTAATAAAGCATTTGGCACAAAATAACCCCAGATATATACATTACTCCAAAAGGCTTAGGCACATGTATTAGTATTTTCACCCCAAAAATGGTTTTAAGACCTTTTATATAAACCTATACCTATAGTGTGTCAGAAGGAATCATCAGTTTACATTTTCAAACATTCATTTTGCCATTAATTGTAATAATCCAGTGAGATCAGGAGTCTGGTGTGCTCCACACAGAGATCTGATCTGACCATCATCGAGTCCGTCTGGGATTACGTGAAGAAACTGAAAAAGCTGAGACAGACTACATCCAGAAGAACTGCGGCAAGATGCTAGAAGAAACCCCTGTAAAGCTATTGTCGCAGAATAAGGGGTTTATTTTGTGATTTTTAAAACTGCCTAAATGTACAATCAGCTTATTGCACGTATAGACATAAAATATATTATTAGGTTAAAATCTTTAAGTCAAAATACTTTATTAGGCCTAGCTCAGAATTAAATAACTTTACATAAAATATTGATTTGACTGAGTTTTAATATTTTATTAGCTCACCAAAGGCAAAACTTCCACAAGAAAAAAATCGTTCCTAGCAAGTGAAAAGCGCAGACTTCAGTGACAGATACCCAGATGTGCCTGTGTTGTTAGTTTTTAGTGGTTGTTATCAGGGAACAACATACCGCTTGATGGCACAATTGACCAATTAGAATCAAGTATTTCACAGAGCCGTGTATTGAATATCAATTAACTTCTATTAACTATTCCTGTAGCTCAAACAGTAGAGCGTGGCGCTAGCAATGCCAGGGTCATGGGTTTGATTTCCCAGGGAAAGCAAGAATTGACTAAATGTAAAATGTGTATCTTGAATGCAATGTTAGTCACTTTGGATAAAAGCATCTGCCAAATGCATAAATGTAAATGTAACTAAGTCCAATCAATATTTGGTGTGACCACCCTTTGCATTTAAAACATCTTTTGTCCTTGGTACACTTGCACATAGTTTATCAGGTAGCTTTGCAGGGGTTTCTACAAGCGTCTTGGAGACGTTGGCACATTTCTTCTGGATTTAGTCTGTCTCGGTTTTTTCTGTTTCTTCACGTAATCACAGACAGACTCACTGATGGTGAGATCAGATCTCCATGTGGAGCAGACCACCTACTGTCAGACACTTTCTGCATACAAAAATACCCACTGATCTATATAGAGAACAGTGGTTATGTCTTTATCTGTAAATGTTACTAGGGCGTGTGCGTGCATGTGCGCCAAACAGACAGAACGCTCTTTTATGAAAATCTACATTTAATATTCAGCGCAAAAACATTTAATTTAGCTGAAATATCTGCTGTTGGACGTTTATTATTATTATTATTATTATTATTGTTTTGTTCATTGTAATTTATGTAATGGTAGATATATTCACTACAGCTGCGTTTCCACCGCAGGAACTTTCCCCAGGAGCTAGGGACTTTGGGGCGGTACTCTGTGTGTTTCGACCACAGGGCCCAGGGACTAAATGAAGTTTCGGGTAAAAATTCTCCCCTCAAAACAAAAAATTTCCCCCCCTTTTCAATGTTCAGGAACTTTCGGGGGTGGGACTTGAGCGCCGAACATGCTGATTGGCTGAGCTCACCCAGCATTTTATTTCAACCTAAAAATCTGTTGCAGTGCGTGCATTGAGAGTCGTTTGCCATTCAAATCAACAACGAAGTTTAAAAAATACGGCCGATGGACTGACGACGAGGTTCAGGCTTTATAAAGTGTATTTGCAGAGGACAAAATCCAGTGGGCTCTGGAAAGTCGTGTGAAAGTCACCGGACTAATCTTCGCGGTACTTTAGACCGCAATGTAAACGCAGACAGCAGCAGGTCTGGGGGAAAAGGAGTTCCTGGGACAAATTGTTCCGGGTAATTTTGCTAATTGGTAATTTAGCTGACACGTTTGTTTGAAGGACAGCATTGGGCAGGATCTGGAATAGTGCATTTTATGAATAAATAAAAATGGTCTTTTTATCCGATTAATTGAAAAAGAAATAATCAACCAACTAATCGATTATCATAAATAATCGTTAGTTGCAACCCTACAAATATCTCACTGGATTATTACAATTAATGGCAGAAGGAATGTTTGGAAATTTTAACTAATATTTTCTATTGATACAGGAAGAAAAGATTTCTTATCTAGAAAATCTACAGCAAAAGATAAACATAACTGTCTTAACCATTTTTTTGTGTGAAAATACTAACGTGCCTAAGCGTTTTGCACAGTAGTGTATGTGTAAAAACTATTATTTTCCACCCTCTGTCTGAAATGATCTGTTTTTAAGGGGCGGCTCCTTTAAGGCTTGTCAGTAAACAGCCACTGTTATGATTTGCAAATGTCATTGCATAGGTATCAACAGTATCAACGCCCACTCGCTATTGCACATCAGTGTTTTTAAAACACTTAAAATTAGCTGTCTGATCCAATACAGCTGATTGCTTCATCTGTCAACACAAGTTTTCTTTCGAACTCGCCATTACACTGTGCCTTTTTTACAAAATCTGCTGTCAAATTCTCCAAACAAACATATAATCCTCAGACTCGATCCATGATGCCTTTAAAAATAAACCATTGACTTGTTCCTGATGCTAGGATCCTTCTGAAGTCTCTACACAATAAGCTGTATAATAAAACAAGTTTTTTAAACCGGACACGTCAAAGAGATCGATCCTTTATGCATCCATTTACTCTTCCATTTGTCCTGTTGTCGGCAGACTCAAGCACATGATTTGAGAATGTCAGAAAGTGAACATGCATCCAGTGTAGATCACATCAGTGATTTATAATGGGTTTTAATTGCTTTTGATGCAACACTCACTTCTAGTGTAGGCAAGTCAGCTACAGCTTTCCTGTAGCTCAAACAATAAGAGCGTGGCGCTAGCAACGCCAAGGTCATGGGTTCGATTCCCAGGGAAAGCAAGAACTGACAAAATGTAAAAATGTGTACCTTGAATGCAATGTAAGTCGCTTTGGATAAAAGCATCTGCCAAATGCATAAATGTAAATGGAAATGTAAGTCAGCCCTGACTGAACACCAGTGGGCGGGGCCTTTGGTGCAATGGATAACTATTCGTCGATGCATATTAGGGCTGGCCGATATATCGAGTTTGTACAATATATATCGATTAGTTTTAAGAAATGATATGGATTGAGGCAATACCGCTTATATCGATATACAGTAAAAAAGAGTGAGCTGATGCAGGGAAAGTGCATGATACAAAAAACATACCTAAACATGATTTATATTAAGGGCTTCAAAATAACTCAATATCAACATTGTTTTTTAGGATGGCAGGATGTGAAATAAAAAAATTATTGAATAAAATAAATATACAGATTTAAAAAAATTTTTATCCAAATAGAAAAACGTAGAAAATACCGGGATATATATCGTGTATCACCATTCAACCAAAAAATACCGAGATATGATATTTTGGCCATATCGCCAAGCCCTAATGCATATGCAAATGTATTTTCCCGTGTGACTTCACAAACCCCACCATATCCAAATGAGCCATTTTTGGAGCTTGATTAATAAATGTTTCGTCTATAATGAGGAGGACGTTTTAAGCTATGAAACTTGCAGGATGTTTTAATGGTACAAAGACCTCTTACATCTCCAAAGATTAAGGCAAATTTGATTTCTCATGTCATGGCCCCTTTAAAGGTTTAATGCCCACCATATACGTTCATATAAATGTATAAGTTCAAACTGAAACCGCCCAAAGGCCATTTTTAATTACAGTTGGTAGTAAACCATAGTAAACACAAGATAATATGATGATGACAAGATGACAGCAGTCCAATAAAAAGTTTTTTCAGAAATTCTCAGTTTTAATAGAAAAAAAAACAAAACATGAAATGCTCCATATACCATGACCAATCAGAATCAAGTATTTGGGATAGCTACTTAATAAAAATGTTGATAAGTTGATAATGCGTTGATCTTGCTCAGCTTCATTAGTAATTTTATACTGGGTTGCATGCAAGGGTGAGAACGTCACAGGAAACCACAGTTACTCTATGATATACTTGTTATGCATGTGAGCTCCTGTCTGTTACTGTCATTTGCTCTGCATTGCAAAATCATTTAAACTAACTGGAAAAGTTTTGCACTTCTCTTAAACCCAGCAAAATGGGGAAGGTTTCTCATGGCTAAAACTACTTTTGTGTGGTATAGCTTTCAGTCAGCAACAAGTTGTGACAGGAAGGGTGGCCATTGTATGCGTGTAGAAATAAGGACCCCTCCCATTATGTCTTGTGTACACACCCTAAGCAGCTTGTAAACACAAAATGAACTGTGATTTGGTCAATTTACATGTTGGTCAAACAATGTCTGTCTGTCCAAGTAGCCTGTTCTTGTCCAAAATAAACTGCAAAGTGGACTGGGCTTCAGGCCAGTATGCAAGATTATTCTTTAAAGTCTCAATTAAATGGAATTAGCGACAGATCTTTTCTTCCTTATTGTGATGTGCATTGTGATTATTAAGAAAAAAATGTTGGACGAGGACTCGCTTCTATGCATCAGTTTGATTGGTCTTTGAGATTTGGGCGTGGCACTCACAAGTGGAGGCAGGGGTGGAGTTTAACTGCACTAAATGATTGGAGAAGACCTGAATATGTCACCAGAGAGAAGTATGTCGTTTCAATGGAAGGGACCGTTATGACATTTTGATTAACCATTGCAAGGTCAAATTTAATACATTAAAAAAATACATGGACAAATTGTTCAAATGAAGACTGAACATGCGATATACATGTGATGTATATCCGAGTGAAACGGCTTCTCGAACAAGATTGACTTTGTGTTTTTATTATAACAGCCTCTACACTGCATGAGTTTAAAGCAAAACTTAAAACCTATATTTTTTTCTTTGGTTTTTAATTGTAACTGATTTGTGCTGCGTCTGGTTTGGTTTGTTCTGTGTAGCGCCTTGGTCTGAGTTGAGTTGTCCCATCGGGAATTGGTTGTATGATTATGGTTTGTTATTGTGGTGATTTCATGTGATTGACAGGTCGTCCCGCCCTCGCGCCAGTAAACACGACAGCAGAGAATAAAAGATTTGATTCTGCAAGAGGGTGGGGAAGCGGTTTTGAATAAAGTACATTTCATTTTTTTTTTTTTTTTTTTTTTTTTAAATAATGGATAAATACTAAACACTAAATATTCCATAAAGAAATAAGAATTTACAATTTTCATATTATGGTGACTTGAATGTGTTATTTATGTATACTTATTCTGTATTTGTCTCATTCTATCATTACATTATTATAATTGTTTTTTTTTTTTTTTTTTTTGTTAAGTCAAGCACCACATGCTAGAGTTTTGCTTTACCTAAATCCTTCCGTATGTATCATTTTATTGCATAAAATTGATCTCATGGTTTTTCAATTGTTTTTTTAGTGTAGGCAAATGAAAAGTTTTCATTCAGTTAGTTTCATTCACTAAATGCAAGCCAGATGTTGTCCATGATAGATGGTTCCCTTCCCCCTACTGCTGTAATATAAACAGTCCTGCCACACCCGTGGAAACACACTGAGAGCTCGTGAAATTCCTGCAGTCGGACGATGCATGTGGTCCTGATCGGTGCGTTTCTGCTTTAGCTCTCAGCTGTTCTGAGAACTAAATGTGCTTCTTTTTGTAAATACAAGAGGATAAAATATAGCAGGAGGTTGTAGCAGTTCACGGTTGCTGTGCTGACTGCATGGGGTCCAATGTCATGCAGTTTGGAAAAGTTTCTTTCAAGGAGTTTCTATGACAGTAAATTATGCTGAACTCGGGAGGAAAATGAAACTTGTGAGTACAGTTACAAGTGTTTTTTAACTGTTGTTTTGCCATATTGGATAGCTCACTGGGCGTTGTTGCACTCTTGAAATTGTGAATCTTGAATCGTTTCATGCATTTGCGATCATGTACAAGTAAAAACAAGTGAGCTGAATTTGTCATCCTAAAGATGTTTAAAGATCTAAAAGTTTGTTCTTAAAAGCTTGAAATTAGTTTTGTGCCTAAATATGAATAAAATAATGAATATAGACAAGGGTACTGTTTATATACCAGTATATATTTTAATTTTATTTATATATGTATTTCTATTTTAATGGATAAGGTGGAGCATCCCAACATCTCATGAATTAAATCATTTTTGACAAAGCTTAAATAAAATGACATTTCTTCATTGATACATATAATTAGTCGAATGCCTTGGTCACCACATGTTTCCCATATTTCTATTTGTGTTATTTTATACTTTTAATGACTTTACTAAAATGTGGAAAATTTGTTTTAAATACAATGAGTATTTGTGTCCAGTTGGGGTGTAACGGTTCAAATTCCTCATGGCTCAGTGTTTATCGCAGTTCTAGGGTCACAGTTTCGGTATGTGCCATGTTCAGGAGAAAAGGGCTACTGTCAAATAAAAATAAAGAAAATAAGAGCAAATAATCGAACTACAAGCAACAGCACAATAAATATCCTGCACTTGTTTGCTATCAACACCCGGGTGATGATGCCGTAAATGACTGGTCATATTGAGCATACGGCACTCCTGTTGAACAAAGTTTAGAACGAGTGACTGTTTTGTCTATAATTTTTGATCATTGCAGTCATAACGTATTGGGAAGCCAGAATGCATATACATCAACAGAAACATAAAATAGCCAAACGTTATTTCCAACAAACAATATTATGGATGCGGCATCAGATTTAAGATGAATTCCCAAGAACCGTTACACCCCTAGTGTCCAACATCTGAAATAACATATAGTAAGTAAAGCGTTGATATTTTAGTATCATTAGGATACTATAGTTTTTATTGTTTTTATTTCAGTTTTAGTTATTTTAGTGTATCAAGTTAAACCATATAAAAATTAGAAATGTAGCTTTGGCGACTAGCTGAAATAAGTTTAAGTAATTAAATTTAAAATATTAAAATGTTTTTCTGGTTTTAGTCAACTATATTAACCCTTTGTTGAAGCGTATTAGAAAATGTGGGGCAAAAGCATGCTTTGTATGTCTGATGAGTTCAACATGTAGTGCTTTTAAAAATGAATGTCTTTTTGTCCTTTCTGTTTACAGGACAGGCGTTTATGAAGAGTTTGTAGGTGTGCGTCATATTTGGATTAAACCTTCTTCCCCAGAGCCCTTCACTTGTAATGAGAATGGTCGGAGAAGGACTTCGTGTTTCGTAGCAGTGTGTGCCGATGTCGGATTCTCCATTACGTTTCTACAGGCTCAAGGGCTGATATGAATAAAGTAGAGTCGTGGTCAGAGGAGGAGGTCTCGCTCTGGCTGACCGATCAGGGTTTGCAGGAATACTCTCAACCGTTACAAAACTACAACGGACAAGCTTTATTAAATCTTACCACAGAGGACTTCAAGAGGGCATCCCTCTCCAGGGTCACATCAGATAGTGGTCGTTTGCTCCTGGAAAAGATAGAGACTCTTAAAATCGAGCATCACATCGTTGTCCACAAGAATGGACATGCCAATGGGCACATGGTGGTGAATCATAATGGGAATGCCGGGAACGCCGGCAAGGCTCAGCGGAATGGCATGGTGAATGGTTTTCACAAGGAACTGGTGCAGATTCCCATACCGGAGCCAGCTTCTCCGCAGTTCCCTCCTGAATGGGGAAAGACCGCCGTGGCTCTTGTCTATGCCTTATGCTGCTTCGTCTTCACCACCATCATTATTTCTGTGGTCCATGAACGTGTGCCTCCTAAGGAGGCAACTCCACCACTCCCTGATAAGTTCTTTGACTTTTTTGACCGGGTGGAGTGGGCTTTCTCTGTATGCGAGATCAACGGAATGATTCTGGTGGTCTTGTGGATTATACAGTGGAGTCTCTTAAAACACAAGTGAGTTTTCTATATAGCACACATGTGTATGTGTATCATTTGAGATTCCTTGAGATTGAAAACCTGCCTATATTTCACCCCAAAAAATAATTTGGCTTAAAAACAAAGAGAATTTTCAATTTAGACCATTTTTATATGACAAGTAAGCACAGTTTTCACTCAAAATGTTATTTCCTTCACCCGAAATTCAATAGAAATACATAATAACGGTGAAGAGAATTTTCAGACTTTGACTATTACAATTAAACACAATTTTGTCTGAATTAAGTGTGAATCTTCTAAAAAAATTATATTTCCTTCTGATTACTGTTATAGGAATAATAATATTCAAATATTTTCGTAACAAGCACCATTTTCACTAAAATTATCATTACTGCAATGAAAGAAAATATTGTCATATTATTCTCATACTATTTTCTTCTGATGAATAAGATTATATTTAAATATTTTAATGACAAATAGCAATTTTTTTACTTGCATGGTCATGTAATGCAAGAAAATATTATACTCATTACTGTTAAGCAAAACAATTATTTGTATACTTTGTTCTCATTGCTGTAATATGAATTAAATTATTATTTAAATAATATTTCAATGACAATTAAGCGTATTTTTCACACACATTCTCATCAAAATCTTGATATTTATATTTTCTCTATGAACTAGAGATTGACCGATATGGGTTTTTCTATAGCCAATGCCGATGTTTAGAGGTCAGGGTCAGCCGATGACCGATATGTGCAGACGATTTTAGGGCTGAGATCTTGAAGTTTTTCGCCTTCATTTGCATGCTAAAATGTCACACTAATAATAAGTGGATGCACAACAGTTCATTTATTGAACACTGACTTGAACTCGAATCTTAATTTTGTGAACTGCAAGGTATTAAAATAAAATATTTATCCAAAGTTAACCAAACAAATCAATAAACTGACCAAGTATTATTGATAAACATGGCCATAAATTCCATTCCCATTCTGTGAAATGCATCTATACACCATCTAATTTGCATAGTAATGTGTTTTTAGGACAATATGTAATGTAAAAGACGTGTAATAATGGGAGTAATGAAAAGGAATATTTCCATAAGAATTTCCAGACAAAACTGTGCATGCTGTGCGTGAGAAATTCACTAAAATATAATGTCCTCTACAGAGGCAAAACCTCTATTGTGGGTCTCAGGAGGATATTTCTGTCTCGTGCAGAGTGAATCCAGCATTTATATTTAGATGTCACTTCCGAAACTTTGCAGCATGCAGTTGGCCATCAGTCCTCTTAGCAGCCTGGAAATCAATAGTTTTATTCAAAGGATTTTATAGAGTGTATAGCCTCGAGTTTCACGAGCCTGCATTAACCCGGCACTGAAAAAAAACTCAGATCACGTTCAAGAGATCTGGCTACATCACTCACCGCTGCAAACACACGTTGTAAATAGATGCTCTCTCCAGAGCGTGAACACAAATGTGCAAATCTGCCCAATCTGTTTCGCCAGTATATTATTACAGTATCAACTGAGAGTGCTTTTGCTTGCGTTTGAGGGTGCTTCAGCCTTGTTTATACTTCTCGCGAGCCTCCGCTGACTGCACGCGCACCTCCGATCACTGCGCTCAACGCACACGACCGCCCACATTAAAAAATGACAAATATCGGCCCGATATATCGGTCGACCTCTAATATGAACCATATCTTCCTTTCACAGATCAATTGTTGGTCGACGCTTCTGTTTCATAGTCGGGACGCTCTACCTCTACAGGTGCATCACCATGTACATTACTACTCTTCCAGTGCCTGGCATGCACTTCAAATGCTCTCCAAAGGTAAAAACTAAATCTCACTTTCTTTTCCTATTCTTATATTATTTATTTTCTTTTTAACATAGTTACTTCATAATCAGCAAAACTAGCTTGTTAGACAGGCATGTTGGCCAGAGTAGTTTTCCCGGAACATTCCACCCCAATATAAGGCATTGTTCAGTGAAAATCTTGATGTATTTGTCGCTATTCACATAGTATAAGAACAACTGTACACAAAGATTAGACAAAACCAATAAAGTATATGTGTGTTTTCTTTGCTACAGTGAATAGTGCTGTGCTTCTTATTGATGGGGAAACATTTTATGGAGAGAAAAAAAAATTGATCCAGTGTATCTTGATGAGTTTGGGGTCAATTTTTGTTCAGTTACAAGAGTAAAAAAAGACCATGTAATTTTCCTAGCTCTTGTAATGATCAATACTGCACTTGTATGATCTTCACTGATAGGAAATATTACAAAATGTTTATATGTGATTTTGTATGTGTTCAAATTTACAATTTTATCCCAGAACCTTTCCAGCTCATTCTATGTAACAGGATGAGTCAGGTGACCGTCTATGTTTTGAACGGCTGATGTAAAGAATTTGTGACCGTTCTATAAATGTCCACAGAGCAGAGGTCACAAAGGGACATATTTCACATTGAACGGAGAAACCGTTCATGGAAAATGTGAAGTGTGCTATTTTCATCTGTTTTCATTAATATGCACTGGCAACCCATTTATATTGAGGAAGACACAGGGGGATAAAGCGACGGAAATACAAACCCGATTCCAAAAAAGTTGGAACATGTACAAACTGTGAATAAAAACAGAATGCAATGATGTGGAAGTTTCAAATTTCAATATTTTATTCAGAATACAGCATAGATGACATATCAAATGTTTAAACTGAGAAAATGTATAATTTTAAGGGAAAAATAAGTTGATTTTTAATTTCAATGCATCAACACATCTCAAAAAAGTTGGGACAAGGCCATGTTTCCCACTGTGTGGCATCCCCTCTTCTTTTTCTAACAGTCTGCAAACGTCTGGGGACTGAGGAGACAAGTTGCTTAAGTTTAGGAATAGGAATGTTGTCCCATTCTTGTCTAATACAGGCTTCTAGTTGCTCAACTGTCTTAGGTCTTCTTTGTGGCATCTTCCTCTTTATAATGTGCCAAATGTTTTCTATGGGTGAAAGATCTGGACTGCAGGCTGGCCATTTCAGTACCCGGATCCTTCTTCTACGCAGCCATGATGTTGTAATTGATGCAGTGTGTGGTCTGGCATTGTCATGTTGGAGAATGCAAGGTCTTCCCTGAAAGAGACGACGTCTGGATGGGAGCATATTTTGTTTTAGAACTTGGATACACCTTTCAGCATTGATGGTGCCTTTCCAGATGTGTAAGCTGCCCATGCCACACGCACTCATGCAACCCCATCCCATCAGAGATGCAGGCTTCTGAACTGAGCGCTGAGAACAACTTGGGTTGTCCTTGTCCTCTTTAGTCCGGATGACATGGCGTCCCAGTTTTCCAAAAAGAACTTCAAATTTTGATTCATCTGACCACAGAACAGTTTTCCACTTTGCCACAGTCCATTTTAAATGAGCCTTGGCCTAGAGAAAACGCCTGCGGATCATGATGGATCATCTTCTGGATCATGTTTAGATATGGCTTCTTTTTTGACCTATAGAGTTTTAGCCGGCAACGGCGAATGGCACGGTGGATTGTGTTCATGACAATGTTTTCTGGAAGTATTCCTGAGCCCATGTTGTGATTTCCATTACAGTAGCATTCCTGTATGTGATGCAGTGCCGTCTAAGGGCCTGAAGATCACGGGCATCCAGTATGGTTTTCCAGCCTTGACCCTTACGCACAGAGATTGTTCCAGATTCTCTGAATCTTTGGATGATATTATGCACTGTAGATGATGATAACTTCTCTGAGAAACTCCTTTCTGATATTGCTCCAGTATTTTTGGCCGCAGCATTGGGGGAATTGGTGATCCTCTGCCCATCTTGACTTCTGAGAGACACTGCCACTCTGAGAGGCTCTTTTTATACCCAATCATGTTGCCAATTGACCTAATAAGTTGCAGATTGGTCCTCCAGCTGTTCCTTATATATACACATTTAACTTTTCCGGCCTCTTATTGCTTCCTGTCCCAACTTTTTTGGAATGTGTAGCTCTCATGAAATCCAAAATGAGCCAATATTTCGCATGACATTTCAAAATGTCTCACTTTCAACATTTGATATATTTTATTCATAATAGAATATAGATAACATAAGTTTATGAGAATTATAAATTATTGCATTCCTTTTTTTTTTATTCACAATTTGTACAGTGTCCCAACTTTTTTGGAATCGGGTTTGTATGTTGATAGGATTTTTGGTACTTAATTTTAATGGTCTGTGCTTTTATGGGATCTGCTTATTGTTGAAGACATACCGTCAATATAATGTTAGCAGTTTCTTATGGATACAGGAAACGTGCCATACACTTGGGGGTGTGAATTAGCGTGGGGAGGGGGTGGAACAATACTAAATTATTTTTTATTTCAGAAATTTAGTTACCATGTGTTCTTGTTTCATACATAAGTTTACGTAAGTTTTTCCAGTATGGTAAAAAAATTAAGTCAACCATTTAGATATCAAACATTTTTATTCTGGGTCTTTTTGCAAAACATTCTGGTGCAGCTGAACAAATATCAGCAGCCTAAAGAACAACTAATAAAGGATACAAATTAGCAATTGCACAAATAAATGCAACTGAACGTAATGTAATGTAAAATAACGCTGCATAGCTTTTTTTAAATAAATTAAATAGATTAATCATCATTAAAGTTACAAAAGTTATTCAGTCAAGATCAATGAGTGATTTTCTTTTATTCTTTGATTAACAGTAATGACACAGACTTCAGCTTCAGGTTTATTAGGCTGCTGTCACTTTAAAGGGTTACTTCAGCGATTAGCATTAAGCTTTGTATCAGTAGAAACCTAGTAGTTATATTCAAATTATCGTACTTTCCCCCCTCATAGCCCCCTGAGACGAGAGATTTATGCATTTTATTTCTGAAAAAAATCCTCAGATGACGCAAATATCGTCATTTTTGTGTCATCTGAGGATTTTTTTGGCCAGAGGCTAAAGACTACAGTCAGCAGAAGGAGCCAGTTCCGCATGTTTTCAACCAGTCCATGGGATCTCACTCACAGAATGTAAATGCGCACGGCCGCAGTTGATCAATTGAAAAATGCAACGTTTTCTATTTTTTAAATTTATTTAAAGTGCAGCCACACAAACTTTTGGAGAGTTTTGGTGTAAAATAATAAAAAAAAGTTTAATTTTCCTCAGAATTATTTTCCCCACTCGTGGGCCTTTTTTTGGACTATATGAATCTTAAAGCAAAGACTGCACCCACCGGAAAATGTAGCAATATTATTGTGAAACGTTTGTTTATGATGTATCTAGTGTTGCTATGCTCCCAGTCCACTGATGATCTTTTCACAACTGTTTGTGGTGGATGGGAGGCTGTGAACACGCACTAGCTGCACAAAGCAGGAAATTCACACCACAGGACATGCAGGAAACATTTATCATCAAGCCCAGCAACTTGTTCACTCTTGCTAGAGCCTGCTTTCCTGTTGAACGCATTTGCTGAAAGAAAGCCTAGACATAAACGCCAAGAACCTCACTTTCTAGGAGCCGGTTGTTGCTTTTATGTTGCGTCTCAAAGGGATAATTTGTTGTTTTATGCTCTTGACCTGAACATATGCTTAACAAATTGGGTCAAGCAGTGAATGGAAACAGATGAAGTAATTATGGGAGAATAACATGATGCTAATGTTTGTTTGTCGTTTCTGGCAGCTGTATGGTGACTGGGAATCTCGGATGCGGCGGGTGATGAAACTGATTGCAGGAGGGGGTCTGACCATCACAGGCTCTCATAACTTGTGTGGCGACTACTTGTACAGTGGCCATACAGTCATGCTCACCCTCACTTATCTCTTCATGAAGGAGTGTGAGTAAACGATTTGGGACAACTCCGCCCTCTAGTGTACTGTTTAATACAGTGGTACCAAAACACATTTAGAAATGTATGAATGGTACTACATTAGATAACAATAAAATAGAACTCATTTGTCATTTATTTTAAGCACAAACACTTTTCAAGCAAAATATTCATAAAAACAAGTTTAATTTGTAAGTGGAGTATCTTTCAACCCTAATAATGCATTCAAAATAAGCATGCACGTTTTGCATTTTTTGAAGGTCCGTTTGGATCAGGTGGAACTTAAGTTTATAAAGCAAGTATAACTTAATATTTGTCAATTAAAACAAAATTACATCTGATTAGTAACTTCTCTTTACTACACCCTTTTTATTACCAAAACATTCTTTGAAAGTTCAATTTATATGAGCTTTTTCAATACTCATGAGAAATTTAATTTGAATATATCATTATGTAAAACAATTAAAAGAACATATAATCTGAGAATTAACTTTTAATTCCGTTGAAATCAACTAATTTAATTTTAAATCCAAAATGAATTCCTTTTTTCAAAATTCCTTTTAATTTATAAAACATACATATTCTTTTTCTAACAAAACAACATACATTTTACTCTTAAGATGTTTTCATACAGCCTATTCTTTGTATAAACTTTCACTTTCAGATGAAAAAGATGATCGGTTTTTCATGCTGCAGTGGTTCATCAGTAGGCATTCATATGCATGTTTATCAGCAATATTCAGTCCCAAAAGTATGTGTGAGAAAAAGAGGCTAAATATATTTTACAAAATCTGCATAACATCATGTGTAAAGCCTTGGTTGATACCTGGGTTAAAATGGATCTGTGTAAAAATGGTTATATCTAGGGGTGTAACAATATATCATGTCACAATATATTGCAATACAAAAATGCAGCAATAGTGTATCGTGGATAGTAAAATCTGTATTGTGTATAATTCACCCAAAATGGAAATTACTGTGTGAAAAAAATAAAATAAATAAATTTTAGTGTCAGTACTACATTAAACTACTATATATAATGTTGAATATAATATATAATAATGCAATGGGGGAATATATACACTGATTAGGCATAACATTATGACCACCGTCCTAATATTGGTCCCCCTTTTGCTGCCAAAACAGCCCTGACACATCAAGGCATGGACTCCACTAGACCCCTGAAGGTGTGCTGTGGTATCTGGCACCAAGATCCTTTAAGTCCTGTAAGTTGCGAGGTGGGGCCTCCATGGATCGGCCTTGTTTGTTCAGCACATCCAACAGGTTCTCGATTGGATTGAGATCTGGGGAATTTGGAGGCCAAGTCAACACAAGTCTGCAACAACGCTTAGATAGATGGTACGTGTCAAAGTAACATCCACATGGATGGCAGGACCCAAGGTTTCCCAGCAGAACATTGCCCAAAGCATCACGCTGCCTCCGCCGGCTTGCCTTCTTCCCATAGTGCATCCTGGTGCCATGTGTTCCCCAGGTAAGCGACACACACACACACACCCGGCCATCCACGTGATGTAAAAGAAAATGTGATTCATCAGACCAGGCCACCTTCTTCCATTGCTCCGTGGTCCAGTTCTGATGCTCACGCGCCCACTGTTGGTGCTTTCGGCAGTGGACAGGGGTCAGCATGGGCACCCTGACTGGTCTGCGGCTATGCAGCCCCATACGCAACAAACTGAGATGCACTGTGTATTCTGACACCTTTCTACACCATTCTTGAGCAGTTTGAACTACAGTAGCTCGTCTGTTTGATTGAACCACACGAGCCAGCCTTCGATTTGCCCATCACCCTGTCGCTGGTTCACCACTGTTCCTTCCTTGGAGCACTTTTGATAGATACTGACCACTGCAGACCGGGAACACCCCACAAGAGCTGCAGTTTTGGAGATGCTCTGACCCAGTCGTCTAGCCATCACAATTTGGCCCTTGTCAAACTCGCTCAAATCCTTACGCTTGCCCATTTTACCTGCTTCTAACACATCAGCTTTGAGGACAAAATGTTCACTTGCTGCCTAATATATGGAGAGATAATCAGTGTTATTTACTTCACCGTCATAATGTTCTGCCTGATCGGTGTATATGGGTCCTGATATTACCAAATGTCTTATGTTACCAGTAAAACTTAACATAATAATAACTACATTATTTTAAATATATCTAGTCAGTGACCGAGTGCAAGTATATTAATCTAAAATAATTCTATATTTCTTTTTAGCTTCAGAATCATGAATCATATTTATATTCTGGTAAGTCCAAGCCTATTCACTTCCACCCCCAATGTAATACCAGATTTACCATTTTAGTCAACAGTACATTTTTTGTTAACCTTTTACCATATGTCTTGGAGTATCGCAATAATATTGACATGAGGGAATCGTTACACCCTAGTAATATCTTTTAAAAAGTATTTTAAACAGTTAAAACTTTAAATGATGTGTATTTTGATAGTCTTGTCTCATTTGCAAAGTTTGGTTCCTGTACAAAAAAATATATATAATTTTATTTATTTTTATTATATGAGTCAAAATTGACCCAAATGCATTATTAATTAAACATATTTAAAATGTAGACAACAAGTGTTGTGACTCTGGTTGTCAATGTCAGTGGATCATGTTGATAGTTAATGTGACGAACTTCACCTTTGCTTACGTAATTCTTTACTTAACATGAGGACATGAAACATTTTCTGTTCTAACACCCCCTAATTTTCTTGCACCTCACAGATTCTCCTAGAAGGTTCTGGTGGTACCACTGGGGCTGCTGGGCTTTGTGTGCAATAGGAGTGTTCTGCATCCTTCTTGCTCATGACCACTACACGATTGATGTTGTTGTGGCCTACTTCATCACCACACGTCTCTTCTGGGGGTATCATACCATGGCTAACCAACAAGTACGTCTGTCTGTTTTGATGTCAATTTCCATTCAGAGCCTTATATTGTATTTTAACCTGTAACCGTCTGCATCTGTTTTAGGCGCTCAAAGAGACATCCCAGACCAACTTTTTCACCCATGTGTGGTGGTACAGATTTTTCCAGTACCTGGAAAACAATGTTCCTGCCGTCGTCCCCCGCCGCTACCAGAAGCCCTTCTCGTGGCGATCGCTGCAGTGGGGCCACGTGAAGTACACACGAATAGACTCAGACTGACTAATGTGCAAACGCACCATTTTGGAAAGTTGGTCTCCAAAACATGTGCCCAAAGTGCCGGAACAAGCCTGACATTGTTGCTAATCCCTTTAACTAACAGACTAGCCATCCAAAGCTTCGCATTCCTCTGTGACGTCCTCACAGGATTGATTTTTGGATGTAAAACTTATCACGTATGGGGCGGAGAACAATAGAGAAACCATGGTCAGTGATGAGCAAGTTGGCTTGCGATGGCCTGTAATATCATCCTACATCAATAAAAAAAATCATAAAAAACGAGCCAGCAAGCTAAACAAGTTATTTATTTTCCTGAATAACTTGACAGTGTCTCCAAGTATCTTTGCCCCTGTTTACAGGCACACAGCCACCTTCTCAAGATATTTTTAACTCAAGTAAGCAATTTATTGATGCATTCAATATTGCAAATCTGAGCAACATAAATCAGTTTTGTACAGCCTTACATTTTTCTAGTCGTCTGCTAAACAACATGTGCTGTCAGAGAAGGTTTATATGAATCTAATTTGTATTTTTGAACTAATTCTTAGTTTTTTTTACTTCGAGAACAACAGAAGACGTATATTGGATAATCTAATGCTCCTCAGTGCCTTGATAGTTCAGAGTGAACGATGTTCTGTCAGTCATCTATAATAATGTGTTTGTTCATTCAAAGACAATTTCAGTGTTTTGGACTATATTCAGGGTGGTCGTGCTGTAACCACCCTTTGCGAACCACATATGCTTGAAACAGAACTCACCTTGTCGACTGAATGTAGCAATCCTGCTCGTTTTGAATGATTATTTCCATGACCGTGTCAGCTAAGCTAATTTTGTTGTCTATAACCATTTCTCTGATGTTGTTTTCGGAATGTATTTATTAATGTCTTTGTTGTGTATTTCCATCTGGAATCATATTTTGTCAGACAGCTGGTGCTTTATGGCTCTTACTGAACTCCAGGTGTCTGGAGGTTGTTCTGGGTTTGAATGACAAGAACGATGTGACCCAATCCATCTTTTCCGCAAGCCAGAACAGATGTTCTGTCCCAATTCAACAAGCTGCTATATTGTGATGTAATAGTTGGAGGTGTTCGTCCACTGACAAACAAATAAATTACAAATATTAGCACAAAACCGCTTTGCATTATTATTTATTTTAATATGTGAATGTGCTTGAAGTGCTTGAAATTAGTTTGATAGAAAAATAAGTTACTCCTGGGTATGAAACACTCACTTAATGGACAAAAAAAGGGCAATAAGTCCCTTTAATTATTCTCCAATTTATTTATAATTTTGCACATTTCGCAAAGTCCCCCGGTGGTCAATAATTTTATCCCTTAAAACGTATCTTTGATGACCAAAATGACTTATTTAAAGGGGTCATATAATGCCATTTTTGTACAAGTTATTATGATTCTTTAGTGTCTAAATGAAAAGTTTGTAATATACTTTAATTAAAAATTCTCATTAGTATTGTAAGAAAACACTAATTTTACCTGGTCAAAAACAGCTCTGTTTTCAGCAAGCCATTTCAGTGCATGTGTCTTTAAATGATAATGAGCTTTGCTCACCCCGCCCCTCTGTTCTGTGGGGCCTTTTGACACAACACATGTGGAGTGTTGCCTTGACAACAGTTGAGGGTATATTTTGGAGAAAGGGAGTCTCTGTTGACACAACCGTATAAACTTCAACCAGAGTCGGACCCAGATGACGGCCCCAACGAAGTTCGACAATTAAGGCTCGAACAGGTTGTTTCTGAATGGTTTGTTAACGTAATGTCACATGTCTATCTTTGTATGTACTGGCAGAGTAGCGTTGTGAGATACGAATGCTATGTGTTTACTGATGTACAAACCCGATTCCAAAAAAGTTGGGACACTGTACAAATTGTGAATAAAAAAGCAATGCAATAATTTACAATTCTCATAAACTTATATTTTATTCACAGTAGAATATAGATAACATATCAAATGTTGAAAGTGAGACATTTTGAAATGTCATGCCAAATATTGACTCATTTTGGATTTCATGAGAGCTACACATTCCAAAAAAGTTGGGACAGGGAGCAATAAGAGGCCGGAAAAGTTAAATGTGCATATAAAGAACAGCTGGAGGACCAATCTGCAACTTATTATGTCAATTGGCAACATGATTGGGTATAAAAAGAGCCTCTCAGAGTGGCAGTGTCTCTCAGAAGTCAAGATGGGCAGAGGATCACCAATTCCCCAATGCTGCGCCAAAAATACTGGAGCAATATCAGAAAAGAGTTTCTCAGAGAAAAACTGCAAAGAGTTTGAAGTTATCATCATCTACAGTGCATAATATCATCCAAAGATTCAGAGAATCTGGAACAATCTCTGTGCGTAAGGGTCAAGGCCGGAAAACCATACTGGATGCCCGTGATCTTCGGCCCTTAGACGGCACTGCATCACATACAGGAATGCTACTGTAATGGAAATCACAGCATGGGCTCAGGAATACTTCCAGAAAACATTGTCGGTGAACACAATCCACCAGTGCCATTCGCCGCCGCTGCCAAAAACTCTATAGGTCAAAAAAGAAGCCATATCTAAACATGTTCCAGAAGCGCAGGTGTTTTCTCTGGGCCAAGGCTCATTTAAAATGGACTGTGGCAAAATGGAAAACTGTTCTGTGGTCAGACCAATCAAAATTTGAAGTTCTTTTTGGAAAACTGGGACGCCATGTCATCCGGACTAAAGAGGACAAGGACAACCCAAGTTGTTCTCAGCGCTCAGTTCAGAAGCCTGCATCTCTGATGGGATGGGGTTGCATGAGTGCGTGTGGCATGGGCAGCTTACACATCTGGAAAGGCACCATCAATGCTGAAAGGTTTATCCAAGTTCTAGAACAACATATGCTCCCATCCAGACGTCGTCTCTTTCAGGGAAGACCTTGCATTTTCCAACATGACAATGCCAGACCACACACTGCATCAATTACAACATCATGGCTGCGTAGAAGAAGGATCCGGGTACTGAAATGGCCAGCCTGCAGTCCAGATCTTTGAACATTTGGTGCATCATAAAGAGGAAGATGCGACAAAGAAGACCTAAGACAGTTGAGCAACTAGAAGCCTGTATTAGACAAGAATGGGACAACATTCCTATTCCTAAACTTGAGCAACTTGTCTCCTCAGTCCCCAGACGTTTGCAGACTGTTATAAAAAGAAGAGGGGATGCCACACAGTGGGAAACATGGCCTTGTCCCAACTTTTTTGAGATTTAAAATTTAAAATCAACTTATTTTTCCCTTAAAATGATACATTTTCTCAGTTTAAACATTTGATATGTCATCTATGTTGTATTCTGAATAAAATATTGAAATTTGAAACATCATTGCATTCTGTTTTTGTTCACACTTTGTACATGTCCCAACTTTTTTGGAATCAGGTTTATATGTTAGCTCATTGACAGATTGATGTTACAGTTAATGGTCATGAAAAACTTTTTTTCGGTAAATGTTGGCTTGTCAGTGATACGTAATGTTATCTATGCAGTGTTGGGTACAACTGTCAGGGCTGAAGCACTGACATTAGGTCACCATGGGAATGTTTCTAGCAGTAGTTGAAGGACACCTAAGAATTTGTTGTAATGTATATTTATGTCCAGTGCAACACGAAAATCTTTTGTTTTAAGAAAACATTCAAGTACATCTATAGTATTGTAACTACATTGATATTCCTGTTACAGGTATCTTTGTGGAAATTGTGGGCAAACGCCTACAGAGGCTGAAAATATATGCTGCATGGATACCACAGGTACAGTACTTTTCCTAAATTGTATTGCTATTATGCAATCAGCTTGTAAAAATCTCAGGGCAGTTACCATATTCATAATTTGTAGGTTTTAAGATTACAGCAGCTGTAAAATCCACCTCAATGCATGGTTGATCATCCAGGCCTGGAACCTGTTTGTTTAAATGTATTCTCTCTTCAGAATGCATTAAACATCTACTGAGCAGCCTTTAGGTTTACGGGGAATGGTAGGGTAAGTTGTGCTTTGATTAATTTCAGTCATAATTTTCTATTGTAACATAAGCAACTGCAGTGCAAAGCATAAAGTTCACCATGGGTAACTGATCAACTGTAGTGTAATTTTTAATAACCACATAACATACCATTCAGAATTAAATACCAAATAATGAATAGACACAAAACTGTTTTGACTAACATTTATTGAC
This sequence comes from Paracanthobrama guichenoti, assembly GCA_018749465.1. NCBI lineage: Eukaryota > Metazoa > Chordata > Actinopteri > Cypriniformes > Gobionidae > Paracanthobrama > Paracanthobrama guichenoti. Next base: position 9,112,261 of record CM031954.1, read on the forward strand.
AGAAATACTGTTTTACTGAATTCCACAGAGGTATGTAATAAATCATTCAAAAAATTAAAAAGAAATGCAGTTACAGCAAAAATAATTGTCAAAAAACAAACAGAAATAAATATATGAAATTGTGACATTAAATAACATTGATTTTCACAACAAAAAATGGTTGAATTTTCTCAGCCGTTACAGGTTTTTGGCATACAGAAGCTTCGTCAGCTGGTGTTGGGGCATTCTGGGCTGGAGAATCAGGGATGTGGGGCGACGAATAAGAGCAGCATTCCCTAATGCCTCAGGGACAATATGTAGGGTTCAGACCTGCCCTCAATTAAACCTAGACACGTAGCCGTCTATCACTTCCTGTTTGACTGGTTTGTCAAACTGGGACGTGAGATCCTCAGGTATGGAGATCTTCAGAATATCGTCCATATAAGGGGTTGGGTCCACAACAACGTTCTCAAAGATAAGTTCCAACAGTCTGTCCACGTACTCTGTACAAATAGAAAAAATAATTTGTTATTTTCAGTTTACTCTGAAGTTGTGTTGCTCAGTGTTGTGGCTACATGGTTTTGTATATAAAATTGTCTATAAGGTGTCTTGTTTGTAAAAAAATTAAATAAAATAATTATTCAAAATTTATGTTCAGTTTCTGATATTATGTCTGTATATACAATGACTATTTTGCATTTAAATAAGAGTTGTTACACTCACGGAAGGTTGATTCTACTTTCACTGGCTTTGCAGAGCATTGTCCTTTCTTATATTTTGGGAAAACCACCTTAAATAGTGGCTCTCCAGCTGCTGTCGTGGCTTGGGGACGCCCAGCATTCTCATTAAAATGTAGGGCTGCCAGGTAGAGTCTATAGAGAAGAAATAATGGTTACTTGTGTGTTTTAAAATGTGTATACACTCCTTCCCCAATTATATTGAGTTACCTGCATAACATTCCCAGGAAAGAAAAGACAACATTCTTTGGCGCAAAGCGCAGAATTACGCTGTGGAACGCCTCCAGTGAGGAGGTCTGATGGTGAGGGCTCAGTTTTTTAACATCCTTCAGAATCTTCTTGTTTCTGAGGATCTTCTCTAATCGAGAGAAGGCAGTTGTTCCTGGTGGGAAAGTGAACTTGTTTTTAAATATAAAGTTTAATAAGCATATAAAAAAATATTAAAAAAAAAAAAATTATATTAGTTATATTGCCACTGCTAAAAAAACAAAGGGTAAAAACACCTGCTCTCAACCACTTGCTCTTGTCCGTTGTAGTGCGTTGCGGATGCAAACACCGTGGGAAAACGGGATCATCATGTGTGTGCATGTCTTGGATATGATTAAGAATTGACGTCCACTTTGCCACTCGCTCTGGCCCTGATGAAGAAGAAGCCGCTGTCCAATATATGTGGTTTTTTATACTGCGATACCACTTCTGCAGTTTTTCACTGTCTTTGTTCTGAGCAATCCTCAGCAGTTTCTTTGATACTCCTAATAACAGAACAAACAAACTTTAATTCAGCCATGCAGAAAGATACAGTGTGTTTATTGAACACAAAAGAAAATAAAAGTTCTGCTCAAAGGTATGGTTTTGTAATAAAATGTTCCTGATCTGTTGAAAAAAATAACCAGTCTGTGAGACTATGACAGTCATTAGGCACATAAACAACACATACTCAGACTGGAGCTAATACCTTTTTCAATGTGCCATACATCGTAATACTGTGTGATGTTGGCCTCCCGCAGGTATTTTTGTATTTGAGGCTGCCGGTCTGTAACAATGCTGTCAAAAGTCACACCGTGTGCCCTCAGGAGATCAAGGCTCCTCCTCAGACCCTCTTTCTCCATGTTGTTGCTCCCTCCAACCTCATTACTCTGAGTACAAAATAAAGGGCATATATGACAACTGTTGTCAATGCGTTATGTTAGCGAACAGCTACACAGTAAAAATCCTGTGCCTTTTTCCCTGTACATTTACTTTGCATATGCATAGACTCACCTGAACTAGTTGCAGATCAATAATAGTGCTGGTCCTTAGGTCCATCACTGAGTAACTTCCAAACTTGGCTGAATGACCTTTACGTAGAAAAATAATGTTTAATTTGTATTACATTTGGTATTTATTATTATTACTCTGTATGTTTTGCTTTCACAGTAATATGTAAACAGTACCAGGTGAATCTGCCCTCATGTCTCCACCTAGGACAATGTTCTGCTGCTGTCTGAGCTGCTGCAACATGCCATCCTGTGCGGTCTTCCAGCTATGTACAATTGCAGGCTGTATGTACCTCCGGGCATGAATTCGAAAGGTGGTGTAGTGGATCATTTTCAGTTTCATCGCCTGGAATATCTAAGGTCAGAAAAGAGGATTCCTTCATTTAGCATGACTTCAGGAACAGTATGTTCATTTCTTTATGTTCAGGGTTGATCTTTGTGAAAAAGATAGTAAAATCCTCACCAACCTACCCGTTTAACTTTGAAGAAAGAGGCACCATTGGCATACACTGCAACAGAAAGCTGGAGGTTCCCTGCAGGAGTGCTTTGTATAATTGGCTGACTATTCCATTTTCTGAAGAAGTCACAGTGTGGGCAGCGTTGTTCCACAGAGAGGAATGTGCCAAATACTGTTCTCCGTACATTGGTAACACGTTGACACGCAGGGCACTGCTCAAAGAGCTGCAGCAGGCAGTTTTCATAAACAATGTAAGTTGCTGTCTTGTGAACCGGCTTTGAAGACTCAAATCTATTCTAATAATAAAGAGATACTTAAATAATTTCCAAATTCCACATAACATAATAATAAAAAAAAATGTATACAATCGAACTGATTGCAACATTAACAAAAAAAAATAGTCTTGTCACTTACGTCACATCTGTTGGCTCAGTCAAGGCTGTGACAGAGTCAGCTGGATCATATGTGGAATCCATAGGCTCTTCCACATTCATACTTGAGCTGGCTCCAGAAGGGTCCTCCTCTTCCTCCTCTAGCTCCAAGCGAGATCTCTTATTTGGCGTTGATGTTAGCAGTGGTAATGCTGGGCCAACACCAATATCTGGGTATAACATAGTTGTCTGTGTGCCTGTTACATAATAGTTGACATTTTAATACCATGGAGTAAAAATTGAATACATGACTTTACACTATATAGAATCTGGATCAGCAAACCTGTGCTTTTGCAGTGCGGACGTTTCATTGAGAGCTGGGTGCCAACAGTGCACAGTTTCTTTTGGCTGGCCACATGTTGCACCACGTTGCAAGCATCAGATGTGCTTGCCTATGCAAAAGCAAATAAGTGATCAGATAACATCACAGATAACATCTTGAATCATACGCATTTGCAGGATGTAACAGTATTTTGCAGGTATTGTGTTACCATTCATCTTCATGCAGTAATAACTGTTACAACACTATTTTTTTTTTTTCTTAATCAGTAACAGACACCGTTATAAAACATCTACAAAAGTAAGCTTAGTGTAGTGTTACCACGTTAACTTTATCACCAGCGTACACAGTTTGTAATAACACATTAACCATAACTTTAACCGCATTCATTGCGAAGCAATCTTTTGCAAAGATTAATATAAAGCTTAATAAAACGTTACACTCACTTCTTCTGGAGGTGCAGCAGGAACACGAATAGTTGGTACCGATCCTTTTTTCAGGAGCAGCTTCTTAGCAAAACCTGCTTTATACTGACCCTCGTTTATAAAGCAGTCTGGAGAGAAATGATTCGCGCAAACATGAAAGCATTGGCGTTGATAGGGGGGAGTATTCCCTTCGAAAGCAAAACTCAGCCACTGCGTCTTCAGCGGTTCGGATTTAGGAACATCAAAATGACTGCTGTGTTCGTTATTACACCCAAGAACAGAACACCACAGTCGCTTAGACGCCATTCTGCTCCAGCGTATCAACAACGGGCGGACTATGGCGACAGCTCGCTCAGGGCGGGTCTGTGTTGAAACGCTGTGGGAGGGGCGTCCGACCGTGTGACGTCACACGGACAGACGGCTCGATTTGGGAAACCTGTTTTGGCTTGATGTGTCTAATTTCATATCTAGATTGTTTGGAACATGTATACAAATTGATTTATATGATGTAATATTTTTCTTTGTGCGAGACAATATCAATTCCAAAAGTACGATGTGCTTCCTTTTTATTTTACAACTTTTTATTTTACTTGGAAAATATCACATTCATGTGAGAAAAATGGTTTTGAACATTTTATAAAAGAAATTAAACAATATGGCACTACATGAGATAAAATTAAAAAAAAAAAGCAAGAAAGACCTATGAAGCTTTTTGCTATTTTAAATTGTTTTAGTTTTGCCCCTGGCATGAATTACTTTAATTTCATTTTTTTTCATTTATTTATTTTTTTATACTTGTTGTGAGCTGTAATTGCATGTATAATTTTTTGTATATATTTTTGTATAAAAAAAAAAAAAAAAAAAGACAGGGAAACCATATAAGGAGATTAAAATAAATAAATAAAAAACACTGGATGGATTTTTATCATTATAGGATGGTTGTGTACAGGCACTGCCAACACACATTTCCGTACAATCAACTTGTAAAAGTGCATGTACCATTATATGACCCCTTTTTTGCCTTAAAATAGCTTCACCAATAGCAAATCTTCACCCTTGCTTCATTTAGTATACGCAGATCCATGAATATGCAAATGAGCCCGTCTGCACTCACTCACACAGGCTCATCTGTAGCAGAATGGTAATGCGTTTCATTTGTCGTTCTCTACGTCGGACACATAACACTAATTAATATATGATTAGCCTTTTGCTTGACTACATTATCAAACAGTTAATAATGTGTTGTTAATGTTACACAGACCATGTTCCCATTCACCATCTCAGTCTGCCTTCTAAAAATCAGCATCCTTAAAAACGCTTTTAACAACTTAGAACGTCAGTGGAGAAAGGCATATAGTTCATCATAACATTGTAATGTACGTCATATACATAATTCCCCCACTGATTTTTCATATCACAGAGATAACATGGCTTCTCTTGAGACTCCACTGCTTCACAGCATAGTAAATGATATGCTAAAGCCCGCCCACATGTTGACATGACGTGGTTTGTCTTAAAGTATATTAAAAACCACATAGTTATGTACAACATTGATTTTCACCACTGGGGTCTTTACATTTAGACACTTCGTATGTATACAAAAAACTGAGGGAAAAAAAAACTTCAAGAAACTGAAGCATTCAGAAATGCAGATGTATCTTTGTGAGTGGAAAATGTATAGTATATCTTTATATACCTTTTGTACAATATGTACCACAGAATTTGTTTTCTTTTTTTTTTTTTACACTGATTTAATACATTTGATTATTTATTTCTTTTTTGTGACATTTATGATTAACTGAAAATTCCTTCTGTAGTTAAAATTAACGTCTCGATGGTCTTTGGTATCTCAAAAGTTATGCAACTAATCTAATCTAATCAGAGAGTTTGGTTTCACACTGTCAACATTAAATACGGCTATAAACGGCGGACAGAATATCACCTTTGTCCTTGTGATATACACATTATAAGTGTGCACTTCTTCCACACTTGATTCATTTGTTTCCTCTGCACCATTTACTGAGTTTGCACCCAGAGTAACACATGTAAGTCGTTTTCTGCATATTATGTATGATTATTTGATAATGGAAAATGTTTGTACTGGAATGTTCAATGTGGATGTGTGTGTGTGTGTGTGTGTGTGTGTGTGTATATATATAAATATCTATATGTATATATAGTAATTAGACGGCACAATTGTTTTCAACAGTGATAATTAATATATATTAGTTATGATCAATGTTAAAACAGCTGTGTTGTTTATTCTCTCTCTCTCTCTCTCTCTCTCTCTCTCTCTCTCTCTCTCTCCCTCCCTCCCTCTCTCTCTCTCTCTCTCTCTCTCTCTCTCTCTCTCTCTCTCTCTCTCTCTCTCTCTCTCTCTCTCTCTCTCTCTCTCTCTCTCTCTCTCTCTCTCTCTCTCTCTCTCTCTCTCTCTCTCTCTCTCTCTCTCTCTCTCTCTCTCTCTCTCTCTCTCTCTCTCTCTCTCTCTCTCTCTCTCTCCTCTCTCTCTCTCTCTCTCTCTCTCTCTCTCTCTCTCTCTCTCTCTCTCTCTCTCTATATATATATATATATATATATATATATATATATATATATATATATATATATATATAAAACAACACAACTGTTTTCAACATTGATAATAACAAGAAATGCTACACGAGAACCAAATCTGCAATTAAAATGATTTCTGAAGGATCATGTGACATTAAAGAAAAACTTCAGCTTCGCCATCACAGCAATAAATTGTACATAATTACATTTTAAAATGTATTAAAATAGAAAAGTTATATTAAATGCTAAAAAATATTTCAAAATATCACCTTTTATGGTATTTTTATCAAATAAATAGAGCCTTGGTGATCATCAGAGACTCAAAAACATAACTTCAAACTCTTTCGTTGTTGTTGTGTGTGTGTGTGTGTGTGTGTGTGAGAGAGAGAGAGAGAGAGAGAGAGAGAGAGAGAGAGAGAGAGAGAGAGAGAGAGAGAGAGAGAGAGAGAAGAGAGAGAGAGAGAGAGAGAGAGAGAGAGAGAGAGAGAGAGAGAGAGAAAGACTACAATTAGCAACACATAAATGGATTTGATTTTCAATCATTCTGGATTATAGATATATTATACAATTATATTAATTAGCGACATTATAAGGTTAGGAATAGGGTTTGGTTTAGGGTTAGTTGTATGTAATTATGCATAATTTATAGTTATTACTATAGTAACTGCCTGTAACGTGTAACAAGGACACTGTAAAATAAAGTGTTACCATATTTTGTATATTGCCTGACACGTATATGTTCTGTGTGTCTCTCAGTGAAGGATGGCACGGAAGACTGTGTGCTGTCGTCTCAATGGTCTGGAGCTCTCGCTCATAGTTCTCTTCCTTTTGATGACAGCAGTGTCAGTGGGGCTTATTACAGTCTTGGTCCTCAGAATGGATTCGGAAAAACGTAATTACATGTTTTAAAGTAATTCTGAACAGTACACCTGGTTTAATTACAGAAAAAAGGGTCAATGGGGTTCTATATAGAGCCCTACGGTTCTGGACTCTGGGTTCTATATAAGGAGAAATGTCTTAAATTATTGCATAATACTTTCATGTTTAATGGGTTATTTCAGTTTGTTTCTAGTGACAAAGTATGTTCACAAGTTGCTTAATTCTTGAAAAATTTCATTAAAATTAATTAAAACTAAATCCATAAAATGATCCCATGATGGGAACTTTTAATATGAAACATCTGACAGATCCTTTTTATTCTGTAGATTCTAAAATAAAATTATACATATCATATCTGTATTAATTGTCTCAGAGGCAAATATAATTTTTTTGAGCAATAATATAAGCAAGCACTAGTGGTCTTAGACTTGGTTCCCAAGTGTAATTTTTCCATTCAGCTTATTGAAAAATCACATTGTGTCTGGTTTGAATTATTTGTGCACCAGAAGAAGTGACTCCAGATGAACCGACCCCCCCAGTAAATCCTCCAGAGAACCTGTATCTAATCGGTGTGGGTCGTGCAGACTGCACAGGGCCTGTGGCTGATCTGCCTATGGTTAGTTTCATTTTTTCTTTTTAATGTTCAGCTGATTTCTTAGATTTTGATCATTTGATTTGACTCAGAAGAAAATCTATTGCCAGCTGTTCTGCTTGATTATTGGTGAGGCCTTTATATTTATCAGTTGTTAGAGTCTGATAATGTTTATGACTGTCCATTGATCAGATGGAATGATAAGGGGCAAATAAGGCCTTTAAGATTGTTGTGAATGCTGATGTTTTTGTATTTTTCTTCATGGGAAAGATGGGTTATGCCAATACTGAGCAGACGGCGAGAGGGATCCACACACGTCTGTTCAGTAGAGCCTTCATTGTGGATGACGGCAGTAAAAGAGTGGTGTTCGTCACTGCGGACATCGGCATGGTCTCTCAGAGACTGAGGCTAGAGGTAGTGCACTGACACATTCACTGTCATTAGTATGGCTTCGGTCTTCTGTATTCAAGGTAAATGCTTACATATAAAGCACTTATATTATGAAGAGTTGCATATGGGCCATTTTAATAATGTATTTTTGTTTTTTTGTTAGTTATTCAAAAATTAAAAATGTCAAAACTAATTTTGATGAATGTAGTAGCATTTACTTTGAATACATTTTTAGTCAGAAATTGCTAGTAAATTTCACAAATTACAAAGAAATGGCATGAATGTGAAAATTTGTATAGAAATACTGAAAACTTAAATAGTATTTTCCTGTAAATCATATACACTATATTGCCAAAAGTATTGGGACACCCCTCCAAATCACTGAATGCAAGTGTTCCATCACTTCGACGGCCACAGGTGTATAAAATCAAGCATGCAGACGCTTCTACAAACATTTGTGAAAGAATGAGTCGCTCTCGGGAGCTCAGTGAATTCAAGCGTGGTACCGTGATAGGTTGCCACCTGTGCAATAAGCCCATTCGTGAAATCTCCTCACTACTAAATATTCCACGGTCAACTGTTAACTGGAATTATAACAAAGTGGAAGCAATTGGGAACAACAGCAACTCAGCCACAAAGTGGTAGGCCACGTAAAATCACAGTGCGCAGAAGTCACCAACTTTCTGCAGAGTCAATAGCTTCAGACCTCCAAACTTCGTGTGGCCTTCAGATTAGCTCAAGAACAGAGCGTAGAGAGCTTCATGGAATGGGTTTCCATGGCCGAGCAGCTCATCCAAGCCTTACATCACCAAGTGCAATGCAAAGCGTCAGATGCAGTGGTGTAAAGCACGCCATCACTGGACTCTAGAGCAGTGGAGACGTGTTCTCTGGAGTGACATGAATCACGCTTTTGGACTTTCTGTCTGGCAATCCAATGGACGAGTCTGGGTTTGGCGGTTGCCAGGAGAACAGTACTTGCCTGACTGCATTGTGCCAAGTGTAAAGTTTGGTGGAGGGGGGATTATGGTGTGGTGGTGTTTTTCAGGGGTTGGGCATGGCCCCTTAGTTCCAGTGAAAGGAACTAAGGAAAGGAAAGGAATAAAATCCCCTCCTAATAATCCCCATCCACTGAATTGGCTCTATCACCCTCTCTCCTCTCCACCTATCACTGGTGTGTGGTGAGTGCACTGGCGCTGTTGTACTGTGGCTGCCGTCGCATCATCCAAGTGGATGCTGCACACTGGTGGTGGTTGAGGAGAGACCCCTGACATGAGTGTAAAGTGCTTTGGGTGTACAGTAGTACATATGAAAGCGCTATATATAAATGCCTCATTCATTCATTAATTATATTATATTATTATATTAATTCTATTATACACCACTTGACATTTTTGGAATCATTAAATAAAATTTTGGTACAAAATTGTATAAACAAAATTAATACAAGGATCTTCTGACTCATGTGCTTCAAACTAGACTTTCTCCTTATGATCTTCCCTGGCATTTGTTTATTTGTCATTGTCTCATACATTTTAGGTTTTTCAAGAGCTAAAGGCGAAATATGGAGACCTGTACCGACAGGACAATGTGGTCATGAGTGGCACACACACACATTCAGGAGTGGGTGGCTTTTTCCAGTACACACTCTTTATGATCACCAGTAAAGGCTATATTAAGCCATCTATTCAAGCCATTGTCAGTGGAATAGTCAAGGTATGCTTGTACTGGCAAACTCTCATTTGAAATTAATTCCTGATGTGTTAGCCTATATAATGCTTACTCTTTAGGTCATGTAAATGCCTTCGACATGTCATTGATAATGATTTCTCTCCTCTCTGTCAGAGTATTGATATAGCTCATAGAAATATGAGACCTGGGCGAATTTTCATAAATAAAGGACAACTAGCCGACAGCAACTTGAACAGGAGCCCACATTCATACTTGAACAACCCCGAGGAGGAGAGAAACAGGTTTGTTTGTTTACTGACATGCTCATATTGATCCAGCTGCTGTTTAAAGGACCCACCAGTGTCAGAAATGGACTTTTACTGTTAATAATAATGATAATATATGGTAACACTTTAAGGTCTCATTTGAACTAACAATGAGGAATATATTCTTACAGTTTTTATTCACAATTGTTAATGTTAGTTAATAAAAATGTTCTTGTTAGCTCACAGTGCATTAACTACTGTTAACTGATACAACTTAGGAATAGTTCACCCAAAAATGAAAATTCAGTCATTATGTACTCACCCTCAAGTTGTTCCAAACTTGTATACATTTCCTTGTTCTGCTGAACACAAAAGAAGGCATTTTGAATAATTTTTGTAACCAAACAGTTATGCACCATTGACTTCCATAGTATTTTTATATGGAAGTCAGTGGTGCCCAACTGTTTGGTTACAACAATTATTTAGCTGTACAACTTGAGGGTGAGTACATAATGACAGAATTTTCATTTTTGGGTGAACTATCCCTTTAAAAATCTATTAGTAATAATTGAGATTATCTTTAACTAAGATTAATAAACACTGTAGAAGTATTGTTCATTGATAGTTTGTGTTAGCTAATGTAGTTAACTAATGTTAACAAATGAAACCTTATTGTAAAGTGTTACCTATAATATATTATTATTATTAATATTAAAGAAATATAATCATATTTTAATTTTTGTAACTTTCTTGGTTATTTTTCTACCTATACACAGCATACTGTCCTTTTATGTCAAATTCTGATATTTAATATTGAATCATTTGAAAAATCTTCATCTGGAAATTAAGACATTAATTTGTTAATTACAAAATCAAATCAACATGAAATACAAAAGTCTGTAAATAATTCATAAGACATAGACAGGGTTATTTGTCACACATATATTCCGATAACTTAAGGTTTAGAGTTACATTTCACAAATGCTTGCTTTTTAAACATTGCAGTATATCTTTATCTTTTTGTAATAGCTCTAGGAAAAAACACAAAATGTACAGGTTGACCGTTATAATTTTATACTATGTATTGTATATGTATTGTATGGCGACTTCCGTTTGAAAACGGTCCATTGTTGTATGATGGAATATTATTGTCACAATAGCATTTTTGCGGTTTCATGAATTGTTTTGTCTCTCAAAATTATTTTACAGTAAAAATGTGTGACAACTAGCCCCAATCTCTCCTAATGTATTAACTTTTTCATCAAAAATCATTTCATATTAGCTATACATTAAACATTACTTGCCTCTGAGACAATTAATACAGATTTCTAACAGCTGAAAGTCACTACAAGTTCATTTATGACTCTGTTTCCAACTCAGATATGAATTCAACACAGACAAGCAGATTGTCATCATGAAATTCACAGATCTGGATGGGGATGGAATGGGGTTGCTCAGGTATTATACACCTTTTTCCATAGATATGTATACATAGATGACACATTTGACCGCTCCTGACATGTCTGTGCACCCGCCATTTTGGAACGGTCAGGTTGTTGTCACTCACATTAAGAATCGATGATGCCACAACAATGCGCAGCTTCTGGTTGTGAAACCACCATTATTTAAGAACTGATGAAATGATAACCTTTCACAGGTGAGAATGTGTTGGTTTGTGTTTTTATATGTATTAACACATATGTATTTTAATATATATATACACACTCACCTAAAGGATTATTAGGAACACCTGTTCAATTTCTCATTAATGCAATTAACCAATCAACCAATCACATGGCAGTTGCTTCAATGCATTTAGGGGTGTGGTCCTGGTCAAGACAATCTCCTGAACTCCAAACTGAATGTCAGAATGGGAAAGAAAGGTGATTTAAGCAATTTTGAGCGTGGCATGGTTGTTGGTGCCAGACGGGTACCTGCTCAGTTACTGGGATTTTCACGCACAACCATTTCTACGATTTACAAAGAATAGTTTGAAAAGGGAAAAACATCCAGTATGCGGCAGTCCTGTGGGCGAAAATGCCTTGTTGATGCTAGAGGTCAGAGGAGAATGGGCCGACTGATTCAAGCTGATAGAAGAGCAACTTTGACTGAAATAACCACTCGTTACAACCGAGGTATGCAGCAAAGCATTTGTGAAGCCACAACACGCACAACCTTGAGGCGGATGGGCTACAACAGCAGAAGACCCCACCGGGTACCACCCATCTCCACTACAAATAGGAAAAAGAGGCTACAATTTGCACAAGCTCACCAAAATTGGACAGTTGAAGACTGGAAAAATGTTGCTTGGTCTGATGAGTCTCGATTCCTGTTGAGACATTCAGATGGTAGAGTCGTAAACAGGCGTAAACAGAATGAGAACATGGATCCATCACGCCTTGTTACCACTGTGCAGGCTGGTGGTGGTGGTGTAATGGTGTGGGGGATGTTTTCTTGGCACACTTTAGGCCCCTTAGTGCCAATTGGGCATCGTTTAAATGCCACGGCCTACCTGAGCATTGTTTCTGACCATGTCCATCCCTTTATGACCATCATGAGATGTGGTGGAACGGGAGCTTCGTGTCCCTGGATGTGCATCCCACAAATCTCCATCAACTGCAAGATGCTATCCTATCAATATGGGCCAACATTTCTAAAGAATGCTTTCAGCACCTTGTTGAATCAATGCCACGTAGGATTAAGGCAGTTCTGAAGGCGAAAGGGGGGCAAACACAGTATTAGTATGGTTTTCCTAATAATCCTTTAGGTGAGTGTATATGCCCTGTACATTCGAAAATCACAAGTTTCATTGCAAACAGAGTATGATCTTAGGGTCTTCCAGTTAATTGACTTCTGCCAAATATACTGATAATTACTGCATTGGTAATTGATTTATTGGCTTTGCATCTGCCCTCAGCTGGTTTGCTGTCCATCCCGTCAGTATGAATAACACCAATCGCATGGTGAGCTCGGACAACCTTGGCTACGCATCCTATGCCTTTGAGCAAGAGAAAAACATTGGCTTTCTACCCGGTGAGGTAAAAGGTCATCCTTTTAATTAGTCCTTCTCCCTCTGAGCTCCACCATCAAGGTTATTTGATTGTCTTTATTACTTGTAATCTACTTGAAGAGTACACAAGGACGTTTGTCATTCCAGAAAGTCAATAGTTCCCATGAGAATGCTGTAAACACAGAGGAAGTTTAATGAAGATGGTTAATTAATGCTGTTATTATATGAGACAGTAAAAATCTACGGTGGAAATTAAACAGAAGATAAAATTTGTGTTGCTTATGCTGTTACCTTTATTAGACTTTTTGAGTTGTGGACATTATGAAAAGCTCAGCGCTAACATCTCACGGTCTGTTTACCTCCAGGGTCCTTTTGTTGCCGGCTTTTCCTCCAGTAATCTTGGAGATTCATCTCCCAACATTCGCGGCCCTGTCTGTGTGAACACGGGCGAGAAGTGTGACTACCTTAACAGCTCCTGCCCCATCGGTGGAGTGAGTTATTATTACATTCATGCTGTACTGTATATCAACATGGTTGTGCGTTATTTACTGTCAAACTGAACTGAGGATTTCTTTCATTTTTACACACAGCATGTGTGCTATTTCCAGAAACAATATTTCAGTGTCTTAAAGGGATTGTTCACCCAAAAATGAAAATTCTGTCATTAATTACTCACCCCTCTGCAGTTTCAAACATGTAACTTTCGTTCATCTTTGGAACACAAATAAAGATATTTTTTGATAAAATCTGAGAGCTTTTTGATTTCAGCTTTTATTCACATTTAAACATTCATCAACTCACACATCAGTTGTGGTAAAATGAAGCTCCAGCATGTTCGCTTGACGTGCAAGAACCAATGAGGTTCATTCTCATGTTACGCAGCACGTTTGAGCTTCATCAAGAACCAATGAGGTTCATTCTCGTGTTACGCAGCAAGTTTGAGCTTCATCAGGAACCAATGAGGTTCATTTGTGCGTTACACAGCACGTTTGAGCTTCCTCAAGAACCAGTGAGGTTCATTCTCGCGTTATGCATCACGTTTGAGCTTCCTCAAGAACCAATGAGGTTCATTCTCGCATTACGCAGCATGTTTGAACTTCCTCAAGAACCAATGAGGTTCATTCTCGCGTTACGCATCACGTTTGAGCTTCCACAAGAAACAATGAGGTTCATTCTCGCGTTATGCATCGCGTTTGAGCTTCCACAAGAACCAGTGAGGTTCATTCTCGCGTTACGCATCACGTTTGAGCTTCCTCAGGAACCAGTGAGGTTCATTCTCGCATTACGCAGCATGTTTGAACTTCCTCAAGAACCAGTGAGGTTCATTCTCGCGTTACGCATCACGTTTGAGCTTCCTCAAGAACCAATGAGGTTCATTCTCGCATTACGCAGCATGTTTGAACTTCCTCAAGAACCAATGAGGTTCATTCTCGTGTTACGCAGCACGTTTGAGCTTCCTCAAGAACCAGTGAGGTTCATTCTCGTGTTACGCAGCACGTTTGAGCTTCCTCAAGAACCAGTGAGGTTCATTCTCGCGTTACGCATCACGTTTGAGCTTCCACAAGAACCAATGAGGTTCATTCTCGCGTTACGCATCACGTTTGAGCTTCCACAAGAACCAATGAGGTTCATTCTTGCGTTACGCATCGCGTTTGAGCTTCCACAAGAACCAATGAGGTTCATTCTCATGTTACGCAGCACGTTTTAGCTTCCGCAAGAACCAATGAGGTTCATTTTAGTGTTACACAGCATGTTTGAGCTTCCGCTTCTGTTTGTTCTCGCATGTCAAGCAGGTTTGGTTGAGGTTCTGTTTATGTTCACTGTTCAATGTGAATAAAAGCCTAAACTAAATTTGTTGTTCATATAAAGGGATCACATCTCTTCTGAAAATTAGGGCTAAATTGCTCAATTCATATGGATTCGTTTTACGATCTCTTTATGAACTTTTTGAAGTGTCAAAGTGGTAGTTGCGTAGCTGTCAATGGAGGGACAGAAAGCTCTCAGATTTCATTAAAAAGAGCTTATTTTTTGTTCCGAAGATGAACGAAAGTCTTACGGTTTTGGGTCGACATGTGGTGTAATTAATGTAATTAATGTAATGTAATTAATGAAAGAATTTTTATTTTTGGGTGAACTATCCCTTTAAGTACCACCTATCACTATTTTTTATTTTATTTTATTCTTTCTCCTTTTTTTTCTCTCTCAACTTGAAACTAGAACATTCTTGTTGTGTGATTGTGAAATTGCATTCCAGTAAATTTCTATTTTCTGTCATTCCAGTTCAATACAGCCATTCAATTTATTTGTCAAAAGTTTGAATAATTAAGGTTTTTTTAATTCTTTGAAAGAAGTATCTTAAGATCTATCTATCTAATGTTAACCTTGTATTTCAAAACAGTTGTAGACATGTTCGAAATATTCACTAATATATTTGAAATATTCAGTTCTAATTCGTGCCTTTCAATAGAAAAAAGCATGCATAGCTTTTGGGCCAGGTGAGGACATGTTTGAAAGCACCAGGATCATAGGAGAGAACATGTATAAAAAAGCAAAGGTGTGTGTCACTTGTAATATTCCTTGATCCTTATGAGTATCTGTGCAGCATGAGTGCTCTTCTTCACCTAGTGAATTTGTTCTGCAGGAGCTGTACAGCAGTGCAAAGCAGGAGTTACACGGGCCGGTTTATGGCGCACATCAGTGGGTCAACATGACCGATGAGACTGTCCCAATAAACTCCACTCATACAGTGAGTACAGGGTTCCTGTGTACAAAATACAGGTGATGAAAACAGGAACATGGACTAACACTAACAAGTAAAAAAACAAAAACAAAAACAAATTGTATACCACTTTTCACAATACACATTGTTTTAAAGCAGCTTTACTTTTTTCATCCTGTTGACTTTGTAAATTTGTATACAGTGTGAATAGTAAGACACTTACCAACCCCTGTAAACTAGGAAAGGGATGCAACATAATGATCCATGTTTACACTGAACAAACTTCACACACAGGAATTACATACGCTAACCTACTTAAACAAGTATTACTACCTCAAAGGGCAATTTTATACAACTTCAAAATTAAAAATCACATATTTTGAACTGCATAATTCCTGTAAGTACTTTTAATATTAAATACAAGCCTCTTAATTCTGCTTTTAACCATCTAAAATGTCTTGCCTCATAGACTGAAATTGTAAGTACATCACCAAAAACCTTTGCTTTTCCAAACTAAAGGAAGAGTTAAAATGATCTTCTATGGTTATCAGCTGATTGTCACAGATGCTGTCTGTAGACCTTAAAGGCATAGTTCACCCAAATATGAAAATTCTGTCATTATTTACTCACCTTCAAGTTGTTCCAAACTTGTACGAATTATTTATTCCGTTGAAAACAAAAGAAGATCAAACAGATGATGGACCCCATTGACTTACATAGTATGGAGAGAAAAAAAAAAAAACAATACAATGAGCAACTGTTTTTCACCAACATTCTTCAAAATATCTTTTGTGTTCAGCAGAAGAGAGAAATTCATACAGGTTTGGAACAACTTGAGGGTGAATAAATGATGACAGATTTTTCATTTTTGAGTGAACTATCCCTTTAACATGTATACAGTAGTGTGGTAAAACACCTGTTAAAACAGCTGGTTTTGTCTTTTGCACATTTCATGTAAAAATTCACCTATGCAATGCCACTGAAAAGCAAAGCATCATATTTCAGATTTTTTTAAAAATGTGCATAAGTGTACACACCCCTGATCGTATACCCTTTGAAGCAGAGGCGCACTGCAGAATCAGAAAACTGTGCAAACTTCATGCTCACACGCTTTCTGTCACCAGGGACGGACATGTAAACCTGCTCTGGGCCACAGTTTTGCCGCTGGTACAACTGATGGAGGAGGAGAATTCAACTTCATACAAGGTAAGGAGCGTAAGACTAGGAAAACTTGCATAATGCCAGAATGTCTGAATGAGGAACAAACTATCTGAGAAAGGAAATTAGCATCTAAACTCACTCATTCATTTAGCATCCCCATCGGAGACGACGTCAAGCTGAGTGAATCATCTAAGGATGACTTTAATGGCTTTCTTTTCACTGCCTCTTCCCCCATTCCTCCAGATTTCACCATCAAAATCTATATGGTTTAATGTGAATTCTCATAATACAATATTATACATGTTTGATATCGTTTGAAATGTCTCACTGCGATTGGTACAAAGATCTCATCCCCACTGAAGTAAACAAGAATATAATAAAGGTTTTAAGAAGTTTAGAGACGTTTTGCTAAAAACAGTGGGTGTGGCTTTCGGCCATTTGGTCTTCTAACAATACAGGCATATGGGAGAGGGATTCAGTTTAAATTCCCATTGTTAACACACGCTTACATTTGAAAGAGTTTTACATCTTGGTCTGATATTTAAGGAGATGTTTCAGAAAGGGTCAGGGCTTGAACTTTCATATTGGTCAGCCCGTAACGCTGAGTGTCTCCTATAGACAGTCAGGTATCCATATTTTATTCTTAACTTCAGAGTATTTGATGTTATGTATGGACTAGCTTTGAATTGATTATGTAATCACCGTTATACATTTACCTGACTGTTAATAAATTGTTACATTTTGATCTATTCTGATTTACTCTGGAGTTATTAATTATCTCTAGTAGGACTAGATTATGAATGGGTATAATTTCAACCAAGGATTAAACAGAATAATTAAATGGTAACTATTAAATATAAATGACCAAATAACCAATTGGCATTTTAACCTAAATTTGAAATTATGATTAAATGGAGTCAGATAAAGATAAATTGGAATTAAATCCTTTTTCCCAGCTGAAAACACAGAACACGCAACAACCTTCATTGTTACCCTCATTGGAACGATTTTAGCGGGCCTTACAGGAGATAAGCAAATATAGCTGTCACAAGCTTGGCAAGTACTTTGACAGTTCTTATTGTTACATATCTGATAATTATGGTTATTTTTTTCTTGTCACCAGGGGATACAGAGGGAGACCCCTTTTGGGATGGCATAAGAGATGCACTTGTGGGACCCCCATCTAATGAGACCATGGCTTGCCATCGGCCTAAACCCATCCTCTTCAGCACCGGGGAGGTATACATAGAGCTCATAAATAAACAGAATACATTATCTGAATTGTATGTCAGAATTGGCACTTTTTACACAGTGCTTGACAATAGCTAGTGGGAAGTATTCATAATAATTTGTTTTGAAATAATAACAGTGATTGCTGTTTTCTTGCAGCTGGATTCACCCCTCCCATGGCATCCAGCCATTGTGGACGTTCAGATCATCACTATTGGCTCTTTGGCCATAGTTGCAGTCCCTGGAGAATTCACGTGAGTTCTGTTGATTCGCAAAAGCAGCAGCTGTGTTAATATAGGAAAAAGTGTCTCCATAACCAATCGATATTGTTCAATCAAGTTGTCTTTAATGTTTTAGTACCATGTCAGGGAGAAGGATACGGGAGGCAGTCAAAAAGGTGAAAACTGCACATACACTCAGTCAAAAGTTTAGAAATAATTATGATTTTTTTTTTTCATGTGAAAATGTTTCTTGTGCTCAACAAGGCTACATTTGTTTGATAAAAACAAAAAAACTGTAATGCAAAATTGATTCCCGTAACTGTAATATGCTGATTTGCTGCTCAATTTTTAATAATGGTTATTATTATCAATGCTAAAAAGAATTTTTGCCACTTCATATTTTTTTAAACATTCTTTGATAAATAGAAAGTAAAAAAAAAAATTACTTAGCCCAAACCTTTGACTGGTAGTGTATCATAATTTCCACAGAAATACTAAGCAGTGACAATGTAGTTGTTTTCAATAACACAAAGATAAAACAACAATCTCATTGATCTCCTTTCATATCTTCAATATATTCAATATTTAATGGTATCAAGCCTGCCACAACAGGTTGACACACCATTTATGAATCCGAATATGAATTAGATTCAAAATTCTCTCTCTCTCTCTCTCTCTCTCTCTCTCTCTCTCTCTCTCTCTCTCTCTGTATTGTACATTGTACGTGTATACATTTATTTAAAAACATGTATCACGTTTTTCATAGGAGTTGGAGGTGCAAGAGTCTTTCACTAATGCAGAGGTGGTCGTCGCTGGTCTCTGCAACATCTATACCCACTACATCACTACATACGAAGAGTATCAGGTATATATGCTTCAGTTTTACTCCTGACCACTGACCATTGACCACCGTAATACAGTCATGACATTAAAAGGATAGTTCACCCAAAAAGGAAAATTCTGTCAATAATCACTCACCCTCATGTTGTTCCAAACTCAACTTTTGTTCATCTTCAGAGAGCATTCTGTCCTCCATCGGTTTAGTCCACATTTTCTGAAGAGACCTGATTGCTTTATATGATGAACAGATTGAATTTAAGCTTTTATTCACATATAAACATTGATCAGCAAAAATAAAACAAAGCTTAGTCGAACCTACTTGACACACAAGAACAATCCTCTTGCAGAAGCTCAAACGTGCTGAGTAAAACGAGAATGAACCTCATTGGTTCTTGAGGAAGCTCAAACGTGCTGAGTAACACGAGAATGAACCTCACTGGTTCTTGCAGAAGCTCAAACGTAACACGAGAATGAACCTCATTGGTTCTTGCGGAAGCTCAAACGTGCTGAGTAACACGAGAATGAACCTCACTGGTTCTTGAGGAAGCTCAAACGTGCTGCGTAACACGAGAATGAATCTCACTGGTTCTTGAGGAAGCTCAAACGTGCTGCGTAACACGAGAATTAACCTCACTGGTTCTTGAGGAAGCTCAAACGTGCTGAGTAACACGAGAATGAACCTCATTGGTTCTTGCGGAAGCTCAAACGTGCTGCGTAACACGAGAATGAACCTCATTGGTTCTTGAGGAAGCTCAAACGTGCTGCGTAACACGAGAATGAACCTCATTGGTTCTTGAGGAAGCTCAAACGTGCTGCGTAACACGAGAATGAACCTCATTGGTTCTTGAGGAAGCTCAAACGTGATGCGTAACACGAGAATGAACCTCATTGGTTCTTGCGGAAGCTCAAACGTGCTGAGTAACACGAGAATGAACCTCACTGGTTCTTGAGGAAGCTCAAACGTGCTGAGTAACACGAGAATGAACCTCACTGGTTCTTGCGGAAGCTCAAACGCGCGTAACGAATACGAGAATGAACCTCATTGGTTCTTGCGGAAGCTCAAACGTGCTGCGTAACACGAGAATGAACCTCATTGGTTCTTGAGGAAGCTCAAACGTGCTGCGTAACACGAGAATGAACCTCATTGGTTCTTGAGGAAGCTCAAACGTGCTGCGTAACACGAGAATGAACCTCATTGGTTCTTGAGGAAGCTCAAACGTGCTGCGTAAATACGAGAATGAACCTCATTGGTTCTTGAGGAAGCTCAAACGTGCTGCGTAACACGAGAATGAACCTCATTGGTTCTTGCGGAAGCTCAAACGTGCTGAGTAACACGAGAATGAACCTCATTGGTTCTTGCGGAAGCTCAAACGTGCTGCGTAACACGAGAATGAACCTCATTGGTTCTTGAGGAAGCTCAAACGTGCTGCGTAACACGAGAATGATCCTCATTGGTTCTTGAGGAAGCTCAAACGTGCTGCGTAACACGAGAATGAACCTCATTGGTTCTTGAGGAAGCTCAAATGTGCTGCATAACACGAGAATTAACCTCATTGGTTCTTGCAGATGCTCAAATCTGTTGCGTATCACAAGAATGAACCACATTAGTTCTTGCAGAACCTCATTGTTTTTTTCTTCAAGCGAACATGCTTGAGCTTCCATTTACCACATCTGTGTGAGTTGATGAATGTTTATATGTGAATAAAATAAGTCTCTTCAGAATTTTTTTTTTGTAAACTGCTCAATTCGATTAGCTTTACGCTCTCTTTAAGAACTTTTTGAAGAGTTAAAGTAATAGTTGCTTAGCTGTAAATAGAATGACAGAAAATTTCTCAGATTTCATTAAAAAAATCTTCATTTGTGTTTCGAAGATGAATGAAAGTCTTGGGTGATCTCATTTTTGGGTGATCTATCCCTTTAACACGGTGCTCCAAGGTACATAAACATGTCAAAATGAGATGACAGACATGATGCTTTATTTGTTTTTTCAAATGGTTTTCATCTTCTCTTACAGATCCAGCGATATGAGGGCGCATCCACCATTTTTGGCCCTCACACTCTCTCGGCTTATATCCAGCGCTACAGAGGACTGGCCAAAGCCATTGCTCATGTAACTCTCCACCTTCCATTGCCTTGCAGTGATTTGTAACTTTTTGATGAACTTAAATGATCTGGCTGATCTCACAAATGGACCAATCTTCCACAGGGAACAATAGGAGAGTTGCCTAAGGGTCCCGAGCCCCCTTTCTTTGATGAAGACAAACTTTTTAATCAAGTGAAGGACCCCGTGGCAGATGTAGCACCAGCTAACACCACCTTTGGTGACGTCTTACAGCAGGTTAACCCTGTCTATAAAGTGGTAGGTCAATAATTGTGATGCACATGCAGTAAAGTTATGGTCACAAACCTTATTCCATTGCTCGATTAAATTTTGTGGGCAAAATCCAGTCAATAGGAATGAAAGTTTCACATGAGGGCGAATAAATTCCCTTACGCAGATTTGGCTCATTTTCAAGTAGGTCAAGTAGGTGAATTTGCTGCACTGACCAACAGAAAGCTGATTGTTTTTAAAGTAACTTCTGTGTCGGCAGAACACTATTGACAGTGGACATTTTTTCCCGCAAAATTTTGCTGAAATGTAACTAATGTAACTAACATTTTACTGAAATGATTGAACATACTCAAGCTTGCTATTATAAATTGACAAGATTTATTTATTCTAAAGGGAGAAATCGCATCTGTCACATTTGTTGCTGGAAACCCGAGACACTCTGGAGATATTGTGAGTTCTTTACTAGCAATAACCATACAGTAATCTTTTGCAAAACATGCTCTTTTATTCATGAGATATAACTAATCTGTGGTGATTATGATATCAGAGAGATAAGACACTCGTCACTGTGGAGAAGTTTCACAATGACACCAACACATGGGAAATAATTCACACGGATGCATCATGGGAAACAAGGTAATGTTATTTCTACATACTGTATACAGTATATACTCAGGTTGTTTTTTTTTTTTTAAAATGTTCTCTGTGCTAATGTTTATATATCATATTGATTTGTATCATGCTATACTTTGAGCTTGAGTTAATGAAGCTGACGGTATCTCTCAAGGTCTGTCCCCCGATTAGGCAAACGCTGAGTCAAGGTCTTATCACTTATTATAGCCAATTCAATCCTCAGGCCAAAATCCATGTACGATCCTAAATGAAATGTAGATTAGACAATCTGTTCATGTATACTGACATAATTGGCAAAGGCAAAACACAAGTATCTCAGTAACACTAGAACTGAGAAAATGTTGATTTATTTGATATCGGTTTTCAACCTCTAAATCTGAGCGTAGAGCCAAACCTGTCTGTCATAGAGGAAAGAATAGTGTAAATTTTTTTAAATAATAATAATTACATACATATGGCCTACTATAATATAGAAGCAAAGATTCTGACTTATTTTGTGTATGTATGTGTAACCAGGTTTCACTGGACTAAAGGATTATTCGGCCGGAGTCAGTCAAAAGTGGAGTGGCACATCCCGCTCACAGCGCAGACAGGAACCTACCGGATTCAACACTTTGGACACTACAAACAATCCAGTGACAACAACACCATCATCACGCCATATGTGGGCACCTCTGATGCTTTCAAAGTCACCAAAAGTTTTTACTACTTTTGATCAGTGCATCACATTAGATGCCGTTGAACATTAGCAGCTCAGTTAACAGCATCAATCTGTAAACTTATTTCGTTGTCTAAGGTAAACTTTCATATGCAACGAGAGTATACGCCAAATTCACAAACATTGACCTTTCTGCCTTTTTTTATTTCTAAGGTAAAATAGTTGTTTGGTGAAGTAGCCTATATCTTTTCCAGTCCTAACCTCTGATTGGTCTCTACTGCTAAAATACACAATATACAGTATTCACAATATTGTACAGCACACACAGAGGCAAACTATTAAAGTTAGGTAGGTATGTCTTCTGAATGTATGTCTTCTCAACTTTCAGTTGTTTTAAACTGTGCTCTAAAAATACATTTGACGTTGAAATTTAATGTATTTAATAAAATCATGTAGGCCTATTGTGTCCTATTATTTTAATTATGCACTAATTGTTTTAGTAGCAAGAACAAAATGGCTCAATGAAGAATAATCTTAATGATAATTATAAGACTTAACTATAGTGGCTATAGTTCACCCAAAAATGAAAATTCTGTCAATAATTACTCACCCCCAGGTTGTTCCAAACCCAACTTTTGTTCATTAAACAATCATTTTAGATGACTATCATTTTTGGCTTGAGAAAGGCTGAATGGGCAGCCTGAGTCATAAGAGTAATAAGCACATGTCTGTTCCGTGTTCTGGAGCTGGCCCCACCACAAGAAAATAAAATAATTTTCGTGTATTTGTATTTTTGTGTGTGACCCATGCTATTTTGTATTCTAATAAATAAGTTTATTATTACAGACATTTTTACGTAATAGTTCAAGTTCACAATAAGCAATGGAACAAATAAATCAGGTTTCAGGTTTGTAGGTTACAGAAATGGAATAATCAAATGTCAAATACAATTTTTTTAAGAGTAGTGAGTGATTTTCTCTTCTTTTTTTTTTTTTTTTTTGGGATTACTATTAAAGTTCCCCTATTATGGTTTTTCGAATAGACCTACTCCCTTTCATGCAGTGTGTAATATAGCTGTTTGTTGATGTAAACGTTCTGCAAAGTTGTAAAGTCGAAAGTGTAGTGTACGATAAATAAAGTTATTGTCTAACAAAAGAAAGAATCGACTCTGAACCGCCAATACAAGTCGTTTTTGTTTCGAATCTTACTGCATGACAGTTCTACTTCACTAGAGAAGCTTGCCTCTGTCGTTGTCCGCCCGCGAACAACTTGACCAGCCCTCAAACGTCATTTTACTGACGACTGCTTCTCAAACCCCAGAGTTCACCATAGGATTCACAAAACACTTGCTCTTGAAAGATGGGTCATTACTCAGTTTGTTTGGACGTGCTCTTCAGAATCACAAAATGTAAGTATGATTAATTATTGATGTATATATTTTCTACTGTGTTTGTGTTTTATATTGTTTTATAAGTCTCTGGCTAACTGGCTAACTATGACTGTCTTCCTGAAATACTTCTGCAAATCATCTGTGGGCCACTATTACCTAAAACTGTGTCTATTAATGCAGACTTATCTGTTGTTCTTACAACTTTGAGTAGATAAAGGATGGAGAAAGATTTGCTTTGCAAGTTAAAGTTACATCAGTCATTCAAGTGCTGGGCTAATGCACTATGCAATATGCACTATTATTGATACAGTTCCCACATGTGCACCGCAATAAATTATAAATATACACACATTGGTTTGTTGATGGACATATACTTGTTAATGCTGATGGTGAGGAATCACAGCTGCAACATCTCATATCGTAGTAGCACAGTTATATACAGAATTCCATGGACAGTGTGCAAATTCACGATCACTTGAGGCACATATATATATATATGTCATATCTGTAGAATTATAAATAATCAAGTCATTGCACATTTTGCATGTGTCCCTAATCAAACACACCTGATTCAAATGATCATCTTATTAGTGGAGACTCAAAGACCTGAAATGGGTGTGGCAGATAAAGGAGACATGCAAAATGTGCAGTGTTGGTGTGCCTCCAGGATAGTGGTTGGGAAACATAATGTACCTCAAACTGAGTAGCGTATCCCTGAGAAACATCCTGCTCAAGTCGTCCTTGCGATGGAGTTTCGGGTTGAATAACTAGTTCTTCCAATGTTTTATAATCAGACTTACACTGGGATTGATATTTGTAATAACTGGAAGTTATTCTGAAGAACGTGGGGCTGACCGGAGCTAAGCTAAGCTATTCAACTTTTACTAAGCTAATTGCTAGCAGAAAATACAAGCACTCGTGTCCCATACACCACACGACAAATTAGTGCATAATCTTTGCGCTGCTGCCTGTCATCACGTAAAAGATCAGCCAAATCTCCACATGCATGTGGATGAAAAAAGTGTATGTTTTGGAAAGAGCTGATGCAAGTTTTTGTGCCATCTAGTGGTTTAGAGGAAAATAAAATCAAAGGAGCCTTTTACCCTGTGGAGCCTTTTGCCCGTTGTACCCTATATATATTTCACCATGTTGAAATGACATGACCCGCGGTGCTTCACTAAACGTTGGAGAGGATCCTCACGCTTTGGCCGCCACCTCTGTAGATAAAATAGTAGCATACATACTTTTTTTGGTGATTTGAAGAGTAAAAGTTAGGCTATAGTAATTATTGTGCTTAATCAGCAGAGACAACGGGAGCATCATAAGCTAGAACAAAGACAAACCACGAGCGTAAACATTGGTACAGAGTTTGAAAGGTTTGATGATAGCGTAGTGATGCACAAGTTACAGGTTTTTGTTGGACAGGTAAGGGAATTCGTTATTTTGTTTACTTCTCTCTAAAACTCGCTAGTAGGCTTATCAGTGTAATTTACATAAAACTTAGACAACATCCCTGAAGCCTCTAACAGCATTGTGGCATCAGAACAGCGATGCTAACGCTAGCTAAAAAAAAATAATAGCCTACTGGATGCTCTTTTAATGATAAATGTGCAACTTGTAGCCTACATGCTAACATAATAAAAATGTGTTTTGGCTTTCATGACAATTTAAAATATGCCACAAATCACACACACACACACACACACACACACACACACACACACACACACACACACACACAGAGTAGACATGTCTTTAGAAGTGAATTTGGTTTATTGATGGTTAGTTGATTTACTCGAATTATATTTTCACAACTCTCTTACTTTGTAGCACTATGAAGCTCTCAGCTTATTTTTTTTCTCCTGACGATGTCCGTCCAATTCTCCCTCCAGTTCCGATGCCAATCACCGAAACAATAAATTATCAGTCTTTTTTTAACAGTCTATGATCGAAAAACAAAGTTAATATAAACAGAGTTGGAATTCAGGTATAAAAATAAGTTCTAAGTGCTACACAAACTTTAATACTGTCACCTTTAAGGCATCTTTATATTTAACAAAAATGTGTCCATTTTATTTAACAGTGCTCTCATATTCCCAACTTATAAGAATGAAGAGGGAAATATTAGTAGCAAGCCTGTAAATATCTTATAAAATATAGCAAAACTAAAGAACCAGATACAAAGTGTCAACCATATCTAAAATGATCTCAAAACATGCAGATACATACAAAAGCGTATGAAAGCATATGATCTGTTAAAACTTTCTGTACTTGGGTGTTGATGCAAATACTGAAAGAAAACCAACACAAAAACAAACCACTTTAAATACAACTTAATACCAAAGATTACTAAAGTAAATGTCTAAAAGTCCGTAGCACAATATAGGGTCTTACTGTGTTTCAAAATGACTTATATTCAATTGTAATGATTCAGTGTTAAAGGCAATCATTCTAAGGCAGCATTGAACAAGGGTCCAGCTTACATTTCTGTCATTTAGATAATAAAAGCTAGAAAAATCATAGATCAGATTTGATTGGGTCACCATTCTGGATGACCCCAAGTTATAAAGTTTTAATCAAGGCAATTTATGCCTTGACAAACAGCAATAAACCACAAAACATAAAAATTGACATGTTCTGGAAACGGTCGGGATTGAGTTGTGGACAGCCTTTAGGTCGCCCTCTTCCTGAGTTAAGTCAAAAGTTGACTTATATTCTTCAGTATCGCAAGATGCTCATAAAACACTTGGGAAGAAATAAAGATATAACTTTGAACGAAAACTACTAAACATATAAACACAAACGAATGCACAGGACAGATTAACATAAAAATGACTGAGACTGTTGGTTAGGGATATCAAAACACTCCATATCCATCCCCACGGGCTGCCACAGCAAAGGCCGGGTAACCCTCATAGGTTGCATAGGCAGTCAGGTCCTGACCCAGAGAAACAGCCTGTTTCAGCTGGGTAGCAGTGGTGCTGGCAATTGTATAACCTGTGAAACCAAAAGGAAAATACTTAGGGGAAAATAACTCTTGAAAAGCAAAAAGTGGTGTGTATGTATATATATATATATATGTATATATATTTGTTATTTTTGTATTTTGTTTTTAATTATTGTTTTCTTAAAGGTGCACTGTGTAAATTTTAGCAGCATCTAGCGGTGAGGATCTAGCATCTGCCACCCACTGCTCACCCCTCCCTTCCGAAGCACATAGAGAATCTACGGTGGCCGACACAGGACAAAGATGTCGTCTGAGACAGCAGAGAGTAGCTAGCGCTCTGTTGAGCAGTTTGTCTGTACAAATGGCTCATTCTAAGGCAATAAAAACATTATGTAAGGTTTTTATACACCACTGAAATCAGAATCAGAAATCAGAATCAGAAAGAGCTTTATTGCCAAGTGTGTTTGCACACACAAGGAATTTGTCTTGGTGCTGAAGCTTCCAGTGCACATATACAATACAACACAACATGAACACAAATATACAAATATGAAAAATAGTACAAAATAAAATAAAGGTATGTGTATATATATATATATATATATATATATATATATATACAATAGTCTTATATATATATATATATATATATATATATATATATATATATATATATATATATATATATATATATATATATATATATATAAGTTACAGTTACATTTAAGAATATATTGCACTAGTTTAGAATATATATTGCACTTGTTTTGCATAAAACATAGTTATGTAAATTATATTGCATTTCTGTCAATAGATCCTCATAAATATTACACACTGCACCTTTAAAAATGCATATCAGATGACCACTTAATTTATAAAATAATCAAAATGGATGGATTTTTAATCCATGTGAAATGTTATCAAATAGTTCACAGAAAAGTTTAGTCTTTGTTTCTAAATATATAAAATGTTATACGACATTAATATTTACATTAATATTTAATATTACAGAAATGCAATATAATATACATAACTATGTTTTCAGTGGTGTATATAGACCTTACATAATGAACCGTTATGTTTTTATTACCTTAGAATAAGACATTTCTATCTTCATACACCACGGGTCCCCTTACAGTGAAGTTGCCATTTTGCACCACCATGTTTCTACAGTAGGCCTAAACGGACAATTGACTAAACTGTTCTACAGAGCGCTAGCTACTCTCTGCTGTCTCAGACGATGACATCTTTGTCCTGTGTCGGCCACCGTAGCTTCTCTATGTGCTTCGAAAGGGAGGGGTGAGCGGTGGAAGGTTGCAGTTCGCAAACTCATCGCTAGATGCCGCTAAATTTACACACTGAACCTTAAAATAAAATATGTATTTTTAAATATACATTAAAATATACCCCCTGTGATGAAAATCAAGTTTTTAATGTGTTTATATGTCTATGTGGTGTTTTTAATATGCTTTAAGACAAATCATATGCAAATTCATGTCAACATGATTGCTGAGTATTTTCTCTTTAAAACTGCAGTGTAAAAATGGCCGTCTCAAAAACGCAGTTTGAAATCGCTGGTGTTTCTTACATCACAAACTACCTTGTAACCAATCACGCCAACGTGCGGACGGGCTTTAGCATATCATTAACTATTCTCTGAAGCAGTGGAGTCTCAAGAGTAGCCAGGTTATCCTGGTATAATTTTCTGTTGATATGAAAAATCATGTAAATTTAGCAATATAGCATGTGGATTATGTATATGATGTATATTACGATGTTATGATGAACTATATGCCTTTCTCCAGTGACGTTCTAAGTTGTTCATAGTGTTTCTAAGGATGCTGATTTTTAGAAAGCAGACTAAGATGGCAAACGGGAACATGGTTTGTGTAACATTAGCAACACATTATTAACTGTTTGATAATGTAGTCAAGCCAAAGACTAATCATATATTAATTACCTGTCCGGTTGTAGCGATACATAAAACGGCATGCATTAGCATTCTGATATATTGACTTGTATACGAGCCTGTATAATTCGCTTCTTCCACTTCTTCTAAATCAGTTTCTGTTTCAAACATACAGTATATGTCTGAATATAACCAGTATTTCCACTGTGTTTAGTACAGTGAAGTTGACCGAGTAGTGTGAGTAAGTGGTAAGTTTAATACAAAAATATGTCTGACTCTGTCCTGTTAGAAAAAAAGTTTTGGTGTGGTACTATATTGAACTCTTGAGTATTTCTTAAATTAATACATAATACTTTCATGTTTGAGTTATTTAAAAAAAAAAATCTAGTGAAAAAATATGTTCATGAGTTTAAAATTAAAAAGGAATGAAAACAAAATGAATCAATTAAAACTAAATTCATAAAATCATCCCATGATGATAACCCCTAAAAGGTTCTACTGTATATATGAAGCGCCTGACAGAAACCTCCTCTTCTAAAGGCATCTTTACACAGCTGAGTTAAGGCTGCTCTGTGCCTGTTTCAAATTCTGTCTAAAGACACAGTGCAGTATAAAAGCCAGACTAAATTATGCCTGCTCTGATCCACCTCAGCCCCTAGTCATTTTTAATAATTAGGATACCACATTTACCATATTATGCATTATGTTAGATGCACAATAGTCATACACAACAATAAAACAAACAAAATGCACAAATCTTGTTTATTTTGGTATCTTACTAAAAAAAGGCTAGTCCAGTGGTGTACTATGTAGCTTTAATAACATGATCACTGGTGGGAAATATGACTGGGAAAAGTAAATCACAGCAATAAGCAATTGCCTAATATAAATATAAAGTTCTCAAATAATTAATTAATCAAGTAAACAGTCAGTAATAAAATAAGAATTAATAAACAAATGATAGGAGGACAAATAAACACAACATAAAGATACAAACAGTGCTTTAGGTTTAAGTCAGTGATAGATTTTTTTATGTTGGTCTTAGCATTGAAGGAAATGGGACAGAGGGTTTTCGTCCTGTGTGTGGAAGCTGTATTCTCTATATTCCTATGTTTAACATATGGGACCAGTCCCTATGAGGAATAGGTTTCTGCTAAGGGTCTCTGTTTATATTGAAGGGTCTTCAGGAGCTCAAGGAGAGCCTGGATGTTGGACCAGGAGAGTACCATATTTAGACTTGTTTTTCTATATGCATCGCATTCCTATAACCTGCGCTATATGATGTATTCTCTCTCTCATTGGTTAAACCTTTTCTACACCCCTTATATTCTTTGTATATAACTACTAATCCTACATCAAATAAAGGGAGATGTTACACTCTCCCTCAGCGCTGAGAATTTGTTCATTCAATTGCCAATGCAGAAAACTGGGATGAGGCACGAAGGGGCAAAAACCTAACAGTCGGCTACTGTTTGTTTTTTCCAGTAGTTGTTGTTTGATGGGTATAGGCTGTATTAGGTTGCTTTCACTTTAAAGACTACAGTAATGCACGGACCCAATGCTGTCACACGTCCTAAACTTATTCACTCAAGACATAACCGGCAAGAAGGACATTTAGGCATATTTATGTGTGTATAAAATAGAACACATTTCTGTATACTTGCGAGCGCTGACAGGTGGCAAACGTGTGCACAGAATCCTCAGCCAGTCTGACATCGGACTGTGTGTCGGTAGCGAATTGAGTTTGTGGTATACAGCGCTTTTATTAACTTTTTGTGTGTGTGTGTGTGTTATAGGGCATATCATACTTTTATTTGGTCATTCATCCATCTTGAGTAATCAATTCGCCCGGTCCTTGGCACTTAAGGCTGATTTATACTTCACCGTCGAACCTGCGGCGTAGCCTCTACGCCGTGGGCTATGCGTCGATTTTCATTTATACTTCTGCGTCCTTGTGCGCATTGTCATGCAGTACACATGCAAAAGGAGCATGTGTATTGCTGAGGGAGGGGTTCTGGCAGACCAATCACAGCGCTTGCGGTCCGCGTAGAATCGACGCGTTGTTACATTTTTGGAGAGGTGCACGTCAGGGTAGTCGTAGGCTACGAGTGTAACACACAGCCTACGACGTAGCTACGGCGTAAACTCGACACAGAAGTATAAATTGGGCTTTATGCGAGACGGCAGGTGAGAAAGATTCGCTTTTACAAAGACCACATACTGCGCATGCGCCACCACGTCTGTATCCTCCAGTGTTGCCAGATTGGGTTGACAATGTCCAGCCAAAAAGCTCACTAAAACACGCCCCATCCAAGAAAAAAACTCCCGAAATTTTAACTGCTAAAATAATGTGATATAATTTTAATTGCTATGTCAATCAAGATTGATTAGCACCATTTTATTTCCTTAAAACAAAATAATGATGACAAAATAAAAATAAATCAATTTCCCAGGAAAACGGATCAAAACAGGGCAAATACATCTAAATACAGTCATGCATGACTAAAATGTCCAAGTGGAAACTGTCAAAATCACGAAATTAACCAATGACTTTAACCCATGGACTTTAACCCAAGTGCAAAAAGTGCCCAATAAGTGATCGGATTAAACAGCGTAATTAGCAGGCATTACACACACACATTACTGCACACACCACAGCCAAAATGTTATCAAAAATTATCAACAAGAAGAATGTCTTTCTGACTTTGTGTATCTTTGTGTTGTGCTTTAACTTCAGACAGAACTACAGTAACGTTATGTCTTTCGTGAAAGTACATAGTACATATTAATTGCTGATTCAAACCTCTTTCAGCAGCTATCAGTGACGAGTAGCGCGCAGACTAGACGGTTTAACAGGTGCAGATGATCAGGCCAGTGTGCACACAATGATGGACAGGAGTCATTCATTCGAGTCATTCAACTGTGCTCTTAGAGTTAATTATATTTATAAAGAGTCTTCGAGTCACAGGTGTAATCCACGTTTTGAGAGTTGGTTCACTCTCCCAGTCATTACTGTATATGTATGCCACTTTGGATTACTTGAATATCCAGCTACAATTTAGCGCTGAAAACCTGTCATGAATGAGCGCGGCTCCCTGCTGATCGCTGATTGGCTAAAAGTACACCAATGCCAGCTGACTCTACGCTGGGCCTGTGTGTGTCATGATGACTGATTTTATGGAGTACATGCATACTTGAGTTTGTTATTAACCAATTAGACTATAAAATTTAGATGTTTGAAAACCGCCAAACTGACCCCAAACCAGCCCAAATTTTGTCCACCCGCCCAAACACATTTTCACCCGCACAATCAAATTCAAAACCGCCCAATCTGGCAACACTGGTATCCTCAAGAAAACAATGCATTACAGCTTTAAATGCGTTATATTCAGCGATCACGGAATCGTGAAAAACAGGAGGGACTGTCCAGTATCAAATCATACAGTTGTAATTGTTGTGGTAAATGCATTTATGCCACCTCTGAGCAACATTAAACAGTCTGTGCAAAGACACCTTCAGAAGCACTTCTGTGCCATCTTTGTAGTGTAAATTTGGCATATGAGTGTATGTGGTTAGAGTTAATATAATCCATTATAACAGAATTAGCATCACAGTAAAATAAGTCTTACAGACCTCACATACCTGGAAATGCAGCAGCGACGGCAGCAGCAGCGGAAGCGTCAGCGCTCTCTGTCTGAACTCCAAGGATCTGCAGAGTGTGTTCGGCTGCATGCAGCTTAGCCTCATCCATCGATGTACAGAGCTTGGCGGGGGTGAACGGGTGTCTGGTTGGGCACACAGAGGCAACAGTGGTAAAATAAATTGCTAAAATGCATAAATATATTGTATATGGTGTTTAGAAAATAGGCTAGATATACTGTATGCTGGGAAGTGTTGTATCCATGTGAGATTATGCATTGCTACATGAAGAGTGTTCATTTATGGCTACACTTCAGTTCATTTGATTACTTTTCATATTGCTGAGATTCTACACTGAGTTCATAATAATGTTGCTGATACTTTATGCAATACATTAATTCACCAATCACCATATTCCATTCCCTTAGCTGTAGTAAAATGGCGGTCAGGAGAGACATGTCTGCGGTGAATTCATAATTAAGTTTTAAAGCTCAGACATGATTTTTTTATAATGCAGAAACAAAATGATGCTGATTCCAACATAATGTGAATGGATCACTATCAGTATCTGAGGTAATGAGGTAGCAGAATGTAAAACTTGAAGCAGCCTTAATGTTCTTCATGTGACTGTAATGCACAAAAATCTATCCAGGTAGGCAGCTCACTAGGTTTTGAGACACAGTTAATGCGAGTATGGTTGAAGCAGAGGTTATGGCGTACATATTTGGATACTGAGTAGCCAGAGCAGGGATGGTGACTTTGTAAAGGAACAGTTGCCTCTGATCTGGTCCAATAGCAGAGTGAAGCTGGTAAACAGGTTGACCCCAGTTATTCTTTTGGCAAATATCCTCTAAGATCTGCAAAAACAGGAAAATGGTCCTTGGAGAAATGTTTCTTGAAAATTCCCGCCTTTAAAATCCACAAGTGATCTTTTCAGTGAGGCTATGAGTGTACCTGTGGGGCGTGTTTGATGCCTTGGGGCTTCAGAGTGACTGGGTTCATGGGTGTGAGCTCCATGCCAGGAAGAAGGTCATAGAGTTTGTCATCAGGGCGTTTGTCTGTCTTGAGTTGGTATGTGGCACAGCCACGACCCACGCCTGCATAGGCAAGGTATCCTCGCCCACCCAAACCACGTACGCCCGCTGCCCCTACAGGTACATTCATGTAAATTTCTAGGAATGCAAGAAGGCATTAAGTCGAATCAAATCACCAGAAATCACCCAGGTTTCAATCAAGACTCAGAGAAACTGAAAATCATATAGATATATTCCAAGCCAGCACATTACAGAAGCTGCATCTCTGATTCTTTTGTCTGATCTAAACTTTTATAGATTTGAAAGGCTTGATTTTGTACCCCATCCATTAAGAATAATATATTATTGTCACTGGACTGTAATATGCAGGCATGGATAACACATTCAAATACTAGATGGAACAAGAAAAACAAACAGTATAACAGAATACATTCTGTTTGTGGTCACATGCAAAGAAGATGCAAATATCATATGTTTGAACTGCCTTAAATGAAACATTATGTAAAGATCTTTCATTACCAAGTAGTTTGGCTCTTTAAAGTCAACATGGAATTAAAATGTTCTCATTGTGCTTCCTGATCATTAGCTCCCCACCCCTGAATGTTTCATATTCTTTTATTAAAATACAATAATTAAAATACAATAAAAATAATTCCCTCCATCCACCTGGCTCCATTCAGGTGCATGTATGTAACACACACTTATTGATTTCATCTAATCAGCAAGGTTTTTAATTTCTTTATTTTTCTCATTATGAATGTAGCATATAATGTTTTTCATGATGATTTTAATAATTGTAGTTTGGCCTGTATTCATTTCACTCATTCATTTTGTTTGTACGGAGCCCCTAAAGGGGCATAGTAATGAAAAATAAAATAAGATGGAGGAAAAATTATTTGGCAATGCTTTTGCATTCTCGCAAATGTTTAGTGTTCCCCCGAGAAACTTATACCAAATAATTTATCCTCCATCTCATATTTTTCTTCTTCACCATATCCCTTTAGGGGCTCCGTATTTTGGTCATTAATATTCAGAACAATTTTATATATTCATTAAGAACTTCTGCATTTTTAGCAGATAATTCAGAAGCTTGATTAACAGTTACAGAAAGAGATTTATTTGTAGATGATTGTCACACCTTAAATTACATTTGGAACAGATTTCAACAAATGAACCAGATTACCCACCTCTCACAGAGGGTGAGCGCACCAGCCCTCTGGTGCTGATGTGCCCTTTGGTACTGGGGAAGCGGAATTGATTAGGGATGGTTGTGTATGCATGGGGGGCGTAGAATATTGGTGCTCCTAGATAGGCAGCTGAGGGGTCGTACATTTGGCCCACGGTGTAAGCATAGTCTCCTTGGAGCAGAGAATTGCCACGACCCCCCGTGCCTCGTGTGTACCGCACATAACTATCCTTATCCACAGGCTTGGCTAGCGTGACCTCAATGGGAGAACCGTCAATGACCTGGAGGGAAGTCAAGAGTTTTTTATACAGTATTTTTTCGTAATGATTAAATTTTCCTTTAGGTAAGATTTCAATTAGGTTCACCTTTCCATTCAGTGCATCCATGGCGTTGATGGCATCTTCTCTTTGAGAGAAATGAACAAAGGCATAATCTCTGATCTTCTTTACCCTTTCAACAGCACCTGTAGATTAGCAAACACTCTAAATATTTAAATTAAATCACATAAAACAAATTAATTCCTTCAGACTCAGAAACGGGTTCTTTTTGGTCCTTCCTAAGGTAAGCATCAAAAATATCATTGTTCACAAAATATTTGAACCTAGCCTTAAAGGGATCCAAGCATGCAATAGCCATCATTTCACCATCTCGGTTAACTATAGACCCAATATAGTCCGGCTATGAGTAACCAACTTCTAGCCAAGAGAACCTTGAATTTGGCTGCATGTCATTTTTGCCAAAGTAACTTGCGAGATGTATAATATTCCATCATGTAAGCAAAGTCAACAGTGATTACAATGTGTTTGGTTTCTATACATGAAAAACTATACATGAAAAACATGAATGAAATCGCCTTTCTGGTTTTCGCCTGGCGGATGATATAACCCAAAGACTTGCATAGGAGCGACCTGAGCCATATCTAGAGACCAGAATATTAAAGTGACTTTTTATTGTTTCAACAGCTCACCAGGTTTGATGCTGTTAAACTCTTTCTCAATGGTCTCCTCTGTAGTGGGCAACATCAGATTACGAACATAGAGGATCTTCACTGTGGCCATGGTGTCCTCGTCTACCTCTACTTCCGGTTCAGCCCAGTCGACTGCAATAGGATGACCCCACAGTTGAATTCTTCCTGGAAAGATATAGTTAAATCTGTGTCATTGGCTATTCTTTTATCTCTCACTCAACTCCTTTGGGCAATGAACTAAGTATCTTTGGACTCAAGATGAGTTCAGCCAGAAGGAAATCAATAAAAATCTTGTCTTGCTTTGCAAGCTGGTGATTGCTTTGAAAAACGAAAATATGTTTTTTGGACATTACGGTATAATATTACACTATAATGGTAAGTAATATACTATTATAGTATATGTGATATATAACTGAGATTATTTGTTGTATTGTGTTTTACCTGGCAACAGTTTCCTCCTGGCCATGGCGGCAGCTCTATGGCTTTCATACTCCACGAATGCAAAACCTCGGTTCTTGGTCTTGTCAGCGGCACTTGGATAAACAATGACTTCCATGACGCCATCCGTCACCTTCTTCATCTCTGCCAGGATTTCTTCTCTCTTTTTGGTCTTTGGAATGCCGCCCACAAATAGACGACAGTTGTCTACACTTGCACACACACCCAAAAGTCTTCCATTCCTGTGTGAATATGTATGAGGATTGTTTGTCAGTGTTTTTTTTTTTTTTTAGATAAAAAATGCTTCTTCCTCTAGATGTCCACTTTGAACAATGGCTCACCTGATTTCATAGTTGTTGAGCTGTTTCATGGCATTCTTAGCCTCTTGTTTTGTGGAGAAGGTAACAAATGCATAGCCTCGATTGTTGCCATTGAAGTCCATCATCATCCGCACTTCGTAAATTTTGCCGAACTGCAGAGACAGGTAAGCTTAACATTTCTAAAGCTACACCACACTAAAATTTATCTCCAAAATGTTTTTTAAATAAGAAATATTCACATTATGAAATATGAAATTAAATGCAGTTACAAGATAATATAGTTGTAATTACATATTTATTTATTTATTTATTTATTTATTTATTTATTTATTTATTTATTTATATTCTCAGGTGGGAACAGGGTTCTAATATCCTTCCATTTGGTGTAAGTAATTTTTAATTTTTTTAGATTTATTTTAAATGGTTCATTTAAAATGAGTTTGTTGACCACTTTTCCCCTTACTTTTTCACAGAGTGGCACCAGTTCATCCTCAAAGAGGTCTCGAGGAAGCTTTCCCACAAAAATCTCACTGCCTCTCTCTGGAGGAGGGCCTTCCCAGCCAGGAGGTGGACCACCATATCTCCTCTGGCCATTTTCCTGGGGAGAAAACAACTGTGATAACTAATAATACATAATAATACTATAGACCTCAAGTATGGACAAAGCATTGTACTGATCCACCGACACATGCTGCTTTTTTACAGATGGAAAGGAAGGAGTTTTTCATTTCCACCACATGATGGTGCCACTATACTACATATTAAAACTGCCATAGACAACCAGACAGATATACAGTCAGAATATCTCCAGTAGTAAAAACTTGGATATTATGGACAAGCAACAGAGAATTTCAGTCTCAGATTTCAATTTAAAATGGGTTAGTTCACCCAAAAATTAAAATTACCCCATGATTTGCTCACCCTCAAGCCATCCTAGGTGTATATGACATTCTTCTTTCAGACGAATACTATCTGAGATATATTAAAAATGTCCTGGCTCTTCCAAGCTTTATAATGGCAGTAAATGGCAGCCCAATTAATACACAACTACCATCGCACAACTGTAGGTAATAGATAGGTGTGTGGGACAGAGGATAACCAAATCCAAAAATCTCAACAAATAAAAAGGAAATCCCACACACTATCAGTACTTGCAAAAATATCAAAAAACTTTTTATTAGCAATGTTTCGATCTCATGACCTTCATCAGGCATATGTAAATGGCAGCCCAAAATCTGAAGCCCAAAAAAAGTGTACTCCACACAGCTCCAGGGGGTTAATAAAGGCCTTCTGAAGTGAACTGATGGGTTTTTGTAAGAAAAATAACTATATTTAACATGTTATAAAGTAAAATATCTAGCTTCCGGCAGACCGCCTTCTGGATTCAACTTATGAAAAAAACTTAACTGGCATGACAATGACGTCGGATGTAACGTAAGCACTGCGAGAGGCATTACACTTTCTTCATAAGTTGAATACGGAAGGCCGTCTGCCGGAAGCTAGATATTTTACTTTATAAAGTTTTAAATATGGATATTTCTCTTAGGACATATTTCAATATAATTCTGACTGTATTCGTCTGAATGAATAAAGTCATGTACACCTATAGGATGGCTTGAGGGTGAGTAAATTATGGGATAATTTTTGGGTGAACTATACCTTTCAGCAAGTGTTTCTATCCCATAATTCCACAGTGGCACCTGTCCTGTTACCTGAGGCTGTGGTAACTCCTACCTGGTGTATGTGATATCCTGTGCGCTGGATCAGAGTGCGCAGCGCAGTCTCTTTCTGCGTGCCAGTCAGTCCATCCCCGCATTTTTGATTGGTTTCCATTGTGAGTGATTATCAGCAATAAATCAGCAAAATTAGGGGTGCTCACTGAAATTAAATCAAAGTTCAAACACACATAAATGACAGGGCAAGATAGCACACTCTTGCTTTAAATCTGAACGTGATAAGAAGCCAAGACATTTTGCTCATAGAGAGGTTCAAAGGTAAGTTGTTCATATGTCCTAACCATGCCCTTTTGAACAACGCTGATCCATTTCTAAATAGCCATCCTTTTCATTCATATGCAAGTGTATTGTGTGAAAACTCTGATCCAGGTAGAGGGGAAACGTGTTTGGTCTTAATAAAGGCATGTAACATCTTAATGTAATTATTGTTTCTGATGAAAGCCTGTTTGAACTATATGAAGCTTTGGGTATATGTTGGCTTTTTATCTGCTGGACACTGTTGGTAAGTAAAGTAGGGAAAGAAACATTTTCCTCACCTCCAGGTCAAGGACCGTGGGGTAATTATTAACTGAAGAGAGCAAATCAAAACAGCAGACGATCATTGAGTCACATATGTGTTTTAAGAGGAGGACATCTGTGCCCTGCCCTCATTTCACACCTCGTTTCATCTAAAAAAAAAAAAATCTTACCTCAATCAGAACTTAGAATTTAAATATAAAAGCATAATTCTATTATTACATCTAAAGAGTGCTCAGACTATATAAATAGCTCAGCGCTCAGAAGACTTTAAAGGGATAGTCATAAATTAAGATCTGTTATCATTCGCTCATCATTATATCATTCCAAACGTGCATGTGAAACATAAAATGTGTATAATTGTTTGCTAATGCAATGAAAGTCAATGGGGTCTGAAACAACATTGGAGTCCGTTGACTTTCACTGTATGGACAAAAAAATAGACATTTCTTTCAAAGAATCTTCTTTTGTGCATACTCTTTTAGATGACAAACAAATATCTTCTTTTTCAAACTATTGCTTTAATTTCTCAGTTACAGTATGCCATAAATGACAAGAGTATAGATCTACAAGAGTATAGATCTTAATAATTTTATTTAATTTGATGATATGTTCACACTTATATATCACTTTTGATTGCAGACAGCAAATCTGAGCACTAAGACATTGTTTTCTTCTGACACCGGATGGAAACTACAAGATTACTAAACTCTGTTTCTGAGAAGACAAATAGGGCAAGCTGGAGACTGGAGTTCCCATCTAATATCCAAAAGATATCCTTTGTGATTATTCTTTCTTTTGAGATGAGAGTGCTATCAAGTGTGATTGAATGACACGACCACAGGTCTTTAAAATCATCAGTGGAGTGTCTATTTGTCTTTGTCTTTTTCAGCTTCACTTGATCAAAGGGAGATGCTGAAGACAACAAAAGATGGTGAGTACAGAATAGGGGTCAAAGGTGACATGACTGCTAGTCATTTTCAAAAGCTCTTCAGCATCTGGATGTAATCATGACAGCAATGATGATACCATGACATAGTTTGTCTAACAAGACAAAGGAAAACTGTTAGCTGGCCTTTGTTTGGTTTTATATACATTTATAGATAGATCCATGTACATTAGTGGCAAAAAATTGACATCTTCACCCTTTGTTCAAATATTATAAATAAATTGTTAAAGATGTTGTTAGTATATTGCATAGCTGTGGTTGTAGTCAATTGTTTTATTTGTGATAAAATTGTGTGGACATCATTTTTGGCTACATGAGCTGTCATACAAAGTATGGAAGCTTGTTTCCACCACAGAATAAAACAATTTAAAAGATAGCTGCGACTATTTATCGTGACAATTCTACAATTATCGTACAAAAATACTTTTTTAGTTTATATCTCGCTTTATATTATCACTATATAAATTGCAACCATATCACACAATTCTGAGGAAAAAAAAAAAGTAAAAAAAAGTCGCAATTGCCTTTTTTATTTTTTATTCTGTGTTTGAAACAAGTTCTCCAGCAATATAGTGTTGGCCCAGATCCGGTCCACATCTGGTACGCGTTGAATCCACATGTACCAGATGTGGCACTGATCTGGGACGACACCATGTTGCTGTCTGGGTAATTATGAACACAAGCAAAACAAGAGAGAACCAACAAAATATTAATAACTGATATATGTTGTAGCCAATGTATGCTTTTTCCTGTGGTTTTCTATGCATTAAAACAAAACCTGTAGCTATAGTTTGCCTTTTTTGCCAAATAATTTTGTTAGATAAATGCTTCAACCATGCTTAGAGTTTTGTTCTTCCCTCATATTTAAAAAAGTGTAAAATATTTTCCTCATATTGTGATGGTTTAATCGAACTTGAAGAGTCATTAAAAACAAATATCCCCTCTGGACATCACTTTTGGCAACTATACAAACAAAAATTATACCAGTACTCTAATACATTTAGGCCTACATTATGCACCTTAAAAATAGGTGCATGATGCCCCTGTGTGCTGTTAGATTTTTTGTCTATTTCTTCTGTTTTCATTATCTACAATGCAATGCATCTAACCAGCAATGACAGTGCTAATGTGTTTGCCTCTACAAATTCAATAGCTTGCGTAAAGAACAGAGAGTTTATCCAAACTGAAAAGACTCGTAACAGATGACTCACTGAGTGAGATGCTATTACTGCACGCTTTTGCACTTGGTGAATGTTGCCTTTTATTCAATCCATACAATGCATGAGACCAAAAATCACAAATGACAGTTTTCTTGTAGCTCAAACATCAGGGGTATAAGAGAGATGGCTGAGCATTAGGAGTCCATTAAAGAGAGCATTTTAAGACAGTTGGGAAAGGGCTCCATTAGTCTGCAGTCCATCCACTGCTCTCTCCTAGACAACCTGGTTACCGTTTGCATAAACAAGATAACTAGACGAGCGCTTATCATGCCTGCATCTCTGGCTGCTTTTCAGCTCATGTTGACTGAAGCTAAATACACTTGTTCTGAAGGCCACTGTGCTGGACAGAAACTGCAACACAGGTGCAGGGAATATAATATTTCAAACGATACATGCACTGTATCTCCCACCCCAATCACACTGTTGCTACTGTTTAAAACCATCTGTGTGGTTTTAATTAGTCAGCATGGCAGTGTTTAAAGAAACCGTATGATGGCGAAGTACCATATGCTGAAGCATTTCGGTAACAGCAGTGATTAGCTTTGCGCTTATGTCCATGTACATATGCTAAAATGTCACAGTAGTTGAAGAAAGGTTAAAGTGAGTGATGAGTGGCTCGTTTCTGCATTATAAACACAGATGAAGCCTATCACAATAGAGTTTGCACTGTTGAATCTTTGAATTGAATGATCTTTCCTATAAATAAACTGTGATATTTACATAATTAGTCAAAATAATGAGTATAATTCATTGGTGTCCCGTTTTGTATTATAGTATTTTGCCTTGGCAGTGTCCTTACTGACAGTTTAAATGCAAAATGATTAATTGCATTGCACAAATAAAAGCATTAACAGAGCCATGTGGACGAGCACAGTGTTTTCTAACGCCACTACCTGACAAGACTCCTTATGTCTCACAATTTAGAATTAAAGATGCAACTTACCTGAGCAATTTCAGAGATCACCACCCGGAAGACTCAGACCCTCATTCTGCTGAATTTGGCAACGTGTCACTGGGGTGATTCTGTAATCACATCATATCAAACTCCAAAGGTTCACTGTCCTGGGGCTGTTTTACAAGCCGGCGTGGTTAAACGTTAACCAGCTCTATCTCTGCCTCTCGCTGTAGGCCAGCCCTTTGACCAGGAACAGCACGATCATGGTTTGCCTGCAGCAGGGTGCCTCCTGAACCAGAGATCATGCTGCAAAAGGAATTGGCCTTTTTTGTCCCAAATATTAGTAGCTCTTGATCTCTTGTTATCACATCATCACAAATGCCAAATTCAAATGCACAAATATACTGAAAATGAATATATTTGCACAAATTCAAGGGGCCTGAGATTAAATTACAAAGGTGGGCCCCAGCAATTCAGCAGTATATAGACTATATATAGATTTGGGAATTGACAATTATAGACAATATTGATTTTTCAGGGTCCCCCTCGGTACATGGACCCGGGACAATGTTTAAAGTTGCCCTTACTGCCGACGGTCCTGTATATCCTATTTGTAAGGTAACATTTAATGATCAAATGCACCATAAGCCACCATCGTCTCTTAAACAGAAGGGTTTTGTGTAAGAGGGGCACAAGAGGGTGCTAGAGACACCAGAACATAAAAAAAAAAAAAAAAAAAGACATGCTAGAGCTTTCAAAGTCAGTAAATATACTGTTCAAAAGTTTTGTTTTATTCAGCAACAGTGCATTTAAATTGATAAACTAAAATTCTGAAAAAGACCACAGTTTTCACAAACAATATATTGCAGAATAGCTGTTTTCAATATTGAAAATAATAAGAAATATTTCTTGAGCTCCAAATGAGCATATTCGAATTATTTCAATGTGACAATGTGTAAAAATTCAGCTTTGCCATTGCAGGAATAAATAAAACTTACATAAACATTAAAAGAATAGCAAAATATTAATAAACTTTGATACTTTTAACTTTTCCTGTATTTTTTATCAAATAACAGCTGTCTTGGTGAACATAAGGTACTTTCACAAACATTAAAAATCTGACCTCAAACCTTTGAACGATCATGCATATAACATTCCTATAATAATATCATGATTTTTTTTTCTGAAAAATGTCTGAAAACTCATTCACACAAGTCTGAAAACACTGACCAAGTGCCATGTTTTAAACTCCTAGATTGCCCTTTCTTTCCACTCAACACCAGGTATTGATAAAGTAAACATGCTACTGCTGATGTCTTGTTGTCATGGCCCACTGTTTGCTGTCTCACGACTTGTTTGACTTTGATATGGGCAAGTGATCTCATGGTCCCTGTGCTCTCAGGACAAACTCTGCTGTGCACTATGTGCTACATAACATCTACTGACCTGAATTTCACATGGATACAGCCAGTACAATACAACTGATGTCTAACCGTGAAGTTCACCAAGTATGTATTAACTAAGGAGGCATCCTTTCGGTTGGTCTATAGTGAAGACTGAAAATTGCTAGCATTTATGTGTAATAAATAATGGCGCCCCCTTGTGAAGAAAAGCACCTTCTGTCTGAAGAGGGGGGTAGGTGGAGCATCATTTTTGTATATTTGAGATCCGGACAATCAGGGGTGTGAATGATGATTCATACAACTCTTTCCCTCTTTAAATGCAAATGTGGCTGTGGATAGACTATTGTCTATAAGACATATTGAAAACAGTTCCACAGACAGTAACAAAGAGGATATATGTAGCACGCCAAAAAGCCTGAGAGCTATTGAGTCTTAAAAAGCTTCTTTTACTGACTATTGATTTCTGGTCCATGTGCAAATTGGGCTTTCTTTACTCAAGCTCTGCCTCACACAATCACAGTCACACACACTCAAGATCACACCATAAAGCTCTACACAATTCCATTTCACTAAAGTGTGTTTTTATAAAATTTTCCTGAAGTAACCAGGCAGCGCTCATGCGTTTCCAGTGTGACTTGCTTCATTAGCTGCCGTTGTTCTCCTCCTCTCTGACTCGGCCGCCTCTGCTTGATTTTTGGGAAGACAA
Source organism: Paracanthobrama guichenoti (assembly GCA_018749465.1). NCBI lineage: Eukaryota > Metazoa > Chordata > Actinopteri > Cypriniformes > Gobionidae > Paracanthobrama > Paracanthobrama guichenoti. The sequence continues at coordinate 9,156,233 of CM031954.1, forward strand.
AAATTGATTAGTTCACAAACCTGGTCTTTATAGATACAGTGAAAAATATGAACACTTCGTTTTGATGGGCCACTTTAGATATTCTACTAACTAAGTAACTTGCCAACTACATGTCAACTACCAGTCATGAGAGAATTAGCAGACTGTCTGCTTAATATCTGCTATCCTATCATACACCCACAATGTGTTGCCAGGTGCGACACAAGTGTTTTTTGCTAGTTTCAGCCTGGTGCAGTTATCATTTTCATGTCCTGCGCCACGTTGTTTAAATAGCAAATGCACTCATCTGTTCGCCAAAACGAGGTGTGTTCAGGCACATTGTTGGTGCGTTGCTGTTTTGAGGCAACTGAAGTAGACTGCGCCATTGACCAACAAAAACCTGGTCTAAAGTCAATGGCACAGTTTTTTTGTGTTATTTAAAGAGCACGCTAGTAATATGCACCTATAGGCGGGTCCATAACGCACAAACACTCTGCTTATTATACAAACAGGGACGCGCAGCAGCACATAAACATTTTTAAATATTAAAAATAAAAGGATTCCTCTCAGATCCATAATTGCGAACGCAAAAGCGATCAGTCTTTCCACTGACAAATACCGGCATGTAAGTAGCGCAACAACGAATCCACCATGGTGCCAGCACAACTGGCTTTTAAAGGGAATGGGAGATGAGACACCCTTTTTACACCCAAAACACACCTATGACTCATTAAGAGAATAGTCATAGGTTCCACAGCAGTGGTTACAGTGCAAGATGGGAATTATCAAAATGTTTGCACTAAAATGTTAATCTTTGAATGCTACCTCTGTAAAATGGGTGGTTATGAATAATTATGTCAGAAATAATTCTATTTTAATTGTTAAAAAAATATTTATATTGATTAGCCCTCGAAAACCAACGCTGCTTCGTCTGGACATATTGGCTGTCAATTGTTTTGTGTACACTGTATATTCTTACATGCATTATTTATTCATTTAGCCATGGTGAAATTCAGCAGCTGAATAAGCGGCTGTTCAATACAGTCCTCTCTGCCAGGCTGCTGTTGTGCCCAGACACAGTGTACTGTAGTTAATAGAAGCATTTCCCACTAGAATGCTAACTAATACATTTAGCTACCTCTTCATAAGCATAAGAAGACTCAATTACAGACATGATTGTTGGGAGATCAGCTGGGAGAGAAATTTAATTCTCTCAAATCAGATCAGCATGGAAATACCATGAGCTCACCTTTATCTGATTCAAATTTAGGTTAATTATACCTTAATATACTGCATGTGTGCTGACAGGCAAGATGATAAGAAGAAAGCCATAATGTAAGATAAGTGATTTTAAATCTATTTGATAGCCAGTTATATCATTATTATGTAGTACTCTTTTTAAAATAAAGCCTTTTTTTGGCATCTATGGTTCCATTTTTTTGGCATCTATGGTTCCATTAACATCCATGGATATGTTCCATTCCACAAAAGGTCCTTTATAGTGGAAAAGGGTTCTGTAGGTTTTTGAAATTTTCTTCACACTAAGAAAAAAATGGTTCTTGTAAGAACTATTCACTCAAAGATTCTTTGGGGAACCAAAATGGTTATTCTATGGCATCACTGCAAAATCCTTTAGTTACCCTTTTGGAACTTTATTTTCAAGAGTGTCGTGCAGTAGTGCATTATGTGAATTATTAACTCAGCATGCTTAGAGATGTGTTTCAAAAGGTGTTTCCTTAAGGAAAACTGGGCTGCTCTTGCCTGGTTTGTATATGCATCAATATACTGCAACTATCAACACTGAAATTGAGTCAGTTTTATCCGACAGTAGGTATGATAAATATAACTTTTTTTAGTTTAGTGTTTAAATAACCCTTGTATCTTCTTACCTTCTACTCACTTTTGCTGTTTCCACCTTTGTCTGATGTTGTTCTTACAGGCCATTTACTATTTTTTTCTTTGACTTGGAATTCAGCTAAAGCAACAACCCAATTGAATCAATTAGTGAGCCTATGTATTCGAATGGTAGATTTACAAAGGGTAGTGATTCAGTGTCTCTATCAACAATTGCTCTGTTTGTTAGAGCTGTGACGAGTGCACCTGTCCTGTCTGACTGCTGCACTTTCTCACTCACACTCAAAACTACATTTCCCAGCATTCCTCTTGCTCATCACCTGTATATACTCAGTCATCATCTGCACCTGCACCTGCACCTGCACCTGATCACCCTTATGAAAATAAACCATGGTTTTACTACAAATAAAACCAAAAAACCATGGTTATTGTAGTTAAACCATAGTAACCACAAATTAACCATGGTTTTGCTACTCTAACCATAGTTTAACCATGGTATTTGTGGTAAAACTGTGGTTATATAAATGGTAATCAATTAGCCCAAAAAAACATGGTTACTACACTTTTACTACAGTAAAACCATGGTTATTTTTCGCAAGGGCAGCACACTCATCACCACAGTATTTAAACACACACATCTCGGACTCGGTCTATGTTCGAAACTGCCCCCATACCCTTAAATATGGCAGCAATTTGTAGTGGTGTCCGAAACCATAGTGAACATTATTGAGTGCACTCATTCAATCCTACAATGCACCGCTATAACAAGTATACGCTCAGTTGTTTGATTGTTTAATTACACTTTATACATGCTAGTTTCCATGACAGAGTTCAAGATAAATCTTTTCATTAATACTGGAGCTGCCAGTTTGCTACGTTTCAAATGACTATTAAACAGCGAGCAGAAACATGCAAAAGCGGTAGCCCTTCCAGCGCACCCAGTGTCCGAATTCACTCACTCATTTTCATTCACTCCCTCAAGTGGACTATATTAGAGGAGTAATGCAGGGAATCGTGAAAGGGGGCATAGGGGTGATTTTGAACACAGCAGTTGTCTGGTCTATGACTTGGACTACAGATTATTTACCTGCCTACTCACCTGAGATATTTACCTCCTGCAATTCCTCTAAGTTCCTGTATTCCTTGTTCCCTCATCTGTTCTCTTTCTCCAGTGTCCCTCCCTGCTATCCCTGTAAGACAAATAGATTGTTTTTCAGTCACTCTAATGGCAACCAAAAGGTGTGTGTGTGTGTATGTGTGTGTATGTGTGTGTGTGTGTGTGTGTGTGTGTGTGTGTGTGTGTGTGTGTGTGTGTGTGTGTGTGTGTGTGTGTGAATACTTACCAAGTGAAGTTACATCCTCTATCGTCACCTGCTACCCTAATAACTGAATCATTATTCTTACACTGTTCATTGTTTGTGGTATACTCACCTATGTGGGACACTGTCCAATAAAGCTTTGTGTTGTATTTAAGCAATCTCTCTCTCTCTCTCAAGTCTAATATTTCCAGACAGAAGACCAGACCATTAAAATGGACCCAGCGGGAGACGTGCTGTGCTTTAATCTTTAGAATGGCTGCAAGATCGAGGCGTATGTAGAGGAATTTATACAATATAGCCACCTTTCAAACCTGGAGGACCATTTGTTGATGGATCTATTTTGGAGTGGATTAGACAACCAAGCTTCTCCCTGGATACCAGCAGCCCGAACATTTCACTACAGCAGTATTTGTGTGGGTCTTCCTACACAGTGGGTGAGATTAGTGAAGACACATTACACCTCAGTCACAACCACCACAGTCCACTCCAGTCCTCCAGGTGTCAGCGGTCATCACCACCAAAACACCACCTGTCTCGAAACTCCTCCTAAGTAATGCACACTCATCACAAGCTCAAGAGTTCATATTCCCTTTCTACTGAAGAGTCAGCTTTAGGGTTCCCATACCCATGTCAATGAAGGCTATTTCTGCAATTATGGATCTGAATTCCAAGTTGGCAACCCTCCACAAAAAAGTCAGAATGGGTGGCAATGAGAAGGAACTCAGCCCAGAGTCCGCTCCAGCCCCGGAGCTCAGCCCAGGGTCTGCTCCAGCCCCGGAGTCCTCCACTTCCTTCAGGCACCACATTGATCCCAGCATTAAGGAGGCAAAGGAGGAAGAAGGGGTCCTCTCCTACATCCCCTGATGGTATCTCAAATCCGGCGGCTCTGGAGTCTTGTCCAGATGCGTTCTTTACCTTGTCTCCCAAATAAATTTTGGGGGGAGCTTCCTCATCACGGCCATGGAGGCTGATCATAGCTCCCTCGTCATGGTTATTGAGGTTGATCAAAGCTTCCTCCTCACAGCCACAGAGGCCGATTAAAACTCCTTCGTCACGGCCATAGAGGCCACTTCAAGCTCACTTATCTCGGGCACTTCAGACGCCTGCAAGTCAGCCGGCAGTCCAGGCTCTCATCTCTCAGACACCTCTCAGCCGGCATTCTCTCCTGGGACCCAGGATATATAAAACCAGAGAAATCTTCTGCCTGGTCCTCTACTTGCCCTGTCCTGGTGGTCACCTCTTTCACCTGGTTCATCCTGCTGGCCACCTAATCAGTGGAGTCTACCCTGGCTTCTCCGACTCCTCAGGCTTTTGGCACCTGGCAGCGAGTCCCCCATTTCATGTTCCTTCCCATCATGGCAGATGGCTCCGGCCTGAGGCAAACGGCGGGGACCCTCTCGGATGGCAGCCACCCATCCACAACCCAGGTGGACGGCAGCGAGTTCATCAGTCATCTATTTTGGCAATAGATTAACTGTTTAATGAGTGATCTTGAGATCTTGAGTTGAGATCTTGAGTCCCTGTAGTCATCCAATTTGACTCATATGATCAAATGTTGTTTATTTTTCCAATAAAAGATGATACATTTTTGCATGATTTGTCATATCTAATTACCCCTTAGCAGTGTTTGACTCATTTACTTCTATTGACTTTAAAATATGGTTATACTTTATTTTAAGATGTCCATGTTACAGTGTAATTATACATTTAAGTACTGGGTAATAACAAACTATGTGTACTTTCTATAGAGTTTATATTAGTTGCATGTAATTATGCATAATTTACTGTAACTACATGTAACCTGTGTAACAAGGGCACTGTAAACAAAGTGTTACTCATTACAGTTAAAATTGTAATCATGTACTTTACAGGTACTTTAGCATGTTCGTCAACATATCAAATCGGCATGACAGAAAAGATTACATACTGATTTAAAATGTTGATTCAAAGTGTACTTTAAAGTAAAACTTTAATTTGACAAGATTACAAAGTTAGCGTTTAAAAGTGTACTTAAGTGTGTTAAGAAACAGTTATTACTCATGACTGTCCTTTTATTTCAATAACATTATATTATCTGCAAGTACAGCTTTTTAAAAATATACTTTTAAGTTTTGAAGTACACATTCAATATAGTTACGCACACGTCTTTTTCACAAGGGTGACTAGCTAAAAATCTGTGAGTCACCCCAGGACGCTCACTTGTCATATGTACTGATAATAATTACATCATCAAGCTAATCAAACATCACCTACCAAAATTGTACCAGCTCTGATTCATAATATCTTATAAGACATGCCGTATCATGATATGTCATACTTAAAGAGGTTCTTCCCATTTTTCTGGTGCTACACACAGGAGCCTATACCTATACAGACAGTTTCTTATTATTTTGTCAAAACTAGTCTGATTCAAGTGCCCTGACCTTTTCATTCATGCACTCGCACCATGGATATAGACACGGAGGTTGGGGTGAGACAGGCACTCAAGGACCTCTGTTGAATTTGAATATCTCTACAGCCTGAGGGCTGAGAACGCTTCGGAGTTGCGAGTACACATATGCTAGTTTAGGATTAAAACGGCCATCTATTGCCCACACATTTGTTCTTTCTTAGCTCTGTGATGCGAAAAATTACATTTGAATTTCAGAGTTATTGGCATGATTGTTTTGCATACAACATTGGGACAGCCTGAAGACACACACACACCCTTAGAAAGTACACTATCATATTAGAATGATTTCTGAAGGATCATGTGACACTGAAGACTAGTGTAAATATGCTGAAAATTAAGCGTTCTCATGATTAAAATAAAATAAGAGAAACAGCACTTTTATATACAAAACAATATTTGCAGCTGTAGGAAAGAGGCATCATCTTCTGTGAGTTCGGTCAGTAGGGTCCAGTCTCCGGGAATTTGTATGAGGGCACTTGAGAATCAAATCTTGGCAGGAGTGAGATCCGAGTGCTATAGTTTCAGGGGATGAGAGAGGTGTTGAAAAGACGAGTTTCATCCCCTGGCAATTATAACAGCCAAGGAAGTAATCTGTTCCACCGTAGGAGATCAGAATGAGGGTGCTAACCTAAAAATAAATTCATGTCATTGAAGTCCCATTGAAAAGCTGCAAAATAACAAACAATGCCCACATCATGGTGAATTCCAGCAATATTTCTTTCTTTAACTCTCTCTGGGGTATAAAGGAATAGTTCAAAAACTGTCATTATTCACTCACTTGCAGAGGATATTTAAAGAATCTTCATGCAGCTTTCTTGGATTCAACATCATTTCATACATGCCTGTCAAGCTTCAAAGAGAACAGAAAAAAGAAAAAAAAAAAACCCATAAAGGACCATCCATACAAAACCATGCTGCAGGAATGACATTTTATTTTAGAGCAAAACCCAGGAACAAGTTAGCATTGTAGCACTTTCCAGTTCCATTGTCCTGAAGTCAATGGGCTTTTGTTTTTTGTTTTTTAATGTTTTATTCTATAAGATAAAATACATCACCTTGTGATTTTTTTGTTTTGCTTTTGAAAAAAGTGGTTTCTAATAATTGGCTACATGAGACACACCATCACACCGAATACACATCTTCATTGTATTTATAATCGTGCTATAATCATCACAAACTTTCAGGGAAAATGTTTTTTTAAATAGACACTAAATAGACATGTTTTTAATAAAGCACAGTGTGCTCTGATTGGTTGGCTGGATCAGTGAGTTGTGATAGGTCAACCGCTTAGAGCGTGTTTGGGAAATGTCACACTCCTTACTATAACCGTGAGTTTAAACATTAATAGGCTAAACAAATTACATATTTAGGTTTCACAATTCATAAAAGTTGTTTCTATTTATGACGATTATCACGATGAACAAACTTTTATTGGTCACAGAGCTTATTTTATGCAGTAAACCAAATGCCAATGGAAAAATCGTATTTGTTTTTTGTCGAGTGATCAAGGGTAATGCTAACTTCCGGGTTGGCCTACAAAATATGTCATAATATGCTGCAATTATGTGCATAGAGGCAAGATCCCCCCCCAAGTAAAGGCTACTGTACAGTATGTATCTAAAAGCTTTTCAAATTTCTTATTCAAATTAGCATGTTACATTCAGTTATATAACACACGTGGGAGCCAATGGCGTTTTGACACCAAACTTCGTGTGCCTTAAATCTGATTCTCAAAAATCAAAGCTATTACATAAATGATTTCAAAGCACTTGAAATGCAAGTTGCATGACCATGAGGGTGAGTAAATGACATTTTTGGGTGAACTATCCCTTTAAGTGCTCTTCTGCATTCGTATTGAGTAAATCTGTACTTAAGACTCCCAGCCCCCTCCTTTCCATCACAGTCTCTCAGCAACATCAGCTCAAACAGCGTCTCCTCCTTCCTCCATTTAGATAAATCCAGCAGTAGAGGCGCATGATGACATAAACATCATTGATTTTGCAACATCCTGTCTTCACTTAGGGACGCTCTACAGTTTCGATGAGAGAAATCGTATGCATTACAGGAAGACCATTGACTGTCAGACCATTGAATGTCTGTCTGAAAGCTGATACTCCTTCCCCTAGAGAGCTGCGGATGGCATTGCCTCATTGGGATGAGATAACCAACCATGCTCAAATTTTGTGAATCACAGCAGGTTTTCCCTTGTGTGACATAAACAAAGCAGAGAGAACAGAAGTCAAGGTGACCTGATCAGTCAGACGGAGAAAAAAAAAGAAAATAGCTGAACAAACAAAAAGGGCTATATTGTTTTTGCAAGAATTTTGCTGAGAATGAAATCATAAAGTCAAAATTGAAAACTGATCCAGTAACATTGTTGCTGTGCTCTAAGATATTAGTCTTTACCACCTGTAAGGTTGAACAGTGAAATCCTTTTTCCATATTCTAGACCAGTGGGTTTACAAAGATTAACTTTAGCTTTTCTTGGATGACTGAGCCAAGGCAACAATATGCATAATATATCTGAGGTGTTTCCATAGGCTGTAAATAACAGATTTTGCTGTTAATGCATAAAGATTGATTGTATAATAGGCCACCAGATGAAGTAAAATAAGAAAATAACTAATTTAAAGCACCATTTTACCCTTTGTACTTACTAAGAATATCACAAATTTAGCGTCAGTGACTCTGGTTAGCGGGTTGCATAACTATATGGGTAAATCTGAAGAAGCCAGAACAAATACAGTAACTTAATAAATTGCTAGAAATGAATGCTATAACTAACAAACAAGCAAATAAACATTAAACAAATACATTAAAAATAGAATTTATATATCAGTAAAACACAACACAAACTAATAATTTCAATACTATGTATTTATTTATTTATTTAATAAATATATAATATAGATAATAATAGTATCTAATTAAAATAAAATTAATATTTCAGTCACAAAAAAAAACACAAAAAAATGTAAACAAGCAAACAAACAAATAAATAATTTGGAATGTATTATAATGTTGTTTGCTACTAAAATACACTATATTGCCAAAAGTGTTGGGATGCCTGCCTTTACATAAACCTTGCATAAACTGTAATGACATCCCAGAAGGCCTGGCTCGCAGTCTCCGCTGTAATTCATCCCAAAGGTGTTCTATCGGGTTGAGGTCAAGACTCTGTGCTGGCCAGTCAAATTCCTCCACACTAAACTCGCTCATCCATGTCTTTATGGACCGACGCTTTGTGCACTGGTGCGCAGTCATGTTGGAACAGGAAGGGACCATCCCCAAACTGTTCCCACAAAGTTGGGGGCATGAAATTGTCCAAAATGTATTGGTATGCTGAAGCATAAAGAGTTTCTTTCACTGGAACTAAGGGGCCAAGCCCAACCCCTGAAAAACAACACCACACCATAATCCCCCCTCCACCAAACTTTACACTTGGCACAATGCAGTTAGCAAGTACCGTTCTCCTGGCAACCGCCAAACCCAGACTCGTCCATCGGATTGCCAGACAGAGAAGTGTGATTCGTCACTCCAGAGAACACGTCTCCACTGCTCTAGAGTCCAGTGGCAGCGTGCTTTACACCACTGCATCTGACGCTTTGCATTGCATTTGGTGATGTAAGGCTTGGATGAGCTGCTCGGCCATGGAAACCATTCCATACAAAGTTTGGGGGCTTGATTTTATACACCTGTGGCCATGGAAGTGATATTTTTGTGTACTTTTGGCAATATAGTGTATATAATAAATGTAATATTTAAACAAACAAATAAAAATATTAGTTAGTGTGGTTTTTGATTGTTACAGAAAGATAAATAATATTTTTTGTTTATCAATATATTTATCTGTAGTTTGTTTTAAATATTATAAAATATATATTTTTTTCATGGATTTTAACTAGTTGTTTTTGAAGAAGACTTTGTCGAGTACAAAGTACATGTACATCTGTACACTGTAAAAAAATAAAATTTAAAAAAACGGTACAAAGTAAAAACGGTAAAAAACGGTAGCCAGAAATTGTACCATAAAAATAGCAACATTTTAAGTTTAATAGATTTAACTTAAATTTACAGTAAAAAATAAAAAATAAATGAAAAATGTCATTAACTGATATGATGTTAATTGACCACTCTATTGAAGTACTAATATCTATTTTGTACATTTGTAATACACTGACAATAACCAATAACAGATGGTGATAAGACAGTCACATGATGAATGAAAGCTCATCACAAACTAGCTGACTAGCTGAGAATATAAATAATCATATATAAAAGCTGCACAGTGTCATTCACACAAACACCAAACACCATGGCAGCACACACAACATAAAAAAAATACAATAAGCATTAATTGAACAACATTAGATGTAACTTAAAACATTAATTTAGTCTAAAGGGAGAAAAAACTAAGAAAATTATTTAAACGAAAATACTGTGAAGTGTCACGCAAGGAGTTCTGGGAATGCCAATTTATGTTTTTTATGACTTGACAATGATTTGTTATTTTTTACTTCCAAAAAATGTACAATGGCCTTTTGGCACTACATAATGGCATTTTACTGTAAAATTAGTTATGACAGATATTACTCGTCATAAAACCTATAGCCTATCACGGAAACTTTAACCAATTAACAGTTGTTTTTTTTCTTTTGCCATTAAAATCACGATCATTTCTTACAGTGTACATTACTGTGTCTGAGCGCTGCGTGGACTGCGTGCCCACACCAAGGCACGTCACTAATCATATATGATCATTGATTCTATTTAAGGCTCAGTCGTTTGCGGTAAACTGGAACGGAGTGACCAGGTCTCTCTGGGGAAGGAGGGAGAGGAACATCTAATTGGTTTCTCAATGAAACAATCGTCCCATTCTGCAGGAAGGGTGCGCACGGAGCGCGGCTGCTCTGTGGTGAGGTGAATCTTGACTGTGAGTTAAGACATCATTCGGTCTTCTTCTGTTGAAACTTCCAACATGAGTGAGTTAGACGAAGAATTTGCCAAGATGCTGCTCATAAAAGAGGAGAGGATAAAGGAAATGGAGAGGCTGCTGTGGGCAAAGGAGCAGGAGGTGAATGAACTGAAGAGAAAGCTGCACAAATGTCAGTCAGTGCTGCCGAGCGCTATTGGACCCAGAAGAACCAGGCGCGCTCAGGGCATCTCAGCGGAGCCGCAGACCTTCAAGTCTTTCCAGGACTTGACAAGCGAAGCTTTGCGCAAACACCCAAAGTCGGACAGGTAAGAGCCCTTCATTTACTATGTATAAACGTGTGTTTTTTGCACTCTGGATGGTTTCCGTCCGAGTCGAGTCTCTGTTATTCCGCAGTGTGACTATACTACTACACTTATTAAGATTAGATTTTCACACGTGACTATACTACACTATCCCAGCTATAACACAAATATGTTCTAAGAACGTTTTGCTAACGTTCCAGTTAACTTTGAGAGAACATTGTCAGAACGTAAGGGGAGTTCTTAGAATGTCAGCTGGGATACGAATACAATTTTACACGTGACTATACAAACTAAAGGCAATGTTGTATCATATTGTACGACTATAGGCTACTATACTATACTCTACTATACTATACTCTACTATACTATACTGTACTCTACTCTACTCTCTACTCTACTATAATCTACTCTCTACTCTACTCTACTCTACTCTACTCTACTCTACTATAATACTCTACTCTACTCTACTCTACTCTACTCTACTCTACTCTACTCTACTCTACTATACTGGCCTAAACCTGGTAAGAATGAAATCTGGAACTGAGAAAAAGGACTTTTTCACTCTCTCAATGTGAACAGAAGCTAGTCGATCCATGATCTGTTGTATAAGAATGAATTGATTGTTAGACATAAGTTACATCGCAGCATATTGTGGATAGGTTGATTGTATTGTAGATGGGCATCACCATATTTTATTGGAGAAATCAGTTCTTGGAACTTACTTAGAATTAGTCATGGGCACTTCAGTGTATTGTTACTGACCTGTTAAATATTTCTCCCAAGTGTTAGCACTTTTTTTAATGCAACTTGTTCTTTCTGGGAATTAAATGAGTGTAGCATGCGTTCCGGAAAAAGGTGCCAGTTGTGGGTTAGGGTCAGGGTTTCACCAGTTTTGCCTCTTAACTTGCAATGGATACACTGAGATGCAGGTTCCATGTAAGTTTTTGTTTTATTGAAGCGTTTATAGCATGGCATCAAGCTATATGCATCATAATTAGCTGACATTAACATAATCTTGGTCCGTAATGCCTAATATAATGCATTCAGATAAAGGTTCACATCTGGTCTAATGCTCTTAGGCATAAAAGCACTCTTTTGCTCAATGGCCAATAAGCCTTCTGTACAGCCCTAACCTTGTTGAATATTTAATGCTGGTTGTTAAATATTTAATGTCATAGATATTCACTGCTATATTTAGGATTCATATATTATAACTTTTCCTGGAAACACGTGGAATGTGCCACATATAGTGGGAATAAGTAAACCCCATTTCTGTAAATGAATATCTTTATTAACTTCTGCAGGGGGCAGCGGGAGCTGTGGCTTGCTGAATATAAATGAGATGTATGCTACATTTTAATTTTGCTTTTGAAAATAAACAGAAATATAGCTTTGGATTGTAATAAGCAGTCTTGGCAGTTCTTTTAACTCTTAGCTGCACTTTAAAATAGCTCAAAAGTAAAATAACTTCCTGTTAGTAGCCACTAGATGTCAGTAAAATGTCATCACCTCATGAGGGGTTGATGCTAAAACAGTGATGAATCTACACCGATCAGGCATAACATTATGTCCACTGACAGGTGAAGTGAATAACACTGATTATCTCTTCATCACGGCACCTGTTAGAGGGTGGGATATATTAGGCAGCAAGTGAACATTTTGTCCTCAAAGTTGATGTGTTAGAAGCAGGAAAAATGGGCAAGCGTAAAGATTTGAGCGAGTTTTACAAAGGCCAAATAGTGATGGCTAGACGTCTGGGTCAGAGCATCTCCAAAACTGGAGCTCTTGTAGGGTGTTCCCGGTCTGCAGTGGTCAGTATCTATCAAAAGTGGTCCAAGGAAGGAACAGTGGTGAACCGGCGACAGGGTCATGGGTGGCCAAGGCTCATTGATGCACGTGGGGAGTGAAGGCTGGCCCATGTGGTCTGCTCAAATTGCTCAAGAAGTTAATGTTGGTTCTGATAGAAAGGTGTCAGAATACACAGTGCATTACAGTTTGTTGCGTATGGGGTTGCATAGCCACAGACCAGTCAGGGTGCCCCTGCTGACCCCTGTCCACCGCCGAAAGCGCCAACAGAACTGGACAGCAGTGGAAGAAGGTGACCTGGTCTGATGAATCACATTTTCTTTTACATCACGTGGATGGCCGGGTGCATGTGCGTCACTTACCTGAGGAACACATGGCACCAGGATGCACTATGGGAAGAAGGCAAGCCGGCGGAGGCAGCGTGATGCTTTGGGCAATGTTCTGCTGGGAAACCTTGGGTCCTGCCATCCATGTGGATGTTACTTTGACACGTACCATCTATCTAAGCGTTGTTGCAGACCATGTACACCCTTTTATGGAAACAGTATTCCCTGGTGGCTGTGTCTCTTTCAGGATAATGCGTCCTGCCACAAAGCAAAAATGGTTCAGGAATGGTTTGAGAAACACAACGAGTTTGAGGTGTTGACTTGGCCTCCAAATTCCCCAGATCTCAATCCAATCGAGCATCTGTGGAATGTGCTGAACAAACAAGTCCGATCCATGGAGGCCCCACCTCGCAACTTAAAGGATCTGCTGCTGACATCTTGATGCCAGATACCACAGCACACCTTCAGGAGTCTAGTGGAGTCCATGCCTCGAAGGCTCATGGCTGTTTTGGTAACAAAAGGGGGACCAACACAATATTAGGTCATAATGTTATGCCTGATCGGTGTATAACAGGCACTGAAAGCTGCACTCAGGCTGTGTCTGAAATCGCACACTTCCCTACTAAACAGAATGTGACAAAAGAAGTATGTCTGAATTCACAGTACTCATAAAAGAGTAGGCAAAATGTATACTTGAGATTAAATGATAAAATGAGATCATATAAGAAGGCCACAGGAGAGGGTTTGTGAATGGCAGTGAAGCGATGCAACTGACTCTGGTAGGTCACATGATAATGACAGCATGGTGGATGTAGTACGACCAGATTACGTTAATACTACACACATATATACTATACAGAACATACTTTTTTAGCGCAAAGTGAGTACTTATTTAAAATAAGAGAGTATGCGATTTTATTCTCAGTATTGTTTTACAGTGGTCATTATACTGACACCTATCATGAAGTGTGGATGGAAAAGAAAACGTCATTGGTTGATGATGCCATTGTAGTGCACTTACAGGCATATTTATGACTGTAAATAATTTATTCAGCAATTAATAGTGACAGAGAGTTATTGAGTGAGTACTATTTAGCTGTGTCATGTGATCTCAACATGGCAGCCATCATGACGGCGGATAAAAAAAGTTTTTTCTAGGCCACTGATATCACTGGAGTGTTCATTACATATGATTCAGTTTAAACATTTTATCAAAAGTACTATTCATTTAGGAGTAAAACAATGGTGATTGAGGTTTAAATTAAGCTATATTTATCTATATGTAAAATATATGTAACCAAGGTATGTATAAAATATATGGTATGTTAGTCACATTAAATACATTAAATGAAATACTTTTGGCATTTTATATATATATATATATATATATATATATATATATATATATATATATATATATATATATATATATATATATATGAGGGGGTTGTATACAGTATAATTATTATAATTTTTTTCAGAATATTGTGAAATGTTATTACAATTTAAAAACTGTATATATATTTTAACATGTAATATTTGTAGAATATGGATTTTCATGATTCTTTGATGAATAAAAAGTTCAAAACAACAGCATTCATCTGAAATATAAATCTTTTGTAACATTATCAACATTTTTATTTCACTATTGATCAGTTTAATGCGTCCTTGCTGAATAAAAGTATTATTATTATTATTATTAATCTTACTTACCCTAAACTTTTGAATGGTAGGGTTTCCAGAAAAAAAAATTAAGAAGCAAAAAGAGCTTGCTTAAGCAGCAAACCAGCATATTTTATATATTTTATATATTTTAATTATTATTTTTAAATCAATTTAAATAGAAAACAGTTCTTTTAAATTGTAATAATATTCCACAATATTATTGGCATTTTAAACCTTATAACATTTAACATTTGTTCTTATTTTAATATAGCGTCATATACAGTGTCTATAGCCAGGTTCTTGTGAAATAAAAGCGATCTCTTTGACAAATACTGCCCGCCCTCTTCTCTGATCCTGTGTGTTCTAATGTAGAACTCCTTATATAATCAACAAGCTGCTTGAAAAGCACTTGAGAATGGAAAGTGTGTTATCTTTCCCGTGCTTGTCCTGCAGATACGGGCTCAGGCCTTCCACATTAGCATCGCATCTCTCACGTCCACATTGGCGCAGACACTTTGATCTGTGCCCGGTCTCCAGTTCCTGTAAATGGTTTGCGAGAACGACAGAGCCTCGTCAATAGTGCTTAATTGGTCTTTTCTGCTATGCATGAGAAATGGGATTCACGTTCATTTTAGGGCAGTGCTCACGGAAATCATTTAAAAGGAAGGCATGGACTAGATACTGAATAATGTCCCTGGTGAGGTTTGTGTGCTACATTGTGGGTTTCAAGATTCAAGGACATTTATTAACCACTTTATTAACATCCTTTCTACCAAACTAACAGAATGGTATAAAACAAGAAATGTTGCTTACAGAGTGCAGTGGAAAAGACATAACATATATAACAGTTTGCAATATATATGTGTGTGTGTGTGTGTGTGTGTGTGTGTGTGTGTGTGTGTGTGTGTGTGTGTGTGTGTGTGTGTGTGTGTGTGTGTGTGTAAAAAGCACTTCCTTTGAGGTACTGATGTTATTGTAGCTATTTGCAGCGATTCGTGTTAAATCTGTATTTATCTCTGTCTGGGTATGTTGCAGATTTTGTATCCACAAGAGGGCGCTTTTGACCCTATTTTTAAAAATGGTGTGTTCTTGCCATGTGACCCTGGACCATAAAACCAGTCTCACGGGTATATTTGTGGCAATAGCCAACAATAGATAGCATGGGTCAAAATTATAATTTTTTCTTTTATGGCAAAAATCATTAGGACATTAAGTAAAGATCATGTTCCATGAAGATATTTGTAAATTTCCTACTGTAAATATATATAAAAATGTATTATTAGTAGTAATATGCGTTGCTAAGGACTTCATTTGGACAACTTTAAAGCCGATTTTCTCAATATTTAGATTTTTTTGCACCCTCAGATTCCAGATTTTCAGATTTTTGGCCTCCTATCCTAACATGCATCAAGCTTATTTATTCAGCTTTCAGATAATTTATAAATCTCAATAAAAAAAATTAATAATAATAAATACCCTTATGACTGGTTTTGTGGTCCAGGGTCACATATAGCAACTTATTATTTTAGCTTAATGATAATACATGCATATGTATGAAGCAGTTTTATTTGTTATTTTAGTCAAGTTGCGATTCACACTCAAAATTCAAAAATATATGATATATTGTTATAGTTTTTTATTAATATTTTGAATTAGATTTTCTTTTGTTTTACATCTTCTGCTTTCTTTTTAATTTTAGTAATGTTGTTTTGTTTTTTATTATTTTATTTATTATTATTTTAGTTTTAGTTATTTTGATACTTAAATTTAAAGAAAACAAAAACGATTCATGTTTCCTTCGCAAATAGCTGAAATAAAATAACAATATATACAGCGCTGGAAAAAATGAAGAGACCACTTAACATTGAGAATATATTAAATATTTGAATTCAGTTTCAGTTTCTTATAAATATATATATATTTTTAAATACTTTATACAATTGTATTTAATGATAATAACAATTCTAGGATTCCATAGGTTTCTATCTAACAGGCTTTCTGATCGCGTAATACACATCAAGTGCACAGAGGGCAGACAAGTGTAGCAATTTCATTCTCAGAGTAACAGTTTGAGCTGTTTCCCCTCAACGAGACGGTGGGACAGTTAATGAGGTGAAGTGGAGCACCAGCTGGTCGTGTGTTAATGGGAAGGAAGGATCCAGATGATGCTATAGGGGCTGTGAAGAAGAATGGTGCGGTTGAACTCCAGAGCATCATCTACAGCTTGTTCTGTGCTGATGAAGTAGGTTAAACAACTGCCACATGGACATCATTAGTGTTGTATTTAAATGTCACTGAACAGTGAGAGTCCGCAGTAAACGCTCAGCAGTCATATATGAAGTTGAAAAGATCATAATTGCAGCAGTGTTAAATGTTGATGGATTCCTTCTGTCAGTAAAACTAATATAGGCATACGTCCTACCCATAACGTATCCCTATAATCAGAGGGAAACGACAGGAGAATAACACAGATGTAGAAGCCTAAACTTGTCTCTCAAATCTGATCGGTTGATGGAAATGTTGTTCCTGGATAAAACAGAGATGCTGATCCAGGAACCTGCTGCACTTGGTAAAACGACGTTCGCCAAACTTCACTAAAAGTGACATTTTGGTCATATACAATATTTTGTGTTTCATAATAGATTAATGTTCACGTCGCTTCTGTTATTTAATGGCAGTGATTCTTCTTTGACATTGAATTTAATAACAGATGACAAGTTGAAACTCAGAAGTAGAAATGGTATGTAATGTTAAACGACGATGAAAAAGCTCAAAAAATGTGAAAAGCACGTTTAGTTCAGGAAGTGTTTTATTTATTAACATTAGTTAACACAAATACAGTTGTTCACTGTTCATGTTCACAGTGCATGAACTAATGTTAACATTTGATTTTAATGATGTATTAGTAAATGTTGAAATTAACATTGACAAAGGTTAATGGATGCTGTAGAAGTGCAGTTCAGTATTAGTTCATGTTAACTAATGAAACCTTATTGTAAAATATTTTATTAAATAAGCCATTCACCAAAAGCTCTGCAAACTACTAACCACTGAGACATCAATGAGAAAACAACAAAATACAAAGGTTGCACATTTTGAGTTCAATAGTTGCGCCTTGATTAATGTAAAAGAACTGTTATTGAAACTATTGTTTAAATATGCTCAAGTGCTCGTGAAAGTAGCGCACTTGAAAGCTGTCTCAGCAGCTGTTACAGGTGCGCGCTTGAGTCTTTCCCCATTGGCTCGTCAGGGAGCCACGAGCATGCTGCTCTCACAGCGCGTTCACTGCGCGCCCATGGCGTTCCACTCGCGCTCGACGCGCTCCACAGCTGCGACTGACGTATTTGGACAAAAAAATTAATGCCCTGCGAAACTTCGTCTCCCGAATGTGATGTCTGCAGACGCCGTGGGTGTTTCCCCGCTCATTCCTCCGGTATAAGTACTCGGAAAGCACGCCGGTGGATTGGCGCGGCGAATTTTGGCGACGTTGTCACGGAACATACGAGCAGAAGCGGTTTGTTTTAATTTCATGAACGAAAACTGACCGTTCGCAAAGTTGGTAGCGGCTGCGGATCATTAACTGTGGGGAGAAATGGGCACTTTACGCGATCTCCAGTACGCGTTACAGGAGAAGATTGAAGAATTGAGACAGAGAGACGCGCTTATTGATGAACTGGAGTTGGAGCTGGACCAGAAAGATGAACTCATCCAGAAGCTACAGAATGAGTTAGACAAATACCGATCCGTTATAAGACCGGCAACGCAACAAGTCCACAAGCAGAGTGTCCTTCAAGAGCACCAGAGGACCAAGAGACAGGCGATCTCAGCCGAACCTACAGCCTTTGATATTCACGAACTCAGTCATGTCACCCTGCCTTTCTACCCAAAGAGCCCACAGTAGGTGCCACTTACATCTGATCAATGTTGTTTTGAAGGTGTCCATCAAATTAACCTGAATAAACCGCTGATGATTTGCATTGCTGATGCCATTATGCATATGCAATTGAGCTGTTCTCATTTTACGCAAGTGATCTTGGTCACTAGGACACCTTGAGTTCTGTGGTACGAGTATAATCACAAGCATCCATCAAACCTGTCTCCTTCATTACTTCACTAATGTGATGTATCGTGAATATAGGCAGACAGCCAGTCTGGTGTTTCCACCTGTTGATTCTGTTCATCAACTTTGAAAGGGAGAAAAAAGTGCATATTCAAATTCAGATTATACAGTTCATGCACAGTTAAGAGAATGTGTATTTTAAAATATATTATTTTTATGGATCATAAATATTTGATGGCAGTTCAAATGACCACTGTAGTGCAGAAGAAGTATAATGTGCAAAAAACGCAGTAAGGGAGACCACATTAAAAAAAACTGGGGAAGTTTTAGGATTTGAAAAATGTACTGTAAAACAAAGACAAATAAATATTTAAGATTCTGTTTTAAAAACTCTATATAATAAGCATATTAGTGACATTGATCACGTGAACTCTCTGTACAGACGGTCAGTTTTATTTGAAGCAGAACATCTCAAATCATGCTGGAGAACATCCGTTTTTTCCCCCTCCTATATCCTGTTTGTTTTGTTTGTGCAAGAAAAACTTTATTAACATTATTAATATTATTAAGTGAACCTCAAGAAGCATATGTAAAAAAAAAAAAAACAGCTCAATGCTGTGAATTTTTTTTTTTAAAATAGAACCATTTAATGCTACAGGAGCATATCTTTGTACAGTGAGATTCAAGATTCAAGATTCAAGAGTTTTATTTGTCACATACACAGTTATATACAGAATATACAACCGGCAGTGAAATGTAAACAGGTCCGCTCCATGGACAGTGCAAATTCACAGTTAAAAACACAAGGAAGAAATTATAATAGAAATAGGATATAAAAAAGTACTATATATATATATATATATATATATATATATATATATATATATATATATATATATATATATATATATATATATATATGTCTATATCTGTAGAATTATAAATAATCAAGTCAAGAGAAAAAAAAAAAAAAAAAAAAAAAAAAAGGTAACAAATAAGGATAAAGTGGAATAAAATAATTGAAGTAGACTTTGCAGTGAGTAAACTGTAGACTTATAAATATGTGGTTAACAAATGTATAAAGAGTATAATGTGCAAACAGGTTTATGACAGGTTGTTACACAGTAACAGCGAGAACAGAAAGTGCAGTGCAATGTCAGTGTATCGATGTTTATCCTGAAGTGAAGTCACGTGACGTTAAGTTCAGGAGTCTGATGGCCTGGGGAAGAAGCTCCTCCTGAGTCTCTCAGTTTTGGCCATCAGGCTTGGAAGCGCTACCAGATGGTAGCAGCGTGAAGTGAGGGTTTGCAGGGTGATTAGAGTCGTTGATGATCTTAGTAGCTCTACCTTTGCAGCGTTTGGTGTAGACGTCCTGCAGAGACGGAGAGCTGACCCTGAGATACGCCGGATAAGCGCCACGACTCTTTGCAGGGCTTTGCGGTCATGACTGGTGCTGTTCCCATACCACGCTGTGATGCACTGAGTTAAAACACTTTCTATCGCCCCTAAATAGAAAGTTTTCAGGATAGCTGGTGAAACCCTGAATTTCCTCAGCTGGCGCAGGTGGTACAGTCTTTGCCTGGCTTTTTTCACCTGTGTCTGAATGTGAGCAGTCCAGGTCAGGTCCTCGGAGATGTTTACTCCCAGGTACTTGAAGCTGCTCACTCTCTCTACTGATGACCCGCTGATCATGAGGGGGGAGTATGTCCGTTGCTGTTTCTTCCTGAAGTCCACAATCATTTCTTTGGTCTTGCCAACATTCAGAGAGAGACAGTTGTCCTGGCACCATGATGTTAGATGCTCCACCTCGTCCAAGTATGCCGTCTCGTTGTTGTTGGAAATGAGGCCCAGGACAACAGTATCATCAGCAAATTTGATGATAGAGGTAGAGCTGTGTGTGGACAAACAGTCATGCGTGTAGAGAGAGTAGAGCAGGGGACTCAGGACACAGCCCTGTGGAGCTCCCACATTCAGGGTGATGGAGGTGGAGGTTTCATACCCCTCTGTACATCCAGCCTTCCATTGATAAAGTAATAAATGTGAAATAAAAAATAAATCTGTATAGGCATGAATCATCAATGGTTTCATGCACAGTAATTGTTTTAGTGAAATTAGTCTTGCATGTACCACCAGTGTTCATGAATACCAGCACAAAGAATGTGATGTCTTCACAGAGATGGTAGGCATCTGGCTCTCGACCAAAATCCACACAGCAACAAGAGTAAATATTCACCAGACATAAACACAAGGCGTATTGAAATGCTTACAATCTGTGAAAAAAGAGAGTGTAGGGAGGATATAAGTTGCAGAAGAAATGATGGCATAAGGGAGGCTTTTGGATAATACTGCTATAGAGATGCAGCTGAGGAGAAGATGAAAAGATTCGCAGTGGTGCGAAGAATTGACTCTGCTTTCCAGTTGTGTGCATTTCATGTTTCACTGAACATGTACACCCGTGTGACTGACATTTGAAATTATTATTTCTTTTCCATAATAAATTATATCATCAGCATACCATTTCAAGTGAACAGTTGAAACAAATAACGTGAATATCAGAATTTCTTCAATCTTCTGTTGTTGTTTTGTTTTAATGACAGCAACACTCGCGCTGATGTGAACAAAACAATTCTTTTCTACCCTCATTCTGACCCTCTGTCTGAAATGATCAGTTTTTAAGGGGTGGCTCCTTTAAAGTCCCAGTGAACCGGAAGTAGCAAGTGAGTTTTCTTCAGTGCTGTGACGTATTCCCAAGTGAAACGGAATATTGAGTAGAGGGCAGGGTTTTACTTCAGCGCTCTTCCTCTCCATCTCTCGCTCATAGCAGACTAACGGTTGGAGGGGAGTGGTTAAGTATTTTCAAACCGTCAAACTGCCGTCATCTGAGAAGGAACGCCGTTTACAGACCGGAAGTTACTTTTCTGATTTTTTTTTTTTTTACTTGGATTAGCATGGATTAATTGTTCACCTTAAGAGCTGTAATGTGTGCTAACAAAGGCATGAGGACTTTAAGGCATCCTGTTCTCGCTGACAAAACAAAATGCACCGAACAAACATATAATCCTTCGACGCGATCCAGGACCCCATTAAAATAAACCACCCACTTGTTTCCGATGCTGGGATCCTTCTGAAGTCTCTACAGAGACACAAACAAGCTGTTTAAACAGGAACGTTCTTTAAAGCGAACTTTATTTTACTCTTCCATTTGTGTTGTTGTCGACAGACTCAAGTATGTTGTATGTATGTCAGAAATTGAACTTTTATTGTATCCAGTATAGACAGCGTCAGTGTTTATAATGAGTTCTGTTTGCTTTTGACGCAACGCTCACATCCAGTGTAGGCAAATGTCAGCCGTTAAAGGGGTCATGAATTGAGAAATCAACTTTCCCTTGAGCTTTTGGTATATAAAAGGTCATGGTAATATAAGAATATCCTGTACGTTTCAGAGCTGAAAACTTCCTTGTTAGTCAAAGAAAAGCTTTTATTGACACCAGGCCCAGGAAACGATCGATCTCAGAATGTGCCAGGCTGTGACGTCAGAGTGTGGTGAAACACCGCCTCAACATAAGATTAACAATGCCTGATTCTGTAGGCCCCGCCCACCGACTTGTGCCTGACATGACATAGTCCTACATAGAGCTAAACTGGATTGAACTTCTAAACAATAAACATACCATAGCTTCATTCGGATTCCAATATTATTAATGCATGGATGAACTTTATTTTGAATGAAGATCCAGCTCACGTGGGGAAGACATTGCGCGTTTGTTCCTTAATTTCGTTAGAAATTCACAGTTTCGTTTATAAACAAGAGACTGGATTTGCAGACAGGATGAGATTACATGAATGAATGAAGCAACACATTATAATGTGAGTAAAATTTTTTTTTATATGTGATAGTATTGCATTGATACAGATCGTTTGATATAGATCTATTGATTATGTGTACGTGTCTAACTGAACATAACTTGGCACGCTGTCAAAGGCTGGAGAATCCTTTATTTGTGGTGTTGTTGGTTCATTGCTATTCGGGATCAGACTTCGGACATGTATGGACCATTGCTTGTAAAGCCCAACATCCCGGGGGTATGTGTTTTCCACAACGGCCTGCCGACGGGCTATCTAAATAGAGAAATAACATTCCTTTCTTGACGTGCGTTGTTCACTCTCTTGACTTGATATTTGAAGGAAAAACACAATCGGAGAAGTTTTGATCATGCTGTCTGCAACGTACTTGGCGTGTGTGTGTGTGTGTGTGTGTGCGCGTGTGTGTGTGATCCACGGTTCGCGCTTATATCCACCAATCAGGCGGGCCAAGTAATAAAAAAAGAACATTCCAATCAATCGTGGGTGGATGAGAGATAAATCATTGTGTTGGTTTGATAAAGATGCTTTGCAAGCCCTGTGGGATGAAACATTCCGGTTACCGTTTCTCCACATGCTTTCAGTTCCCACATGTACTGACAGGGGAGCTGGAGCTCATTATTCTATGCAAAGCTTATCCAATCCTAGCCGTGGGCGTTTACTTCCACGTCTTCAGTGCAACACGCCCATAAAAACAGAGCGTTCAGGAGAGAGCCTCAAAACCAGGGTAGAAAATAGCCTATTACTTATTCATTATGATGTTTTTGAAATACAAACAAAAATGACAGTGGTGAGAAAGCAGCAGTTAAGAAAGCATCTGATCATAGCGACATGTTTGCACCAGCTCTGCAATTCACCGGCATAATTTTGATAGATGAGGTAATTAAAATAGCATTTATAGTTTGGTTATAAAGTATATTTGAGACTATAGACTATATTGATCTGGCTATGTGAGACTACAGTTTAAATGAATCCCTTTTCTTTGCATGACATATTGACATTACAGTACACAGTAGCTCTTTTGGCATTATCCTGAACATTCATTTCATGTGTCACTGAACCGAAGAGAGGTTCTTGGGAGCGCACATAACCGTCACATCCTTCTGATTTTCCTGGCAAAAAATTACCTGAGTCCTTCACATAAAATTCAGCCTACAGGCTTTCATAGCCAACCTAGGAAATCGAGGAAATTCTCATTTAAAAAAAGCAATAAATACATAAAAATCTTACATATAGCCCATTTAGTATAGATAAAATTCTTTATAATGTTTTTCAAAACTATATGAAACCAACATGACTACCAAGGTTTCTTAGAACTTGGCACATCTTCTTTATCAGGGTCACTGTTAATTGTCATTGACCTTTTTATACAACAAACCAGTAATATTGACTAATTTTGCATTTAGAATGGAACTAATATTGTCCTAATATTGTCAATATAGGTTTCAAAACCTGATGTTTGTTAATTACTTGCTCAAAAAAACATGCACAGATGGTTATGTCTGTTTTTAAAGAGTTTTTGAAACTGTCGGATGGTTGCAATATTTTAATTGACATTTGGCTTTTGTCACAAACAGAAATAGAGGAAGCAAAACGTACATCTATTGCAAAAATAATTCTCCCCATGGAATATTTTAAAGCACAAACATTACACAAAGGCTACTTCTTTTGTCCTTTATTGGACTGATGCACTGCACTGACCTTTCAAATCAAATGCTGGGGCACCTGACATTTGTTTTAATGTTTGTTACAGACACAGTGAACAACCATGAGTGTCTTCTCATTGTCCTCTCCCACTTTGGGGCCCCTGTTAAGTTTTGCGGAATGTATCCATCTTGCTTCCCACCAAAAGAGCATATTTTCTCCTTTTAAGGAAATCACTCAGTGTTGTTCTCCGTGCCTGGGCAGACATGAATCTTTGTTAAACAAAAGAGTGGAGAGTGGGTTAAGAGCTGTAAAAAGCGTGCTGAGAGGGAAGGACTGTTAGGTAGGAGATGGCAGCACACATACTGCAAGTGTGCCAATCTACACTATCTGCCAGTCTGTCTGAAGTTATTCAGCATGGCTTAACAAAGCCATGCTCCATCTGGCCAAAAAATCACTCTGGCATTCCACCGAGAGGCCTGCCAGGACACCATAATGATGCCTCAAATATCAAAGACTCTGATAAAATTGCGAGGTGGCATTTTCTCCACTTTTTGCTATGGTAACCCCTTTGGAGCGGTACCACTGCCCGTCTCTGAAGACTTTGAAATCTGTCCACCACCTGCAGCTGTAAGCTCAAAGAGAAAGTTAGTGGTGATGGCTTTTTAATTTGCATTAATGAACATGAGGAAACAGGGTTTGACACTGATCACGGGCCAATGATCTGCCAATATGGCACCAGCTTCCTGTTTATATTCTCTCCATTTTATTTTCAAAAGCATCACTTTGATTTCAGTCAGCACTGTTAATTTCCTCTGGAACAGCATGTAGGTCCACTTGGTCTGTTTCTGGTAAATGAGCCTTTGGGAATTGAGGAGCTAAAATTAGGCAAACATGGAGGAATTGCACTCTTGCATGAGAACACTGTTACACCATAAGATACATTATCGACGGCCTTCATTCATGTCAATGTGCTTGTGAATGTGGCCTGTGCTCTGATCATGATCTGCTAAGCGGAATACTTAAAAGTGATTTATGGATTAGTGATTTGCCATTCAAAATAGGTCATGATACCAACGGTCTGATATGGTATCATATGAGACGCTTAGAGCAGGCTAGGTAAATTTTAAGTGAAAAATTTGTCAACATGAAATCAAATTTCGGCCTGTTTGCTTTTTACAATGCAATCAATTCCCAAATAAAATCAAGTCCTGCTTTCTAGTTGATTACATAATATATTCAGTAATATTGATTACTATAGGATGAGAATAAAAATCAAACTGAATTGAGCTGAATAATGACACTATTGTCTTTGGTAGGGCTGCTTTATAGCTGAATTGAACTTGTTTCGTAATTGACAAATTTTGCAACATCAACAATGCTATTAAATCAACACTGACCTGACTTCAGCTGAATAACAACGTTATTGCATTGAGACACAGCATTATACAGTGTGTTGATGTAATTTCCACTGAAACAGGAAGATAGGGCGGGACATATTGATAGCTCATAGCTCCTCCCCTTTTAAAAAAATAGCCAATAGTGTTTGTTTATATCACAGCTTGGCCAGAGCCGTTGTGCTTGGTGATGCCACAGTTTCCTCCTATTCTCCTCCATATCACTTTAAAATATAGCATTCTGTTCAGAATTCAAATTGGTCCGATACATTTTGTGGTCTGCGCCGACTTGTGCATATGATCCGCTCTGTGCTATCATGTCTCTGGACCCAGACTGTGTGTGCGCTGCGGTGGATCGTGTGACATTAACGCGAAACCTGACTTAATTCGGCCCAATGGAAAGCATATTTACACTGTCTATATCGTTCCCTTTCCCTTATTGTGCACTATTTTCCATTCACCATGTAGAAAATAGGCTAAATGTGTGAATAAGTGACTGATTTTAGCCACAGCTTCAGCATCTATTTGGGGCCGGGGCGCTGTAGATTCTAGAAAGCATTCGATTGGGCAGAAAAGTGCAGAGTGATGTCATCAAAATAATTTATCCATATTAGCGGAAGTGAGAGACTGTACATTTTGAATGCTTATATCTTCTAAATGCTAACAGTAAGACTAACATCATACTAAAAGCCCCACAATTTTTGATTTCCTGGGGACTTTAAGTAGAGCTGCTTAAACAGCTGAATTTAACTTCATCAAAATGTATTAACTTTATACATTTATTAAACTGAACTGAATTGAGCTGCATAATGAAATTGAATTTGTCTTATATTTGATGAAGTTTGCATTAATGATTTGCATTCATTTCTGTGAATCAGTTCAAACTGTCAATTTTAGTGAACTGATTCAAAACTAAATTTTGTATTTAGTTGTATTTTTGTATTGCATCATCACCGAAAAATAAATGATCACCAAATACCTGACTTTTTATATATATTAAATATGATAAATATAAATTATATTACTATAACAATGTTCTCTATTTTAATATATTAAAAATCATTATAAAGTGCTAATTTGGTTTAACATTTATTATTATCAAAAACAGTTTTTACAGATGCGCTTTAGCAATCACATTGTAATGTTAATGTCATTTCATATCATATTTGATTTGGGAATGTGAGCTAATGGTACAGCATCACACTGTAAGAAAAAAATCCAAACAGAAAAAGTACTGATCATTTTATGCCAGGACATTTTCTGTTAATTTTACAGACACCATGCAATGCGTAATTCAAAATACAGGTAAAACACCTATGGAAAATCAATACTTCATATTAACACATTCCTTATATTTACATACTTAGAGTGCACCTGTACCATTCTGAGTGATCAATCCTTATCTGGCTTCTGTTTCCCGGTCCCCATGTTTTTGGTTTTTTTTTACACCTCTCATTATTGTTGGTCAATGGCTGCCCATATCTGTGTGTGAATAATAGATTGCCTCACTGCAATGTCTTCATCAAGTATGAAATGTGGAATGATTTGTCGTTAATCCTCTATTCAGCGTCAGACAGAAGGAACAATCGAGGCCATATTTCTCTAGACAATTGCATGATCGGGGATAAGAATGCAACACATGAAATTAGTTTATATTCCTATAAGTGTTCCATTAGTTTCAGTCTCATGTTCCCTTTGGAATTCATATGAATGCAAATGATTGTGCATATCCGCTGATGTCGTTATGAGTTTGATTTGAACAGTTATTAGTAGTGATCACTCAAACGTCTTATTAGCTGGCTTGAACTGTATGGCTAACAGACAAACATGGTTCACATGAGATGTATTTGGTTGTTTTTCATATCAGTAGTTCACTGATTCACAAAAAGTGGAAAAAGAGAATACAATTTAGGTAACACTTTATTTTGATAGTCCACTTTAGACATTGAACTAACTATAAGTAACTTTTTATGAGTCTATTCAAAAGGTTGTAGTCGATAGTATCAAATGCAGCACTAAGGTCCAGTAACACTAATACAGAGATACAACCACGATTGGATGAGAAGAGGAAATATTTTTTTTAACTCTAATGAGGGGAGTCTCAGGACTATGATATGGTCTAAATCCTGACTGGAAATCCTCACAGATACCATTTCTTTATAAGAAGAAACACAGTTGTGAGGATACAGCCTTTTCTAGTATTTTTGACTGATAAGGAGATTCGAGATCGTGCAGTAATGAACTAATTCTCTAGGATCAAGTTGTGTATTTTTTTTTTTTTAATGAGAGGTTTAATAACAGCCAGCTTGAACGTTTTGGGACATATCCTACTGACAATGATGAATTAATCATATTAAGAAAAGGATCTATAACTTCTGGAAGCATCTCTTTCAGTAGGTTAGTCTGTATTGCGTCTAACAGTCATTACTGCGGTGCTGTTTGGAAATGTCCGAACTTGTTGAAGCTTTATTTCTTGTTAATTTAGCCACTGTATCAAATAAATAGCTAGGGTTGTGTGTGTTTTCTTGTAAGAGAGTTGAAAAGTAAGCAGATCTAGAAGTTTTTGAGGCCTTTCTGTATGCAGTAACACTATCCTTCGACGCAATGCAAAATAATTCTAGTTTTGTTTCCTTCCAGTTGCACTCCATTTTTCAGGCTGCTCTCTTGAGGGCACGAGTGTGTTTGTTATACCACGACATTGGACTATTTCCCTTAATCTTCTTTAAGTGCAACCATGTCTAAAGTGCTGGAAGTTTCTGTTGTAACTTTGAATTCTTCTAAGGCATCTGGTATCCTGAAGATTTTTTTAAACAAATCAGGAAGAATATTCATTAAGCAATATATAGTGGTAGAAGTGATAGTTCTACCATATTTGTAACAAGGAGTTGGTTTTGCAGCTTTGTCTAAATAGAGTATACATGAGACTACATAACGATCTGAGATGTCATCGCTTTGCTGCAGAATTTCGACGTCATCAACACTGATTCCGTGTGTTAATATGTAACAAAGTTAGTAGTTATGGGAAGAAGGAGGTGGGAACCAGCGAACGTTCAAATACTTTAATAAATAAACACAAACTGAATGTAAAAACGAATGTCTATAAATGCCAATCCCAATGCTGTCACGGAACAGTGAGAGAGGACTCAGGCGCACAATGAGATTAAACAGTTTATTTGAGACACACAGCAGGCAGGACAAGAGATGGTGGGAGAGGAGGTGAACACAGTCCAACAGAAGGCAGGGAACAAAGCACCAAGACTTGACTTGAACTATACAACAGGAAACGTAGACAGGAACAACCTATGACGAAATCCAACAACGGGCAAGGAAAGCACATGAAGCACAAGGTGTCAGAGGTAGCACAAACTAACTTAATATAACAAATTGGCAAAAGATGAGGGAAGGAGAACGCAATAAATAGGGAGCAGAGAACATGAGGAACAGGTGAGCACACTCAGAACAATGAAGACTTAATGAGGGCTTAAACAAGGGGGCATGGTAACAGGAAACAAGGAGGCTGGAAGAGAGGAGCACAACACAAACAGAGACAGAGCCATGTGCTCAAGCACAAAACAAACAAGGAAAGGTAAAACCAAGATAAGACAGACAGAACAGACAAATGAGAACCATGACAAATGCATCTTTTTCATTATCTACATGGATATTAAAATCACCAACAATTAAAACTTTATCTGCAGCCAGTACTAACTCTGTGTACTAATAAAAAATCTTTGATAATGTATGGTGCCCTTGTGACCTGTATACAGTAGCCAGTACAAAAGTCAAGTGGGATTTATTGTTTATATTAATTCATTTGCTATAAAGCACCGTCATTTCCAAATAATTACACTTAAAACCAGACCTCTGAGTAATACTGACTATTGTCTGGTTTTAGTCAGGTTTCTGTTAAAAACAGCACATCTAGTTTATGATCTGTGATCATATCATTTACAAAAGTGCTTTTGTAGAAAGGGATTTAATATTCAGCAAGCCAAACTTTATTTGTTTATTATATCTATTATATCTTATTTGTTGAACATCAATTTAATGATTACCCTTAAATTGGTTCGGGAATTTTTGGTTTTTACTAGTTTGGGGGACAGACATGTGTCTCTATATTACGATATCTAGTTAAAGAAATCTCTATGTGCTAGATTTATTGGACTTCTGTGACGTAAGACAGCTAGTAGGCGGTCGGTTTAGCTAGTCTGCCTGCTTCCTGACATTTCAACGGTTTAGGTCTGCTCCAAAAGCATGTTCAATTGTCTGTGCAATCTATATTATTGCCCGGGCACCACTTAGACATCCAGCCATTGAGCGATGACAGTCTGCTATGTATCTCGTCACCCCGGTAAGCAGGAATGGAATCGACCTACAAATTGCTTACAGAGTATTCTGAGTGAGTGATAATGTAATATATTTTGAAGTAAAAAAAGAAAGAAAATAACATGTTAATATTTTAGTGATCATCTCTGATTAATTTCATTGCAGAAATGTGGTTATTTCCCAAACTAATGGTGGGTAAAATCACAAGACATGTTTAGTCTCATATCTCAAGAATCAGTGAGTTATGTGGGAGGTCAGTTTCATATACAAAACGCCATTGTTTGTAGCGCTGGTGCCCACATGGATGACGAATCAGAAACTGTGCTGATTGTTAATGTCATTAGTCCAGGCAGATCCACAGATCTTGAGGTCTTATCATCCGCCCATGGGACATTAGTACCCAGCAGGAGTGTGTGAGAGGTAGTGTAACACAGTGTATCTGAGCAGTCATCTGTCTGCTCCATGTCCTCCTCGGACTCCAGTATTCATGCACTCTTGCACAGATGGTCCATTTCTTGCTATCATCTCTGCCATTCTGCGATTTCTAATCAAAGGAGAAAAGCAATCCAATATTTCCACAAGCAGACCTGCTTGTGCAATAAATGAATAATCAAATTCACCTGTTGCATGATTAAAAAATAGATTTGTGAACTTGGAATGCAGTAGCACTAGCAAGGCCATCTGACAAGCACTGTCAAATGAACTGTGGTGTTGTCAATGAAAATGACTCATCACATAGCCAAGATGCACTCCATATGAAGGAATTCATCCATTAACGTGGTGAGGTATTGATTTCATTCACAAACCTAGCTATGGGGGATTCTCTCTGATTATTTCAGAAGTTGACACTTTTCTGTGAATAATCTCACATGCTGTGGTGTTGAATAGAGGTGTCTGGGATCTCAAGGAAAAATTATAGATTTGTGACTCAGTTTTCAGTTCTGTTGCAGGAACCCAATATTTCAGTTTGATTTTGCTCATGCATTTTCAAAAATGTATCTCTTTTTGATTTTATAATTACAAAAAGAAGACCTTCAGGAAGAACATTGAGTTTGAAATTGCCTAATTTTAAAGTGCTTTAATAAGTACCCAGCTAACAGGGAACATTTAACACTTGGTTTTGTTATATAGACTCTTATTTTGAAGTGTAGTTTCTGTTTCTGTCGTCTCCTGTGTTCTCTTCCTGTGGTTTGCTCCTGTTTTCCTATGGGTGCGTCTCAATCAGCTTCCTAGTTCAGTAGTCAGGGAACTGATCAGGTAGTCAGCCCATTGACTTATGTCCTGATCAGTGCCCTGACTTCTGAACTAGGGAGCTGACTGCGACGCACGCTTTGTTTCTGTAGTTACCCTTGTTTGTTACCTTGACAATTGATTACCTACACCTGTGCCTTGTTAACCTCGTTTTGGTCTATGTTTGTCGGTTGTTGTCTTTACATTTAGTTGTAAAACTGTTACGTTTCACCGTTGGAGTATATTCGTCTTCCTGTTTGGATTTATGGTTTCTCGTTTGGATTATCTTGCAGCAAACAGATCCTCACTTCTCCACTTCCCTGCAAACTG
This sequence comes from Paracanthobrama guichenoti, assembly GCA_018749465.1. Lineage (NCBI taxonomy): Eukaryota > Metazoa > Chordata > Actinopteri > Cypriniformes > Gobionidae > Paracanthobrama > Paracanthobrama guichenoti. Next base: position 9,187,720 of record CM031954.1, read on the forward strand.
TAACAGTCCTCAGAACTTTGAATACCAATCTGGCAAGGTTCTCTTAAAGTTATAAACAAACATTCTTCCAGTAGCATTAAATAAATGTTATTTTTAAAGGCATCTGTGTGCATTTCCCCAAAAACATCGTAAGCCTAAGTAGATCGTAGAACCACTGCCACCAATGGTCTCTTATTATAAACCATGCTCATGATGCATTTGAGAAATGCAGGTCTAGTCTAATAATGTAAGCGAGTCAATGACATGACATGCATATTTTTGTGTCCAAGTGTATTATTTCCTTTTAAAATAATTTGATAAATTCATGACATATATCACTTTATTCTATAACACCTATTTAGTTTGAATTCATTTTTAGTATATTTAAATAATACCTATTATTATAATTTTTTATTTTTATTATCTTAAACCCCAAAATGTCAGGTGGTGCAACTGTCTAAACAAATGAACAGACGAGAAAACTATTTAAAATGGTGTCTTAAAGGGTTAGTTCACCCAAAAATAAAAATTATCCCATGATTTACTCACCCTAAAGTCATCCTAGGTGTATATGACATTCTACTTTCAGAGTTATATTAAAAATGTCCTGGCTCTTCCAAGCTTTATAATGGCAGTAACTGTTGCTTTGTTTTTTAATTCCATAAAAGTGCATCTATATCCATCATAAAACTGATGATTTTATTTGTCTGAAAGAAGAATGTTATATACACCTAGGATGGCTTGAGGGTGAGTAAATCATGGGCTAATTTTAATTTTTTGAAAAACTAAATACTATGGCATTTTAGGTTTGAAACCTTTCATATATACAGTATATACAGTACATACAACTATTTGGTTGTACTACCTGACATAAAAACTGTCAAAACATTAATTTAAACACTTTGAAATTTTGTTATTTAACAACTGAAACTTGTTTAAACACATTGTTCATGACGGTTGTTTTAGTGTTACTTGTTTCAGAATGCCCAGACAACATTCAAAAGTAACATTCCTATAATGGTTGTAAATGATAAAAATTGAATGTTCCCGTAACCAAGAACAATTGTTTTAGTAAACTGGACATTAGAGTAGGTGGAGATCAACTTTTAGAGAAAATTCAGAAATAACATTTTCATAACTTAATGGGAATGATATCAAAACATTCTTGCATATTGTTGTTAGCTTTTAACAGAAAGTATGGATACATCTAGGAAAATTTATAAAAGAGGTGTATATTTACAGTTCCCTTTCAGTCGGTCACGTTCGACGTACGTCGGACGTCACCGACGAATTGGGATCACTTCAGGAGCCCCTATCAGCTTCGAGATTTAGAGAACAGGCCAATGAGAATTGGCGTGCGATTTGCATCTCGCGCCCGCTTCGCAGTGCGGGTATAAACGAAGCGAAATGCAGCGCACCTTTGTCATTCACTTCGGAGCGAACACGGTGTTGATGAAGAAGACTGTTCCTGCTTCAGCAGAGAGAAAGAGAGAACGACAGAAGAAGCTTCTTTGAGTGCTGAGTGGGATGGCACGATCAGCGGCGGCCGCGAGCTCCTGATACAGTGATAAACTGCTGTTTTCACAGCACTGTTTGGTCTGTTGGTTCGGTGAGGGCGTTCCCAACGGTGAGTGCATACACAGGCTGCACTACTCTCCTGTGTTTTGCCGCGGTCGTTCCTGGGTGCTTCAGCACATTTAAAAGAGCACATTTTCTTCTAAAAGAGCAGCGCTGGTGTGACACTGCGCCTTTTTCAAGACGCCATTCCACCCGTGCGTTTCTGGGTGCGGTTGTTTCCTGTCCTTATTGACGGCCACGAGCCCTCTCGCATAACTATGTTGAGATTGCGTTCGTGGGTGGTCCATGTACTCTCAGGAGAACGGGATCACGCCGGCGCGCTGTTCGCCTCTCGCTTCCCCGTGAGGGTTTGGCAGTGTTCAGCGCGCCGTGTGCCGTCGAGCTGCCGCTGACAGCAGCGGGTTGTCACGGCAACCCAGCGCGCGTCACTCGGCGCTCTAGATGCGCGGTCGAGACTATGAAACCTCAAACGGGGTCGAGTCCCTTCGCTTATACCCCGATCTAGTGTCTTTTCTGGTGCACCAGAAAAGGGGCTACTTTGGCTGATAAGCCTGGGTGATCTGAGGATTACAGTGGGGCTTCCCTGCCGAGCACATCTCCGTGGGCCCCCCACTCCTCTAGCGCATCGCAGCATGCTGAGACTGTGTTCGTGGGTGGTTCATGTTCTCTCATGAGAGCATGACCACGTCGGCGTGTTGTTCATTTTACCCTTTTCATAAGTGTTTTAGTGTTCAGCGCGCCGTGTGCCGTCTCACGGCCACGCTCACTATCTTGCATGCCTGCTGGTAGCTTACAAATGGGATTGCTGGTCCAAAAAAATATTTTTTTTTAAAATAAAATAAATAAAAAATAAAGGGACCTAGCGTCTCATTTGGGGCTCTAGCAGAGGACAGATGTCAATCGCTGCATCGGAGAGAGGACTGTTATGTGTTGAAAATGAAGATTGGGCTGAGATTCCCACTATAATAGTGGATGTCTTATGCTGAATCAGATTCATACTTGACAGTCATGCTTCCCTAGGTGGCTGGGGCATAGCGCAACGCATAAATCGCCTTGCCCGCCCCCTTGCCTTTTTCCCGGATGTGCATTGGAAGGCTTTAGCAGTGTGGAACCGCTTGGCACCAGAAAATGGAACGCCAAAGGGGCCATAGCCTGTATAAAGTTTTCCTCTCTCTCACTACCCTCATCAGGTGGGGTGGCAGTGCCACTGGCAGGCTGCCTCCACCCAGCACTCTTCGTGCATAAGGGTAGTTCTGAGCTGAGGTTGAGCTGCGCACAGTGGCTTTTATATTTAAAGTCACAGCGCTGGCCCTCGGCCAGGCGATGTCCAGAAACACCATCGGCGACCCCTCAGTCTGCTCGTCGCCATGGGCACCCGGATTTGGTTAAGAGCTGCTCTTCCCCGGAGGAGGGCCGGGAGGAGATTCATTGGTAAATTCTGTTCCGCCACTGTCAAATACAACCAGTGGTACCCAAATTCTAAAGAGCAGTTCCAATACCCTGGGTGCCAGGAGAGTGTGCTCGGCGGTGTTCGACGCTTCCATGCCTCGTCACCTCAGGCGCCTCTCCTATCGCCAGCAGGGGTGCCGGCTGTGTCTGGGACGCACACAAGTGGCCTCCCACACTCGTGCACCCCTCAGCGGAAGCAGGTAAGTGTTGCACAGCACACTCAGACCCCACCTTGGGCCGCTCCCATGTCGTCCGTGTTGGGTCCCTGCATGCCGCTGCGCTGCCCCGCTGCGGGCACGTCTGTGGTGCCGGTGGTCCCGCTTGCACGGTTCTTGGGAGCCTGCCTAGCGCTCCAGCCCGCCTTGCTGACTCATCTGTACCATCAGACTTGGCTATGCGATTCGGTTCGCCCGGCGCCCCCAAGTTCAGGGGCATCCACTTCGCCTCCGTGTCGAAGGAGAATGCCCTGTGCTTCAGGCGGAGATCGCGGTCCTACTGGCGAAGGATGCGATAGAGCCGGTCCTCTCCAGCCGATATGAAGAACGCGGCTTCTACAGCCCGTACTTCATTGTGCCCAAGAAGAGCGGCGGGTTACGGCCGATCTTGGTTCTGTGACTTCTGTACCAGTCCCCAGGCTGCTGTTCAGGATGTTAACGCAGAAATGCATCTTCAGGTGCGTCCGTCCCCAAGATTGGTTTGCAGCGATCGACCTGAAGGACGTGTACTTTCATGTCTCGATTCTCCTCGACACAGACCGTTCCTTTTGCATTCGACGGACGAGCATATCAGTACAAGGTCCTACCCTTCGGGCTGGCCCTGTCGCCCCGTGTCTTCACGAAAGTCGCGAGGCGCCATTGCTCCCATGAGAGCGTGGTGTTCGTGCATTCTCAACTACCTCGACGACTGGCTGATCCTTGCCCAGTCGCGAGAGCAGTTGTGCGAACACAGGGACTTGGTGCTCCGTCACCTTTGCCGGTTGGGGCTTCAGGTCAACTGGGAGAAGAGCAAACTCTGCCCCTTGCAGAGGATCTCTTTCTCGGGATGGAGATAGACTGTCGCCGGACGGCGCGCCTCACCGAGGAGCGCGTCCAGTCAGTGTTGAACTGCGTGAACTCGTTTCGAACGCAGGATAGCGTACCACTGAAACATTTTCAGAGGCTCCTGGGGCATATGGCGCCCGCAGCCGCAGTAACGCCGCTGGGATTGCTTCATATGAGACTGCTTCAACGCTGGCTCCACGACCGGTCCCGAGATGGGCGTGGCGCAGCGGAACTCTCCGTGTCCAAGTGACGCCGAGATGCCGCCAAACCTTCAGCCCGTGGTCGGACCCCTTCATTTCTACGGGCAGGCGTGCCTCTAGAACAAGTGTCCAGGCATGCTGTTGTCTCCACGGATGCCTCATCCACCGGCTGGGGTGCCACGTATAACGGGCTTGCAGTGTCGGGTCTGTGGACGGGGCCCAACTGCAATGGCATATCAATTGCCTGGAGTTGTTAGCAGTTCGTCTTGCACTCAGCCGCTTCAAAACGCCGCTCAGAGGCAAGCACGTTCTGGTCCGTACGGACAGCACTGCGGCCGCTGCGCACATCAACAAACAGGGTGGTCACGCCCCGCCGCATTTCACAACTCGCCCGCCATCTCCTCCTATGGAGTCAGAAGCATCTGAGGTCGCCGCGCCATTCATATTCGGGCCTGCTTAATCGTGGCGGCCGCGAGCTCTCACGCCAGCCAGTGCTCCCGGAGAGTGGAGACTCCATCCCCAGGTGGTCCAGCTGATCTGGAGTCGCCGGGCCGCGCAGGTAGATCTGTTTGCCGCCCCGACTCCACCCACTGCCAGCTGTTCTATTCCCTGACTGAGGGGACCTCGGTTCGGATGCGCTGGCACACAGCTGGCCCCGGGCCTACGCAAATATGCGCTTCCCCAGTGAGCCTTCTTGCACAAACACTGTGCAAGGTCAGGGAGGACGAGGAGCAGGTCCTGTTGGTCGCCCGCACTGGCCCAACAGGACTTGGTTTTCGAACTAGTGCTCCTCGCGACAGCACCTCCTTGGCCCATTCCTCTGAGGAAGGACCTCCTGACTCAGAGACGGGCACCCTCTGGCACCCGCGTCCGGACCTCTGGAAACTCCATGTCTGGTCCCTGGACGGGACGCTGGAGGTTCTAGGCGGTCTGCCACAAGCTGTGGTAGACACCATTACTTCCGCTAGAGCGCCTCTACAGGGCACCTCTACGTGTTGAAGTGGAACCTGTTCGTCGAATGGTGCTCTTCTCGCCGAGAAGACCCCCGGAAGGTGTTCGGTCAGTTCTGTGCTTTCCTTCCTACAAGACGGGTTGGAGCGAAGGCTGTCTCCCTCCACCCTCAAAGTTTATGTGGCCGCCATCGCCGCCAATCATGACTACGTGGCGGAAGTCCTTAGGGAAGCACGATCTGATCGTCAGGTTCCTGAGGGGGCGAGGAGACTGAATCCGCCTCGCCTCCCTCTATACCCTCTTGGGTCCTGTCTCTGGTGCTGACCGCACTGCAGAGGCCTCCTTTGAGCCTTTGCAGTCAGCTGAGGTAAAAATTCTGTCTCTGAAGACAGTACTCCTGACTGCATTGGCCTCCATCAAGAGGGTAGGGGATCTGCAGGCATTTTCGGTCGACGAATCGTGCCTGGAATTGGGCCTGGTAACTCTCACATAATCCTGAGACCCGGCCTGGATATGTGCCCAAGGTTCCCACCACTCCCTTCCGGGACCAGGTGGTGAGCCTGCAAGCGCTGCCTTTGGAGGAGGCAGACCCAGCCCTAGCTTTTCTCTGTCCCATCCGCGCTTTGGGGACTTACGTGGACAGAACGCAAAGCTTCAGGACCTCAGAGCAGCTCTTCGTCTGTTATGGAGGACAGCAGAAGGGAAAGGCTGTCTCCAAGCAGAGGATGGCCCACTGGATAGTGGATGCCATCGTCTTGGCGTATGAAACCCAAGACGTGCCCTGCCCGCTCTGGTTAAGAGCCCACTCCACCAGTGGTGTAGCTTCTTCCTGGGCGCTGGCTCGTGGCGCCTCGCTGGCAGACAATTGTAGAGTTGTGGGCTGGGCGACACCCAACACGCTCGCTAGGTTCTATAGCCCTACGTGTAGAGCCGGTATCTTCCTGTGTGCTCACTTCCCATAGTCAGTAACACCAAGTGCCCGCTTCTAAAGTGTCGGCTTGCTGCGCCACTCCCTTCCCCATGGAACGGATACGCGGCGCTTATATGCTCCAGTCGAAGTTCCCAGTATGGCGAACCCTGTCGAGTCCTCCGCAACCTCGGCAGTCGGACGGGCGGAGCGTCCGACGCCAGGCTTAACGCTTCGATGCATTGGTGGAACTTGTGTTAGGCTGGGTTCCATATGTTGTGACCCCTACGGCGGTCCCATATGTGTATTCTCCACGGTAAGTCTCCCTTCGGCGAGCTCTGTGTCTTTCCCTCTCTGCCGTCTCAGTGTGGTGTGGACCCCGCCTAAAATTGGCCGGAGCCACCCTGGGACTTCCGTGATGTAGCACTGCCCACGGCCAGTCCATACGTGTATTCTCCACATGGTAACTCCTCCGGGCATGATGTGGCTTCCGCAGCGGCCCCCGAGCACGCTTTCCCAGCGTTATCCAATAGTTGGCTGAGTGGGTCTTGCGGAACAGCAGCTGACTCTCCCGCGTGAATTTCCCGCCGGAACAGCCGGGTCTGAGGGGCTTTCCCAGGCGCTGGAAGTGGTAGCAACTGTGGCGTGTTCCAAAGGGATCCCAATTGTCGGTGACGCCCGACATACGCCGAACGCGTGACCGACTGAAAGGGAACGCCTCGTTACGTATGGTAACCCTCGTTCCCTGAAGGAGGGAACGGAGACGCACGCCCCGCCGCCACAATTGCTGTACCATCACTGCAGGCCGAGTCAATAGTTCGGCTCTCAGTGAAAAACAAAGGTGCGCTGCATTTCGCTTCGCTTATACCCGCACTGCGGGGCGGAGCGCGAGATGCAAATCTCGCACGCCAATTCTCATTGGCCTGTTCTCTAAATCTCGAAGCTGATAGGGGCTCCTGAAGTGATCCCAATTGTCGGTGACGCCCGACGACGCCTCCGCTCCTCCTTCAGGGAACGAGGGTTACCATACGTAACCGAGACGTTTTATACTCTTTGGTGGAGTCAATGTACAAATTGCTTCGTGATGAGTCTTAGTTATCTTTGGATATTCAGAATATGAGTGAGTGATAATTAAAAAAAAAAAAAAAATGTTACTATTTTAGTGATCATTGCAGTAAAATTGCAGGACATGTTTTGTCTAATATTTCAAGAATCAGTGAGCTAAATGCTGGTGTGGCAGTTCAAGATTTGTGACTCTGTTTCCAGTTCTGTTGGAGGAACCTTCTTGTAGGAAGCTTTTAAAATGACTTTTATCTGTTGACAACATCTGATTTTATAAAGTAAGCAATTTCATCCTTGTCATCCACAGGTCTAAAGAACTAATCAAAGAGGCCATTCTTGACAATGACTTCATGAAGAACCTGGAGCTATCTCAGATTCAGGAGATTGTGGATTGCATGTACCCCGTGGAATATGATAAAGAAAGTTGTATCATCAAAGAAGGCGATGTGGGCTCCCTGGTTTATGTCATGGAAGGTAGGTCATGTCCAAGTATCTTTGCTTTATCCTATGTTTACTTTACTGTGTTTTACTACTGTACCAGATGATTTACAGACAGGGCAGTAAGCCAGAAGAGGCTGTGTATTACTCTGCTCTTTGGCACAACTTTTAATCATGCAATACACAGTTGTGCATTGCTTTATTTTGGATCCTGTTACTGGGTAAAATAAGGTAACTACATGGGTTAAGGTTAGGTTTAGGGGATAGGTTCTGGGTTAGTACCTAGTTATTATCCAGTTATTGCAATTACTATAATAAGTACATAGTATGTCAGGGAACAGGCCTGTAAAATAAAGTGCTACCTATTAGTTGATAAATTAGCTAACATGAACTAACAATTAGCAATATATATATTTTTACAGCATTTATTAATCTTTGTTAATGTTGTAGTTAATGAAAGTACTGCACAATTGTTAATTATTTGTTCATGCAAATTCACAGTATTAACTAATGTTAACATATTGATTTATGTATTTAAAAATATATTAGCACATCCATGGCCAAAAGTATTGGCACTGACGCAAATTTTGTGTTTCGCAAAGTTTGCTGCTTCAGCATTCATAGATTAGTATTCATAGAATTAATGTCACTGCTTATACTTTTAGCCACAGCTAAATGTTGAAATTTACATTAAATAGAGCTTAAGTGATCAAATGGAATTCAAGCGTAGTTCAGGCAGACCACTGATCACTAAATGATATCAGCTGACGCTCCAAGGTGCTCTACCTACTCTAATCAACTATAGTATTTAAGCTCATTCAAACACATGTTCCTCAGTCTCTCGCAGACATTTGCACCCACCTCCACCCCTTCACCTCCTAGCATCTTCATAGAGTATTGGATTCTGTGTAGAAATCTGTTATCATTGTATCTCCTTCTGTAATATATGCTAAGACACTTTTGGTTATTTAAAGGCTGGGGGATTTATCTAGTATGGCAGCTCGAGCACCTTGAGCCTTTCGCCAAATCCTAAGATTGTCAATAAATTTCATTGTCAAAGTGGTCCTGACTGAACTAAAGGTTAATAAATGCTGTAGAATTATTTGTCATTGTTAGTTCATGTAAACTAACGTAGTGTTGGAAACTCTTTTCCTCGTTGAAGCAGAGACCAGGAGATGTTTGGATATCTTTCAAGCAGACGTTACTCTTTATTGAGACATGTGCTGTTTGGTCACTGAGGTCATCCAAGTCTAACTAAAACAGTATAAAACACTGTCATTTATCCACCTTTCATTTCTAAACAAAAGAATGCAAATGTTGTATATGTAAAGAGACCTGCCCCCAGACTCCAATCCTAATCCAATCAGCCTAACGATTACAGGGGCTCCGAGAGCCATTAAAGACAAAAGGAGAGAATCTCAGTAATCTGGCTCATTTGATTTACAATAAAGAGAATAGGAACTGGCCTGCAAACTTTGCATAGCAGAATAATTCATCTGATGTCATCATCTTTACCTTAAATGCTAAATACAATGTACTACACTTAGTTTTAAACGGATTCTTAAATTTGTAATCTCACAATAGTGAACAAATGTTAACAAATGAGACCTTATTGTAAAGTGTTACTGTCAGCCTCTGTCTGTTGATGAAACAGTCATAAAAATTCAAGCTATGACGCTATGAATTTGTTCCTCGTATCTTTTTCTTTTTCGGTGGGGAATATTTCACATATTTCACCACATGGAATTCGGAGGAAAATACTTAATCCTAAATTTTCTAGACGATAAAGCAGTTTATAGCTACAGTTTGGGGTTTAGTTTTTGCTCTGTGTGGATTAATTACCTCTTTAATGTAAATTAGATTTTATGATTTTATAGTTTGTAATAGCTCTCACAGGCCCACTCCATTTTTAATTTTTTTTTTTAATTAATGACTGTTAGAAAAGGAAATACATGTAGTAGCTCACAATTCATTTTATTTTCTGTAGCCACAGTAGAGGGAACAAGTTCATATGCCAGACGAGAGTCAGTTTGGTTATTTTGGTAGTTTTTTAGTTTACAATATATATGAACAAAACCATATGTTTAGCTCTCTGAAATAGAACTGATGCTGTTTGAATGTTGGTTTAGAACTGAACCTGAAGAGTAATAACCATATCCTGATTTAATGCACTTACAATTTAGCTTTTCATCTCCAGGCAGATGGTTTGAATGGCGAGTTTTATGGTCACCTTGGATCTTTTCACAGACATAACATAGATTTCTTTCCTCTTTTATCATGTTATATTTCTGTGAGGCCTGTCGCAGGTTCTGCTGCAGCGCGGTTGTATGTGTTCTCTCTAATGCTGTTTGTGACACAAAAAAAAACTCCTCTGTTTTGTTGACCATGAACAAAAGTCCTTTTAGAGGATCTTATTTAAGCGATCAGTCATTCACATGGTTGGTTTCAGGCGCCACAGGGTTTTTCTGAATGCAAGGCCACCCTCTGTGATCCAGCAGTCTCTGGAAGCATTTAAAAGTTCACTTATGGCCTGTCTGAAAAATAGTCTGACGTTGATTGTGAAGTGCACCTTTTAAACAAAATACTTTTTGGTGCCGAATTGGTCTCAGAGTTGCACTTAGAAAATATTTTTATTTATTTATGGTTTCTAGCCTTAAAAATGTCTCTTTAGCTGATTTCATAGTGTCTGCTCAGCCAAACTAATTTTAGCATTGTCGCTAACTAGGTGGGAATACAGAGTTTGCTTTAACAACACTCAAGAGTCAGATGTGTAGCAAGAAAAAGACTGCTTCCTAAATGTTTCAGTCAAGTTTCAAATTCATCATTAAAGGGATAGTTCACCCAAAAAAGAAAATTCTGTCATTAATTACTCACCCTCATGTTGTTCTCATGTCAATCTGCAAGCTTTCTGTCCCTCCATTGACAGGTATGCAGCTAACACTTTGATGCTTTAAAAAGTTCATAAAGAGATTGTAAAAGTAATTTATATAAATTGAGTGGTTTAGTCCACATTTTCTTAAGAGCTTTATATGATGAAACAGATTAAATGTAGGCTTTTATTCACATAAACATTCATCAACTCACACATTAGTTGCAGTAAAATAGAATCTCATGCATTACGCAACATCATTTAAGCTTCTGCAAGAACCAATGAGGTTCATTCTTGTGTTACTCAGCACGTTTGAGCTTCCACAAGAACCAATGAGGTTAATTCTCGTGTTAGGCAGCACGTTTGAGCTTCCTCAAGAACCAATGAGGTTCATTCTCGTGTTACTCAGCACGTTTGAGCTTCCACGAGAACCAATGAGGTTAATTCTCGTGTTAGGCAGCACGTTTGAGCTTCCTCAAGAACCAATGAGGTTAATTCTCGTGTTAGGCAGCACGTTTGAGCTTCCTCAAGAACCAATGAGGTTCATTCTCGTGTTACTCAGCACGTTTGAGCTTCCTCAAGAACCAATGAGGTTCATTTTCGTGTTACGCAGCTTCCACAAGAGGTTTGTTCACGCGCGTCAAGCAGGTTTGGTTGCGCTTCTATTTGTGTTCGCTTATCAGACTGTTCAGAAAATTTGGACTAAACCACTCAATTAATATATATTATTTTTACGATCTCTTTATGAGGTTTGAAGCGTCAAAGTGGTAATTGCGTAGCTGTCAATGGAGAGACAGAAAGCTCTCAGATTTCATCAAAAAGATCTTCATTTGTGTTCAGAAATGAATGAAAATCTTATGGGTTTGGAACAACATGAGGGTGAGTAAATGATGACATAATTTTAATTTATGAGTGAAATATCCCTTTATGTGCTGTAGGATTTTGGTATTTACAAAAAATGGAGTGGAAATATCCTGTGAAGGGCTATGAATAGGTATTCAAGTGAGGCAGATGTACCATTATGTTAAGTAGAGCCACTTACTGTGGTGTTTTTTCACAGCGCTGCACCCATGTGCAAAAAAGTCCAACCACTTTTTCCTCTCCAAACTAACCCCTGCCAGTCACCACAGGAGGCATGCTCTTTACCTCCAAATCTTTCATTCTGCTCCCAGTAATGTACACTCTGCAGGCGGCTCACCTCCTCCTGGTGTATTGTTGTCCCTGTAGAATATGTCTCACTAGTCGCCTCTGGCGACAGAGATGCTAATTTACTCTAATTTATTACCTTGTCCTTGGCTTGTGTCTGCCCTCTCATTTGATTCCAACCCCCTAAGGTTGTGGTCCACCTCACTAATGTATTTGCGTTTTTGGCATTAATCAACCTTTATTTTTATAGCACTTTATACAATGCAGATTGTTAAAAAACAGCTTCTGAGTAATAAACAGGAAAATAACAGAATAAATGATACAAACTTCATCAAATATGAGACAAATTAAATTCTGCTGTAAAGCAGAACTAAAAAGACAGAATAGTGTCATTCTTCAGCTAAAGTCAGTTCAGTGTTGATTCAGTTTCGTTCAATATCCGTGTGAAGTTCATCAATTATGAAACAAGTTCAATTCAGTTATATGCAGTTCTACAGAAGGCAATAGTGCCATCATTCAGCTGGAATCAGTTGATTCAGTTCAGTTCAAAAAATTGATTAATTATGAAACAAATTTGATTCAGCTATAACATATCTCTATAGAAGACAATAGTGTCATCATCCAGCTCAATTCAATTCAAGTTTTGCTCTTATCTGAGTGTCAGTGCAGTCAAATCGATAATATTACTGAATTTAAAGTGTCTTTGAACACGTGTTTTGTTGCCCTAATATTTGTTCTGCTGTTGTGTTTAGCCAAACTGAAAATGTGTCATTTTAAATGTTTTAAAATCAAAATGCCTTGATATCCCACAATCCTGTGCATTCCATTCTGTCATGGTTAAGCTAAAAAATAAAGATGGTGCCTGAAAGTTGCAGCTGGTGGTCAGTTTGTGTGTAAATGTATGTTTTTGACCAATGTTTCCCACTTCTGATGTCATTTCTAGTGAGAAATTACTATTGTAGTAATTAAATATGTGTGTAGTTATTACCAAAGCTCGCTCTATTTTGCTGTAGTTCATTAAACTGTTTTGCTGCCTTCATTATCGCCACCTAGTGATAAGGCATACAGCTTGTATTAAATAGATCACCAGACAACGTAAGACATCCTGTTTGTTTTTCCTCAGTTTTTAAAGTATTTTAATTATGAAACTCATCAGTAAATTACATTTTTATTGAAGGGGGTAGGGTTAAATAAGGTTTAGGCTTAGGGGTAGGTTTTCTGGTTATTTGATTGTATATTTTATTTTGTTTTACTAATGGCTGTTATTTTGTACGTCATAAGATTAGAAAGCAATGTAAGTTAGCCTAACAAAAATTGTATTCATAAAACATAAAATGCACTTGAAAAGATTATTTCGGTCAATGACATCTGCGATTGTTTCTTTGCACTACTACTTGTATAGTTATAGTAGTACCCTTCTCCTTTAAAAACATTGCTCTGTTTGTTTGAGCATCCTGACCAGCCCGGCAACAGTGGCTTAACCAATGACGTGAGTTTGGGTGGGACTCTCTGTCCAATGGCAGGTGTGGAGAGAGTTTGTGAAACCTGTTTAAAAACTCAGAAAGTCAGAAAGAAATGTAGTTCACCTTAAATGGCCTATACAGTAAGCTTCAATAGCTCAACACAATTACTACTAAACGGCTAGAAAATATAATGGATATTGAATTTACACCACCTTAATATGCTGAATTAACTTCAAACAGATGCTTTTGGTTCACAGCTGTCTGAATTTGAAACAATTACGTATTTGAAGCAACAGGTCACCGGATTTTCTGGGAAGCAAGTGAAGGAATTCAAGGTTAGGAATATATTAATCTGACAGCTGTTAATGAAAAACCCTCTTTGTGCTCAGCTTCACATGCAGATACATCTAAATAGAATAAAAATTTAGCTATATTGTCCAAGTAACCTCTGACAGATTGAATTGATTGATTGTAAAAATGTACTGTTGTCGATTATTGGCCAGTTATGTTCAATTATATTGAAATAAAATACATATAAATTGATTTTAAAGCCATTTGATCTAATCTGTTCTTTACTCATTCATTTGGGTTTTAAATTGGTATTATCAAGGTATTCAGCTAATTTTTTTATATAATTCAGGAAGTTATCAATTATGTGATATGCTAGTATGTGCTTGAAGTCTGTTATCTCTTTGTACTGAAGTGTTCTGTTTCTGTTGTGAAGCAATAAAAGCTGTTTTTGTGTCTGGACATTTGTTTTTATAGTTCTGTGGTGCTTCATGCAAGGCATCAGCTGAAAGATGTGGTGCGAGGGCTCTCTGACTGCCCCCTTTCTAGATGTTGACTCATAAAGGTCCTGGAGGAAGGGCAGATTGCAGCTGATGAATTTCAGCCTGCTTGGATCCAGTGCCATGGCAGATCCATATCAGATGGTTATGGATGAGTTGATGATAGGTTCAATGATGCCACTGCAGAACTGGGCCATCACTTCCAGTGGCAGGCTGAAGTTCTTGAACTTACTCAGGACTTACTTCCTCTTTAGTAGGGATGTGTATACGGACTAGTTGGTGGGTTGCCTGATGTATCAAAGTTCGTATGTTCAGGGAAGGAGGAGGAGGCGGTAAACGGCGAACATTTAAAAACTTTAATTAAAAATATAACAAAGAAAATACAATAATCGCGGCAGCCCCTCACGGACGACTGCTGGCTACATACAAAACAAAATGCAACATAAAATCCAGGCTTGGTCCTCTCTCGTCTTACACTGCCGTCGCTCCTCCTTTTATGCTCCCGTCACTCCTCCACGAGACGAGACCGGTGTGGCGTGCAGCTGACGCTCATCATCATTCGCCACCGGCCTGCTCTCATGGTCCCTCGCCTCGCTGCTTGCCACACCTGACTAGTATTATTTTACTACAAGACTGTGATGACACATTTCCACTGTTATTAACATCATAAATCTGTCAAAGTTCTTTATATTTTTTGCTATTTACAAACCCAATTCCAAAAAAGTTGGGACACTGTACAAATTGTGAATAAAAACAGAATGCAATGATGTGGAAGTTTCAAATTTCAATATTTTATTCAGAATACAACATAGATGACATATCAAATGTTTAGACACACCATGACCATATTCCAGGATGACGATGTCAAGATTCATCAGGCTCAAACTGAGATTGGGAGGGAGCATGAAGCATCATTTTCACACATGAATTGGCTCCTCTGAGTCCAGACTTAAATTCACTGAAAGTCTTTGGGGTGTGCTGGAGGAGACTTCAGAGTGCTTGACTCTTGCATTGTCAAAACAGGATCTTGACCAAATTGATGCATCTCTTGATGGAAATAACATCACAACCTTTATTTCACAATTTGAGCCGGAAGAATATTGACATTTTTATTCTGAAATATGGCCATGATGTGTCTTTCTACATGGTTGTTTAAGAAATGAAAAGCTACACACTCCATCAGTTAGGGTTAGAAGAACTGTTGCAAAACACATAACATGCTAGAAACATAATAATCACTGCAATAATGATCCAATCATTGGTTCTTATTTAAGCATACGTATACCTTATTTAAGCCACAATATGTAATTTTTCACCACTAGAGGTTGCTTAGTCAAAACAAAGGTGTAGCTTGATGACACCTTGATTTCGCAGAGCTTTTATTATGCCGCAGACAACCGCTTCTGCTTCTTCCGCTCATGCATATATGGGATAAAGCAGCGCTGTTTTATCATATTAGATGTTTGAGTGTGACATTTGAGTGTGTTGAGCCGCTCAGCGGCTACTATGAGACTCTTGTTACACACTGCTATAAATGTGTGATAAATGTCTCCAAACAATTGCTCACCTGTCTAATAAAGCTAATATCTAATATATCAAAAGACTAATATCAAAGACTAATATCTTTGATATTTCCATGGTTTCTACAAAATAAAAACAGAAACCAAGGGTAATGTGGGTATGATGTCATTGATGGCAACGCACGGACACGGTCCGTGTCCTGGTTAAAATTTCTCTGGATTTAAACATTCTTGGAAACATCTGGGATAATGTAAGTACACAAGTCATCAAAATATACAATACTATTCTAGTGGTTTTTGGATATTTTAATATTTTTGTGTCTTTAAAAAGGCTTTAACTCTTTTTTTTTTTCTGGCTGGTCAGTGTGTATGTGTATATATATATATATATATATATATATATATATATATATATATATATATATATATATATATATATATATGTAGTGTTTTTGACTGGAAATTTGGTGTTGTGATGAGCCCAAACTCTACTGTCTTCAGAGCATTAAGCTATAAATTCTGACTGCATTAGGACACCAGGTGTTTCACTTCTTTCCTATGAACAGATCTGCTGTGGTAGCATATTAGGCCAGTCAGTGTTGCATTATCTGCAAATTTGAGGATCTTAACAGAGGATTCCTTCGAGGTGCAGTCATTTGTGTAGAGAAGAGAAGTGGAGACCGCAAACTGCTTTATGGTAGTCCAGTACTGGTAGACAGTGTACTTCCTGTTGTACTTCCAGTTTCCTGGAAATGTGTATCAAACATCATATGTTCCTGATGTTACTTTACTTTGTGAGTTTATAGTGTATTGGTGATATGCATGTATCATGGTGGTCTACATTTGAGCATGGTAGCTTTAGTTTTAAAAGTTAATCATTTTAGCCCTTTTTGACAATGCACATTTGGAAACGGAAGAACCAATCTAGCAGATTGCTGAGGTTAAGTGAGTTGTGCTCAGAGGTGGTAGGTAAGGTTATGATCTCAATAAATCTCCAACCCATGGGTCGCCTTTACTGGGGTTAAACATGTAACCTTTGTGCAAGCAGATTATATTAATAATTATGAACCTCCAAGTTTGACAGAAACACTATGGGTTTTGGTGACATACAGATTTATAAAAGCTTTTCCCAAAAGTCTTGCCTTTTTCCTGGTGCTTCTTGAAATACCATATTAATATGGAGTTCGATATGCATCCAGACAGGAAAGTAGATTTAAAATATGTTTATTATATCATTTAATAATAATAATAATAATAATAGGCTAATAATAACCTACAAGTTTGATAGAAACACTATGGCCCGGTTTCAGAGACAAGGCTTAGATCAAGTGGCATTTAAGTGACTTTTACCAACATGCCTTAGAAAAAAAACATTACTGATGTGCATCTTGAGACAAAACAATGGCACTGACATATTTTATGATATGTCAGTGCAAGTTGCTTTTCGTTAAAACAGCTCAAACATGCATTTTAGTCTGGGACTACACTCTAAAAAATGCTGGGTCAAAAACAACCCAAGCTGGGTTGAAAATGGACTAACCCAGCGATTGGGTTGTCTTAACCCAGCAATTGGGTTGTTTTAAGCAAACATTTAACGCAACAACCCATTTACTGGGTTAAGACAACCCAGTCGCTGGGTTAGTCCATTTTCAACCCAACTTGGGTTGTTTTTAACCCAGCATTTTTTAGAGTGTAGGCTTAAGCCTAGGTCTGTGAAACCGGGGGTAAGGGTTTTGTTGGCATTCAGGTCCCGTTTACAAGTTTAAATCCTGTCTGGCTAGAGCGCTTCCCATAATGTTTACGCATTAGGTCAGTAGGCGAAGAGTAGGCGGTGTTTTGTGGCTGTTTGAACACATTCGACCACAAGCCTACACTATGAAAGCAATCCGGCCGAATGCGTTTTCGACTACCCCTGGAAGTGGTCAAAAGTGGACAAGCTCAAAGCGTTTTAGACCCCGTTTACACCTGTGTTTAGCATCGTCCACTTGTGATCAGATCAACCAAAAATGCATCTTAATGCCAGGTGTAAACAGGGTCTAAGATATATCAAAGCTTTCTCCTGCAGTCTTGACTTTTTCCTGGAGCTTCTTGAAAATGCATTTTCATATGGAGTTTGATTTTTGCATCCAGACAGAAAATATATATTAAAAATATGTTTATTATGTTATTTAAACTATTATTACTATTATCACAAATAACTTTTATTATTACATTTTTAAATATTGTGACGCAATGTCCACTGAAGGCGAGTTGAAGTGAGAACCCAATATCATATCATAAGTGACTTCAAGCCTCTGACTTAATAATTATCTTTAAAAATATTTGCGTTTGATCCACTTCTAATAGTAGCTTTGACACAGTTGGCAAATCAATTACAATTTAAGTAAACTGACAACAAAATCACCACAATGTTTTTCAGAAGAAGACAGTGTTTAGCTATTAGGCTTCTCTCAGGGCCGTCATCTGTGGTTTCATGCGTCACACACTAAAGCTTTATTAGAATTCACTGATGTTCTGCCAAGTCGAGCCAATGATGAGTAGTGCTGAATTATAAAACATGGTTCAGGATTACCATCAGTGACGTAAAATAATCACAATTTTTGCGCAAGATCTCCTTTCCTGCTTACGTAGAATGAGGAGTTGGCAAGAGACCCACTACATTTCCAGCACGCAAGTAAGTGTGATCTAAACAGGAAAAGCCCCCCTTGACAGAAGCGATGATGAAACTGAGCTATACTTAGCCATGTGAGATGTGAACACTGAGAGCATGACTTGCCACATTTACTTTTGGAAAGACGCAGATGCAGCGGATCTCTGCTCTAGAAAACAGCAAGTAACAGTTTCACCAGTGTTCAGCCAAACTGCCACAAACTGTGCCTGTATGCTGATAGTTACGTAGCAACCCCATGAATGCTCACTCGGGGTAGTTTATTTACATCCGCATTAATATACTCTGCCCCACAAACCCAGCATGGGGCATTGCATAAGATTGTCTGATGTTTCAACTATGTGGAGCACAATATGTGTGAACTATGGTGTGAATACATGTTAGCTCTCTGGGAATCTCACTGTTTAATTGACAGATCCTATTCCAGGTCACAGTGAAATCGCATAAAGAGGCTCATTCATTTTTTTCTCTGATTGGTTTGTACATACATTCTCACACAAATTGTTGCATGATGTGGTAGTTCACCCCAAAATGGAAATTCGGTCATTATTTATTCACACTCATCTTGTTCCAAACTACTCCTTCTGTTCTTTTCTCCATGGAATGGTAAATACGTTTTTTTTAATTATTATTATTTATTATTATTAAATGATAACTGATTTAAATTTCAGTGTGTTCCTCACAAAAAAAAAAAAAAAAAAAAGAAAGAAAAAACAACCCAAAAAGAACCCAAAACCCAACAAGTTAAAGGTGTACTTCACTGCTGACAGACTGGGCCTTTCTACTGTCTTGACAGTAGAAAGAATTTTTTTTTTTTTTTTTTTAATTGGAGCTACTTGACTGAAGAAAAGGCTGTTGTCTTCCCTTTTGCCATATAGATAAGAAAACTTCAACAAGCATAATGCATTGGGCATGTTGCCGTCCAAGGCCACTCCCACCTGCTATGGATACTCTTACCAGAGTAAAATACTGCCTTGCTTTATTAGGAAATACCTCTTAGCAAACTTTTAAGGCCCTGTCATACAGTCGGTGCAATGTGATGCCAGGCGCAAGTATTTTTTGTGTTATTTAAAGGGCACGTTAGTAATATGCGCCTATAGGCGGGTGCACAATGCGCGTACACTCTGCTTATTACACACACACAGCGATGCGCAGCAGTACACAAACATTTTTAAATATTAAAAATAATAGGATTCCTCTCTGGCGTTCAGTCTTTCCGCTTGCAAATTCCACCATGTAAATAGTGAATCCACCATGGTGCAAGCACAACTGGCTTTTAAAGGGAATGGGAGATGAGACTCTGACTGGTTTATTGCATGTGGTCAAGATGCGAAGCGGAGAACCTTAATGTGAAGTGTTACCAGTTTTTCTTGTGCAAATTCAACACCCAGTCTCTGTTGTAAGTAAGCAATAAGGTACGGGAGGTGTCTTTATGAGTGAGTTAGTCAGTAGCGAAGACTTTTATATTGATAGGACTGAAACTTGTTGTGAACACGGAACAACCGCAAGTGACACATGCTTTGACTAGCACTGTCAGTGTCAGGGCACAGGGAAACCCATTAACTGTTAAAAGGACAAGATATCGCAGCGGACATTCAAACTGATTTTTTATTATGAACATAGGACTAACCTGAAGGAAAATGTTATATCAAAATGCAGGTAATACACTCGATCACTCTTTCACTCTCTCACAATACTCTATACATAATACAGTAAGCTTCATGAACAATGTCAATGAGATCAAACACATGTTTACATTGCTAAGGCTGCTGTGTAGTGATACACAGAACCGTTGGGTGAAGCGGTCACAGCCGTGTTTTATCGTGAATAAAACACAGCTATTGACCAATAACAAGGACCAGAACTAGCTGTTTTATAAATGTGTATACGCCACTTTAATTTTATTGAATTAATCAGTAAGTTATTAAATTACTTAAAATGTACATTGTTTTGGCCTACTTGAAAAACAATGTGCATTTTAAGTAAGTTCCTAAAAGCAATCTCACAGAAATGATTCTGTTACAATTTCATGAACGAGGCTCAGTCAGTGTATGCTTCTTTCATACTGTAATATTGAATAAGTTAATCATTCAGCCTGTAACAAGTTGTTGATGAGCAGGAAACAGAACCTGGGGTGCAGCAGCAAAACAATGAATACACTTCCAAAACAGAGGAATTAGACTCTCATGGGAAATATAGATCCGGTTTGATGTAGATTTTTAAGTGTTGCTTTTATGATGTGTTTAAAGTATTTGATACCATTTTGTAATATTCAGACTGAAGTGGGTGGTGTTTGGCATTTGGTGCGAGTTGGTGTGTGGGAGTTGAATATTGCAGGCTGGACTTTAGATTGCAGACCTCAGCTTTTCATGCTCGCATTGACTCATAATTGTTCGGGCCAATGTGTGAGACCTCCAACTTGAGGATCAAGTGTCAATTAAAGAGACATTGTCAACAGCAGGCACAACTAATCTGAAGGTTAAATCCAAAGGCATGAACGTTTTGCAATCAAATGAAGGGTAAATCTAGTTTGAAGCTCTGCTACAGGTAATGCTCTGGAGGTGTCAGCGGGGGCAGGCCAACTGGAACCGAAGGAATATGGCTTGTTTTAGTATTCACAAAGATGAATTATGTGAATTATGTTCTTCATTGTGCTTGTAGACAGAGGTGATGGCAGTTTATTTGAGGTTCCCTTGAAACCAGACTAAAACATCTTTGACCTCTACTACATTATGTGGCTCAAACTGTTATGCAAGAACTTATTCAGATAATGTCTGACCTTGTCCAACACTGAGCTTGTTTTTATGTATTTATATGTAATAGGAAATTTTTTTTTTTTTTTTTTTTAAGGAAGACATTTTCAGTGCTGGAAGAACAAGATTTTACAGCTACATTTTATATTAAGCTTTCATAATAAGCTTGCTGATTATATAGTTGCATTATCCATACTAATGTCACAATGATCACAGACCAGGCTTTTATTAATTTATTTAATTTAATTTAATTTAATTTAATTTAATTTAATTTAATTTAATTTAATTTAATTTAATTTAATTTAATTTAATTTAATTTAATATCATCTAAAAGGCTATCATCTAAATTATAAATGAATAATGTGACCGTATGTTGCTGATTTATTTATTGCATTTTATCAGTCAAAGTGCAGAACATAAGCCCTCTTATTAAATTAATAGTTCATGGCATAATGGAAATTGTATGATGTTTTGTTGTAATGTTACTGTTATTGATGAGCTGCATTTGAAGCCATTATCAGATTTGTAATATATACATATATATTTTTTTTTATTTATTTTATTTATTTATTTATTTATTTTTGGCTCTGATTTCAGACTTAAAAAAAAAAAAAGAGAAATGTCAAAACAGTAATTTGCTAACTTGTCAAAAAGTATTAAATTCACTAGATTATCAAAAATTCACATTACTACATGATTATGTAAAATATAAACATTATTATCTGTGATCTGAGACATTCTGCCATTTGTGTTTCAATGAAGATAAAAACAAAACACAGGGTCAGAATGACATGAGAGTAAATGTGGACATAATTTTTGATACAATTTCATAGCATTTTTGGCTAAATTATTCATTTAAAATCCATGAACAGCCAGAAGCTCTATGTTTCGTTACCTTAAAAAACAAACAAGACAACAACAACAAGACATGAAGTACTTTGCTTAAGGGCAAGGAGCAAATGTTTAGAGCAAGTGTTTGGTTCTACTTGTATGCACATCCCTGGCCACCCAGAACATGTGTCACAACAGTTTTCTTCCTTATGAGACAGGGGCAAAGAGCAAATGTTCATCATAAATTCAAGGATTTGCATCTCTGTGTCCTGAGATTTTGTAAAATGTACTGCATGAATATTAACGTTAAACCATAACGTAGGCCTATGTTTGCATTTGCAAAGGAGATGCTCAGGAGCTGTACTGTTAAATGAAAGATGGCTGTATTTTTCCTTTAAATATTTAAAGTACCTATCTTCACAATAATCATAATATTTGAATTTAATGGTATATTTGTAAAAATGGATTCCATAAATTTTTCATTTACAACTTTCTGTGATCTCAGTGTTGCTGAGGCAACAATCTGTAATCGTACTGCACATACAGACCCTGTGGGCTGTTTTTTTTTTCTCTTGCTTGTAACAGTGAAAGTAAATTGACTATATATGGATGTTTATTCAGCTTTTCTTTTTTATTTTTGTTTTATTAAGGTCACATAAAAACTGGTCAAAACTGGCTTGGAAGCTTTTTACTCCATCTTCATAATTTATTTTCACTACCCTTTTGTATTTTTTTGCTTTACCTTTTTTTGTTGCCCAACCAACCAACCAACCAACCAACCAACTAACCAACCAACCAAGTTCCTGAGAAATGGCGTTGTTTCCACCATAACCAACAATTTATAAGATCCATGAATATATCACTTATGAACAAAATGTTTTATTTCACATCATTTCTAATCAGTATTAAATTGTCAAATTATGCATAAAAAGTAAACTAATAATAAAAATTGGTATATTTCAGATATAGTTCATTAACCATAGCAATACAATATATGCCATTTGTGGATTTCCAGAATTAATCTACACTGTTGAAGAGCTGTCAAGTTAAATACACTATGAGTTTTAAGGGAGTCTAGAGAAGGGGCTTTCAAACTTTTTGGGGCCAGGTACCCCTTAAAGGGTAGAACATTTTCCGGGGACCGAAAGTTAATATGGGTGGTAGTAATGAACACTATGCTTATTTTATTGGTGCAAATGGACCCCTGTAAAAATGTTTTAAAATTTGTATTTAAAAAAACATTAAAACATAATGTAAAATACCGGTACAACAAAATGTTTACAAACATTATACATGTAGGTTCCCCTCATGCCACAAAAAATGTTTTAAATTTAATGGTAGCCTATTCAGATTTTTTTTTTTTAATGAAATGAAATAAAACAATAGCCTTTACAATAATCAGTAAAAGGCATCAGCCCATTCAGAAAAAAACATTGGTAGAAACCGCTTAACGCCATTTCCCTTCAAGATTCAAGAGTTTTATTTGTCACATACACAGTTATATACAGAATATACAACCGGCAGTGAAATGTAAAGTGGCTGCCAGTCCATTTCTGTCAGAGTTACAGAAGCACATGGAACAGTCGTTTTCTTGCTTCTCGCTAAATTGTGCCCTTTGTCAGCAAAAGCCTCTAAGTCCAAAGATAAAACAATCAGAAGATGCAAACTGAATTATTTGATTTTGAGATGAATGACGGTGTGCGTATGAGCCATCGTTATAGTGGCAATGACACAATTTAGCGAGAAGCAAGTAAAAGACAGTGTTCCATGTGCTTCTGTAACTCTGACAGAAATGGACTGGCAGCCACTTGCATCTTTGGTGATTTTGCAACTGTTTACCATGTATTGTTGTCCAAAGAGGTGGACTTAGAGGGTTTTGCAAAAAAAGCATGCATGGACTTAGTTGGTTTTGCAGCAAAAGACAGTCAGATTTGTTCAACAATCAGCATGTGCTTCTGACATCTCAGTCTCCGTGAACTGGAGCTCATCACATAAATTAACCGAAACTCAGCATATACTTGTAGCACAGACATAAGAAATATGTCTATAATAACAACCTTTAAGTGTCTACTTTTAAGTGTCTACATTTTGCTTTTTTGATGTTAAATGCATTAGGCTATATTAGTCACTTTGGAATATAAGTTGCAGCACGTTTTAGATGATAAAAAACGAACATAGACTATAGTCAGGAAAATATGGCATCCTAGCAAATTATTTTGCAGACCCCTGTCTATTGGTCGCGGACCCTACTTTAAGAACTGCTGATCTAGAGGGCCAAAAGTGTCCATATAGTTAATGAAACACCCATTTATCTATTGTACTGCATGTGTTTATGGACTGCATATTGGATTAGCAAAGTATTTATCAATGTTATACATGACCACTCATCATCCTAGAGAAGAATATGCGATTGAGAGTATTTGACACTTGAACATCTGGATGAAAAATAAGTGGCCTCCTTTGAAATGTCATGCTAAAAAGGGGGTAGACTGCTGAATTATTTCCAGACGTTTTGTTTACTTGTGCACGACAAGCATCAGCGATCCAGTGTTGACTCCTCTCTCTTCGCGGATCAGATAATGTGCAAATGGACCCATTGGGATTTGCATTATTGGCTGTACTTCAGCTCCCACAGTTAAGGAGGAAGTGAGGGCGTTTTTGCTGTAGTTTCAGATAAAGGATATCATTAGTCCTGTGAATAAAGAGCAACATTACAGGGGAAGACAACTTGTGAGCAGTTCTAAAAAAGCAGTTTTGCTTTTTTAGAACTGAAAGTGTGGTGTTTTTTATAAGAGGTTATCCATATTTTGCATTCAGTCTGGACAGTTTTTGCTGGATTGCTGGACAGTGTTTTAATGGCTATGTAGTTTTCCCTTCATATATATGTATATTCCAAGCTTCAAACTTTTTTATTCCAAATAACATTATTTTTGCACGTTTCATTTTTGTCTGATAAACTTAAGTAAAGCAATTTACCATTATTGTTTTGGTTTATTTGACTGAAAGATGACTATTTTAGCTATATTTTGAAAAGGAATTAGTCTCACACACATACACGCATACACACACACATGCACACAATTACAAAGCATCCCACAGAGATAATTGTATTTAATGCTGAATTTTGAAACATTTGTGAATATGCTTTTAAGCCCATGTGGAAACCTCTTTTCTGTAATGTTATTATCCTCATAATAATTTGTTATGTTGACATGGAGCAGTGAAAGCTTTAAAGCAAATTGTCCTCTTTGTGATTATGTTTACTTTGTGTGCTAATTGAGTTTGTGCCTCACATGTTAGCCTGAACTCAACTTAGAGAAAGGAAACCTGGCATGATTATGATTTGTAAGTGCAATTTTCTGCTTTGGCATTGTAAGTAATGGCGACGAGTAGGAGTCAGTCATTTAATAAAGCACAGTATATCTGCTTTGCTTGGTTCAGTGGTTCTGAAAGCATTGTTTTTTGTGATACGAAGAGCAAAGATTAGGCAATGGAACGGTTATCATGCTTTATCAGCTGAGACAAAGGGAGAAGTACCTGTATGGCCAAAAAAGCTGAAAAGTCTGAAGTCAGAAAACAGAAAGACTAACAAAGATTTAAAAAAAAAACAAGTATGGCATTACACAAGGTGAAAAGATTTGATGACAAATAAAATATTGAGTCATGATGCCCAAGATGCATATCCTCCTTAGCTATGGGATAATTTTTTGAGGATTTCCGCCTGGATTTGGCCTTCTCAAATTGAAAAGCTTCCCATAACCACATGCAGTGGTCTTTTTACAGAAAACCATTTGAAGTTACATAAAACACTGCTAAAAGTGATAAACATTTAAGTATATGTTGTCTGAGCTGTAATAACTACCCTCCCACACACACACGCACACACACACACACGCACGCACGCACGCACATACGCACGCACACACACACACACACACACACACACACACACACACACAAAAGAGGCACTTTTAGATTTTTTTGGTTATACATTCATTTTTGAAAGTGTATAACTCAGGCCCTGTGTGCTCTAGCACCCTGCAGCCAGTTTTGACCCAAATCTCTCCAATAATCAAGTCTCTCCATATACAGTGGTATAAATGCAATATCCCAGTGTCACAAAATTATTTTTCCAGTGTTTGCTGACATATGCTGGAAACAGCCAAAACTGTCTGTAGGGTGCTAGAGCACACAGGGCCTGAGTTATACATTTTCAAAAATGAATTTATAACCCAAAAAATCAAAAATTGCCTCTTTTTTGGGGTGTTTATTACAGCTCAGACAACATATACTTAAATGTTTATCACTTTTAGTAGTGTTTTTTGAAACTTCAAAGGGTTGGGTTTCCTGTAAAATGACACCAACATTGTGTATTTAGACCACTGTATGTGGTTATGGGAAGTTTTTCAATTTGGGTAGGCCAAATTCAGGCTGAAATGGTCCCAGAGTAATTTAGTGTAAATAAGTTACTTTGTGCAAAAAGTGATGCATATCTCCAGAAAGTAGGGATTCTAAGCTTTCAAATGGTATCGCATATGAGACCAGAGCTCCTCCACAGACATTTAAAATTTAAAGTATATACTTGATGATGTCATTCCGGACCCTTGGAGGGTCCTTGGAGTTTAAGAGGTTATTTTTTGTTGGACATGTAAGGCAATTAATTATTGTGTAGAGTAGACAGTTCTCTAAAACTCATTAGAATTAGGGTACAAAACAGAGATGATCATGCCATTTCGATAGATGGCAGTGCAGCGTCTAACACCATTAAGATATCAGTATTTTAAGTGCACAAATAACAGTGATTCTAACACTAGCTAAAGAACTACTAAAAATAATTTAAAATACTTTTATTTTATGGGCCAGCTGCTATTACCGAAAGACCTATAAACACATTTAAACATATCTGAGGTGCCAAGGCATTGTGCTCAATGGATATGACTGTGATTGGTTACAACGGTCAACTTCTGTAAAGAAACTAATTTTTGACCCAACGGGACCAAATAGAATGCAATCTGTAATCGTCACTTTTAATGGTCAGTTAATTGTGGCAGCTGTAATCTCAGTTATTTAATTGATTAATTGTTCAGCTCTGCCAGATTTGAAACCCAATGTAATTGGACAGCCATGAGACCTTGGCGCTAACCATAAGCAGCATGACACCGCAGCAGCTTTTTTCCAGAGGCTGAGCTGGTTTAATTCACTGCTATGTTTGCCAGTCTGCAGATGACACATGTGATTTAGGACTGCCGGCTGTCTGAAGGACTGGGATCAGCTGTAGAGCAGCCAGGAAGTGCATAAACCCCGTTGGTGGATGTCAGCTCTACACCTGGCATCAACCACAGCTACAGGTCATCGCTGGACCAGAACCAAACCACTGAGTCCAGCTGGAGCCACTGCTGACAGGCTCATTTGTGTGTTCCCTGCCTGAGATAATGAGCCAGTAACGTGGATAGATCTACAGGTCATAGCCATTACCTTGGCAAAGGCTGTTAGCAAGATCTAGCTTTGGTTTAAGCTTTTTAGGCAATGTTTGAACTGTTGTATACTATGCCATTATATTGCATTACTTTACATGATGAACCTATTTTAGATGTCCTTCAAATGTAGGAGAAATCTTTAAAGGGTTAGTGAATGTCAATTGGTCATCAAGAAAAAAACAAAACAGATATTGGGTATTGATGCCTGTGTGACATTCAAACAAAATGGAGAAAGACTGTGTGAGGGATGTCATGTAGGATGAGCTCAGTCTTGCAAAAATGGACACTTCGTTCACATCCACATTCTAATCTAATTTAATACTGGCCAAGATATGAGATAGAGAAAAGGATATGAGATGTGGAATTGAGAATAGCATTGATAGGAAAAGCATATGTTTTAATTAAGGAATCTAGCAGATGTGATCTAGTACAGTGGTTCTCAAACCTGACCTGGGGACCCCCCACCAGTGCACATTTTGCATGTCTCTCTCATCTAACACACCTGATTCAACTTATCAGCTCATTAGTAGAGACTGCGAGACTTGAATTGGGTGTGTCTAATGAGGAGACATACAAAATGTGCAGTGGTGAGGGGTCCCCAGGACAGGTTTGAGAACCACTGATCTAGTAGATAGGGAAAAAAAATCTGTGGTCCAAACACAGAACCCTGGGGTACTTCTGTGATGAGGAAGCGCAGATTCAGGGAGGACGTTATGCTATATTTCAAATAAGTGCTTTGTAATTACAGAAAAATTTAAATCTATAGTTTTACATAACATATACTTTGAAATTGTAATAATATTTCACAATATTAATACTTATGAGTGTATTTTGGTTAAATAAACACAGCTTTTTACCCTTTTGAACGGTATTAGTCAGCAGAGGATCTCAACAATGAATATAGTTTGATAACAGTATCCTTTAAATTTAGTCAGTATTTCATTTTCATATTCATGAAATAATCATGATAATGTGCAAATTGATGAAAATGTCAAAACCTGTCAATTTGTTTTTCATTTTGTTGTCAGATTAATTATGTGCATTGTATTCAAATATAAATTGCAATCCGAACATATACATTTATAGGTACTATAAATTAAAACGTTCCTATACAATCTGTACCCAAATGGCTTTATTTCAATTCCATTTGACGCGTTTTTGAATGGAGTGTACTGGAGTTTACAGCTTCTAAATGTTTCTTTTGATTTTGCTCAAGAATCTCTAACAAACTTATCATATTTCCTTCTCTTTTATCTGTTTTAAATCAACTGAGTCTCAAATCAAACATTTAATGTCTTCTTTTTAACAGTTGACAGCCTTTAATGATGGTCAGTACCTCAACAAAACCTGCATGAAATAACCTTTTTTTGTCAGATTGGAGGAATATTTGAACAGGAGGATTACTCCAGCTGAGCTGTATCTTTTCTAGTGATAATTCCTCTATCATGCTGAAGGACCCAAGTCCTGCCCTAGATGCAAAGCTTTTTATTACATGGCTTTCAGATGCTCAACTCATTCACAAGTTCATACCACTTCTGTTCTACTGTATGAAATGTGGGCTAACACTCCAGTGCTGAAAGCACTAGGAAGATGTATGTGCAAGGCGACATATGGTGTATATTAAAAAAGAATAGTGAGCATAAAATGGATACTGCCCTCTTGTTCTTCTCTCATGCGATATGCTCTTGAGAGGGGAGTGTGTTCAGGGTGAGATGAAACAAACAGGTTTGAGTACACACTGAAAGTACAAGTGGCCGTTCCATCGATCAACACCACTCTTCCTCGAATTCCTCCAACACAGAGGCACTTTAATGTGAGAGCGCTGCAATGGAACTCCTACACAAAACCATCAGAGATGCCACAGGTCACACGGAATGTCTGAAATTATCACGCTTTCCAGGCAAGATGCATGGTCTGCATAAGTGCAAATAGCTATAGATGCTATTTACACTAAGTGAAAATAGCTGTATTTTCTTTGCGCTAAGTGCAAATAGTGGTAGATGCACCTAAGTGTATTGTAGTATAGCCTATTATAAAACAGTATGCAACATTAGCAACATATTCAGTGTATATAATAATTATAATAATAATGTAATAATGTATTACATCTATATAGTGCTTTTCTAGGCACTCAAAAGCGCTTTACATATAGAAGGGGGGAATCTCCTCAACCACCACCAATATGCAGCATCCACCTGGATGATGCGACGGCAGCCATATTGCGCCAGAACGCCCACCAAACACCAGCTGATTGGTGGAGAGGAGGCAGAGTGAAGAAGCCAATCAGTATATGAGGATTATTAGGAGACCATAATGGACAGAGACCAATGGGCAAATTTGGCCAGGATGCCGGGGTTACACTCCTACTCTTTTCCCGAAGGACATCCTGGGATTTTTAATGACCCCAAAGAGTCAGGACCTCGGTTTAATGTCTCATCCGAAGGACGGTGCTCTTTGACAGTATAGTGCCCCCATCACTATACTGGGGCGTTAGGACCCACACAGACCACAGGGTGAGCGCCCTCTGCTGGCCTCACTAACACCTCTTCCAGCAGCTACCTAGTTTTCCAGGAGGTCTCCCATCCAGGTACTGACCAGGATGTTATGCCTGTATTTAATGAATGAAGAACAGTTTTATCCCCAGAGCCATTGACGCTCTGAATCAAGCCAACAAGCCTTTTATAGCTGTGTTGTAATTTTTTAAATTATTTTAATTGTTTGGCAAATTTGATAAAATGGACAAAAAATGTTATTTCACAGAAACAGTGCATAATTGATGGAATCGAAACTGCTAATTTAATTTGTATGCATATAATGACAATAAAGAATTCAAACTCAAATATTTATTAAAATCCTAAATGGGTGCTGCCGTATTGGGACATTACTAGTCCCTGTTCCTAAAGCCTACCCCTTAACCTATCCTTAACCCTACCTGTTAAACACTTTATTCCTACCCTAGGCATTTCTTTTCTTTTATTTAAAATTGGTACTCTCTTTACAAACAATGGTTCTTGAAAAGGTGGATTCGAACTCTGGTTGGTTGCGTCCAAAGCTTATAATGCCACCTGGCTTACTCTATAGACGCATTAGAAACATTCACCTAATTCTATGAATGCACTTAAAAATTAAATAAAATCACAAATGAAACAAATTTAATCTCATTGTGAATCAAATTGCTCTGAATTTGCAAAAATCCTTCCTGAATCGTGAAGAATGTAAAGAAAAGAAATGTCAATAGATCTGGTCTGAGCCTGGAACACCCGTTCAATGACAGACTGATGCATTTTGCTTACAAAAGTGCTCAAATCAGATTGTTCAGCTGCTTGCAACACAACTTCCAGTAATTGTTGAGCACAATTTTTTATTTATTTATTTATTTTATTTTTTTATCAGTCTGTCCAGACACAGAATTGTGTTTAAAAGTTTTTTTTATTATTTGCTTATTTTCTCAGCATCATCGCTCCAAACCTGAATGACTTGCTTTCTTACATGATTGCACAAAAAAATGACATTTTGAAGAAACTCCGTGCAGGCCTAGTGACTTTAGCTTTTCAGCTCTAAAATGAGAAGGAACTGGTGGGTCACCAAAAACCGTTTTGAGTGGGTGTACAGGAGAAACTACAACAAACTTAATTCTATGTTTTTCTGATGCAACATTTTTGTTTTGAAAGACGTGCGTGAAAGCTGTTGACTCTTCTGTCAGATGCAGTTTAAGCAAAGAGTGCCTGAGAAAAACACTGTCCTGATTCAATATCTGCGGTCAGATGAGATGTCAGGCTGATGAGATGTCATGTCATTATTTTAATGTTACTTTCATAATTTGTTACTAAATAAAAAGTCTTTCAACTTAGAAAAACAAACTTTTCTGTCCTGTCAACACAAATGCATTTTGGGCTAATTTTGTGTGTGTGTGTGTGTGTGTGTGTGTATATATATGTCACATGTCTGTCTGTCTTTATGTTGTGTTTTGATTCAATCACATGTTCTTTTGTTAATTTTCACGCCAATCCTGTGTTTCCTTGGTTACCCTCGTTAGTTTAGTTCTGTTCAGCTGTGTGTAGTTAATTCGTCTCATTAGTCCTCTGTTTGCCATGTATACATGCCCTGAGTTTCTTTCTGTTCTTTGTCTTTCTTGCGTTGGTGTTAAGTGCAGTAAAGGTATTGTGGTTTGGTCACACAAACACAAACACTACACCGTCTGTGATCAGATCACTGAGAACTTGATCAGTTGTAAACTAATCATTCTGTCCAGTTTGTCAAATAACAATTCAGTCTCATTTGTGAGTCAGATTAGGCTCAAAGACTCACGCAATTGAGCATTCATGGCCACTATTATATAAAAAAGAACAGTTACAGGAAATTAGTTCATAGCTGAATAATTAAGGCCATACAGGTAACATGACAGGAGGGTGAGAAAATAATGACATTGGACTATTTCCTTAAGCGTCTCCTTACCTTTGTCCTTGAATAACAGATGTAAAGGTGATTGATACTCTCAGTCATGCTGGTTTAGTGTGAGTCAGAGTAATTGGCCTCCAACCGGATGATTCATTAACCCACAGAATCAAATTCCATGGACTCATTTGAAGTAGTAGAAATCCGTTGCAAACTGTGAAGCGAATCCTACGAGTAGTGATGAAACGGTTATGAGTTTGACGATAAACTACAATACAATTCCTGATGGTTAGTATTAACGTTTCATATTTTAATTATCTTTAAATCCGCATTTTATTACAGCAATTTGAAAAATACTGTCCATCATTAAGCAAAGTAAATTTGTAGTTTTGTGTGAAAACATGGTGGAAGGCAAGACAGTGAGAGGTTTTACAACCCCTGTGCTGAAGGAAATTATATGAATGAATGCATGAACGAATTAATGAATGAATGATGGGAACCGACTGTCTTTAGAAAAGGTTAGATTGCATTTTCTTTTTATCTTATGTGTGTGTAATGCCTAATATAGTAGTGTTTATAAGCGCAGTGCTCAGTGATGGGGAGTTGACTCCAAAAGAGTTGATTCCTTAACTCTGAATAGCCCTAGGGTCGTGGTCGACTCCAGTACAGGAATCGACCCTCGTTGTTGACACCTTTGCTGTGTTTGAAATTGCTAATTCCTATATAGAACATTGGAGTTTAGTGCACTACATCAGCAAAGAGTGAACGAAATAAAGCAAGGAATTTGGACACTATTTTCTAACTTCCCTCTGTCTCGTTCACTCGGATGTACATCATTGCTTAAGTTGCATGAGTGCACACTACTGGCGGAACCCTTGCAAAGGGTTTAAATGGAATCACTTGGAATCAGATATGGTGCTGATTTATTTATAGTTTTTTTCCCCCTTATAAATTTGTTTTCGCACTATTCTATAGGCCTGTATGTATGCTTGGGCTGTTAAAAATTAAATATAAACTAATATTAAATATGAATATACACTATATTGTCAAACGTTTTGGGCCGTCTGCCTTTACATGCACATGAACTTTAATGGCATCCCATTCTTAATCCGTAGGGTTTAATATGGAGTTGGCCCACCCTTTGCAGCTATGACAGCTTCAACTCTTCTGGGAAGGCACAAAGAAGAAGGTTTCCCACAAAGTTGGGAGCATGAAATTGTCCAAAATGTCTTGGTATGCTGAAGAGTTCCTTTCACTGGAACTAAGGGGCCAAGCCCAACCCCTGAAAAACAACCCCACACCATAATCCCCCCTCCACCAAACTTTACACTTAACGTCAGGCAAGTACCGTTCTCCTGACAACCGCCAAATCCAGACTCGAGTCGAGTGACGACGTGCTTTACAACACTGCATCCAACACTTTGCATTGCACTTGATGATGTAATGCTTGGATGCAGCTGCTCGGCCATGGAAACTCATTCCATGAAGCTTTCTACGCACTGTTCTCAGCCACACAAAGTTTGGAGGTCTGTAGCTATTGACTCTGCAGAAAGTTGGCGCCTTCTGTTCGTTGTGCGCCTCAGCATGCGCTGACTTCGTGGCTGAGTTGCTGTTGTTCCCAATTGCTTCCACTTTGTTATAATACCACTAAAAGTTGACTGTGGAATATTTAGTAGTGAGGAAATTTCATGAATGGGCATATTGCACAGGTGGCAACCTATCACGGTACCACGCTTGAATTCACTGAGCTCCTGAGAGCGACTCATTCTTTCACAAATGTTTGTAGAAGCATCTGCATGCCTAGCTGCTTGATTTTATACACATGTGACCATGGGAATGATTGAAACACCAGAATTCAGTGATTTGGAGGGGTGTCCCAATACTTCTGGAAATATAGTGTATTCATTTACATTATATATAAAATGTTTGACAATGATAACAATACAATAAACTATAACTGTGTAAAAAAACTTAAGGTAGCTCGTATTAAATACTTGTCTAACATTTTGATCAGACCAATGTGAAAATCTGGCAGAATTTAAGAAGTTGTAAATTTTAACCATTTGATGTAAAATAATCTAATGTACATTCTAAAAATCTAAACAATTAGTATAATAAGGTATTTACCTAAAGTATTATTAGGAACACCATACTAATACTGTGTTTGACCCCCTTTCACCTTCAGAACTGCCTTAATTCTACGTGGCATTGATTCAACAAGGTGCTGAAAGCATTCTTTAGAAATGTTGGCCCATATTAATAGGATAGCATCTTGCAGTTGATGGAGATTTGTGGGATGCACATCCAGGGCATGAAGCTCCTGTTCCACCAAATCCCAAAGATGCTCTATTGGGTTGAGATCTGGTGACTGTGGAGGCCATTTTAATACAGTGAATTCATTGTTATGTTCAAGAAACCAATTTGAAATGATTCAAGCTTTGTGACATGGTGCATTATCCTGCTGGAAGTAGCCATCAGAGAATGGGTACATGGTGGTCATAAAGGGATGGACATGGTCAGAAACAATTCTCAGGTAGGCCGTGGCATTTAAATGATGCCCAGTTGGCACTAAGGGTCCTAAAGTGTGCCAAGAAAACATCCCCCACACCATTACATCACCACCACCAGCCTGCACAGTGGTAACAAGGCATGATGGATCCATGTTCTCATTCTGTTTACGCCAAATTCTGACTCTACCATCTGAATGTCTCAACAGAAATCGAGACTCATCAGACCAGGCAACATTTTTCCAGTCTTCAACTGTCCAATTTTGGTGAGCTTGTGCAAATTGTAGCCTCTTTTTCCTATTTGTAGTGGAGATGAGTGGTACCCGGTGGGGTCTTCAGCTGTTGTAGCCCATCCGCCTCAAGGTTGTGCGTGTTGTGGCTTCACAAATGCTTTGCTGCATACCTCGGTTGTAACGAGTGGTTATTTCAGTCAAAGTTGCTCTTCTATCAGCTTGAATCAGTTGGCCCATTCTCCTCTGACCTCTAGCATCAACAAGGCATTTTCGCCCACAGGACTGCCGCATACTGGATGTTTTTCCCTTTTCACACCAAGAGTTTTCTTTGTAAACCCCAGAAATGGTTGTGTGTGAAAATCCCAGTAACTGAGCAGATTGTGAAATACTCAGACCGGCCCGTCTGGCACCAACAACCATGCCACGCTCAAAATTGCTTAAATCACCTTTCTTTCCCATTCTGACATTCAGTTTGGAGTTCAGGAGATTTTCTTGACCAGGACCACAGCCCTAAATGCATTGAAGCAACTGCCATGTGATTGGTTGATTAGATAATTGCATTAATGAGAAATTGAACAGATATTCCTAATAATCCTTTAGGTGAGTGTATATATATCTTCAGTAAACTCCAGTAAAAGTACTCATTTTCAGTTTTACTTGGAAAAAAAAGTACAAAAGTACTTGGGTAATAAAAGTGTTTTATTGTATTATCAGTACTAATAAGAAAGAATAGTGCATTGATGTATTGATCTGCCAACAAACAAACCCTTTATTTTATTACCAAATTTTATAATACACTATCAAAACATTACACTTCAATATTCTAAAATATCAATTCAAGTTACTGATAATTCAATCATGCAAAAATGCAATGAAATAATATATAATATAGTATTTTAAAAAAATGATGGAAAACTAAATTTGTGTAGCTAATATGTGGCTACAATGTACAGACGTCACATGGGGCAAAATATGTAAACATTTGAGGAACGCTACACAAACATACTCGTTTTATATAATTTAAAAACTTCTACAACAGGCAGATACATGGACATTAATTAGCATTATTTTACATAAAATTGCAGTGACATAAATATGGACATCACACATTCAAGCATTTCAATGGGCAGCTCGACTTCTACAGCAGATTTACTTCACTGATAACTGACAGTCATGACCTAAATGTTTGTTGGTTTTCAATATAAAACTTATTTAAATGATTTCAGTTTTGTATTTTTTTTATTTTTATACAGTGATGCATTTCATCTCTACCTCTCTACGAGTGCTCTCTCTACTTCTGAGAATTACAGATCACATCTTATGATATAGAAGCCTGAAGATGCCTATCCTCCATAGATCTTTAACCTATTCTGTAATGAATAACCCTATGTTTAATAAAACACACTAGCTTTAATATATAGACCTCAAGACGTAGGTTAGTCCAAGTGTCATCTTCAGTTTTCAGAGCTCACCTCAAATGCTCTTTCCTTCAAACCACTTTTCCTGATCTTTTTTGAGGACAATGACTCACATTGTTTACTGGGGACTGCACCTAATTACTGTAAAGTGGCACCAGTGTTGGGGAAGCTTTAAAGCTGTAGCTTGTAAGTTACTACAAAAAGTAGTGAACTACTGTACATTAAAGCTTATATGGCACTAGACAACAGATGAAAAGGGTCAAATATTGTACAAGTTATCTGAAATGTTATGTTTAAATATGCAAATTAGGCATTGTCTAATTAAACATGCATGAATTTGCATACATTTCCAGAAGCCATGTTTAAAATGTAATTTTCTTAAATTAAAGTTAAAGGTTTTTACAGAGTGGGTTTTGTGTCTCTTTTTAATCTTTGAAAATTACAGTGGCTCAGTAGTGCACAACACAACAAAATTTAAAAAGCATACATAATTTCACAACACAACGAAATCAAGCCACAACACAACGAAAATGCTTCCGACCACTAGGGGGCTCTCGGAGTGCGGTAAAGTAAATTTAACATGCCATTATTCTACAGATTCGCCAGTCTTACAAAGATATAAACACTACGATCAGTTTTAAGTGTGTAACCATTGTATATCGACATGAAATATCAATTCAAAATCACCTGCATGCATTATAGCTGCATATTTATACTCGAGAACGCTTTTACTCACTATCACAGCGCATGATGCCTAAGGGAACGTCTGCCAATTCTACCAAGTGGTTGAAACTTATAATTTGTATGAATTAAAATTACTGTGTTTATTTATTTTTTTATGTTCAAATTCCAATGTTGTGCATTACTAGGTCAGTTTTACCAATACAACCAAGTATACAACTGTGGAACTGCTTACGTTTGAGCTTCCTCAAGAACCGATGAGGTTCATTCTCATGTTACGCAGCACGTTTGAGCTTCCTCAAGAACCGATGAGGTTCATTCTTGTGTGACGCAGCACGTTTGAGCTTCCTCAAGAACCAATGAGGTTCATTCTCGTGTTACGCATCACGTTTGAGCTTCCTCAAGAACCAGTGAGGTTCATTCTCGTGTTATGCATCACGTTTGAGCTTCCTCAAGAACCAATGAGGTTCATTCTCGTGTTACGCAGCACGTTTGAGCTTCCTCAAGAACCAGTGAGGTTCATTCTCGTGTTATGCATCACGTTTGAGCTTCCTCAAGAACCAGTGAGGTTCATTCTCGTGTTACGCAACACGTTTGAGCTTCATCAAGAACCAATGAGGTTAATTCTCATGTTAAGCAACACGTTTGAGCTTCAGCAAGTACCAATGAGGTTCATTCTCGTGTGACGCAACACGTTTGAGCTTCCTCAAGAACCAGTGAGGTTAATTCTCATGTTAAGCAACACGTTTGAGCTTCAGCAAGTACCAATGAGGTTCATTCTCGTGTTACGCAACACGTTTGAGCTTCTTCAAGAACCAATGAGGTTCGTTCTCGTGTTACGCAGCACGTTTGAGCTTCAGCAAGAACCAATGAGGTTCATTCTCGTTTTACACAACACGTTTCAGCTTCCTCAAGAACCAATGAGGTTAATTCTCGTGTTACGCAACACGTTTGAGCTTCTTCAAGAACCAATGAGGTTCATTCTCATTTTACGCAGCACGTTTGAGCTTCCGCAAGAACCAATGAGGGTCATTCTCATGTTACGCAGCACATTTGAGCTTCAGCAAGAGGTTTGTTCCTGTGCGTCAAGCATGTTCAGTTGAGCTTCTGTTTATGTTTACTGATCAATGTTTAAATGTGAATAAAGCCTAAATTAAATCTGTTCATCATATAAAGCGATCAAGAAAAAAAATGGACTAAACCACTGAATTAATATGGATTAGTTTTACAATCTCTTTATGAAATTTTTGAAGCATCAAAGTGGTAGCTGCTTAGAGTACAGAACTTGCTCAGATTTTATTCAAAATATCTTCATTTGTGTTCTGAAGAGTAGCAAAAGATTAATGGGTTTGGAGCAACACGATGGTGAGTAAATGATGACAGAAGTTTAGAAGAAAACATCGAACTGGAAGATACACAGCATTATTTTCTGCATGCACATCTTGTTGTTTCCAAGCTCTAAAGCATATCACATTTTTCATCCTAGTTACAGTAGGTTATTTCCCTCGGTTGCGGATTCATCAGTGATAATAGAGCACAAGTCAGTATGACCTGCCCAAAAACAGGCTGATAGTCACAGCTCCCTGATAACAACATCCTTCTTTTGTGCCCGGTCTCATTCCTCATATTGCCCTGCCAAGATAAAGCCATCAGAACATGATGGAAATCCAATAAAACTTTAGGCTGAAGAGGAGACAGTGACGGCAGTACCTTTGGTTTGATGTATGACTGTGGTGCATGTTTCAAATTGGACTCAAAATGTGTGACATTGAATGCTTGAGACTTGACTTTGACATTCAAGTTGCTGTTACTTTTGACTTGATTCAAACTTGCGTGTCAAAAACGAATATGATGTCATATAAAACAGGGTACCAATCTTCCATGTCGATAATGGATAATGTCATTATATATTGTTGATGATTTGACACAATCCTGGATTATTCTGTTCTTCAAAGCTCATCTGAGTTGTTTTCAGCAACAGTGCCTTAAGCTTAAACCCGCTCAAGAGCAGGTATATGTAACATAAACAGGATTAGATGGCTTGAGAAGGTGATACTCGAAGACGCAGCTTCATTCTTACGTGAGAACCATATTAAACCAGAGGCAATCACATTTTAATGTTAAACATTAGTAAAGTATATCTAGCCCATTAACAAATGTATTATGATTTTTATTGTGTTTCCCATGCAGCTGCTTAAAAACTGGTTTTACATGATTTTCTTATGGCGTCATGCAACTGCTTAGCTACAATAAATTAAATTAAATTAAAATGTATTCACAACCCTGACACTGAAAAAAACAACAACATACAACCTGCTGAACTACAAGAATAAAAACATAATTCAATTGGAAATAATGCAACAGTTAACTTGTTCACAGCCTGGTTTTTAAATAAACCCATTACTCTTTATTCTACTGTTTTGTTTGTTTCCTTGAGTAAATAAAATCAATTATACATTCTAAATATTTGGGATAATTATTATATTTAAATTGTTATATCTAATATAACATTGTTATATGCTATTGCTGATGACAGATTTGAGTAGTAATACATGTGCTCAGAGAATTCTGTCAAGATATTTTGATAAAATCTGCATGTGCATTTGAAAAACCAAATCATCCAATGAGCAATTAGTGTCATGTTTTGGTAGTGTTTTGGTTCAGAGATTGTCTATTATTGGGAGATATGATTGTACGCAGCGGAGAAAGCATAACGGCTAACTTGGATCACATGTGCTTTGATAACCAATCACACTGAAGGCTTGATGTCATTGAATTTCGTTCAGAGTTGTGCGGCAGTCAGTCACTGTTTGCTGATACCATAGAAATGAATGGGAAATACCATAAAGTAAATCATATCAGTCGCGCATATTATCCGTGACTTCTCTTACAAAACAAAAATGTTTGGTGTGGGGTGGGGGTAAATTAAGTGCGATCTGCTGTGATGTCACAATCATGTTGCATTGTGGTCTATGGATCTACCTGAAGTGTACATATGGAGTAGACCTGCTCTCTCTGTCAAAACCGAGGGGTTGAGGATCTGTCCAAATTAACTTCCCACATCCACTTGACGAAGTTGAATGCACTTCAAAATGGCGGTGGGGATTCCTGTGGGGAAGTGCTATGGGAAGTTCGTGAGTGTGTCTAAAAGTTAAACGCAGCCCTATTGTGGGAGTCAGGAGTCGGAGTCTATCTGAAAACCATGAACACCCATAGCAGATTTGTGCTTGCAGAGGTTACAGCGCCACCTACTGTCAGAGAGTGGATTTTAAAAAATGTATTCATCTTGTCTAACATTTTGTTCAGATCAATGTGAAAATCTGTCTGAATTTTTATAACAAGTTGTAAATTTTAACCATTTGATGGAAAATAATCTAATGTACATTCTAAAAATTTGTATAATAAGGTATCTAGAATTATTTGCAGAGCAGATTAAATACCTATAATCATTTATCATTTTCGATTAATTGAGATGTTTGAGTAATTGAGTTAAAGTCCAGATACCCTAATAACTGGAGTGGAGTTTATTATATTATATTATAACTCCATTAAAAGTACTCATTTTTAATTTTACAAAG
This sequence comes from Paracanthobrama guichenoti, assembly GCA_018749465.1. Lineage (NCBI taxonomy): Eukaryota > Metazoa > Chordata > Actinopteri > Cypriniformes > Gobionidae > Paracanthobrama > Paracanthobrama guichenoti. The sequence continues at coordinate 9,227,651 of CM031954.1, forward strand.
TACAAAAGTACTTGAAACTGAATGTACTTGGGTATTAAAAGGGTTAACAAAAATATTTATTCTAGTGAAAACTGGAATAGTCAGTACTAATAAGAAAGAATAGTGCAGACATTGATCTGCAAATAAGCAAACCTTTTATTTTATTATCAACAAAACAAATTTTTTTCATTAAACTCCAAAAATAGATCAATCCAAAACTAATTTTTAAGAGCAAACATGTTGAAGATTAGCCGATGAGCTGTCGTTTTTTTCAAATGATAAGCTATTTACTCACGAATACGGTTTATTCAGCGTAGTGAAGCCTCTCCTCCCCATTGACATCCATTAAAAAGGCCTCTTATCTCTTTCCCTGTTTACTGTAGTGTTAGCAGATGTTCAAAATGTTTTCAAGGTTTTTAAGGTTGCAGGCTTGCCTTCAAGTGGCTTTGTTTAGTTTCATTTTCAAGGACTTATAATTTGTTTCGCTTTACTTCCTGTTTCCTTTGTTTGTGTTGGTCATGGTCATGGTCATGTTGTCAGGGTTTAGCCTGGATGCCAACCAAATTTAGCCCTACCCACAACACTTGAGATCAGGTAGTTCGGTCTGGACTTGATCCATTGTGGTAGTGCTAGGCGATATGACCAAAAATTTATATCACGGTATTTTTCTAAATTATATCGTTTTTGCGGTATATGACGGTATTTTTCCCCTATGCATCACCAGGTGTTAACGATATTTTCTACTAATTGAGAGAGGAAATAATGCAGTAGACTAGAATGCCCTATTTTACTGTGATTAGTTAATACAGTGGAGTTAATACAGGTTTGCAAAGCCCCACAAAATGATTCTGTGGGACAACCAATAAAACACAAGACCTGAACACATTACAGACACATGAATATTAAAATATGACCATGGAGAGAAAAAAAAATCAGAGTTGAGGGCACTTTAAGCATTTTAAAAATCTAAGCCTATATAACAACAAACTGCCAAAACAAGGGAGAAACGCGGAAGAACATTTAAAAGGTCTAAGGATATTTTCAATACATTTAAGAGCACTACAGTCTCTGAACAAATGACACACGTAAGTTTAACACAGAAAGAATAAAGCAGTTACTTTTTTGCATTGAATTGTCAGTCCATTTATTAACTTACATCATTGTCTTCCGTGTAGCAGAATAATCTATAGTGTCATCGCGGTCGTGATTAGACGTTGTATCAGTGTCCTTTGCATACATTTAATTTGAAGACGTGATGAAATATGTGCGCATACACGCTGCTAGTTCATGTTTAGAGCACTAGAGTAAATGAAATAGGTCCATCAAAAATTTAAACGCGCTCGCTCCGGTCTATATATGTGCTATATCATCCGTGTGGAGAACATTAATCTCATCATGGCACACCGCGCAGAAATCGTGCGCCGAGTGTAGTTTGAATTCTCCGATGTAATCAATGGCTGAATCCAAAATCACCCCCTATAAACTCAAATAGGGCATTATTTGAGGGGACAGCCATTTGTAGTGGTGTCCGAAACCATTGTGGACATTATTGAGTGCACTCATTCAATCTCACATTGCACCGCAATAACGAGTGTACAGCCGATGTGCACACAATGGATGTCTGACTTCACGCACTCGTTTTCATTCACTCATTCAAGTGAACTATATTAGTGGATAATGTAGGGAATAGTGAATGATGCTTTAGGGGGCGATTTCGGATTCAGCCATAGGCTATAATACGATTTGAGCTGTGCTCTCACAACAGTGCAACAGTGAAATGGGACCCCTCTCAAACAGTGTCGCGCTGCACCGCTCCGAACGTTGTTTAAGCGACATATACTGGTATTGCGGTATAATCAAAATTCATATCATAAAAAAAATAAATACTGGTATTCGGTATGAGCCGGTATACCGCCCAGCACTACGTTGTGGAGCAACTATGCTCGAACCAGAGCTATTTGGACCAATCAAATTGTCAGGGTGGGCTTTATACGATGATGGACAGATGATAAACCGTAACATAATCATCCACGTCACCAAAGAGCGCTTGGGTTGAATTTGTTTGAATCTGAGTATGACGACATCAAGCTAAAGTACTCTGTGTATCCTTTAATTCTTTTTATAACACCGGCAAAGATCGTATTCACTCATCTTCGTCTTCTACTTCGTGCAGTTGAGTTCTGTTGACAACTATGCGTCTGTCGCTTAACATACCTCACTTACTCTGTTGCTCTGATTGGTTGTAGTTCTATCCAATTGAGTGCAGAGGCATTTTCTTACCTGGTTTGATTGAAACACGGCCACAATGGAGCAGTATCAGACTCATATTCTGACTAGAATCTGAGTGTGACGTCAGGCTGGTCAGGATTAGTAATTTTTGATTGATTTCTCACACCTGTCCCTCATTAGTTCATTGGTTCATGTGTATATAATGCCCTCTGTTTCAGTTCCTCATTGTCTGGTGTTGTCTGTGTTAATACACGCTGTTATGTTGCTTTTACCTTGTTTTGGGTTATCATTAGGCCTATGTGGGAATATACACTTTTGTTTTTGTTTAATAAAGTTCATGCTGCATTTTAAGATCATCTACGTGTCATCATCATCATCTGTCTGTGACAATTAACTGATTTAGAATTTGTCATATTATCTCAGATGTACAGTATGAAGTTATGAAGAACAGGGCTGACTTGTTCATTGACACACTCCGAACCATACCTGGACTTGCTCAGCAACATTTAAAAACATTTTTTTACATTTTTTAAACACAAAATGATAGGTGTGTAGTTAGCTAAGTGGCGTACCATAAAGTAAACAATGTAATTTTAGGTTTCCAATGCCAACCAGTAGCTTTTCACTTGACTATTTGTAAATCAGCTGTTACAGTCATTGAGCCAGTGAATCTGGGTCAGATTGTGAAGTATTTGGTAATTACTTTTTTAGTGAGTGTGTGACCTGATTTTATCCATTGTTGCATTTTGATAAAATTACTTCACATGCTGTATTTCTAGCCACAGCAGTGTTCAGGAAATCCACATGATTCCTTTATTTATAATATTTACTAAGTCTAACAGACCAAAGCCCTCAACTTGGTTTGACTCAGTTCTGCAGCCTCTAATTCAATCCTGATAGTCGAAGTCTAGGATGTGAGAATCATCTGATAGGATGTCCCAGATGTTCAGATGTTTTAATCTAAATTGTACATTTAAAATGGGGCTTTACACTGTATGTACACATTGAGTGAGTGGGCTGATGTTCATGGTGGGGTTAAAGTGGATGTGTTTGTTTCGTGCTGTTAGAGCTCAGGATGGCCAGTGGTGATTCAGATCCATCATTAGACAGACCCCAGGTGGCAGGAGAATAGAGCCACAGCAAACTGATTCTGGGTCAGTGTATTTGTAGCCTGTTTGAATTAGGCTTGCTGATAGCATCAGAACTGCAGACTAGCCTACCAAGAATTATGATGAAGAAGATAAGCGTCCCCTGGCCTCCCCCACCCCATGGAGAGGACCCTTACTGTCAGCTGATTAACATTTGAGACTCACAACTACTCTCTTCTGCTCACCAAGGCTGCATTTATTTGATAAAAATGCAGGAAAAACAGTAATATTGTGAATTATTATTACATTTTAAAACTCTATTTTAATTTTATGTAATTTAGCTCTGTGATGCAAAGTTGCATTTTCTGCAGCCATTATTCCTGTCCACAGTCACATGATCCTTCAGAAATCTTTCTGAACCTTCCGTTTTTTGCTGTGTGTGTTGTATTATTGTTATTTTTATTTATTTGTTTACATTTTTTTTTTTTTTGTGATTCTTTGATGAATAGAAAGTTCAATGAACAGCATTTATTTGTATTGTAGTGTATCACGGTTCCCACAAAAATATTTTGTTTCCATTAAAATTGATAAGCAAATCAGCATATTAGAATGACTTCTAAAGGGTCATGTGACACTGAAGACTGAAGTAATGAAAATTCAACTTTCCCATAACAGGAATAAATTGCATTTTAAAATACATTCAAATGGAAAACTGTTCTTTTAAATCGTAATAATATTTCAGAATATTAATTGTTTTACTGTATTATTAATCAAATAAATCAAAGCATAAGAGACTAACCATAAAATTATTCCAAAAATTACAGTGATGTACCGATCATGATTTTTCATGACTGATTCTGATACCGTTTGTTGATTTATTTTATTTGTTTGTTTTTTTTTGTTTAAGCAAATTTATTTGTTGTTTATTTGCTATATAACAGGCAAAATGGCCCTAAACAAAAAAAATCAGCATTTTAATCACGAGCCAAACAAAGATGCTACACACGTGTCATGAGCTGTTGATTTAAATTAGATTGTATAATTCAAGATTTCGAGATTCAAGAAATCAAGATTTCAAGCAAAAACAGAATGGTCTGACTTTAGATATGTGTAATTATGCTGCCTAAGACACCTGCACAAAACAAAAACAGCTGGCGGACTGAATGAAAATACAGATTCACTTTCTGACAGTAGGTGGCGCTTATGGAAGAGCAGAGCTTTGGGTACTGCTGGGTATACCGCTTGGGTATAAGCTGCGCTTATAAACTACTTATATGGAGGTAAGAGGAAAAGAAAATGTCATTGAAACTTTTCTGAAGACAGTCAGTTTCCTTCAGAGATACATTCATATAAACCCCAACCCCCAATATTTTTCGTCCTATATTTTGATCATCGCGAACAGTGAGCTTGCTGTGCCTGGTAGAGTATTTGCTCTGCTGGTGTGTGTCTGTGTTCTCTTCTTTGCGCTCATCTTCGACGTGTCCCATCTCTAATCTCCTGTTTACAGACTTCATAATATTTTCACACAAATTACATTTTGGGAAATGATTGCAATGCAGTTTGTGTGCAAAGGTGCGTTCACGCCATGTCGTAATTACTGCAATTTCATGATTTCAACTTGTGCAAAACGCGTTCAAGTCCTCGTAGAGCTCATATTTACAGCTTGTAAGATGGGAGCTCCTACTTGTACCACCTGACTGCTGCAGATTAATTTAGGCGATCATAGTGGTGCCATAAAAACGCATAATTCCCAGTTTGGGGACATGAACCACTCTGAATATAACGTCACGCGTTAATTACGACATGATGTGAATGCAGCACAAGTCCGGAATAGAGAAAAATGTGTGTTTGGAGCAAAAACCACCCGGTCTAGTGGTGCATCTCTAATTCCATACTTCTGACCCCAACACCGTGTTATACAAAACCTTCATCACGGGCCCCCATGCTTTTTATGTGAATAACATCAGATTATAAATATCGGCATAAACATCTTTGCTTTTATTTGCTACCTTGCTGTTGCCAGCATTTAGCAGGAAGTGTTTTCTCAGACCTACTTTATTCCAAGTAGGCCCCCACGGAAGCTTTGGTATAATTTGAAAATTGCATGAGGTGACAGATGAGCTCTTCAGCCAAGCCTGTTGTTGAATTACCCATGAGCTAACGCAGAGGAGTTACGTGTGTCTTACGCATTAATCCTGAAATAACAGTCCCAGGCCCTCTCAGTATGGTTTCACTGCATCACGTCTAATAGTTTAGGCATAATATTTTGCTAATCCTCCACTCCTTTTTTTTTTTTTTTTTTTTTTTTCCTCTTTTCACTGTCCTATTTCTCTCTGTGCCCATTACGTTAGAGAGCTCCTACCTTTCCCAGTCATTCCACCTCCCCCACTCCCCTCAAAGCTTCTGCTCATGTCTGCTGGCCTAATGAAATGAGACTGTTATTGGAACGTATTAGGCCAGGCTCGGTCCAATCCAGGCAGCCGGCACGGATGCATTTCCAGACTGTCATGCTTACTTTCATGAACAGAGCATCATCAATGGACTTAAGGATATACCTTCTGATTGCTTTCAGATGGCAAGGTGGAGGTGACCAAGGAGGGCATGAAACTATGCACCATGGGACCGGGGAAGGTGTTCGGAGAGCTCGCCATCCTCTACAACTGCACCAGGACTGCTACGGTACAGAGTGAGTGAGGAGAACAATGCACCTGCACATTTACAGTTCAAAAGTTAATTAATTCAAATTGAGTGTATTTTGTGTGCAAAGCATGAGTTACATAGGTTACAACCAATAAGATTGCATACCCAAATATGCAGACACACATGCACATGCATGAATGTGCACATAGAAAGACCCTTTCTCTAACTGTGCAAAGATGAACCACAATCTGGAGTGAGTAACCATGGAAACACATACACTGTGTTGTCATCCTTAACAAGAACAGCTACTCTCAGGAGGGAGTAACCATGGAAACGTAACACACACACACACACACACACACACACACACACACACACACACACACACACACACACACACACACACACACACACTGTTAGGGATACTATATCTACATATATGAAGTAGCTTAAATTCCTTGCATAGTTTTTTTTTATTTTTTATAATTTAATGCAAAGCTTTAAGGCATGCCAGTGGATTGTCTTGTGATTTTGTGTGTTTTGTCTGCACAGTAAACAATTCAAATATTTTTCTCTATTGCTCTATTCGAATTTGACAAGGTCTTGTATTCCTAAAACAATATGACAAGCTAATTTGTATGCATGTCAGCCTGGTAAAATAATTTGCAAGCCTCACTTAATTTAATTATCAAAATGTACAATGCATAATGGCTCCAGTTCTTCCCCTGTTAAACCAGATGCAACACTGTTTTATTAGAAAATTACATATTGTTTGTCTTGCTGTGTGATAGTACTTCAATCTTTGCTAAATCACTGATCTCTCGTGTGTTTGCATCCTTGTTATTGACACTGGTAGAAACTGGTGGCGTGAAATAGTGAGATATATACCAGCAACGGAAAGAGGTGAGTCAGAATCTCTGTCTCATCTGCATCTCTTAAGTGCGACAAATGCCAGGCCACTTCCTCAGATTTGAAGAGAGGCGCCAAGATGAGAAACACAACCACAAAGCCATTATTTTGTCATGATGAAGTACAATCTTCAGCATCTTATTTTTTTTTTAGCTTTTTGCCTCTGAGGCAAATGCAAATACAAGTGCTCCCGAACTCTCGTTCTGTTTGTCTGTCCCCCCCTCCTTGCTGTCTTTCTCTCGCTCATGTTTTCTGTAAAGCAGCTGTTGCTTTATAAAATCTTATTAAACATTTTTTTCCTGCTGTTTCTGTTTTAGTAGTTTTTTATTTTATTTCATTTTAATTTTAAAGGGATAGTTCACCCAAAAAATGAAAATTGCCCAATGATTTGTTGAATACAACCAGAGTTATATTTAAAAAAGTCCTGGCTAATTCAAGCTTAATAATTGCAGTGAACGGGAGCCCAAAATTTGAAGCCCAAAGAAGTGCATCCATCCATTATAAACGTAATCCACACGGCTCCAGGAGGTTAATGAAGTGAATGGATGGGTTTGTGTATGATAAATATCTATATTTAACACGTTATAAAGTAAAATATCTAGCTTCTGCCGTCATTTACACCTGTCATATACACCTAGGATGGCTTGAGGGTGAGTAAATTATGGAATAATTTTTGGGTGAACTATCCCTTTAAACGGATTGCATTCCCTAGTGAAAAATAAATATACCAAAATGTGTTTGAAATACATTTATTTTATGCTAAGTATACTACAAATACCGTTACATATTTATGTACTTAAGAATATCCTCAAATAAAGTTTAATTATAATATTCATATCAGTAAATCTCCAGCGATATGTCAGTAAATATGTTAATGAATTTGTAGTATACTTAGTATGAAATAAATGTATCTTAAATATATTTTGGTATATTTTTTTTTCACTAGGGATAGCTAAGATTTTTCCCTTTCTTTTGAAGTTTTGCAAGATATACAATGAGCAATATATGGGAACCAGGAATGTGCAAAAATTATTTAAGAATTGGCTCTCTTTCAGTTCATGAGTATGAAGTACAATTTATTTGGCCATTTGCCACAGGATGTTGAATTAGAATGACTTGAATGTTTTGAATTATATTATGAATTTAATTGATTCAAAATACAAAATAATTAGAACCTCTTATGGAATTTTATTTCATAAATATATATCCTAAATTCATATGTACATATATACATCCTAAATGCAGAGAAAACCAAAGAGAGAGATCAGCAGAGAAGGAAAGAGGGGACAAAATAATGACGCATAAATACATCAAGGTGAGACCAAGCAAAAATGATTTAGCAGTGCTGAAACATTCCCTGGTGATCTCTGAGCTTACTGATCTCTACACAGTGTTTTGTCAAAAACTACAAGGAATAAGCTTCTCAGAGAGGTGTGCTATGAGTCACTGCAATATGAGAAGCACATGCATCACACAAGAAGTAGAATGTAATAACGTATGAGTGGCTTATATGGAGCTTAATCTATACACAGATGATTTCCATTATAAAAAAACAAACATTATATGACAAAGCTATCATTTGGATGTGAGTCATGAAAATAAATGCCAATTAGTACCAATATTATTCTTCTACATCTACTACACCAACTCTGGTGGTGTTTCAGTAAACACAACATCAATACAACAAGGAAAATTCGTGCTATCTGACATTTGCAATTCCTCATCACTGTGTCTGCTGAGAGACAGAGATTCATTCAGTGCTTTAAACGAAAGCTTATGTTTTAAAAGAAAGTTAGTTCACTCCAAAATAGAAATTCTGTCAACATTTAATCACTCTTGTGCCATTCCAAACTTGTATGACTTTATTTTGCAGAGCACAAAAGAAGATATTTCACCCTTTGTATTGCACCAAAGGTTTTTTACTTTTATCCATTTGGCAGATGCTATATGTATGTGTATATCTATATCTATATCTATATCTATATCATCTATATCTATATCTATATCTATATCCAATGCTCTAAGTGAGCCGGCACGCACTGGTACACTATATTTTAATTTAATTTAGCGTACCCTCACTTTTTCTTGCGTAGCGGCACTTTTTTCACTTCGAGCACTGTCTATGTCGATGTATATATCTATATCTATATCTATATATCTATACTGAACACTCACCAGCCACTTTATTAGGTATAGCTGTTCAACTGCTCGTTAACACAAATATCTAATCAGCCAATCACGTGGCAAACCAATTTGAAATGATTCAAGCTTTGTGCATTATCAAAAGCATTATCCTGCTGGAAGTAGCCATCAGAGAATGGGTACATGGTGGTCATAAAGGGATGGACATGGTCAGAAACAATGCTCAGGTAGGCCGTGGCATTTAAACGATGCCCAATTGGCACTAAGGGGCCTAAAGTGTGCCAAGAAAACATCCCCCACACCATTACACCACCACCACCAGCCTGCACAGTGGTAACAAGGCATGATGGATCCATGTTCTCATTCTGTTTACGCCAAATTCTGACTCTACCATCTGAATGTCTCAACAGAAATCGAGACTCATCAGACCAGGCAACATTTTTCCAGTCTTCAACTGTCCAATTTTGATGAGCTCGTGCAAATTGTAGCCTCTTTTTCCTCTTTGTAGTGGAGATGAGTGGTACCCGGTGGGGTCTTCTGCTGTTGTAGCCCATCCGTCTCAAGGTTGTGTGTGTTGTGGCTTCACAAATGCTTTGCTGCATACCTCGGTTGTAACGAGTGGTTATTTCAGTCAAAGTTGCTCTTCTATAGGCTTGAATCAGTCGGCCCATTCTCCTCTGACCTCTAGCATCAACAAGGCATTTTCACCCACAGGACTGCAGCATACTGGATGTTTTTCCCTTTTCACACCATTCTTTGTAAATGCTAGAAATGGTTGTGCGTGAAAATCCCAGTAACTGAGCAGATTGTGAAATACTCAGACCGGCCCTTCTGGCACCAACAACCATGCCATGCTCAAAATTGCTTAAATCACCTTTCTTTCCCATTCTGACATTCAGTTTGGAGTTCAGGAGATTGTCTTGACCAGGACCACACCCCTAAATGCATTGAAGCAACTGTCATGTGATTGGTTGATTAGATAATTGCATTAATGAGAAATTTAACAGGTGTTCCTAATAATCCTTTAGGTGAGTGTATATGCATGTCCCAGGAAAATGAGCAATGACGGTGGGGTGACGGTGATAAAGTGACAGTCATTCTTGTTAGATAACAAAATTTCATGCACTTGTTAGAGTGAAAAATGAATGTGGGTCAGGCTACTAATATCGTAGCACAGGAGTTGTACCACATCTGTATGATCTTGAGGAGAGTGAAAGAGAGAAATACACAAATGTGTGTATACTTTGCCGTAGACCTCTGATTTGAAACCTCATTAAGTCTGTGTGTATGGAGAAGGGTCCCATTCAAAGACAGCCAGCCAGCCACACAAAGCTTGCTCTTTGATTTCGGCATCCAGACTCATTAAGGGCATTAGCAGCTAAAATTTAGAGAGCAACACATTATCTGTTACTCCAGTTCATTGTTGCATTAAGTGCAGTGAGTTGCTTGTTGCCATAGAAACCCTTGCGCATTGAATTTTAGTGGTGAAATCCCCAAGGGTGACTGTTTCACCCTTTGGCTTTTGGCAGTTGTCCCTTTGCTCATGGTTGGTATGGCGCAGAATGTGACTTCATTAATACCAGCTTTTCTGATGGAAATACATGTTTAGAGTTCAATACTGTTTAAGCGAGATAAAGCCAGAGGTTTTCTCTTAGATGTTTTTCTAAAGCATGTTGCTGAATGGGAAATTTATCTTAAAATAGGCGTGTGCTTTCTTATGCAGCCTTTTGAGAATCACTGTATCCAAGTGAGACGTTTGGATTATTCGTTTTGAAAGTGCTGTTTATTTCAGTCTTTTGTGAGAAATGGCCATTTATAGTTCCCATAGTCATCATTTACTCAGCAGTGATGATGATACAGTGTTTTGCACTGATTTCCTTCCTCATTAAAAAGTCAAAGCCTTTTCGGAAGATGATCATTCAGGACTGCCCATTGCTTATAATCACAAATTGTAGGATTGCCTGAATCTCTGGCTATGATTAAATGTCGCACTGCTACTTTAATAACAGTTTCCTCTCTGCCAGGCGCATCTCTAATGCCCCAAAAAGGATGACATGACTAACCTTTTAAAGTTGAACTAATAGGCATCACCATTATCAAATTTTAACAAGCTGGTTCATTTTTTTTTCTACAATAGAAAAAGGTTTGTAGCACCAGTATTTTTTTTGCACCACTGTAATAGATCCAAAACCCGAAATGTGCTGAGAAAAAGCTGTATTTTTTATTTTTTTTTGCATTAGATGAATAGAAAGTTCTATTAATAATATAATAATAATTTAAAAAAAAAATGTTTGCAACATTATAAATACCTTTACTGTCCATTTAATGCATTTGTAACACAGTATATACAAAATAACAGGGATTGTGATTTAAAACTGGACAGAACATCTAGAAAGACATTGGTTTTATTTGATCTTGAACGATCTTTTGATTTACGAGTGATTTTGAGTTGTTGTGGACACAGTGATGACATGGACTGAGTTCATCATCACGTGGACCAAGATGGCGAGCCACCCACCGAATCTTGATTCAAGCTAAAATGCTTAACTGACGTAGAACTCTCGTCTCGTCTCGTCTCGTCTCGTCTCGTCTCGTCTCGTCTCTTCTCTTCTCTTCTCTTCTCTTCTCTTCTCTTCTCTTCTCTTCTCTTCTCTTCTCTTCTCTTCTCTTCTCTTCTCTTCTCTTCTCTTCTCTTCTCTTCTCTTCTCTTCTCTTCTCTTCTCTTCTCTTGTCTGTTGATTCCGTTCAACATGACGTCTCTCACTGCTGCTCTCTACAACCTAGAGTACTGGTCTACTTTTCCCTTTGTATGACTCACCTGGGTGTTCATTCAGCCATGAGGGAAAGTGCTACACTTTAATTTAAATTTAAAGTCAAAATTTCAAGTGAAAACAAGTTTTTAATGTTGTTTACATGTCTATGTGGTGTTTTTAATATACTTTAAGACAAACCATGTGCAAATTCATAAGTCAACACCACTGCTGAGTATTTTCTCCTTAAAACTGCAGTGAATCAAAGATCTCAAAAACATGGTTTGAAATCGTTGGTGTTTCTGACATCACAAACTACCTTGTAACCAATCAGGTCAACGTGTGATCGTCAGCTGGTGCAGTAGAGGCGGGCTCATTTGCATTTTCATAGATCTGCATATACTAAATGAAGCAAGGGTGTAGAGTTACATTCAAGCTATTTTAAGGCATGTTTTTTTTTTCAAGTATATCAAAGTATATTATTTTTGTGATCAGATTTGAGTTTAAAGGTATACAATTATTGACTACAGGGGACTATTGACTTAAAGGATTTAAAGGTGCAATGGGTGATTCTCTAGAAAAAAAATGTGTTATGCTGGTTGAAAGTCTCCTCATAACTTGACAGCAATCACTAGGGTTTTATAAATATATATTGTCTGTGGAAAGGTGTTTAGTTCAACGTGTGTTTGCATATCATGCATCGTCATGTACGCGTCATTCACATACGCTGTACAGGTAGAGCGAGAATGGCAGGCAAACAGTTGTTTACATTAGTTATTGTAGTTCTGTTACCCTCTGAGCCCTAAGCTGTTTTCTGGGCCCTGGAGGTGTTTTGACATGCCCTGACATTTGTGCTAATTTCTGTTACTTGTAACATTTTCATGGCTAAAGTCTGATTACACTGTATTCAGCACAAACTCTGCTACAAAAATATGTGAGCAGCATGTGTGTTAAAGTTTGTCGTTTTGAGAAAATGGCGTTTATGCGTACCCATACTGAATATTTGTTCACAAGACTTTTGAAAACTGGATTACATAGGCTAGAATGTTTGCTTCAAGACGATGCAAAAATCACTCATCACTCACCACTCATTCACATAGAACAATATACTGATTTAAAATTTGTAAGACATGTTTTGTGTCAGGCAAGCTTATGTGGGGAGGGCGTGAATCATCATGAATATTGATGTTTTTCACACCTGAGAAAGACAAAGACCCCTCACCTAATCCTAATGACCCCATATCAGCTGAATGGGACTGTGAGGGAACTAGAACAAAGAATGTGAAGAGATTAAAAGAATGGCTTTTTGAATTGTTTTCATTTATTTACACCACAACATAATCCAAACATACACAACAAAGGACAAAAAGTGGGACAAAAATAAAGGATAATCGTGGTTCTTTATAAGGGACACTCAAAGTGTATGTCATTTCAGTGTCTGCAGTTAAGTGTGTGTATTAAAGGCTCAGATATAAACACATTTGTTTTAACCTATTAATGCACAATTTAATCCTAAAAAGAATGTTAACGTCACCGAAATAAATGTCATTTGTTATACACAAACCAGCTAAAGCTTTTGTTGCATTATACACTACTGTTCAAAAGTTTGTGGTCAGTAAGAATTTGTTTTAAATTAATAGTTTTAATAATAATTAACAATTTTAAAGAAATTAATAGTTTTGTTCAGCAAGAATGCATTGAACGTGTCAAGAGAGACAGTAAAGACATTTTTATGTTACAAAAGCTTTCTATTTTAGATTAGTGCTGTTTTTTTTTTTACTTTCTATTAACCCTTAGGACCCGAGAAACACGTTTTGCTGGATTTTTCCTCATGACCATGTAAAACAACTTAAAATACTCTGTAATTTTTGGCCTCACAGACATGAATGATATGTCTTTACAAAGCTTAAAGTGTCTACTTTTATGTATGTACACTCAAAATAAAAACTAAATGTTGTGAGTTTCGCTAAATACAGGAAACAAACAGGATGCGCATTCGCCCCGTCTGTCTCCATGTGAAGTCCATTCTGAAATGCGTCTGAAAATGAACTCAGAGAAAACTTGCCACACAGACACAACAGATATCTCTTTATAAAGCCTGGAATGTCTACTTTTAAATTAAGTCTTATATAAGTCTTGAAGTCTTATTTATATAAAAAAACAGATATTCTCTGTTTATGTAATCCGTATGAAAACAGCGAGAAGTCCAGTTTCTCAAGCGGCTGCTCATTATCTGTAATGTGACCTCACCCATGTGGGTACAAAGCGATTCACGTGGGTGCAAACCGTCCACGAGGCAGGAACGCAAACCTGTAAACGCCCCCCATCACCTCAAAACAAAGACTCGTCTTCATCATTCTAATGATTTTCATTGCGCTCGGAAGACACGCTGCAAGTTTACCTTGGATTTACCTCAGAATAAGAAGAACGCGATTTTAAGGTAAAACATTTCGTCTCCCTTATATTAGCGTTATTGATGCATAAACGTCTCGGTTACGTATGGTAACCCTCGTTCCCTGAAGGAGGGAACGGAGATGTACGTCGGACGTCACCGACGAATTGGGGATCACTTCAGGGAGCCCCTATCAGCTTCGAGATTTAGAGAACAGGCCAATGAGAATTGGCGTGCGAGATTTGCATCTCGCGCTCCGCCCCGCAGTGCGGGTATAAACGGAAGCGAAATGCAGCGCACCTTTGTTTTTCACTGAGGAGCCGAACTATTGACTCTGCCTGCAGTGATGGTACAGCAATTGTGGCGACGGGACGTACGTCTCCGTTCCCTCCTTCAGGGAACGAGGGTTACCATACGTAACTGAGACGTTCCCTTTCAGTCGGTCACGTTCGGCGTCGTCGGACGTCACCGACGAATTGGGATCCCTTTGGAACACGCCACAGTTGCTACCACTTCCAGCGCCCTGGGAAAGCCTCTCAGACCCGGCTGTTCCGGGCGGGAAATTCACGCAGGGAGAGTCAGCTGCTGTTCCGCAAGACCCACTCAGCCGACTATTGGATAACGCTGGGAAAGCGTGCCCCGGGGCCGCTGCTGCGGAAGCCACATCATGCCCGGAGGAGTTACCATGTGGAGAATACACGTATGGACTGGCCGTGGGCAGTGCTACATACGGAAGCCCCAGGGGTGGCTCCGGCCATTTTAGGCGGGGGTCCACACCACACTGAGACGGCAGAGGAAAGACACAAGCTCGCCGAAGGGAGACTTACCGTGGAGAATACACATATGGGACCGCCGTGGGGGTCACAACATATGGAACCCAGCCTAACACAAGTTCCACCAATGCATACGAGCGTTAGGCCTGGCGTCGGACGCTCCGCCACGTCCGACTGCCGAGGATTGCGGAGGACTCAACAGGGTTCGCCATGCTGGGGAACTCGACTGGAGCATATAAGCGCACGTATCCGTTCCATGGGGAAGGGAGTGGCGCAGCAAGGCGACACTTTAGAACGGGCACTTCGGTGTTACTGACTATGGGAAGTGAGCACACAGGAAGATACCGGCTCTACACATAGGCTATAGAACCTAGCGAACGTGTTGGGTGTCGCCCAGCCCGCAGCTCTACAAATATCTGCCAGCGAGGCGCCACGAGCCAGCGCCCAGGAAGAAGCTACACCACTGGTGGAGTGGGCTCATAACCAGAGCGGGCAGGGCACGTCTTGGGTTTCATACGCCAAGACGATGGCATCTACTATCCAGTGGGCCATCCTCTGCTTGGAGACAGCCTTTCCCTTCTGCTGTCCTCCATAACAGACGAAGAGCTGCTCTGAGATTCAAGATTCAAGATTCAAGAGTTTTATTTGTCACATACACAGTTATATACAGAATATACAACCGGCAGTGAAATGTAAACAGGTCCGCTCCATGGACAGTGCAAATTCACAGTTAAAAACACAAGGAGGAAATTATATAGAAATAGGATAAAAAAGTACTATATATATATATATATATCTGTAGAATTATAAATAATCAAGTCAAGAGAAAAAAAGTAAAAAATAAGAATAAAGTGGAATAAAATTATTTAAGTAGACTGTGCAGTGAGTAAACTGTAGACTTATAAATATGTGGTTAACAAATGTATAAAGAGTATAATGTGCAAACAGGTTTATAACAGGTTGTTACACAGTAACAACGAGAACAGAAAGTGCAGTGCAATGACAGTATGTTTATCCTGAAGTGAAGTCACGTGGTGTTAAGTGACTGAGTTCAGGAGTCTGATGGCCTGGGGGAAGAAGCTCCTCCTGAGTCTCTCAGTTTTGGCCATCAGGCTTCGGAAGTGCTTACCAGATGGCAGCAGCATGAAATGAGGGTTTGCAGGGTGATTAGAGTCCTTGATGATCTTAGTAGCTCTACCTTTGCAGAGTTTGGTGTAGACGTCCTGCAGAGACGGGAGAGCTGACCCTGAGATACGCTCGGATAAGCGCACGACTCTTTGCAGGGCTTTGCGGTCATGACTGGTGCTGTTCCCATACCACGCTGTGATGCACTGAGTTAATACACTTTCTATCGCCCCTAAATAGAACGTTTTCAGGATAGCTGGTGAAACCCTGAATTTCCTCAGCTGGCGCAGGTGCTACAGTCTTTGCCTGGCTTTTTTCACCTGTGTCTGAATGTGAGCAGTCCAGGTCAGGTCCTCGGAGATGTTTACACCCAGGTACTTGAAGCTGCTCACTCTCTACTGGTGACCCGCTGATCATGAGGGGGGAGTATGTCCGTTGATGTCTCTTCCTGAAGTCCACAATCATTTCTTTGGTCTTGCCAACATTCAGAGAGAGACAGTTGTCCTGGCACCATGATGTTAGATGCTCCACCTCGTCCAAGTATGCCGTCT
The DNA here is from genome assembly GCA_018749465.1 of Paracanthobrama guichenoti. Lineage (NCBI taxonomy): Eukaryota > Metazoa > Chordata > Actinopteri > Cypriniformes > Gobionidae > Paracanthobrama > Paracanthobrama guichenoti. The sequence goes on from CM031954.1 coordinate 9,244,229, forward strand.
CATTGTTGTTGGAGATGAGGCCCAGGACAACAGTATCATCAGCAAATTTGATGATAGAGGTGGAGCTGTGTGTGGACAAACAGTCATGTGTGTAGAGAGAGTAGAGCAGGGGACTCAGGACACAGCCCTGTGGAGCTCCCACACTCAGGGTGATGGAGGTGGAGGTGAACTGGCCTATTCTCACCACCTAAGGCCTGCCAGTGAGGAAGTCCTCAATCCAGTGGCAGAGAGAAGGATTCAGGCCGAGATCCAGGAGTTTGGAGGTTAGCTTGGTGGGAACTATGGTGTTAAAGGCTGAGCTATAGTCAATAAATAGCAGCCTTACGTAGTTCCCACTTTTGCTGTCGATGTGAGTGAGGGAGGAGTGGAGGACATGAGAGATGGCATCTTCAGTCGATCTATTGGGACGATAGGCAAACTGAAGAGGGTCCAAAGTGTCAGGAATGTAGGCGCAAATGGTGTTTTTAATGAGTCTCTCAAAGACCTTCATGACTATAGACGTGAGAGCCACTGGACGATAGTCATTTAGGCAAGAGGGTTTACTGTTCTTAGGGACAGGGATGATGGTGGATTTTTGAAGGAGGTGGGGACCACAGATGTAGCGAGGACTCATTAAAGATAGATGTAAACAACCCGGCGAGCTGATCAGCACAGGACCGTAGAACACGACCTGAAATACCATCCGGCCCGGCAGCTTTCCTGACGTCCACACGCTTGAGTGCTCTCCGAACTTCATCCTCTGAGACAGAGATCATGTGGTTGTTGCTGCTCTGAGTAATTTCCCTCTACGCGCCACTTGGCGGAGTCGCGTTGCCGCGGTTACAGTCAAAGCGAGTGTAGAAAGAGTTTAACTCATTCACAAGCGACGGATCAGCGCTCACCTCTGCAGAGGATTTGCAAGCTGAGGTCCTGAAGCTTTGCGTTCTGTCCACGTAAGTCCGCAAAGCGTGGACAGGACAGAGAAAAGCTAGGGCTGGGTCTGCCTCCTCCAAAGGCAGCACTTGCAGGCTCACCACCTGGTCCCGGAAGGGAGTGGTGGGAACCTTGGGCACATATCCAGGCCCGGGTCTCAGGATTACGTGAGAGTTACCAGGCCCGAATTCCAGGCACGATTCGTCGACCGAAAATGCCTGCAGGTCCCCTACCCTCTTGATGGAGGCCAATGCAGTCAGAAGTACTGTCTTCAGAGACAGAATTTTTAACTCAGCTGACTGCAAAGGCTCAAAGGGAGGCCTCTGCAGTGCGGTCAGCACCAGAGACAGGTCCCAAGAGGGTATAGAGGGAGGGCGAGGCGGATTCAGTCTCCTCGCCCCCCTCAGGAACCTGACGATCAGATCGTGCTTCCCGAAGGATTTTTATTTTCTTTCCGCCTACGAAGTCATGATTGGCGGTGATGGCGGCCACATAGACTTTGAGGGTGGAGGGAGACAGCCTTCGCTCTAACCCGTCTTGTAGGAAGGAAAGCACAGAACTGACCGAACACCTTCGGGGGTCTTCTCGGTGAGAAGAGCACCATTCGACGAACAGGTTCCACTTCAACGCGTAGAGGTGCCTTGTAGAGGGCGCTCTAGCGGAAGTAATGGTGTCTACAACAGCTTGTGGCAGACCGACCGCCTAGAACCTCCGCGTCCCGTCCAGGGACCAGACATGGAGTTTCCAGAGGTCCGGATGCGGGTGCCAGAGGGTCCCCCGTCTCTGAGTCAGGAGGTCCTTCCCCAGAGGAATGGGCCAAGGAGGTGCTGTCGCGAGGAGCACTAGTTCCGAAAACCAAGTCCTGTTGGGCCAGTACGGAGCGACCAACAGGACCTGCTCCTCGTCCTCCCTGACCTTGCACAGTGTTTGTGCAAGAAGGTTCACTGGGGGGAAACGCATATTTGCGTAGGCCCCGGGGCCAGCTGTGTGCCAGTGCATCCGAACCGAGGGTCCCTCGGTCAGGGAATAGAACAGCTGGCAGTGGGTGGAGTCCGGGGCGGCAAACAGATCTACCTGCGCGGCCCCGGAGCGACTCCAGATCAGCTGAACCACCTGGGGATGGAGTCTCCACTCTCCCGGGAGCACTGGCTGTCGTGAGAGCTTGTCGGCCGCACGATTGAGCAGGCCCGGAATATGAATGGCACGAAGCGACCTCAGATGCTTCTGACTCCATAGGAGGAGATGGCGGGCGAGTTGTGACATGCGACGGGAGTGTAGACCACCCTGTTTGTTGATGTACGCAACAGCCGCAGTGCTGTCCATACGGACCAGAACGTGCTTGCCTCTGAGCGGCGTTGAAGCGGCTGAGTGCAAGACGAACTGCTAAGAACTCCAGGCAATTGATATGCCATTGGAGTTGGGGCCCCGTCCACAGACCCGATACTGCAAGCCCGTTGTACATGGCACCCCAGCCGGTGGATGAGGCATCCGTGGAGACAACAGCATGCCTGGACACTTGTTCTAGAGACACTTCTGCCCGTAGAAATGAAGGGTCCGACCACGGGCTGAAGGTTGGCGGCATCTCGGCGTCACTTGGACACGGAGAGTTCCACTGCGCCACGCCCATCTCGAGACCCGGTCGTGCAGCCAGCGTTGAAGCGGTCTCATATGAAGCAATCCCAGCGGCGTTACTGCGGCTGCGGATGTCATATGCCCCAAGAGCCTCTGAAAAGGTTTCAGTGGTACCGCTATCCTGCATTTGAACGAATTCACGCAGTTCAACACCGACTGGACGCGCTCCTCTGTGAGGCGCGCTGTCCGGGCGACCGAGTCTATCTCCATCCTGAGAAAAGAGATCCTCTGCAAGGGGCAGAGTTTGCTCTTCTCCCAGTCGACCTGAAGGCCCAACTGGCAAAGGTGGCGGAGCACCATGTCCCTGTGTTTGCACAACTGCTCTCATGACTGGGCAAAAATCAGCCAGTCATCGAGGTAGTTGAGAATACGAACACCACGCTCCCACACGGGAGCAATGGCCGCCTCCGCGACTTCCGTGAAGACACAGGGCGACAGGGCCAGCCCGAAGGGTAGGACTTTGTACTGACATGCTTGTCCGTCGAATGCAAAGCGTAAGAACGGTCTGTGTTGAGGGAGAATCGAGACATTAAAATACGCGTCCTTCAGGTCGATCGCTGCAAACCAATCTTGTGGACAGACGCACCTGAAGATGCATTTCTGCGTTAACATCCTGAACAGCAGCCTGGGGACTGGTTCAGAAGTCACAGAACCAAGATCGGCCGTAACCCGCTGCTTTTCTTGGGCACAATGAAGTACGGGCTGTAGAACCCGGTCTTCATATCGGCTGGAGGGACCGGCTCTATCGCATCCTTCGCCAGTAGGACCATTCCTTTCTGTCCTTCTATCCGTGCAGACGTGTTTTCTCTCTGTTCCCTGCTGGCTCTCGCGCTGTTTTGTTTTGTCTAGTGTTTCGTCTCTTCTCTTCTCTGACTGCTGCTCTGCTGGACTCTTGAAAATACTGAAATGGAATTGATTAACTGGTCAATCAGCGCAATCGACAAGATTTTCTCACTAAGGAAGGGTGCCCCGGGAGAACCCACCTGCCCGGACGGGACCTTTGCCGCAGGGTACGTGAGGGACGCATGGAACAACTGGCAAGTCCTGTGCCTGGAGGCTCTGTCCGTGGAGGATGCGGAAGATTTATACATGATTGGATTATTGATGGCGGGGTTCCTATTCTTTGGCTTTGGGATTGCCCTGACCTATCGGAAGATTGGTAAGACAGCTGCAAGCAAATTCACCCAGCCGCTGTCTGTGGAAATTAAAGAATGCTTCGGGGTTATGTGTGACCGTTTGAAGGAATTAGATCAGAAAGTGATAGGAATTGAGGAACTGAACCGTAACAACGCAGTCCGGACTGCGGATACGCAGGGTAGAGTGGGCTCTATCGGGGGTCAGATCGGTGAACTTTTACGGACTGTAACCGGTCTGGCCATGAGGCTGGACGTAATGTCTAGGGAAACTGCACAGACCGGACGCGAATGCTGAGGACCAGATCTGATTGATTGATTATGATCCGGACAAATTACCGAAGCCTGACCTAATCAACTAGCCCAACGAACCTCACTTGGTCCCTATCTCTCGGTTGGGAGGTCAGCCGGGCAGCTGTCTGCTATCTTTCCCTGTGCACTGCCTTATCTCCCTTCAAGGACAAACCATAGAACTGAACTCGAAAACATCTGAAGTTATGGCTAACATTCTCACACAACACAATCTCAGACTCACTCGCACCATACACAACCTACCCGATCCCACCCCCTCCAACCGTCTGCCTGTTTATCTATCTCCTCTCCCACTCCATACAAAAAATCCCATCACGTGACCACGTGTACTGTGTCATGTTTATGTTTATGTTTATGTTTTGTTGTGTTTGCTATGTAATGCTTGCTAAATTGCATTCTTGTATTTCTGGAGAGCGTAGGGCGGCGCCTGAATAATCGGCTGCGGCCCGGAGGCTTGCTCCAAACTTCATTTCGTTATACTGTACTTGTACATGTGTAATGACGAATAAACTTCAACTTCAACTTCAACTTCAACGATCTCCGCCTGAAGCACAGGGGCATTCTCCTTCGACATGGAGGTGAAGTGGATGCCCCTGAACTTGGGGGGATGCCGGGCGAACTGAATCGCATAGCCGAGTCTGATGGTACGGATGAGCCAGCAAGACGGGCTGGAGCGCTAGGCAGGCTCCCAAGAACCGTGCAAGCGGGACCAACGGCACCACAGACGTGCCCGCAGCGGGGCAGCGCAGCGGCATGCAGGGACCCGACACGGACGGCATGGGAGCAGCCCAAGGTGGGGTCTGAGTGTGCTGTGCAACACTTACCTGCTTCCACTGAGGGGGTGCACGAGTGTGGGGAGGCCGCTTGTGTGCATCCCAGACACAGCCGGCACCCCCTGCTGGCGATAGGAGAGGCGCCTGAGGGTGACGAGGCATGGAAGCGTCGAACACCGCCGAGCACACTCTCCTGGCATCCAGAGGTATTGGAACTGCTCTTTAGAATTTGGGTACCACTGGTTGTATTTGACACCAGTGGCGGAACAGAATTTACCAATGATTCTCCACCCGGCCCTCCTCCGGGGAAGAGCAGCTCTTAACCAAATCCGGGTGCCCATGGCGACGAGCAGACTGAGGGGTCGCCGATGCCGTTTCTGGACATCGCCTGGCCGAGGGCCAGCGCTGTAACTTTAAATATAAAAGTCACTGTGCGCACCTGCCAGTGGCACTGCCACCCCACCTAATGAGGGTAGTGAGAGAGAGGAAAACTTTATACAGGCTATGGCCCCTTTGGCATTCCATTTTCTTGTGCCAAGCGGTTCCACACTGCTAAAGCTTTCCAATGCACATCCGGGAAAAAGGCAAGGGGGCGGGCAAGGCGATTTATGCATTGCACTATGCCCCAGACACCGGGGGAAGCATGACTGTCAAGTATGAATCTGATTCAGCATGAAACATCCACTATTATAGTGGGAATCTCAGCTTCATCTTCATTTTCAACACATAACAGCCCTCTCTCCGATGCAGCGATTGACATCTGTCCTCTGCTATAGCCCCAAATGAAACGCTAGGTCCCTTTAATTTATTTATTTATTTATTTTATTTAATTTTATTTTTTAGGACCAGCAATCCCATTTGTAAGCTACCAGCAGGCATGCGAGATCATGAGCGTGGCCGTGAGACGGCACACGGCGCGCTGAACACTAAAACACTTATGAAAAGGGTAAGATGAACAACGCGCCGACGTGGTCATGCTCTCATGAGAGAACATGAAACACCCACGAACACAGTCTCAGCATGCTGCGATGCGCTAGAGGAGTGGGGGGCCCACGGAGATGTGCTCGGCAGGGAAGCCCCACTGTAATCCTCAGATCACCCAGGCTTATCAGCCAAAGTAGCCCCTTTTCTGGTGCACCAGAAAAGACACTAGATTGGGGTATAAGCGAAGGGACTCAACCCCGTTTGAGGTTTCACAGTCTCGACCGCGCATCTAGAGTGCCGAGTGACGCGCGCTGGGTTGCCGTGACAACGGCCAGCGGCCGGCGTGATCCCGTTCTCCTGAGAGTACATGGACCACCCACGAACGCAATCTCAACATAGTTATGCAAGAGGGCTCGTGGCCGTCAATAAGGACAGGAAACAACCGCATCCAGAAACGCACGGGTGGAATGACGTCTTGAAAAAGACGCAGTGTCACACCCGCGCTGCTCTTTTAGAAGAAAATGTGCTCTTTTAAATGTGCTGAAGCACCCAGGGAACAACCGCGGCAAAACACAGGAGAGTAGTGCAGCCTGTGTATGCACTCACCATTGGGAACGCCCTCACCGAACCAACAGACCAAACAGTGCTGTGAAAACAGCACTTTATCACTGTATCAGGGAGCTCGCGGCCGCCGCTGATCGTGCCATCCCACTCAGCACTCAAAGAACATTTTAGGCTACTAGTTGAATAATTGCCAGACTAAAATGTGTGAAATCAATGGAAACATGTTGAAATACGAAATAGGTAGGCAACCTCAATGCTAAATAAAGATACACGTACGAAATGAGGATATTTTTAGGCTCTATAATATTAAACGCAGCATGATATTAAAGTAGGGTTGCCAACTGTCCCGTATTAGCCGAGACGTCCCGTTTATTGGGCCTAAATGTCCCGTACATGACTGTTCCGTTTATCGACTTGTACGCTGATGTAACCATGCACTGTCTCGCATATGTTGCGTCTTTTGCACGCTCAAGTTCGTTATTTTAAATGTAGACGCGCGACAAGCGCGCTCAAATAGAGAGACTAATTATTTTTCATTAATCTTGCACTGTGCCTGTTTGCCATGAATGTCTCTTTTGCACTGTAAACCCAAGTATACACTACCAGTCAAATGTTTTAGATTGTCTAATGTTTTCAACCAAAAAAAAAAAAATGTCTTCTGCTTAACAATGCTGCATTTATTTGATCCAAAATACAACAAAAACAGTAATATTGTGAAGTATTATTATAATTTAAAATAATTGTTTTCTATTTGGATATATTTTTAAAATGCAATTTATTCCAGCCTTCAGTTTCACATGATCCTTCAGAAATCACTGTAATATGCTGATTTGCTGCTCAAGAAACATTTCTTATTATTATGAATGTTGAAAACAGTTGCGCACAGTTTATTTCAGGATTCTTTGATAAATAGAAAGTTCAAAACAACAGCATGTATCTGAAATAGAAATCTATTGAAATTAATACTTTTATTCACAAAGATGCCTTGTATTGATAAAAACACAGTAAAGACATTTATAATGTTACAAAATCTTTTATTTCAGATAAATGTTATTCTTTAACTTTTCCATTAATCAAAGATTTAATCCTCTGGGTTAAATCTTTGATTTATCAAATAATCCTGAAAAAAAAAAATTACACAACTGTTTTCAACATTCATAACAATAAGAAATGTTTGTTGAGCATATATATCAAATCCTCATATGAGAATGATCTGTGAATTATCATGTGACACTGAAGACTGGAGTAATGATGATAAATTCAGCTTTGATCACAGGAATAAATTACACTTTATTATATATTCACATAGAAAACATTTATTTTAAATTGTAAAAATATTTCTCAATATTACTGTTTTTATTATTTTGGATCAAATAAATCCAGCCTTGGTGAGCAGAAGAAACTTTATTTATTTATTTATTTATTTATTTATTTATTTATTTATTTATTTATTTATTCAAACATACAGTTCTAAAAATTTTAACTGTACTGTAGGTCTAAAATCTTTATGTAAAGAAAATATATAGTCAGATTACTTCTTTAAATTAAACATGATTTTGTGAATAAGCTACAAACAATACATTCAATCATTAAATCTCCTCATATTCATTCTCTATAGTTCCCTCTGTCACATTCCTCATTGATATTCAGGGTGGAGTTGTTGACGCCTCAGCTGTGAATATTCATGATGCACACCCTCCCTGCATACAGCCATTCTGACAATAAGTGTCTTACAAAAGTTCAATTACTATATTGTTCTGTATGAATGGGTGATCAAAATGGTTCTCACATTGTTTTGAAGAAAAACTCTAGGCAACAACATCCAGTTGTGAAAAGCCTTGTAAACAAATGTTTAAAGTGTGTTAGATGGCCTTATTTCAGTGATTTAACATTTGAGTTTTTTCAAAAACTGCATTAACATTTTCTCAAAACTACAAACTTTTATGTATATGTTGCTCACATATTACTTTAGCCCTGTTTGTGCTGAATACAGTGTAATCAGACTTTAGCCATTAATATGCTTTAAAGCAAAAAACCAAAAAACAAAACACAAATGTCAGAGCATGTCAAACTTTTCAGGGCCACAAATTAGCCTCAGGGTCCAGAGGGTTAATCAAAGAATCCTGAAAAAAATGAACACAACTGCTTTCAACATGGATCTCCAATTACAATATCACAGTTGAATATCATGACTTGTTTGCAATATAATCTACAAATTCATAAACAAACAGATGTTCCTGCCACGTTTTAAAGGTGTTTTACTTGAACACACCTACAAACCTGATTCCAAAAAAGTTGGGACACTCTTTTTTTTTTTTTTTTTTTTTTTGAGGTGATGGGGACGTTTACAGGTTTGCGTTCCTTTACGTGGACGATTTGCATGTGAATCGCATGGGTGTGGTCACATTAAAGATTATGAGGCTTCGCTTGAGGAACTCTACCTCTCACTGTTTTCATACGGATTACATAAACAGAGAATATTTTTTATATAAATGACTTAATTTAAAAGTAGACATTCCAGGCTTTATAAAGAGATATCTGTTGTGTCTGTGTGGCAAGTATTCGCTGAATTAAAGTTTCATTTTCAGACGCATTTCAGGGTGGACTTCACGGCGAGACAAACACGTCCGCATGTTCTTCGGGTTCAGAGGGTTAATGCAGTTCCTAATAAAAACCACCAGACAACTGGCAAGTGGTGAGGATATTCCAAAATTCATTCATCATAATATAGCACAAATCATAATATGCATGGGCACAAAATACTTCATTCTTCTGACTTGTGAGTCTTGTAACATCTTGTGACCTTGAATTCCCAGTGCCCAGCTTGGTGCTTGGCAGTGTTGGGATGTCTGAACAGCAATAAGTGCGCCATGTGGTAAATTAAAAGGGCTGTTATCTGGAAGTAAGTGTGATTTTGGACAAATTGGTCCAGTCTGTAATAGTCCTCAACCCTAGAAAGAGTTCATCTCCTTCTAAACCAGCCTTTTAAGGATTTTACATTGACAAAGAAATGCATTCTTTGTGATAGCTGTGAATAACATCTGTTACCACAGTTATTATTAAAGGTGGCGACAGTCCAGGTGGTTTGGTTGTTGAATGCGGTTGTCACTCTGGTTTATAACTGAAGTGTGTGAGAAAAGAACTACATTATTACTCTAACAGAAGAGGGATAGCCATATTATGCTGAAAACACAACACATTCTCATTCCCAAAGCATCAAAAACTGAAGCATATCAAAGCGAGTGTCACTAGACGCTAAAGGAATCTTTAAGCCCAAAGTATACTTTGGCGATCCACGCTCCGCAACGGACAAGTGATTGTTGAGACAGTTGTGGTGTATTGTGCAGTAGTAGTATACAGAAGAAGAGTGTGGAAAGAGCGATACAAAACAACACGCTGTTCCAAGAACAGTAAGAAAAGCAGTATATCCTTCTCCATCGTTTTTGTTTAGGTTTTTGTTCTAAACTTTGCATGCAATGGCGGATAATTTTATTGTTATGACATATATGTTGGGGTATGATTTTCAATTTAAACAGCCACAATAATTGTATTTGCACCATTTAGACATTTTTGAGCACCTACCAGACCCCTTACCCTAAACCTAACGGTTTTATCAATATAATTAAATTGTTAATTATTATTCCAATCCTTCTGGGCCCCAAACTATTGATTTGTGTGAGGAGCAGGCCCAAAAGCGATCACCGTCTCCATCTGCCATAACGCTGAGATCACAAACACATAAAAAAATTGCTGCCTAAAGAAGTGTTACGTCAGCTTTGATTGAACGTATATAAATGAATCATTTCTACTTTTATAAATGCATGCAAATAATTAAATGAGTCTTGAGCTGATGCATTAGGCAAGCAATTGAAAGTCGATTCTGTGGTATATTGGTGCAACTGTGTTTCATGTATTACGGTATTTTCAAAGCGCCCATGCGCTGTATGTTGTATCAGCGTTGAACTGAGAAATGAGAAAAACAGTAAAGACTGCATACTTTATACCTCCATGGCTCTCTCTTCTGTTCCCCATATAAACACTACAGATTCATAGTTTCTTAGTTGATATAGGTGTACCTTTAACATCTTGACTATACTTTAGCTTTTCACCCCTTGGGAGTAAGAATGGGTTGGAATATAGTCATACATACTTGTTGGTCTTCAACTGGTTCCAGATACCCAAGTCTTTTTACATGCTGAAAGAGGAACTGATTTAGACACAAATTACTGAACCAAACAATGAGGCATTTGGCATGGTGCTTTTTATATTATTGAAAAGATCTGTATAAATGAATAATTTTTTGTTTCACATTATTAATAATCTGCAGGCTAGACAATGATCATACCACACACTAGAGATTCCAAACAGGAACAAGTCTGCTTTCCTTTTTGTATATAAAAATAGATATATAAGTATGTCTATCCACATAAATACAGCATACTCATATAAGGCCATATATACTATAACTGCTTGATTGCTTGCATTGTTGCCATATGTAAACTATATTATCACCCATCTGTGTTACTCTACATTTTAAGTATGTCTGTCGATTTAATGTATTAAATTAGTTAATTAATTATATAAATTCCATATGAATGGATTATCTAGGCTTGAAGTCCAACCTGCTACTACAGGCAAGAACTGAATAACTGAAGACATTCACACGTGGCCTGTTTTTATGTTCAGAAAACACTTAAATGCTCTGCAGAATGCAGGCGCCTTGAGATGCATTTTTATATATAAAATACAGTTTAATCTTTTGGCTGATGTCAACAAAAACATTTTTGGTACGTTCTTCATTATCAGATAGATCCAGTAATCCTCCTTTAACTTTTGTTCACCTTTGCAGAAATGACTTGCAAGATGGAAAGTAGCTTTTCACCGGGATGATGAGTTCTGGTTGGTTGGTTGATATGCAGTACTGTGACAGAACGCTTGATTGTAACCACATGTTTACTCTGAACATAATGAGTGGTCACAGTCTAGAGTGGGTGCTTCACAGTGTGAAAACGACATGGAGATTCTGAACTAGACCCCGTGTCTTGCTCTTACTTTGCTCATCTTCTCTCTCCAAACCTCTTGAGATGTTAGTGGAGTAAGACTTTATTGAGTCTGATTAGGGTCATGTGCCCTGATTATAACCCTCAGCCGATGTGATTTGTGTGACAGAGTTTTCTTAGGACAGAAAATACGTGTAATTTAAATATCTTGTAAAACTTCTCACTTAAGGCCCTGATATACCCACGGTGAAGTTCTTTTTTCGTTTTTCATTTAAATAAGGTAACAGGTAATAAGGTAATAGGTAAATAATACGTGACCAGTCATATACTGCTGAGAGCGACATTTAGATGAATATGTAAATATGTGCTGCTTGCTTTCCTCTCAATAACAAAATAAACATACAACAAAATTGAGAAAACCGCAAGCATTTTTTAATAAGAAAATAATCTGAAAAGCAACAGACCAAGTGAACCAGAAAAGATTTCAATGTGAAAGAAGGCCTCCGTGCAAGCCTACCTGTTACGTAATCACCATGGACCAATGGTAGTACACAGGTGTTTACCAGTTGAAGCAAACTTTTCCGGAAAGTTCACTTTGACAAGCTGTTTCTAACTCCCAAAATAAATTTCAAACGAAGATCGTTGGACTGATTTTGTTCAAAATGACATCACATCAGTTCGTTCTTCGATTTCACTTAAAGTATATCTGGGCCTTTAGCTTTGTTTAGGTTTTTTGTGGAGCATGTCTGGGCTCTGTCAAACTAAGAATGACAGTCATTCAAAATCTTCAGATGTCTTCATTTTGGTTCCAGTTGCACAGTACTTGTGCATTATCCAAGATGACTTTCAATGGATTAAGCCTTTGCCATGCCTTCGACTCTTCACTGTGCTAATGATTTAATCTATAGCCGCGTTTCCACCGCAGGAACTTTCCCCAGGAGCTAGGGACTTTGGGGTGGTACTCTGTGTGTTTCGACTGCAGGACCCAGGGACTAAATGAAGTTCCGGGTAAAAAATTCCCCCTCAGAATGTCCCTGTTCATGAGGTAGGACTTTTTCAGGAGTTCAGGAACTTTAAGGGGTGGGACTTGGGCGCTGAACATGCTGACTGGTTGAGTTCATGCAGCATTTTATTTCAACCTAAAAGTCTGTTGCGGTGCGTGCAGTAAGAGGTGTTTGCTATTCTAATAAAGTTTAAAAAAATACGACCGATGGACCAACAACGAGGTTCAGGCTTTATTAAGTTTATATGCAGAGGACGAAATCCAGTGGGAACTGTAAAGTCGCATCCTACGTTTAGACCGTGATGGAAACACAGACAGCAACATGTCTGGGGGAAAAATAGTTCCTGGGAAAAAATTTCCTGTACTACCAATGAGCAAATAATGACAGAACTTGGATTTTAGGGTCCCTTTAAGTATAGCCTTATTTCTCATTTCACATTTCAGAGCTGGTTGGTTTGATAAATCGCTTAATTCTTCATTGAAGATGCGCTCTATGAATTCTTAGCAGTCCCATAGATCACATTTTACAAATTGAGGCTTATTCCTTACAAGCATTTACAATGGTAACCTTAGTTTCAGCCACAATACCATAATCACTACAGTTATTGTTACTTTCTATAAATCTCTAATAATGTGACAACTCAATGTGAGTTTTTGGTAAGATTTTATTTGTTTTTATTAGTTAACTACATTAGTCAACATGAACTAACAATGAACAATACTTCTACAGCATTTATTAAATGTTAATCTAAACATGTATTACTACATTTTAAAGATCATAAGTTAGTTTACATTAGTTAAATATGTACCGAGTTTGGTGACTGTAGATAAAACTAACTCCCCCACTTTTGTCAAAAGATGGTGCTACAATGCTCCTAATATGCTTTTTTGGATATTATATTTCATGCAGTGTGTAATGTCACTGTTTGTGAATGTAAAAGGTTTGCAAAGTTTCAAAGATCAAAGTGCACGGCAAATGGAGTTATTGTCTCTCAAAATAAAGAACCGATTCTGAACTGCCTGAAATGAGTTGTCAATAATTCCAGTCGGTCTTCCTACTCAGACCTATGTAGGTTTGTAACAAAACCCGCCCTCAAACACTGTAGTTTTAGCTGAGACTGGAAGAGTTTGGTTTGTGTTGTCGACATGTTGAGAAGACGCTGTTTTCTGCGCTGTGAAAGCAAATCCACTTTACATGCACTTTCAAAGGATGAGGACTCCTGCTGTAATTGATACGGTAAAGCCGGCCATACACGGTGCATTTTTTCCTGTCATACAAGCTCGCAAACTATTTTTTTTTAGAAAAAATTTTGTGAAAATTGTTGGTGGCTCGACTTTCACCAGTGTATACCATGTTATCTATCTTGCTTTCGGGGTAATGCAGTCATGTAAGAGAGTTCTGGGAGGGAATTATACTGAACAGACTTTGCTCAGGCATTTCAGAACAACCAAAACACTGTTTCGCTGGTTAGTCCAGTTATTTCGCCCAAAGTCACATGATTTTTCTATGAATTTATCTTCCTTTGTGTTTCAATCCAACAGTTTTTGATGCAATATCCCAAAATGTGCATAAAATATAACATGGCTACTGTGAGAAAAGAGGTGATGCTGCAATGTAAATGATTTTATTTAAAGTGTTTTGTTTTGTTTTTTTTACCTTGAATGCATGTAAACCTATTGTAGGAGATCTTCAAAAAAATTAGGAGCCTTTAGAATAGCGTAATAGGGGCTTTTTAATGCACTGTGAACTAGGGCTACAACAACTAGTCGATAATAATCGATACTGAAAATCATTGACGACGATTCTCATTATCTCATTATCTCATTATATAGTCGAGTCTGCCACCAACTTCCACCAGTCGTGCCAAATTACTGAAGCACTGAATAACTATGGACAAAATGCATCTAAAATAGTGGAGTGTAAACAGAGCAAGCTGCTGCGAGAAGCATGAACCAAGTTACGAGTGTTGAGCATCATAGAAGTCAATGTTACCATCCATTTGTTTTGATTGTAGGAGAAACCTAGTTAATTTTAAATCTCTTTCCTCTATATTCGACTTACGAGTTTAAATTCATCTTTGTATCACCGTCACAGAATGTGAAGTTTTCTCGTACTATAGTACGGCAATGACTCATCAGTGTCTCATAATTATTCATGAGTCTGTGTGTCCTTATCCAATGAGAAGAGGCCTCGCTTAATTATTCATGAGTCTGCGTGTCTGTGGCGAGGTAGACAAGCGAGAGACATGGGAGGAGCGAGTGAGACCTCTCATGTCTCTCGCTTGTCTACCTCGCCACAGTTTCCTTATCCTATGAGAAGATGTCTCTCTTAACACAGTAGCATATGTTGATTGACAGGCGCTTCAAAGAGTGAGATTGCAATCAGTAAGTTAGAGATGCATTGGATCAAAAACGTGTGTTTGATTCTGCATCGCATAAGTTCTCTTCAGTAGATCCTGAGTCTTCGAAACAAATGTGATTCTTCCACGCTGTGAGTGTAACTGTGCTTTACGGCCCATTAACCGATCAAACTGCTCATAAACGCTGCAAAATAAGTGATGTTGATATATGTGTTTGTATATATTTTCTATGCAGAGAACATGCGAATGGCAGTGCATTTATTTCTGCAATAAATGGTAGCTGTCACAGGATATGTACTTTATGTATTTGTGTTATTGATGCTTTTACTGGGAGTGAAATAAAACTCTGAATCAGAAGCCGTTGCTGTATTGTCAGTCAGTCTCCCCTCATCCCTCTCCACTCTTGCAGCTTAACCACGCCCACTTTTATAGCATTTTTCAAAACTGTGGTGAGAACTGATGGCTGCTGAAACATGGGGTTTCATGACCCTTTAAGCTTCAAGCTAATGCATTAGCGGTTAACATACCCTGTCATGCGCTTTGCCAGATGCGTGTGCGTTCTCAGTGCAAAACACTGATCTATATACAGAACAGTGGTTATATATTTATCTCTAAATGTTAATTAATCATGTGAGTATTTCCATTTTGCAGAAAGCACGTCCTGACAGTCTGTGTTAAACTTCAAACTTCACTGAATGAGCACCGGCGCGTCGAGCACGCACATGCGCGTCAAACAGACAGAATGCAGTCGAAAGGGAGACAATTAATATTAAGCGCAAAAGTCAAATTTTTTTAATTTTTTTTTATGAGAGTAGTAACTGTAAAGGGATAACAGCATGTAATTGAATATAAATGTAAGACGTTTCTACAGGAAATGACAGTAACGGGTACTGTGTCCATGAAAGTGAATGTGTGTGTGTGTTGCTGCAGAATATTCCTCTAATCTGGTAACACTAAGTGTTTTTTGTTTTTCTTTAATATCCATTTAATCCAGGGATTTAAACTGTCCTTTTGCATAGTAATTTTTTTGCACATAATGTATAGCACAGATATACCCTTATGAAAATTCTTAGATAGTCTTATTAGATATTAAAACCATGTTTTGTTTTGGCGTATTGATTACCATTTGTAACCGCACAAATTCATTTTTGTAAGGTATATTCACTATGTATGTTTTCATAGCACTCAGCTGACATGTTTGTTTGAAGGACAGCATTGGAGAGGATGTGGAATAGTGTGTTTTGTCCGTAAAAAATCGATTATCAAAATAATCATTAGTTGCAGCCCTACTGTGAACTAACATTAAGTTAATAAATGCTGTAAAAATATATTGCTCATTGTTAGTTCATGTTAGTGAATGCATTAACTAATGTTAACAAATGAGACCTAAAATGTAAAATGTTACCAAGTTTTTAACAGCAATTATTTCATAGTTTTATTGTAGTTACAATGGTTTGTTACAAGCCCTCACAGTAGTTGTTTAATTGTCAGCTCTCTTCATACCTTATGCTGACACGCATAGCGTAAAGTATGCATGCGTGCATGTCAACATATGATATTTCTGGAGGGACACATCCTTATGACATTACACGGATGTGTTCATTAAAACACATCACATTCACCTGCAGCTAATCAAGTCAGCTCCCTTTGATCAGGAAACAAGCTGGTGAAAAGGGATGTTGTCCACAATCTGCTTTCTCTCCCTCAATGGTTTGTGAAGAACACCTCTCCAACATCCTGCCAACCACTTAACTGCTCACAGGGCTTGTAGCTCATGTTGTGAGACCTGTGTTATATCAGTTCGCTCCTTGTAAAACAGGGGGAGGCAGGCAGAGTGCATCCCCCACTAGGCTGTGCTATGTAAACATGCCAGGAGCCTGACCGAGAGGAACTAACAAAGATGCTCAACACTGAGTCGGATGGAATCTCAAGCACTGCGTTCATTGATCGCCTCAGAATCTGACGGCGCACTCATGGACCACTCATCACACGTTCGCTGGCCATCTTGTGAAAATCACATACAAAAATGGCAATACCTGGCTGAATTCACCAGCTCTAATCTGATTGCCTGACTTTACGCAACATTTAAATTAAATCTATACACATTTCTGCTCATTTCTTACTTTTTTGTAAAGCTGTGGAGTGACACTGCTGTGAAATTGTTTGAATGAGCCTGCTATTGTAGTTTGTGGACAAAGCATTCACTGACCATGACATAACCAGATATTTATATTTCGTTGGTTCTCTCTTATTCTTGCATGTGTTCATAATTCCTCATAATGACTGCCTGGCCAAAAATGATGTCTGCACAATTTGGCATGTCTCATTGTGTTATCGCAAACATAACAATTGACTCCAAACACAACTATGCAATATGCTTACAAAATCTTTAACTTTTAAAAAACATTTTTTTTTATAATATTTGAATAAAGGTTTTCTGAGGCCGGACATCACTTTTGGACACTACTATATCAGTGATCTTGGTGGAATTATGAAGTCTGCAATTCCTAAATGTGTTCATGGCAGTGTATATCCTTCTGTAAAAGAGTTTTGAGCTAACACGTGTTTTATCATCATGATCAAGAGCTTTGGTTAAAAAAATGCTTCATTCCTCAGACTCTACCTACTTTGGTAGGTAAACTGCTTGGATGACTGGTTTTCATGATGTGTGGTGATGATAAGGTCTTTAGTTGCCATGGACAACACAGCTACACCCCATCAGAGTAAATGCAGTCTGACTGAACAAACTTTAACTTGATTGCTCTAAAGCCATGGTCACATGTTCTCTCTCTCTCTCTCTCTCTCTCTCTCTCTCTCTCTCTCTCTCTCTCTCTCTCTCTCTCTCTCTCTCTCTCTCTCTCTCTCTCTCTCTCTCTCTCTCTCTCTCTCTCTCTCTGTGTGTGTGTGTGTGTGTGTGTGTGTGTGATGTGAATGTGAATTTGTAAAATCAAGACCTTCCCTCAATATGTAAGAGAAGTGTGTTCCAGCACATTCATCAACAACTCACCACACTGTCATATCACATCTATAATTTTTTTTAAATATAATTATATAAAATTATTTAATATAAGTATATATATATACACACACACTCACCTAAAGGATTATTAGGAACACCTGTTCAATTTCTCATGAATACAATTATCTAATCAACCAATCACATGGCAGTTGCTTCAGTGCATTTAGGGGTGTGGTCCTGGTCAAGACAATCTCCTGAACTCCAAACTGAATGTCAGAATGGGAAAGAAAGGTGATTTAAGCAATTTTGAGCGTGGCATGGTTGTTGGTGCCAGACAGAGTAAGTCTGAGTATTTCACAATCTGCTCAGTTACTGGGATTTTCACGCACAACCATTTCTAGGGTTTACAAAGAATGGTGTGAAAAGGGAAAAACATCCAGTATGCGGCAGTCCTGTGGGCGAAAATGCCTGTTGATGCTAGAGGTCAGAGGAGAATGGGCCGACTGATTCAAGCTGATAGAAGAGCAACTTTGACTGAAATAACCACTCGTTACAACCGAGGTGTGCAGCAAAGCATTTGTGAAGACACGCACAACCTTGAGGCGGATGGGCTACAACAGCAGAAGACCCCACCGGGTACCACTCATCTCCACTACAAATAGGAAAAAGAGGCTACAATTTGCATGAGCTCACCAAAATTGGACAGTTGAAGACTGGAAAAATGTTGCCTGGTCTGATGAGTCTCGATTTCTGTTGAGACATTCAGATGGAGTCAGAATTTGGCGTAAACAGAATGAGAACATGGATCCATCATGCCTTGTTACCAGGCTGGTGGTGGTGGTGTAATGGTGTGGGGGATGTTTTCTTGGCACACTTTAGGCCCTTTAGTGCCAATTGGGCATCATTTAAATGTCACGGCCTACCTGAGCATTGTTTCTGACCATGTCCATCCCTTTATGACCACCACGTATCCATTCTCTGATGGCTACTTCCAGCAGGTTAATGCACCATGTCACAAAGCTCGAATCATTTCAAATTGGTTTCTTGAACATGACAATGAGTTCACTGTACTAAAATGATCTCAACACAATAGAGCATCTTTGGGATGTGGTGGAACGGGAGCTTCGTGCCCTGGATGTGCATCCCACAAATCTCAACTGCAAGATGCTATCCTATCAATATGGGCCAACATTTCTAAAGAATGCTTTCAGCACCTTGTTGAATCAATGCCACGTAGAATTAAGGCAGTTCTGAAGGCGAAAGGGGGTCAAACACAGTATTAGTATGGTGTTCCTAATAATCCTTTAGGTGAGTGTGTGTATATATATATATAATAGTTTTATCCAGCAAGGACAGATTAAATTGATCAAAAGTGATTTATGATATTAAAATTATATTCTTTTGAACTTTCTATTCAAAGAATCTTAAAAAAAAGTTGTCCACATAACTGTTATCAACCCTGATAATAATAATAATAAAATAAAAAAAAATGGGCAGCAAATGACTTCTGAAGAATCATGTGACACTGAAGACTTTAGTAATGAGTGTGAAAATTCACTATTTTAAAAGTTATTTTAAATTGTAATTATATTTCACATTATTACTGTTTTTGCTGTATTTTTGATCAAATAAATGTAGCCTTTGTGGGAATAAGACAAATAAAAAAACGTACCCAACATAAACTTTTGAATGGTATGTATATAGAGAATTATAGAAAATCATTTATATAAAATATTATGTCAAATTAGACATTCAATGTGTTTAAAAATAATCTACAAATTTAAAATTCTATAAACCTCAATGACTTTAATGTTGCTCAATTATATATTTTTGCTGTTAATATGTTACGTTTGAGCCAGATCTCATGAAAATGCATATAAATATTATGAGTGAGCAATGTCGTGGAATGTATACGCCACAATGAGTTTTGGCATGCAAATGGTACGCAGTTTTTGCGTGCATATGATACACACTTTATGGCGTATTATACGTACGAACCCCCCCATCCCTCCTACCCTCAACCTAGCCAAGAGCGTGTCATATATACGCTATAAAGTGCGTACCATTTGCATGCCAAAACTCATTTTGGTGTATACATTCCACGACATTGCACACACGTACTATTGATACGCATTCTCATGTGATCGTGTTCTACGTTTCAGTGTATAAATACTTTTTTTTTTTTTTTCTTCGAGAAACGCAGTTTACAACTAATGAGATAACATTTAATATACAGACTGAAATGGTAACAGCAATTTGTCTGGTTATGCTTACTTTTACCAAGGGTGGTCCAGTCTACTTACTGGAATATTACTCCAAAATGACAAACACATAACCAAAGCAATTTCTATTTCTATTTAATGATGTGGCCCAGAAATATTTACAGTTTTGTTTCTGTGAGACATCTTTGCCAAAATGGCAGATGGATTGGACAGTATTCATATAGTACAAGTGTTTTTATCATGGCACAATTTATCATATTTTGGAGTTTTTTTACAAAAGATATTGTAAATGTGTATGTTCAGTGGATAACGAGGTACATTTTAACATCTTGTATTTATTATTCCAAGTAGTAGTCTGTCATATCATTCATGATGTACTCAAGGTCAATCAAGTTTTCCATTGTCTTGCGTTTGGTTCTGTGTAACAGGCCCACTTCTCAAAGCGGCAGTACACTGTCTGTTTATGAAATCGCAGTGGTGTTCAGATAGAAAGAGAGAGAGAGAGAGAGAGAGAGAGGTGCTGTCGACTCAATATTTTGTAATATACATGTTAATCTCTCTCTGAGTCCAGTCAAATTTAAAACATTGCCTGGAAACACACTGTTATGTATGGAAATCATTCAAAGCGGGAATGAGTGAGAAGAATCAGTCCTTTCATTGAGTGAAGCACATAGGAGGAGTGTGAAAGAGAGATATCCACCATTCTGCGGTGAAAAAAAGAGAAAAAAGTCATGACCATCAAACAACATCAGAGCAGAATGTTTTAGAGACAGTGCGAACAAAACCACTTGAAACATGTGAGTTTGTACAGTATATCTCAGAATATTAAAGACAACACATTTAAATAAACTCTACAGGATTTAGTTGAAAATTGGTAGAAAAAAATAGGTAGGTTCCCATAATAGCAGGTAGCGTGTTATGGTGTTGTGTTGGATCTAGTGCTGTCAAATCAATTAAGCGCGATTAAGCACTATTTTATAGGCGCATATCTGTGTTTGTGTGGAGCGCGCTCTTACTGCATGACATACAGGCGCCGGCGCGATCACTTGCATTTACTTTAAATATTCCGTAATTTTTTGACAAATTTCTTTTTTTTCTTAAATATATACATGCATGTGTGTGTATTTATATATACATAATAAATATACACAGTACACACACATATATTATGCAAACACAAACTTTTATTTTGGACACGATTAATCAATTTGACAGCACTAGTTGGGTCACAACTTGATGTCCAGTGTAAAATGTGAGTCCTGAAGCAAAACCAAAACTCTGTCCTCAAACTACAACTATAGTAATATTAGTAATAGTCATGTCATGATGCTTGTCTGGTATATAATAATAAGGCAGTGGCTATTTACACAAAGTGAAAATAGCTGTAGATGAAAATAGCTGTAGATGCTATTTACTAAGTGAAATAGCGTACTAAGTGAAAACACAAGGAGCCTGTGGCAGGGTATTCAGACCATCACAGATTATAAGCCCCCTGCACGGACATGTGACAGCTCCACCCCCCTGCTGAATGAGCTGAACACTTTCTTTGCTCGCTTTGAAGCTCACAACAGCACCACTGCACAGAAGTCACCTCCTCCTCCCGATGACCTGACGTTGTCACTGCCCAGGGACAGCGTGAGAAGATCCCTCAGCAGGGTCAACGCACGCAAAGCTCCAGGTCCTGACAACATTCCTGGACGTGTATTGAGAGACTGTGCAGAGGAACTCACTGATGTCTTCACAGACATCTTCAACATCTCACTGAGTCAAGCTGTCGTCCCCACATGCTTCAAAGCAACCACCATCATTCCAGTCCCTAAGAAATCATCTCCATCCTGCTTCAACGACTACCGTCCAGTCGCACTTACCCCCATCCTTATGAAGTGCTTTGAGCGGCTAGTCATGCACCACATTAAGTCTGTCCTCACTGGACCCCTACCAATTTGCATATCGGTCAAAACGCTCGACCGATGACGCCATCGCCTGTTTACATTTCACTGCCGGTTGTATATTCTGTATATAACTGTGTATGTGACAAATAAAACTCTTGAATCTTGAATCTTGAATCGCCACCACCGTCCATTCAGCACTCACTCACCTGGAAAATAAAGACACTTATGTCAGAATGCTGTTCATAGACTTTAGTTCAGCATTCAATACAATCATCTCTCTACAGCTCACTCAAAAACTGTCACAGCTGGGACTCAGCACATCGATGTGCAACTGGTTGCTGGACTTCCTGACGGGTAGACCTCAGGCAGTTCGGGTCGGCAGTAACTCATCCAACTCCATCATCATGAACACTGGAGCCCCTCAGGGATGTGTGTTGAGCCCCCTCCTTTTCACTCTGCTGACACATGACTGCACACCCATACACAACAGCAATCTATTCATCAAGTTTGCGGACGACACGACCGTAGTTGGTCTCATCAGCAACGATGATGAGACGAACTTCAGGAGCGAGGTGAGCCGCCTGGCCAGGTGGTGTGGCGACAACAATCTCTCTCTGAACGTGGAGAAGACGAAGGAGATTGTTGTTGACTTCAGGAGAATGCACACCCAGCATGCTCCTCTGACCATCAACGGTGTGACCGTGGAAAGGGTGAGGAGCACCAAATTCCTGGGTGTGCATATCACAGAGGACCTCTCCTGGACCGCCAACTCCACAGCACTGACCAAGAAAGCACAGCAGCGACTCTACTTTCTCCGCAAGCTGAGAAGAGCCGGAGCCCCAGCCCCCATCATGCGCACCTTCTACAGAGGCACCATCGAGAGCATTCTGACCAGCTGCATCACTGTGTGGTACGGCGCCTGCAACGCATCCTGCCGTAAAGCACTTCAGCGCACAGTGAGAGCAGCTGAGAAGATCGTTGGTGTCTCTCTCCCACCCCTCCAGGACATTTATAACTCCCGCCTCTCCCGCAAAGCCCTCATCATTGCGAGAGACCCCACCCACCCATCGCACAGCCTCTTCAAGGACCAGCAGACTGAAGGACAGCTTCATTCCCCAAGCTGTCAGGGCATTGAACTCCCTCCCTCTTCTGCCGTCCCTCCCCTCTTCTGCCCCACGCACCTGATCTGATCCCCTCGTTCCCCTCCCTTCATCTACCTCATATATTGTCTCTCTGAGGAATTGGTCTCCCCTCTTACAGACTCTTTTTTTTTTGCACACACTCTTATAATTTTATTTTATACCTGCACTGACTTAAATCTGAAATTGCACTATTGTTACCATTGTTTGCACTATTTGCCATCGCCACTTTACCTCTATAATTCACTTTATCCATCTTTTTTAATCTTTCTTCTGTTGTTGTCACTGTTAAACTTTTTGTTGTTATTGTTATTGTTTTGTTGTTGTTAGGCACCTAGGGTCTGAGAGTCATAGAATTTCAATTCTCTGTATGTATGTACTGTACGTATGGCAGAATTGACAATAAAGCTGACTTTGACTTGACTTGACTTGACTTTGACTAGTGATATATTCTATTTACACCATGTAAAAGTAGCAGTTCTTTGCAATATGTGTAAATGTTAATTACATGCAATTTATAGATTTTGACAGATACATAGGCTACTATTTGCACCTCAGTATTGTTGTACATTAACAGGATGCAATAATAACAGTGTAAATGATTATATTTATAAAAATTATTAAATGGATGCCGCCTTAATGGGATATTACACCTACCCCTAACCCTACCCAATAAATGCTTTTATTATCATTAACATTTCATTAGGCACTTTATTTCCACTTTTAGAACATTTTCTTATTTTTTATTGAAAGTAAATGCCTTTCCGATGTGATATGTGATGGTAAAAGGGAGAACAGCGAGCTCAGCAAAAGGCGGATTTGAACCCGTGTCGATCGCGTCAATCGCCTTACACTTTACTGACTGCGCCACTGAAGACATTAAAATGTAATAGTTTGTACTACGTTTTTTACATTTTTTTTTTATCTTGTTTGGCCCAACCAGGCATTGTTCGGTGGAGCTAGCCAACAAGGCATGCTATTTGCACTTTGTAATAATAAAGCTTTTGCAAGCAGCAATTAGTAGAATCCAGCAGCTAGATTTGAGTACTGTGTTTGTAATTGAAAAATCAATCCAGAAGTCCAGATTTTGCTTTGTTTTCTCTGACATATTTCTACAGAACCAATTATCAGTAGACTCTTGTAGAATGAATGGGACTTGTGTAGTTAGTGTGCTGGTTTTTTATCTACTGTAATGCGGCTCAACAGGGGGTGAGTCCATATTCTTGCTAAATGGAGTAGTTTCTCTACCAAATGTGAAAGATAAACCACAACCATGGCTCTGACAGATACAGAGTCACATCCACATATATCTCTTTCAAAAACTGCAGGGTGTCTTGGCAAGAAAGCAAAATGACTTTGCGAGCTAATTAATTTTCTACAGGACAGTATAATGCATGATGTTTCACATTGTATTTCATTTCTAGATCACACAAACTCTACAAATCTGTTGCAGTTTTGCGAATTAATTTAAGACATTACAAATTAGAACAAAAAAGAAATTGGTTAAGCAATTCTTGAAAGGAAGGATTTTAAAGATTTTGCCAAAACTGTAAAACTGACAGGTCTTTGAGGAACATGTACTCCCCTTGAGGAGAGAGACTCTTGTGTGAAACAGGGTGGCAGTGTTGATGTTTTGAATATTGCAAATTTAACCACTAGTTTCTAGGCAACCATACGTCCCATCCATCCCAAAACGACTCAAAACGCAATTAGCTCCAGACACTTCATGCATGCAAAGTTTCGTTTTCACCATAGGGATCAAAAGTTTTAGCTGTTCACAATGAGGAAGAATAATAATAATCACTCAGAGAAGTCAAAATGCAAGCAGTGTTAGCTTTTCCCTGTTTACACCTGGTATTAACATCAGGTGTTGAACAGAGATAGATGTGTTTACATGCGCATCAAATTTTTAAAGACCTGTAATCGGATTTCATCTGGATAATCTTCAATTGCATGAGCACATACATCACTTGCTACATCAATGTGTTTCTGCATATTGCTAAAATGTAAAATATACAATTCTTATTTTTTTTAGGTCTTTTTGGTTCTCAACTCACAAACCATTTAGAATGCTTCACCATTTGAGAACCCTATTTTAGCACAATGGTTGACTGACAGGTTACACTATAATTGTGTCGTGGTCTCATGCTTTAAAGGTGCTGTACGTAAATGTAACATAGTTTGTTGTTATGGGAAGAATGAGGCGTTAACATTCAACTCTTTAATAAATAAACACAAACTGATAGTAAAGCAGGCAGCCCCTCATGGACGGCTGCTGCATATACATAATAAAACATAAACAAAACACAATGTCAAGTCCAGGCCTGGTCCTCTCTCGTCCTTCACTGTCATCGCCCCTCCTTTTACGCACCTTGCGCTTATCTCTCACGCCACCAGCCTCGCCCAGTTTTCACAGTCCCTCAGCCTCGTCATGCTTGTCACCGTAATTCTTTGACCGTACTAAAGCATAAGAATACCACAATATGTGCTGGCAAAATGAGTTGCAATTAGCAAATTTTCAAAAATGAGTTATTGTTATTTTCACACAATTTATTACAAAACCTTCAAATTGATGTATGATTTGTTGGAATCAGACAAAAAAGGACTGAGCTACACCTGTTTGAAGTCACATGTTTAAAAGTCAATTTTTAGAAACATAGAGTTAAAGTTTTCGGAAGGTTTTAAAACAGAATCACCTAGCAACTATACCTTAAAATGGTAATGGTTATCTCTGGTAATAACACCAAGTTCTACAATATCCAAATAATTAACAAACAAATATTATGACCTACTGTATCGCACGCGTGCCGGATCTAATATAATTTTGCACATCAGATGTTTTTCTCCAACAGTTAACCAAACGTTAATTTAAGACATAACAGAGAATGTTTGCGTGAATACTTGCCAAGACAGATATTTTGAAATACTGTAATTCTGTGTATATCGTGATCGCGCGCTGAGGAGAAAAAACTAAGGTCTTACAGGTTTGGAATTACATGAGGGTGAGTAATTAATGACGGAATTTCCATTTTTGGGTGAACTAACCTTTTAAAGAGCTAATTTTAGTGAAAATTTCGACCAAAATTTACATTTTAAATTTTTGTTTTGCCTGTAATTAGCCTGTGCAAATTCTGACTCATTTTGTCAGCACGGGTCACATATGTTTGCAGATATTTAGGAAACATGCTAAGTTTACATACTCATTTCTCTGAAAAACAATGCTACAGTTATTTTACTTCCATTGTCAATTGTGCTGGCTCTTATTCCGTGTCCCCAATCTGGCAACCCGCATGAGCGTTGAGTCTGAGGAGGAGGGGGCGGGGGAAACAACTCTCTCAAATATTTTGAATTTGGACTGCAGTACCCATTTCAGTGACTAGCTGTCAGTATTACATACTGCACCTTAAAGGAAAAAATAAGCTAACTTCCGTCAACATAACCAATGTGACAACCTGCTTGCTGGGGACTATTTTCAGGCGCTGCATAATATCATTGCGCCTGCTGCACCCATGGTACGGCAGCAAAGTTCCTTGATTATTTTGCAGGAATGAGAGTATAGTCCCTAGCCATATTGGTCTAGAAAATCGCAACTTTTAATTTTCCGTCTGTCTTAGTACACAATGCAACTACAGAAGAGTCAAGTTTTAAATAGGAAAAATATCTAAACTCTTTGGTCGTTTTTGAGTGAGATGCTAACGGTCTAATCAGATTCAATGATCTATGCTAAGCTATGCTAAAAGTTCTACCGCCATATACGGAGATCATCTGAATGGATTCAAAAACACTAAAACTCAACTGTTTAACTCTAATTCAAAAATAGTGGAGTGTTCCTTTAAAAATATTTTAGACCATGATCACCCAAAATGGTTGGTGATACCAGACTTTAACAGGGGCATTTTTATTAGTTTCCCTTCAAAGCTTCTGATCATTCAGGCAACATCAGGCCAATTGATCTCTTAAAGCCACAGTTTGATAAACAGGTATGTCCTTTGAGCTGCTCTTCAGATATTGACTATATGTCTCTGGAGCCAGAATAAAGATGAACTGTTCATATAGACAAGTAGTCTAATACAGATATGAAGATCTCTTCAGTTCATGGGTCATTCTTGCCTATATAGAATTGAACCTGCAGCATTTGAAAGCTCAAAAATTATGGACCTGAGCTATATACAACATCAATGCATGTTTCTTTAGGTAAAAGTATTTGCCAAATGAAAAAAGAAGTCCGTAGCCAGTGATTTTTGGGGAGGATGCTCAGAATTATTAATGATCTCTCCGGTGAGTTCAGAGTGAGACCAGGAATGTAATCTGATCTTGATAAATTTATTCAGCCGTTTAAAATTGCCTCAGCTAGAACGTGTGATGTCCTGAATCTCCAGCCCTGGCCTTTTCTAGTTGAACCGTGCCATCTGCCCTGTTTGCCATTCAGATGGATTCCCAGGTGCATGTGCTTATGAGCCTGTACCACCACTACATTATCTCCCTGGATGGTAATTATGGTAGTCTCTGGTCTTCATTGGAAATTCCCCAGTAGCCAGAACCACAGGTCACCAGATTCCTGTGTAGTGATTCAGGTATCAGGCTTCACTGCACTGCTATTTATCAACGCTGTTGCCTTGATGCTTCAC
Organism: Paracanthobrama guichenoti; assembly: GCA_018749465.1. NCBI lineage: Eukaryota > Metazoa > Chordata > Actinopteri > Cypriniformes > Gobionidae > Paracanthobrama > Paracanthobrama guichenoti. The sequence goes on from CM031954.1 coordinate 9,271,682, forward strand.
TTACAGCCTTAAGTTGGACTGATCAAATGATTGATGTAAATGGCTTTCAGTTATGAGCAAATGAGCTTTAGAATCTGGAAAAGACAAAGCAAATGGAAAATTGTATGTTAAATATATTAAAATATATAGTAAAAATAATTTATGTTTTATAGTAAAAATATTTTTAAAAATGTTTTTGGAAGACGTCTCTTAAGCTCCCCACAGCTGCATTTATTTAATCAAAAATCAGAAATATATTATTATTATTAGTGCTATGTTTTTAATAATTTTTCTTATTATCAATGTTGATTTTTGCTGCTTAATATTTTAATTTTTTAATTTTTCATAAGAAGTTCAAAAGAACAGTGTTTTAAAGCAATAAGCCCCAGGAAGCCGTGGTTTACAGTGAATTTATAACTGATTGATTGATTGATTGATTGATTGATTGATTGATTGATTGATTGATTGCCAACAAACTAAATACACAACTAACAGACAGATAGATAATTATACATTAAGAGACTATTAAAAACCTGATTAAGCACCAGTGAGACACAATACAGTTTCACAATACAAAAGTACAAAGTTAACAGTGTTCGTTGAAATATCTGACCGCTGCAGGGACAAAGGACCTTCTCATTCGTTCATTAGCGCACCAAGGCATTCGTTTTGACCTTATCCTCTTCTCCACAGTAACCTCAAGTAGGTCTGGTGTAAGACCTACTGGCTAAAACAGTGCCCTGAGGTTCTCCAGTATTGGTTAAAATGGTATCGGAATGTTTGCTATCAAGCCTTACAAACTGTGGTCGTGATGAAAGGTAATCTAAAATCCAGGCAATGGTTGTATTGTTCAATTTAAAATCACTTAATTTATTAGCTAAATTATGTGGCTGTATAGTATTAAAAACACTCAAAATCAAAAAACATAATCCTGACAGAGCTGGCAGTAGTTTCAAGATGACAGTAAATATTATGAACCATAAAAAAATCATCTACACCCACACCCTTCCTTTATGCAAATTGCAAGGGGTCCTAAAAAAAAGGGAGACATCTGCCTAGTTAAGTGATCCAGTACAACCCTCTCAAATCACTTCATAATGTGTGAAGTGAGAGCTATAGACCTCAGGTTAGCAAGGTTGTTGGACACCTGGGCTTTTTTAGGAATAGGGACAAGGCAAGATGTTTTCCACATAACTGGGATCTTAGCAGAAGATAGAGACAAAGAAAACAACAAATGAAAGACGGAGCATAGCTGGTCAGCACACACTTTTAGGGTGCGTGGATGAACACCATCAGGGCCTGCTGCCTTATTAGATTTAATACGCCTTAACTGCTGACGAACCTCTTCAATGTTAAGATTAATAGCTGGGCTACATCCTCAGAACTGCTCTGCCTAAGATTGGAAAGAACATTCTCATGTAGAAAAGAAAAATCTAATTCATCAAACCTTGTAAAAAAGCATTGGCATTGTTAGCCTGTATACCAATTTACATAAACTGGGATTACTGGTCCGTATCCAGTAATAGACTTCATACCATTCCATAGCCCTCTTGTGTTACTGCAGGACATATTTCCTTCAACCTTTTTCTTATAAAAAAGGGATGTTGTTAGGCATGACACAGAGCGGAGTGCCTAAAACCTTCTTAGCTGTTATAAATTCACTGTAAACCACAGCTTCACAGGGAATATTCATTTTATAAAATGGTTACCACACAATACAAATATTAACGCCCAAATATATGTATCAATGCAACTTTCATTAAGTAAAATCACAAAAAAATAGTCCCTGACTGTGAATAGCAACCACTGATCTATATAAATGTTCTCTATATAGATCAGAGACAGCAACAGAAGTTACTGTCAGGTTTGGGTGAAGGGATGAGGTGAGGACTCAGGGAGGGATGCAGAAATATGTTTTTTTCTATTATAAAAAATAAAATATAACAAGACAAACAAAAACAACCCAGAGGGGGAAAAAAGATACTTGGCGTGGCTTGGCTTGGCTTGGCTTGGCTTGGCGTGGCGTGGCGTGGCGTGGCGTGGCGTGGCGTGCCGTGACGTGACGTGACGTGACTTGAGGAGCAGGAAAACAGGAGGAATGTTCGACAACGATCCAGCCCAGGACTGCAAACAAGGAGAATAAATAGGGAGCAAACAAAAGAGGGTACTGAGGGAAGACAGGTGAGGCTAATGAACTAATAATCAGGAAACAAGGTGGGCGGGGTTAGACAATAGACATGAGCACATGGCACAAAGAAACACCTGACAAGCCATGTGCTCACACCGACCGTGACATGAACATGCAGCTAATGAGAACTCATTAGCTGCATGTTCACACAAAACATGACAACATGAAAGCACGCAGCCAGTGAAAAACACCAGCTGCGTGCTACACAACACAAGACCAAACATAACATGAAAGCACGCGCCTGAAGTAAACACAGAGAACCTAACACACGGACAGAAGAGCACGAAGTGCTGAGATCGAACACAAAAATGCTGCGCACACAAAACTCACAAGGAGAGAAGAGCATGCAGCTCGAGCATGCTCAAAGCTGCGCTCTCACAGAAGACAAACAATACAGGAGTCTCAGGGCTCTGTCACAAACCAAGATTACGCTAGACCGAAGTGACAGAACCCTGTCAGTTACATTATTACGGTCTTAATGAGGGGGTCACTCAATAGCACAGACTTTTATATTGAAAGGACTGAAACTTGTTGTGTGAACACGGGAACAAGACACAACTGATAAATGAGCACTGTCACTGTCTGTTAAAAGGACAAGATATCGCAGCGGACATTCAACAGATTTTTTATTATGAACATAGGACTGACCTGAAAGAATATGCTAAATCCGAATGCAGGTAATACACTCGGTCACTCGGTCTCTCTCGCAACAATACAAGCTTCAATGAGCAATATCAATAAGAACAAACATACATTTAGCTGCTAAGAGTAGTTGCTAAGGGTGTTGTGCAGTGATACAGAGAATCATTGAATGAAGCGGTCATAGCCGTGTTTTATCGTGAATAAAGCATCAGAATCAAGGATTGGAACTAACCATTTTATCAATTTTTTTGTAACATTATAAATACCTTCACTGTCTGTCACGTTTGATTAATTAATTGAATCCTTGCTGATAGACCTTACTTTTAATCCCCAAACTTATAGTTTATCACAGTTTCCACAAAAAAATAAAGCAGCACAACATTGATAATAATAAGAAATGTTTCTTGAGCAGCAAATCAGCATATTAGAATAATTTCTGAAGTATTGTGTGATACTGATGCTGAAAATTCAGCTTTGCATCACAGGAATAAATTACATTTCAAATATATTCAAATAGAAAACATTTTTATTTTTATTTTATTGTAATAAAATAAATATTTTACATTACTGTTTTTAAGAGTCATCTTTCAAAAACATAAAAAAAATTATTTATTACATATACAAACCCGATTCCAAAAAAGTTGGGACACTGTACAAATTGTGAATAAAAACAGAATGCAATGATGTGGAAGTTTCAGATTTCAACATTTTATTCATAATACGACATAGACGACATATCAAATGTTTAAACTGAGAAAATGTATAATTTTAAGGGAAAAATAAGTTGATTTTAAATTTCAAAAAAGTTGGGACAAGGCCATGTTTCCCACTGTGTGGCATCCCCTCTTCTTTTTATAACAGTCTGCAAACGTCTGGGGACTGAGGAGACAAGTTGCTCAAGTTTAGGAATAGGAATGTTGTCCCATTCTTGTCTAATACAGGCTTCTAGTTGCTCAACTGTCTTAGGTCTTCTTTGTCGCATCTTCCTCTTTATGATGCGCCAAATGTTTTCTATGGGTGAAAGATCTGGACTGCAGGCTGGCCATTTCAGTACCCGGATCCTTCTTCTACACAGCCATGATGTTGTAATTGATGCAGTATGTGGTCTGGCATTGTCATGTTGGAAAATCTTCCCTGAAAGAGACGACGTCTGGATGGGAGCATATGTTGTTCTAGAACTTGGATATACCTTTCAGCATTGATGGTGCCTTTCCAGATGTGTAAGCTGCCCATGCCACACGCACTCATGCAACCCCATCCCATCAGAGATGCAGGCTTCTGAACTGAGCGCTGAGAACAACTTGGGTTGTCCTTGTCCTCTTTAGTCCGGATGACATGGCGTCCCAGTTTTCCAACAAGAACTTCAAATTTTGATTGGTCTGACCACAGAACAGTTTTCCACTTTGCCACAGTCCATTTTAAATGAGCCTTGGCCCAGAGAAAACGCCTGCGGATCATGATGGATCATCTTCTGGATCATGTTTAGATATGGCTTCTTTTTTGACCTATAGAGTTTTAGCAGGCAACGGCGAATGGCGCAGTGGATTGTGTTCACCGACAATGTTTTCTGGAAGTATTCCTGAGCCCATGCTGTGATTTCCATTACAGTAGCATTCCTGTATGTGATGCAGTGCTGTCTAAGGGCCCGAAGATCACGGGCATCCAGTATGGTTTTCCGGCCTTGACCCTTACGCACAGAGATTGTACCAGATTCTCTGAATCTTTGGATGATATTATGCACTGTAGATGAGGATAACTTCAAACTCTTTGCAGTTTTTCTCTGAGAAACTCCTTTCTGATATTGCTCCAGTATTTTTGGCCGCAGCATTGGGGGAATTGGTGATCCTCTGCCCATCTTGACTTCTGAGAGACACTGCCACTCTGAGAGGCTCTTTTTATACCCAATCATGTTGCCAGTTGACCTAATAAGTTGCAGATTGGTCCTCCAGCTGTTCCTTATATGTACATTTAACTTTTCCTGCCTCTTATTGCTACCCGTCACAACTTTTTTGGAATGTGTAGCTCTCATGAAATCCAAAATGAGCCAATATTTGGCATGACATTTCAAAATGTCTCACTTTCAACATTTGATATGTTATCTGTGTTCTACTGTGAATAAAATATAAGTTTATGAGATTTGTAAATTATTGCATTCCTTTTTTATTCACAATTTGTACAGTGTCCCAACTTTTTTGGAATCAGGTTTGTACATAATTTGGCATATGTATGTATGTATGTGTGTGTGTGTGTGTGTGTGTGTGTGTGTGTGTGTGTGTGTGTGTGTGTGTGTGAAAAGTGCTATAGAATAAATGTTGGATATTTAACATTTCTTCATAATAGTGTGTAGAAAAGGTTGTCAATTTGACTTAAGTAAATTTTTTTAACCTAACCTAAAGTTTACGCTGTCTTTATAATTTTATGCATAATACACAGGAATCTGGTGACCTACTACTATATACCAGTACTTTTACATAATGGGTCTCTACACAACATGAAAAAATATACAGCTGTATTTATATTTTAGGAAGGAGGAGCTGATATCATATGGGAACTCTGCCATGAAAGGGCTGAATAGATTCTGAACTAACCTTGAAGTGCCCCAATGTTACTCCCCAGTCCCCACCATATCCAACACAGTCCTTCAACCTCACGTCCAGCTGCCCTCTGGGAAGTTATTCTAGGATCTGGGAGACTGCTGGGGCAATGAGTTCTGTGAAGCGTGTAAATCAAAATGTCATTCATACCTATGTGTTTCTTCAGGCAGCAAGGAATAGGCCATGACACAGGTCAGAGGTTAGATGCTGGATGTAAGTCGGCTTATTTTACTAATCTAAAACACTGCAGAACATCTGTGTAAATGTGGATTAGTCATGCTCAGAGCTGGAGCTAAATTTTTTACCTTTACTGACAGGAAAATGTATATCTCTCAGCTTCTAAATCTCAGTGTGTTTGATCTGTTTTCAGTGGTTCATAGCACCTGCTCTGGCACGTTTATACTCTATCTCCGGTTGCAGTAGCACATGGATGGTTCTGACTGACTGTTAATGTGCTGAATTAATAACTGCCATAGCATCAGGCTAGGAATGTTTTTTTTTTTCAGGGACTTTATGGAATATTACAGTATTTATTATACATGATTTATCCGTATACATTATTAAAAAAATAAATAAATAAATGATGTGCCCTCGTAATCAGTAATCAAAATACTTACATCTCTTTTCTGAGGACGTGTTTACTGGTGTGAAGGCGGGGCAACCTGTCAATCACATGAGATCACAGCAATAGCAAACCACAAACATCCAATCAGTTCCAGATGGACAAAATCAAGTCCCACCCTACATTTTTTTTTGTTTGAGAAGCGCCAGATATACATCACAGTATGGATGAAAAGACTATCTCAACATCCGTTTCATACCAACTTTATACGATAAGCCAAAAAGACAGTCCACTACAGTGATTTTACTAGGGTTAATGCATGTTCTTCTCTTAAAGGCACGATATGTACGATTTTTTTGATTAAAATATCCAAAAACCACTAGAACAGTGTTATATATTTTGTACTGCAGTGTGCAACAAGTGTCTCATAGCAGCCTCCGAGCAATGTTTTAATTTTCAACACACCAATGTATCCAATATGACAAAACAGTGCTGTTTTACCTCACATACGCTCATCCATGAACATGATTTCTGCCCGAGTCCTGTCCGGATTCTTTTCCACCGGCTGTGAGGTGAAGATCACAACTCCCAAGTCAAGTCAAGTCAAGTAAAATTTTATTTCTATAGCACATTTAAAAACAACAGTTACGCCAAAGTGCTGTACAGTAAGACAATGTGCTTAAAAAGCATAAAAAGAAAAAAGGCAGATACACAATGTAAACACATTAGACCCGATACAATCCAAAATAATAAATAAATATAAAAATCTACCAATATCGATCTAATCAGAAGCCAGAGAGAACAGATGAGCCGATTTAAAGCTGGCTAATGAAAGAGCAGACCTCACATTGAAGGGCAGACTGTTCCAGAGTTTAGGTGCTGCAGCGAAAACATGGGACAGTTAAAAGAAGCGGATTAGATTCCATGTTCAAACTCAGTGTCATCAATCTACGCCTTTGTTTTGAATAGGCACAGCACAACACAACATAATTTCCCCAAATTCTGTACAGTAATAGTAACGCTTTGAAAGTGAAGTGAAAAATAAAAATAAACTATAAAATAAGCAAGAATTAAAAGCAATACGATAAGAACTAATAATATTGAAATATAATGTATGATAATAATTTAAGGTGCAGTGTGTAATATTTAGGAGGATCTATTGACAGAAATGCAATATAATATACATAACTATGTTTTCAGTGGTGTATCTAATAGACCTTACATAATGAACCGTTATGTTTTTATTACCTTAGAATGAGCCATTTCTATCTTCATACACCACGGGTCCCCTTACAGTGAAGTCATGTTTCTATAGTAGCCCTAAACGGACAAACTGCTCAACAGAGTGCTAGCTACTCTCTGCTGTCTCAGATGATGACATTTTTGTCCTGTGTTGGCCACCATAGCTTCTCTATGTGCTTCGAATGGGAGTGGGTGAGCAGTGGGTGGTTGTAATTCCACTAAAATGTACACAGTGCACCTTTAACAAAATTTAAATAAATAAATAAACAGATAAAGATTAATATTAATATAAAAAAATAGAAAACAGTATTAAAGTGTTTTTTTTTTTTTTTTTTTTTTTCTCCAAGTAATACAGTTCACTGTAACAAACAAGCTTGAGTGGCTTGTATTAAATGCCAGAAAGAGCAATATGATAAAAGACATTAATGTTCAATAAATTATATGTATTACTAATAATAATCACTAAAGCGTATATGTGTCTAATACAATCCATTAGCCTAACTGTGAGCTGTTGCCAAGCAACATAATGATCAAAGAAAGTTCAAAGAGTTTCCTGGCCTGTAAAAAAATCATAAAAATGTATAAATCTTACAAAATCACATACATTTTAATAGCGAACATACATTTTTCTTTAAAATATTTAATTCCCTGCTCTTTGTGAGTCCAATCTCTGTAACCTGTTTTTTTTTTTTTTTTTTTTTCAAATCTTTATCTAGGATTCAGAAAAGACTGGATGAGTCATGGAAATGCATTTGTCAAAATGTGCGAGAAACCTGATTCATGATCACAGGTGTTCACATTGTGGCTATTTTACTAAAGCTTTGAACACTGCTCATCATCCCAGTTTAGAACCAGAACTTTATAAACTGCAGTTTGTCCTATTGTGCTATAATGAATGAACCTGGAGTCACGCGGTGTCAGACAGTATCCTATCATCGCAATCGTCTGTTTAGACATATAAGAGGAAAGTGTGAGTGTGACTGTTTCTTAATATGGATGGAGTCTATTCCCAGTCGCAGGTGTTTGGCAAAGAACAGGAGAAGCATCACCATACAGCTGAATGTTTGAATCATGACGGAATGAAGCTTTTTTTTGTGGGAAGGAGTTTGAGGGCTGCTCTTCTGTGACCTGCATGAGTATTAAATCTCAGATCTCTAGAGAAGAGCCCTGCCAATCATTTCTTGGTGACGATAGTTGTTGTGGAGGAATGTGGGAAGCTGCTGGGTTTTCTGGAGAGTTGCTTTGAATGCGACTCACTGATGCATCTCAGAGCATCAAGGCAGCTTGTGTTGGTCATATCCTCCAGCCATTCAGTGAGGTTACCTGGTAACTGAATGCTCTAATCCACAATCACACAGCTATGAAAGTAGATTTTCGTGGCAGCCAAGCTGTTTATATACTTGTCAGCTGCATGGTCTACATCCACACAATAGAGCAGTGAGCCTGCTTTTCTTTCAAGGCATTCCTTGTGTTTTATTTTTAATTCTGCAGAATTCTTTCTCATGGTGGAACAGAGTCGAACAATTTCCTATATTAAAAGACTCTGTATTGACGCAAATGTGGTCATCATGTGGTCAATAGGAACGTTTCGTAATCACAGGCTTAAGGAATATTCCAGGTTCAATGCAAGTTAGGTTCTATTGACCGCATCTGTGGCATGATATCGATTTACCACAGAAAATTACTTTGACTCGTCCTTCAGATTCAAGAGTTTTATTTGTCACATACACAGTTATATACAGAATATACAACCGGCAGTGAAATGTAAACAGGTCCGCTCCATGGACAGTGCAAATTCACAGTTAAAAACACAAGGAAGAAATTATAATAGAAATAGGATATAAAAAAAGTACTATCTATATATATATATATATATATGTCCATATCTGTAGAATTATAAATAATCAAGTCAAGAGAAAAAAAGGTAACAAATAAGGATAAAGTGGAATAAAATAATTGAAGTAGACTTTGCAGTGAGTAAACTGTAGACTTATAAATATGTGGTTAACAAATGTATAAAGAGTATAATGTGCAAACAGGTTTATGACAGGTTGTTACACAGTAACAACGAGAACAGAAAGTGCAGTGCAATGTCAGTGTATCGATGTTTATCCTGGCGTGAAGTCACGTGATGTTAAGTGACTGAGTTCAGGAGTCTGATGGCCTGGGGGAAGAAGCTCCTCCTGAGTCTCTCAGTTTTGGCCATCAGGCTTCGGAAGCGCTTACCAGATGGTAGCAGCGTGAAATGAGGGTTTGCAGGGTGATTAGAGTCCTTGATGATCTTGGTAGCTCTACCTTTGCAGCGTTTGGTGTAGACGTCCTGCAGAGACGGGAGAGCTGACCCTGAGATACGCTCGGATAAGCGCACGACTCTTTGCAGGGCTTTGCGGTCATTCTTTCAGCTTGTAAAAACAAATGAAAGAAATATGTAATGCTTGATTCTTATAGATTATAGTACTGTCATCACATTTTGTTTGTTTATAAAAGAGCTTAATGTCTAATGAACCCAGAATATTTATTTAATGCTTGCTTTGTTATGGAAGTAACATTTTCTTTGTAAGTATACACTACCGGTCCGAAATTTGGAGTAATTAAAGGTGCAATATGTAAGATTTTTGCAGTAAAATATCCAAAAACCACTGGGCCAGTGTTATATATTTTGTTCATTTGAGTACTTACAATATCCCAAATGTTTCCAACTATTTGTAAATCGTGAAATAATTGCGATTTTTAACCAAGGAACCAGGATGTGTGAGGGAATCGCCTATCAATGGCGTCATATCCATGCCACCCTCAGTTTCCGCTCTTACTGCTGTAGAAACCATGGCAACAAATCAAATCAAATCAAATCACCTTTATTTATATAGGAATTTTAACAAGTTCAATTGTTTCAAAGCAGCTTCACATTGTTAACAGGAAAATAATGCAACAGAATTTGTACAGCCGTTCTGGTGAAACAGTGATGTTATCCAGCTAATTTCAAGTATCATATAGTGTCAATGCGGGCAGATCGGTAATACAGATGAAATTTAGGTGTCCCCAACTGAGCAAGCCAAAAGCCAGAGGCAACGGTGGCAAGGAACCAAAACTCCTTCAGGGTCAGAATGGAGAAAAAAACCTTGGGAGAAACCAGGCTCAGTCGGGGTGCCAGTTCTCCTCTGGCCGACGAACAAACAGTGTATGATTATAATTTTGGCAACATAGCAGGTCTTAATTCATATTAGGCAAATAGATATTTGTAAGATTATTCGAAAGATTGGAGTCGCACGCCCGACGGGTTTAATGAGGATGTCGTGTCGATGCAGCATTTACGGGGGGAGTTTATTTGACATGTTCTCTGCAGACATTTCAGGGATGCGTTGGTCATGTCCAGGCGCTGGTCCACCATCTGATCTGGATACGGCCCGGATCCGGCTGACTGCAGTAGACCTCGGGATAAACAGAGAGACTAACATTAGCGTAGATGCCATTCTTCTTATGATGTAACGAGTACATCAGGTGTTATGGGAAGTGTACCCCGGTTCCAGCTGACCTAGTTAATGCAGCCTAACAGTCATTTACTGATTTGAATAATAGAAATTGATAATGTTTTATGTGTAAGCCATAGTAAAGAGATGCGTTTTTAGTCTAGATTTAAACTGACAGAGTGTGTCTGCTTCCCGAACAATGCTAGGAAGACTGTTCCAGAGTTTAGGCGCTAAATAGGAAAAGGATCGACCGCCTGCAGTTGACTTTGATATTCTAGGTATTATCAACTGGCCAGAGTTTTGAGACCGCAATAGACGTGATGGAGTATAATGCGTTAAGAGTTCGCTCAAGTACTGGGGAGCTAAACCATTTAGTGCTTTGTAAGTAATAAGGAAGATTTTAAAATTTATACAATGTTTAATAGGGAGCCAGTGCAGTGTTGACAGAACCGGGCTAATATGGTCATACTTCCTTGTTCTAGTAAGAGCTCGAGCTGCTGCGTTTTGGACCAGCTGGAGTTTGTTTATTAAGCGAGCAGGGCAACCACCCAGTAAAGCGTTACAGTAATCTAGCCTTGAGGTCATGAACGCATGAATTAACTGTTCAGCATTTTGCATCGAAAGGATGTGCCGTAATTTAGATATATTTTTAAGATGGTAGAATGCAGTTTTACAGATGTTAGAAACGTGGCTTTCAAATGGTAGTAAAATATCCAACAGACGTGGACAACTGCAGAACGTCTAGCGGCACGCTGTTGTAGTTTCGTTCAAACATTATGGACCATCGCAAGCAGACTTTGGAACAAAATGAGAAATCAAAAGAGCACCAGCATCGAAGTGGCGTTTACAAGATGGCGAGAGCTTTGCAACAAACTTCGACTTGACAGAGATGCCGTTCTTGCATGTGCTTTATTAGACGTGAGTAAATGTACATGTTATGTAGCTCAACACAATGAAATATTTGAATATCATCTGTATGATGTTCTAATGTTGATGTAGCTTACTGCTAGTCTCATACAGCCAACAAACTAACACACAGAATAACATTATAACTTTCAACACACTCAAATGCAGTTTAGATAGTGTAGACCAAGTGAAACAGCATTGCATTTCCTCACAATCTTAATTCCTCAAATAAACTGACCTGTATGAGTAGTAATTCAGCACTTGCGGGTAGTTCGTAGAATGAAATGTCATAATTTCTTTATATCCGCCGGGACTCGCGTGTGGCGCTGATATCTGTCTCTTATTAGTAATCGTGCCCTCCTTCATAACACAGTCATGTTAAAAAACATGAATGCATTCACTCATCCATAAACATAATTTCTCCATAAACATTTTTAGATCCATCTGTATGACGACAAGTTCCATGATTCCATGCTCATTCACTGATCTAGTGATCATTTAGGCCTACATATATTATATTTATATAAAGTGTTCACAGGCAAATATTCTTTATGTCTTTCCCTGGTGTCTAAATAAATGCCAGGAAACACGATTCCTGGCTGCATGTCAATATCCATGGATCACTGTATCTTTGGTAAGTTGTAATGTTGTAATACTCGGACACTATATCGAGTCCAACCTTTAGTTTAAACTGATACTTGTTTGTTTTACCCACGTTTTCGCAGTTTCCCCTATTAACTCCAGTCATGCAGCAGCTCTTCTGCCACTCAATCCAGCTGAGGGGGCATGTTCCTGCGGGAAAGTGACGTCAATGCATACCCTCTATTTGTCGGGGAAAGAGTTAAAGAAGTCTCTAATGCTATTGTGTCTGGAGTAATGATGCTGAAAATTCAGCTTTGCACAGGAATAAATTACATTTTAAAATTGGCTGTTGTTTTAATGTGTTAATTTAATTAGTTATGGAAAAGCTGCTTAGGTCATCTTATATTTCATAGTTGACTGGTGATGAACATGAAGCAGAACAACAGCTCACTGTGTGATGGAGCCTATAGAATTCACTTAGAACGCCCCAAAATAGATATCAGGTTTTTTTCTCATATATATCATATGATATAGCTAAGAAATATCACGCAAGTGCTGTTTTTGTTCCGAATCGCACAAGTGCAAATGTGATATTGAGTTTATACAACAATTCAATAATAAGATATAGTAATATTGTGTTATATTATAGACACAATATTGTCTGTTTTTGCTCAACTTTGCCAATGAAAATATTACCTGTAAAGCCAACACACAGCTGTGTTTCATTACTGAACGAATCCATGTTTTTGAGCAAATTAATCAGGTGAACCAATGATTCAATGGCCCATTCATAGATGCAAAGGGTGAAAAATAGCTGCAAAAGCTGTCAAAGCTGCAAAGGGTGGGCCAACTCCATATTAAACCCTACGGGTTAAGAATGGGATGTCATTAAAGTTCATGTTCATGTAAAGGCAGACGTCCAAAAACTTTTGGCAATATAGTGTAGATATCAGGAAAATAGGAGGGCATTACTGTGAGTAGGTGATTTTGGTTGTTCTGATTTGATCAAATACTTGGCTTAAAAAGTTTGAAAACCAAACAACTGCCTCTCTGCACAGGAGAGATCGAGTGTCAGGAGCAATAAATAGACTTTTGTAGTGTTTGTCAAGATCAATGAAAATTCCCTCATTCTCACCCTGGTAGAACAAAACTGACATGTGTTATGATTTATTTATAGAGTTGCACAGAGTTGTAAATGTATGTTTTCATGCTGCTGTTTACCACAAAGTGTCACATCTTAAAAAAGTGTAGACATAGGAGATCGCATGGCAGATAATATGAACATAATCGCAAATGAGATGACACTGTGATGGTTCAAATGGTTCAATTTGCATTTAATAAATAATGCTTTTAATCTGCTGTATATTTCCATACATGAAATTAGGTTAGAGAAAAGGAAGTGTTTACTGAAATATTAATAAGAGTGAGGAAATACAGGAAAGAAATGCTTTAAAAGACTGTTTAATATGCAAGACACGACAATGTCACTAAGCCATATCAGATGCATTATTGGCTTTCTGCCTCTATATCACAAAAGTCTTTCTCTCTTCTGAAATGGAACAGTATGCAAATTTGATCTCCTTTCATGGAAAAAGCCATTGTTCTTTTTTTCTTTTGGGCAAAAAAAACAATATTATACAGAGGAAAAATAAATATGGTGGTTGTTGTGGCATGCAGGAACATTTTAGGAGTTTGAGCCAGTGCAGCTCATTAGATGCTACTGCCAAGTGATTTGTCTGGGCATGAATGGATGAAATATATTTTCATGTTTGTTTGTTTTTTTAGAAAAATAAATGTTTTTTTTGTTAGTGGGTTTTACTTTGAATATAACAGTAAGAAACAGAAATGTAATGCAAAAAAAAAAAAAAAATCTAATCTAATAAAAAATGTACAAAAAGAAGTACATTAAAATTCTTCATACATTAAAGTGTATATAACAGGCACAGTTTCTGCCAGTCTCATGTTAAACTTGAGAACCTATAAAGTAGTACTGCATCCTTCAAATCTCCAAAGAGTCTTTAGTTTTATCATATTTATAAAACACAGATACGCTGTACCGATTCTTTATGAAAACACCCAAGCTCATGCAGGCGTGCAGTGGACGGAGATACACACACACACATTGTTTTCATGTTTTATGGGGACCGTACCGTACAAATTGTACATTCTATCCCCCTTACACTGTCCCTGACCCTAAACCTACCCATCACAGGAAACATTCTGCATTTTTACAATTTCAAAAAACATCACTTAGTATGATTTATAAGATGTTTTCCTCATGGGGACCAAAAAATGTCCCCACAAGGACAAGGATTTCGGATATTGCCATCTTTGTGGGGACATTTTGTGGGGTTTACTTTTTTGTGGGATTTTTGCTCTTGCTCTCGCTCTGGTTGATGTGCACATGCGCTCATCCGGGAGAAGTGCCCATACAAGCAGTTCCACCCTTTATGACATCATACAGCGCCATACTAGAAAAAAAAAAAACCTTTCCAAAACTTGTTCGAATCCTGTATTTGGCACAGAAATACTCCGTCATACGTCCACCTTTTGTCCATGTTTAGCATGATAATCCAACTCTTTAACAGTGTAAATAAGTCAGAATGCATGAAATAGCATTAGACCTCGCCTTTAAGTAAATTTGTTCTCAGTAAGTATAAAAAAATTGACATATTTTAGAGCAGTCATTATTTCAGCAATTTTAATGGTAGTGATAGAATTTACGCATCACAATTTTTGTTTACCTGACAAAGATTTAATTTAAAATTTGAAATTCAGTTATTGTGTGAAATCTTCCCGAGGAGCCCCCCATTCTTTAATGTGCACTATACAATTGTAAAATGTTATTGTTCTCATACCATTTTACCCTTAATCCATGCATAATCTGCATGCTATTAATTTAGTCTTGATTTTTAAGAGGTTTTATCTTAGAAGCTAACCACTATTGTGCCTCAACCCTCATAATTGTTTTAATGGCACATCATTGCCAAAGACAGTGAATAGGCTGTGGAATTCTTAAGAGGTTTTAATAATTTGGTCGCAAAGGCCCCTCATTGTTTAGTGTAATCTATATTTTGCAGCATACCAGAACAGAGTAAATGAGTGTAGTATTTAATATGGTTTATGGTTCAAGTAATACATCTTATATTACAGTTAGTGCACTTGAATTCAAATTGTGGCTTTCCCATCACCACTGCAGCTGCTCTCAAGGGATAGCTTTAATTTGTTATGAGCATGCTGTCCTCCTATTCATTTTTTTAATTGAGTAAGTGTATAAATCTGTTGGAGTGGATGAAATAACAGAGATAGACGTTCATTGAAATTGGCAAAATAATTGCTTTTGGAGAGCATTCAGATATCAGTTTGACTAAACTTCCTTCCCTCAGTCTGATAACAGTCTTACTGTACAATGCGTAATGAAATGCATGCACCTTAAATGTTCCTTAGAAGCTTTTGATATTTGAAACTGAGCTACATATCCATGCAGTGAACTCTCCCATCTCCCTGTAATCACACTAGACAAACAACTATATATTTCTAGTAATTGCCTCCGATGTGGCTGATATGCTGGAAACTGCCTTTGAAAGTATTTGTGTCAGAAAAACCCTTGTGTCAGTTACATTGAAAACATTTTTCCCCCCTTGTATTTGGCAGATACTTTTATCTAAAGCGACTTGCATTCCATTCATGGAATTATCAGTTCTTGCAAACCCATTATTTTGGCAATTTCTAGCACTATGCTCTGCTGTTTGAGCAACAGAAACTTGCATTTTTCACAACCCTCTACAATGCGAGTAAATCACTCACATATGCGACTGTCTTCCAAATGTACACAACACTTCATTCACGATTGAGACAGGTGGAGCTACTTTTGGGTTTTGTCGACATTTTGAGGTGATAGACATTATTTATCTGCTCTGCAGTGCAATGGTAAATAAAGATCTGTTTTTATGAATAAAGACTGCTTTTCTGAAAAAACTCCCCACAATGTTTGTAAAAGCTTATGTTTTATGGTTAATAAAATGATGCATGCAAGTGTCTGACGGTAGTACATAAGGCCACAATACTAACTTTGATAACGTTGTGTTTAATAATTTTTTTTAATAGTAGTGGTTCTACACTAACCTGCAATTATCGCTGGTTTCACGTTGGATATTATCTTCCATTCATTTTCACTTAAATTTAATGCTTTAATGGGTGACATATTTTAACACTACCACAGTAAAGCCCTGCACGATTGTCACTTAAAAAAAAAAGATCATTGTATATGTACATGTGCAATGCCTAAATGATCATTGTTTTTTTGTTTTTTTGCATGTATGTTGATTTTGAGCATTTGCATGTGCCTTTTTGTTTGAGGGAGAATTATGGGGGCATTTGTTGGCCTCTAAGTACTCTTATTATGATGGGCCTACCGATAAGAGGAAAGGGTGGCCATTTAAAAAAAAGGGGGTTTGTTGAGGTGGCATGGTTTTGGCTAACAGAGTAATGCTGCGTTCTAGGCAGGTTTTTGAACCCGTAAAGCTGCTGATAATGCATAACATTTGCGGATAGAGCAATAACTTATTTTAATAAACAATTTGTTTTTTAATGTACGACTTTCATACACACCGCATCCGTAGGGGCTGCCATTTTTGTGTTGCGGGCTATGTGACGTTAGAGCGTGTAACTGGGAGTACATCGATCTAGTATGAGTTCACGGGTAGGAAGTCATGGGTTTGACTGCCGTTCCAGGGCACTTTCACGGGTAGAAGGTTGGAACAACACAGGCTACGGGTTGCCTGGAACGTGGCATAATTGTCTAAAAATTATCTCTGGGGAATAGAGGTTTTGTGAAATGGCCAGCCTGCAGTCCAGATCTTTCACCCATAGAAAACATTTGGTGCATCATAAAGAGGAAGATGTGACACAGAAGACCTAAGACAGTTGAGCAACTAGAAGCCTGTATTAGACAAGAATGGGACAACATTCCTATTCCTAAACTTGAGCAACTTGTCTCCTCAGTCCCCAGACGTTTGCAGACTGTTATAAAAAGAAGAGGGGATGCCACACAGTGGGAAACATGGCCTTGTCCCAAATTTTTTGAGATGTGTTGATGCCATGAAATTTAAAATCAACTTATTTTTCCCTTAAAATGATACATTTTCTCAGTTTAAACATTTGATATGTCATCTGTTGTATTCTGAATAAAATATTGAAATTTGAAACTTCCACATCATTGCATACTGTTTTATTCACAATTTGTACAGTGTCCAGTGTAAAATTGCTTTATATTTTCAATCCAGTTTTCTTTGATGTGGTTGACATCATGCTGTTTTTGTGCATTACATTTTTGCCAAATTAGTAAAAGAAAACAATAGTCAAACTCCCCTTGTGATAATGATTCAACCTTTTTTGTTATAATATCCTCTGAAAAACTCCTGAGAACCAAAAGCTAATGCCAGCGCATTGCCATTGCAACTTACCAATGATGACTTGACAACTGAGCATGGACATTTTACTTGCGTCATATTTGCATAGGCTGTACTATTTGAATACATTATTGGATAACTGCCAAATTAAAATATTAAACACAATGATAAATTAACATTATTAACCAGTCAATGGTAATTTCAAAGTTCAAGATTCAAGATTCAAGAGTTTTATTTGTCACATACACAGTTATATACAGAATATACAACCGGCAGTGAAATGTAAACAGGTCCGCTCCATGGACAGTGCAAATTCACAGTTAAAAACACAAGGGGGAAATTATAATAGAAATAGGATATAAAAAAAAAAAGTGTTCAGAATGATTAAATTTGATTTAGTTTTTGTTTATGTTCCTCTTCCTGTTGATTTTTTTCCTTTTTTCAGTAAAATGATTGTACATTATTTACTGTAAATCTGTTGATTTACTCTAAATCTGTTTTGTACTGTAATTCTAACTTTGATCTCCATTTATTTTGTACTGTACACTACTGGTCAAATTTTGGAATAATTACGATTTTTGATAACACTTTCCTTAAAGCCTTTATGTATAATGCATTATAAAGGTATTCATAATGTGAGTTATAATGCATTATATCTTTTCATAAATAACTGTAACTTAAGTTAAAGTGCATTATATTTGCAGATTCCTTGTTACATGTGAAAATAGTTTGTGTTTTAATTCATTATACTTTCTAAAGGCTTAACATGAGTATTATAATGTATTATAAATATGGTTACCATTGTTCATTAGATCATACAAAGGATAGACTTATGTATTATTATATAATTCTAATTAATTATATGCTGTGAGAGTCCTCGCTTAGTGTTTGGTCCGTACATTTAAAGAGCTTTGAGCTCCTACGTGGTCTAAAAGACTTAATAATCACATCCTCATCATCTACTACAAAAACATTTGACATTTAATTTAACAATCAACTGACATGAAACACTCAGGCTTTGTCTAGTCTAAATGCAGAAGGTACTTTAGGTCGCCAAATTTTCCATGCTTAATTGACGCCTCGTTTAATCAGAGTGACAGAAAGGCAATCTCACTGCTGAAGAGTGCTGCAGTGATTTGTTGCACGTTACCATGAATAACATTAAGACAGCTAATCAATAAGAAGATTAGATTTGATTTAAATTGACCGATCACCCTCTCCGCTCTGTGTCACTGTCACTTGCTGCTTGTTTTCTGAGTTGATTCTCCTCCCCAGTCTCTCGTAACACACATTAAATAAGTTTGATTGAAGTGAGGTTGACCGCCTCACTCACTGTAAAACGGTGAAAGGTGCTAACAGCTTGATGACAGATTAAAGATTGCCTCTGCTTTTATTATATTGAATATTCATCATCTTGCATCAGAATAACAGCAGATAATATCTGCTCAGCTCTGGCTTTGAGCCAGCTGCATTGTTGCCTTTGCGATCATGTTTATCATTCAGGAGTTTATCATTATGTTATTGGCAGGAGTGTTGTAATTACCTTCAAATCGAACCTTTCCATAGCAGTCCTCAGCATTGTGTCATCTCACATGTGGCATTGTAGCCAGGCTTGTTGATTAGAGGTATGACCTGTTGGCTTGATCTTCAAAGGACAGTTAGTTCAATCATGACAACTCTCTGAGTGAATTATTTAACTAGCATTTATTGGCATGGGGTATGGAAAGTACAAACCCGATTCCAAAAAAGTTAGAACACTGTACAAATTGTGAATAAAAACAGAATGCAATGATGTGGAAGTTTCAAATTTCAATATTTTATTCAGAATACAACATAGACGACATATCAAATGTTTAAACTGAGAAAATGTATAATTTTGAGGGAAAAATAAGTTGATTTTAAATTTCAAAAAAGTTGGGACAAGGCCATGTTTCCCACTGTGTGGTATCCCCTCTTCTTTTTATAACAGTCTGCAAACGTCTGGGGACTGAGGAGACAAGTTGCTCAAGTTTAGGAATAGGAATGTTGTCCCATTCTTGTCTAATACAGGCTTCTAGTTGCTCAACTGTCTTAGGTCTTCTTTGTCGCATCTTCCTCTTTACGATGCGCCAAATGTTTTCTATGGGTGAAAGTACCCGAATCCTTCTTCTACGTAGCTAGATCAACTAGATTCATTGACAATATCTGACTTACTCTCAGTATGTGCCTAGAAGAGATGTCAAGATTTTCAGTGTATAATTACATACATTTTGTTTGTTTTTAAATGATAAAACTATGTGATATGTGTCATATACAGCATTTTTAATTTTGTAACTTGATAGTCTGAATCTTTCAATTTAATTATATTGAAAATGCCAGCCATATTCTTCAAACATTCATTCAGTGCTTCAAGTGATTTGCTCAAGGGCACAACAATCATTTAGGAACCCAACTCTTCTGTTTGTGACTTTATAGGTATATTGGTGGGGGGGGACTGTTTTCTTTAGTCAGGTAGTACAGATATATACATATATATATATATATATATATATATATATATATATACACACACTCACCTAAAGGATTATTAGGAACACTTGTTCAATTTCTCATTAATGCAATTATCTAATCAACCAATCACATGGCAGTTGCTTCAATGCATTTAGGGGTGTGGTCCTGGTCAAGACAATCTCCTGAACTCCAAACTGAATGTCAGAATGGGAAAGAAAGGTGATTTAAGCAATTTTGAGCGTGGCATGGTTGTTGGTGCCAGACGGGCCGGTCTGAGTATTTCACAATCTGCTCAGTTACTGGGATTTTCACGCACAACCATTTCTAGGGTTTACAAAGAATGGTGTGAAAAGGGAAAAGCATCCAGTATGCGGCAGTCCTGTGGGCAAAAATGCCTTGTTGATGCTAGAGGTCAGAGGAGAATGGGCCGACTGATTCAAGCTGATAGAAGAGCAACTTTGACTGAAATAACCACTTTTTACAACCGAGGTATGCAGCAAAGCATTTGTGAAGCCACAACACGCACAACCTTGAGGCGGATGGACTACAACAGCAGAAGACCCCACCTGGTACCACTCATCTCCACTACAAATAGGAAAAAAGGCTACAATTTGCACAAGCTTACCAAAACTGGACAGTTGAAGACTGGAAAAATGTTGCGTGGTCTGATGAGTCTCGATTTCTGTTGAGACATTCAGATGGTAGAGTCAGAATTTGGTGTAAACAGAATGAGAACATGGACCCATCATGCCTCGTTACCACTGTGCAGGCTGGTGGTGGTGGTGTAATGGTGTGGGGGATGTTTTCTTGGCACACTTTAGGCCCCTTAGTGCCAATTGGGCATCGTTTAAAAACCATGGCCTACCTGAGCATTGTTTTTGACCATGTCCATCCCTTTATGACCACCATGTACCCATTCTCTGATGGCTACTTCCAGCAGGATAATGCACCATGTCACAAAGCTTGAATCATTTCAAATTGGTTTCTTGAACATGACAATGAGTTCACTGTACTAAAATGGCCCCCACAGTCACCAGATCTCAACCCAATAGAGCATCTTTGGGATGTGGTGGATCGGGAGCTTCGTGCCCTGGATGTGCATCCCACAAATGCAAAACTGCAAGATGCTATCCTATCAATATGGGCCAAAATTTCTAAAGAATGCTTTCAGCACCTTGTTGAATCAATGCCACGTAGAATTAAGGCAGTTCTGAAGGCGAAAGGGGGTCAAACACAGTATTAGTATGGTGTTCCTAATAATCCTTTAGGTGAGTGTGTGTGTGTATATATATATATATATATATATATATATATATATATATATACACACACACAACATATTTTAAGATAAAAATTGTTGTGAATACATTTTGTTGGGGTTATTGCTTTTGACATTTTACAACCTGAGCTAACCATTCCATATCATAATAAGGCCAAATTTTCTACTAACTTTCATCAGGGTATTAATGGAGTATTAGTAGACTGGTAGGGTTAGAATAAGTTGACATCTACTTGCAAGGTTACTTAGTCAGTAGAATGTCTGTTGGGGAGTATCAGAATAAAGAGTTAGCAGATATTAAGCAGACAGTCTAATAATGCTCTAATGAGAGTTAGTTGACGTATAGTTGCAAGGTTACTTCAACAGAATGTTAAAAAGGGACCATCAAAATAAATTGTTACTAAGTTATTTTTATCATCAAAAATATTTGTAAATTGCTCTATTAAAATAGGCAGTTCCCTTTCAGTCGGTCACGTTCGACGTACGTCGGACGTCACCGACGAATTGGGATCACTTCAGGGAGCCCCTATCAGCTTCGAGATTTAGAGAACAGGCCAATGAGAATTGGCGTGCGAGATTTGCATCTCGCGGCCCGCTTCGCAGTGCGGGTATAAATGGAAGCGAAATGCAGCGCACCTTTGTCATTCACTTCGGAGCCGAACACGGTGTTGATGAAGAAGACTGTTCCTGCTTCAGCAGAGAGAAAGAGAGAACGACAGAAGAAGCTTCTTTGAGTGCTGAGTGGGATGGCACGATCAGCGGCGGCCGCGAGCTCCCTGATACAGTGATAAACTGCTGTTTTCACAGCACTGTTTGGTCTGTTGGTTCGGTGAGGGCGTTCCCAATGGTGAGTGCATACACAGGCTGCACTACTCTCCTGTGTTTTGCCGCGGTCGTTCCTGGGTGCTTCAGCACATTTAAAAGAGCACATTTTCTTTTAAAGAGCAGCAGCGGTGTGACACTGCGTCTTTTTCAAGATGTCATTCCACCCGCATGCTTTCTGGGTGCGGTTGTTTCCTGTCCTTATTGACGGCCACGAGCCCTCTCGCATAACTATGTTGAGATTGCGCTCGTGGGTGGTCCATGTACTCTCAGGAGAACGGGATCACGCCGGGCGCTGTTCGCCGCTCGCCTTCCCGTGAGGGTTTGAGTGTTCAGCGCGCGTGTGCCGTCGAGCTGCCGCTGACAGCGCGGGTTGTCACGGCAACCCAGCGCGCCACCGGCGCTCTAGATGCGCGGGTCGAGACTATGAAACCTCAAACGGGGTCAAGTCCTTCGCTTATACCCCGATCTAGTGTCTTTTCTGGTGCACCAGAAAAGGGGCTACTGGCTGATAAGCCTGGGTGATCTGAGGATTACAGTGGGGCTTCCTGCCGAGCACATCTCCGTGGGCCCCACTCCTCTAGCGCATCGCAGCATGCTGAGACTGTGTTCGTGGGTGGTTCATGTTCTCTCAAGAGAGCATGACCACGCCGGCGCGTTGTTCATTTTACCCTTTTCATAAGTGTTTTAGTGTTCAGCGCGCCGCAGCCGCCTCACGGCCACGCTCACTATCTTGCATGCCTGCTGGTAGCTTACAAATGGGATTGCTGGTCCAAAAAAAAAAAAAAAATTTTTTAAATTAAATAAATAAAAATAAATAAAGGAACCTAGCGTCTCATTTGGGGCTCTAGCAGAGGACAGATGTCAATCGCTGCATCGGAGAGAGGACTGTTATGTGTTGAAAATGAAGATTGGGCTGAGATTCCCACTATAATAGTGGATGTTTCATGCTGAATCAGATTCATACTTGACAGTCATGCTTCCCGGGTGGCTGGGGCATAGCGCAACGCATAAATCGCCTTGCCCGCCCCTTGCCTTTTCCCGGATGTGCATTGGAAGGCTTTAGCAGTGTGGAACCGCTTGGCACCAGAAAATGGAACGCCAAAGGGCCATAGCCTGTATAAAGTTTTCTCTCTCTCTCTACCCTCATCAGGTGGGGTGGCAGTGCCACTGGCAGGCTGCCTCCGCCCAGCACTCTTCGTGCATAAGGGTAGTTCTGAGCTGAGGTTGAGCTGCGCACAGTGGCTTTTATATTTAAAGTCACAGCGCTGGCCCTCGGCCAGGCGATGTCCAGAAACACCATCGGCGACCCCTCAGTCTGCTCGCAGCGCCATGGGCACCGGATTTGGTTAAGAGCTGCTCTTCCCGGAGGAGGGCCGGGAGGAGATTCATTGGTAAATTCTGTTCCGCCACTGTCAAATACAACCAGTGGTACCCAAATTCTAAAGAGCAGTTCCAATACCCTGGGTGCCAGGAGAGTGTGCTCGGCGGTGTTTGACGCTTCCATGCCTCGTCACCCTCAGGCGCCTCTCCTATCGCCAGCAGGGGGTGCCGGCTGTGTCTGGGACGCACACAAGTGGCCTCCCACACTTGTGCACCCCTCAGCGGAAGCAGGTAAGTGTTGCACAGCACACTCAGACCCCACCTTGGGCCGCTCCCATGTCGTCCGTGTTGGGTCCCTGCATGCCGCTGCGCTGCCCCGCTGTGGGCACGTCTGTGGTGCCGGTGGTCCCGCTTGCACGGTTCTTGGGAGCCTGCCTAGCGCTCCAGCCCGTCTTGCTGACTTATCCGTACCATCAGACTCGGCTATGCGATTCGGTTCGCCCGGCGTCCCCCCCAAGTTCAGGGGCATCCACTTCGCCTCCGTGTCGAAGGAGAATGCCCCTGTGCTTCAGGCGGAGATCGCGGTCCTACTGGCGAAGGATGCGATAGAGCCGGTCCCTCCAGCCGATATGAAGAACGGCTTCTACAGCCCGTACTTCATTGTGCCCAAGAAGAGCGGCGGGTTACGGCCAATCTTGGTTCTGTGACTTCTGTACCAGTCCCCAGGCTGCTGTTCAGGATGTTAACGCAGAAATGCATCTTCAGGTGCGTCCGTCCCCAAGATTGGTTTGCAGCGATCGACCTGAAGGACGTGTACTTTCATGTCTCGATTCTCCCTCGACACAGACCCTTCCTACGCTTTGCATTCGACGGACGAGCATATCAGTACAAGGTCCTACCCTTCGAGCTGGCCCTGTCGCCCCGTGTCTTCACGAAAGTCGCGGAGGCGGCCATTGCTCCCATGAGAGAGCGTGGTGTTCGCATTCTCAACTACCTCGACGACTGGCTGATCCTTGCCCAGTCGCGAGAGCAGTTGTGCGAACACAGGGACTTGGTGCTCCGTCACCTTTGCCGGTTGGGGCTTCAGGTCAACTGGGAGAAGAGCAAACTCTGCCCCTCGCAGAGGATCTCTTTTCGGGGATGGAGATAGACTGGTCGCCTCGGACGGCACGCCTCACCGAGGAGCGCGTCCCAGTCAGTGTTGAACTGCGTGAACTCGCTCAACGCAGGATAGCGGTACCACTGAAACATTTTCAGAGGCTCCTGGGGCATATGGCGTCCGCAGCCGCAGTAACGCCGCTGGGATTGCTTCATATGAGACTGCTTCAACGCTGGCTCCACGACCGGGTCCCGAGATAGGCATGGCGCAGCGGAACTCTCCGTGTCCAAGTGACGCCGAGATGCCGCCAAACCTTCAGCCCGTGGTCGGACCCTTCATTTCTACGGGCAGGCGTGCCTCTAGAACAAGTGTCCAGGCATGCTGTTGTCTCCACGGATGCCTCATCCACCGGCTGGGGTGCCACGTACAACGGGCTTGCAGTGTCGGGTCTGTGGACGGGGCCCCAACTGCAATGGCATATCAATTGCCTGGAGTTGTTAGCAGTTCGTCTTGCACTCAGCCGCTTCAAAACGCCGCTCAGAGGCAAGCACGTTCTGGTCCGTACGGACAGCACTGCGGCCGCATTTCACAACTCGCCCGCCATCTCCTCCTATGGAGTCAGAAGCATCTGAGGTCGCTTCGTGCCATTCATATTCCGGGCCTGCTCAATCGCAGCGGCCGACGAGCTCTCACGCCAGCCAGTGCTCCCGGAGAGTGGAGACTCCATCCCCAGGTGGTCCAGCTGATCTGGAGTCGCCGGGGCGCGCGCAGGTAGATCTGTTTGCCGCCCGGACTCCACCCACTGCCAGCTGTTCTATTCCCTGACTGAGGGGACCTCGGTTCGGATGCGCTGGCACACAGCTGGCCCCGGGCCTACGCAAATATTATGCTTCCCCCAGTGAGCCTTCTTGCACAAACACTGTGCAAGGTCAGGAGGACGAGGAGCAGGTCCTGTTGGTCGCTCCGTACTGGCCCAACAGGACTTGGTTTTCGAACTAGTGCTCCTCGCGACAGCACCTCCTTGGCCCATTCCTCTGAGGAAGGACCTCCTGACTCAGAGACGGGCACCCTCTGGCACCCGCGTCCGGACCTCTGGAAACTCCATGTCTGGTCCCTGGACGGGGACGCGGAGGTTCTAGGCGGTCTGCCACAAGCTGTGGTAGACACCATTACTTCCGCTAGAGCGCCCTCTACAGGGCACCTCTACGCGCTGAAGTGGAACCTATTCGTCGAATGGTGCTCTTCTCGCCGAGAAGACCCCGAAGGTGTTCGGGTCAGTTCTGTGCTTTCTTTCCTACAAGACGGGTTGGAGCGAAGGCTGTCTCCTCCACCCTCAAAGTTTATGTGGCCGCCATCGCCGCCAATCATGACTACGAGGCGGAAAGTCCTTAGGGAAGCACGATCTGATCGTCAGGTTCCTGAGGGGGCGAGGAGACTGAATCCGCCTCGCCTCCCTCTATACCCTCTTGGGTCCTGTCTCTGGTGCTGACCGCACTGCAGAGGCCTCCCTTTGAGCCTTTGCAGTCAGCTGAGTTAAAAATTCTGTCTCTGAAGACAGTACTCCTGACTGCATTGGCCTCCATCAAGAGGGTAGGGGACCTGCAGGCATTTTCGGTCGACGAATCGTGCCTGGAATTCGGGCCTGGTAACTCTCACATAATCCTGAGAACCCGGCCTGGATATGTGCCCAAGGTTCCCACCACTCCCTTCCGGGACCAGGTGGTGAGCCTGCAAGCGCTGCCTTTGGAGGAGGCAGACCCAGCCCTAGCTTTTCTCTGTCCCATCCGCGCTTATGACGGACTTACGTGGACAGAACGCAAAGCTTCAGGACCTCAGAGCAGCTCTTCGTCTGTTATGGAGGACAGCAGAAGGGAAAGGCTGTCTCCAAGCAGAGGATGGCCCACTGGATAGTGGATGCCATCGTCTTGGCGTATGAAACCCAAGACGTGCCCTGCCCGCTCTGGTTAAGAGCCCACTCCACCAGTGGTGTAGCTTCTTCCTGGGCGCTGGCTCGTGGCGCCTCGCTGGCAGACAATTGTAGAGTTGTGGGCTGGGCGACACCCAACACGCTCGCTAGGTTCTATAGCCCTACGTGTAGAGCCGGTATCTTCCTGTGTGCTCACTTCCCATAGTCAGTAACACCGGTGTGCCGCTTCTAAAGTGTCGGCTTGCTGCGCCACTCCTTCCCCATGGAACGGATACGCGCGCTTATATGCTCCAGTCGAGTTCCCCAGTATGGCGAACCCTGTCGAGTCCTCCGCAACCCTCGGCAGTCGGACGTGGCGGAGCGTCCCGACGCCAGGCTTAACGCCGTATGCATTGGTGGAACTTGTGTTAGGCTGGGTTCCATATGTTGTGACCCCACGGCGGTCCCACATGTGTATTCTCCACGGTAAGTCCTCCTTCGGCGAGCTCGTGTCTTTCCCTCTCTGCCGCCTCAGTGTGGTGGACCCCGCCTAAAATTGGCCGGAGCCACCCCTGGGACTTCCGTGATGTAGCACTGCCCACGGCCAGTCCATACATGTATTCTCCACATGGTAACTCCCTCCGGGCATGATGTGGCTTCCGCAGCGCCCCCGGGCACGCTTTCCCAGCGTTATCCAATAGTTGGCTGAGTGGGTCTTGGGAACAGCAGCTGACTCTCCCTGCGTGAATTTCCCGCCCGGAACAGCCGGGTCTGAGGGGCTTTCCCAGGGCGCTGGAAGTGGTAGCAACTGTGGCGTGTTCCAAAGGGATCCCACTTCGCGTCGGTGACGTCCGACGACGTCGAACGTGACCGACTGAAAGGGAACGCCTCGGTTACGTATGGTAACCCTCGCTCCCTGAAGGAGGAACGGAGACGTCCGTCCCGCCGCCACAATTGCTGTACCATCACTGCAGGCCGAGTCAATAGTTCGCTCCTCAGTGAAAAACAAAGGTGCGCTGCATTTCGCTTCGCTTATACCCGCACTGCGGGCGGAGCGCGAGATGCAAATCTCGCACGCCAATTCTCATTGGCCTGTTCTCTAAATCTCGAAGCTGATAGGGGCTCCTGAAGTGATCCCAATTCGTCGGTGACGTCCGACGTACGTCTCCGTTCCCTCCTTCAGGGAACGAGGGTTACCATACGTAACCGAGACGTTTTCTTTAATTCACACAAACATAAGATGAACTGTTCTTCATAGAAAGTGCAAATAAGTGCAAATAGCCCGCCTTGTTGGCAGAGACCATTTACACTAACTCCGCCCACTGACGTCTGGTTGGGCCAGACAAAATTATGGAAGATACTGGATTGTTAACATTAGCAATAGTGTAGGTTTAAGGTGCATGGCAGAAAGTTTTGACACAAATCGACCCGAGTTCGAATCCACCTTTTGCCAAACTCGCTCTACTCCCTTTTCCCATTACATATATAATCGGAAAGACATTTATTTTCAATAAAAATTAAGAAAATATTTGAAAAGTAGAAATAAAGTGTCTAACATGGGTCTAATAATAAGGTGCTTGTTGGGTAGGTTTAGGGAGGTCTTTACTGTTCCAATAAGGCAGCATCCATTTAATAGTTTTAATCTATATAATCATTTTCACTGTTTTTATTGCATACCGTTTAATGTACAACAATGAGGTGCAAATAGTATCTGCTATATATAAGTATAAATGGCATCTAACTACTATTTACACTTATTGAAATACTGCTATTTTTACAAAGTGTAAATAGAATTTTGCTATTTACTAAGTGTAAAAGTTTATACCACTATTTGCCAAAGATGTATTCATGTCATTGTCTTTATGAACTGTATATTTTTAATAACTTCAAAATTGAATTGTTATTAAAGAATTCTTCAATAAAATCTACCAATATTTTAAATAAGAACCAGACACAAAATGAGCATTGTGTCATTTGATCCAGCTCTGTATAAAACACTTCAACCATTGTCACATTTGATTTTGATTTTTATACAGATTTTATTTTTCCCTCAACATCAGAGACAAAATTGACACTAACAGTTAAGTAAATGTGTTGCAGTCGCCTGAGTTATGAAAAGCAATGTCTGAGCAGTGGAAGTTTGCTTTGAAATATTGACATATAAGATGCATCTACATGTTCTATATACTGGTGACAGAAATGTTTACATCATCATGACCAAAATGCTTATCAGAATGAAGCATCTGCAAAACACATTGTGTTTGTTGCATGTAAGGGAAGCAGGTGCTTTCATCTCTAATGTGATTTGCCAAATTATTCATTATTTCTTGGTCAGGCTCATTTTGGTCTCTCCAGATATTACTGGGAGCTGAAAATATTCAAGGGAATATCTTGAAATATTCAAGGGAGTCTGCAGGCTTAGCCAAAAACGAGTCTGATGAGTTTAATTTTTCTGCTGGTACCGAGAAGCCTGTCTCAAGCACTTATGCTTGTGATGCAGAGGATTTGGGGAATTATTACAGTAGAAGACTTGTGTAACCTCAACGATTTTACCTGTTAAATTTGCAAACGTATTTGAATGGTGACTACCATGTCAAAATTCATGCTGACAGCCAACAAAATTGGCTATAATTAATATTTGCTTAGTCGGTGGGGCTGGAATGAAGTCTGGTCTGAAAGCATTCACTTCTCAGGGAAATTCTTTATATTTCAAGGTTAATATGTGTTGTCTGCCTTAAATGTTCAATAAAACTGAAGTTCTAGTGGAGAATTCAAAATGTATTGCACCTACCGATAGTGTTGTTTTTATGCACATGCTGTGTTGTTTTAGTGCCCAATTCACTAAAGGAATTACACGGATCAGGTAATGCCGCAAACACACCTGCTGAATATAATTACCTTGTTAAAGTAGACTAATTATGCCTGTTTAATCCTCGATGTGGTGGTGACAATATTTGTAGAAAAATTTCTCTAAACTAAGTTTAGTACTATCAAAACAACACCATTGTCAAGACAGATTTTCATTTTGCCTGAATGTCCACCATTTTATCTATCTATCTATCTATCTATCTATCTATCTATCTATCTATCTATCTATCTATCTATCTATCTATCTATCTATCTATCTATCTATCTATCTATCTATCTATCTATCTATCTATCTATCTATCTATCTATCTATCTATCTATCTATCTATCTATCTATCTATCTCATTCCCCAAGCTGTCAGGGCATTGAACTCCCTCCCGACTCTGCCGACCCTCCCTCTTCTGCCCCACGCACCTGATCTGGGAATCCCCCATCCCCTCTTACAGACTCTTTTTTTTGCACACAGACTCTTTTTGCACACAGACTCTTACAGACTCTTTTTTTGCACACACTCTTATAATTTTATTTTATACCTGCACTGACTTAAATCTGAAATTGCACTATTGTTACCATTGTTTGCACTATTTGCCATCGCCACTTTACCTCTATAATTCACTTTATCCATCTTTTTTTAATCTTTCCTCTGTTGTTGTTACTGTTAAACTTTTGTTGTTATTGTTATTGTTTTGTTGTTGTTAGGCACCTAGGGTCTGAGAGTCATAGAATTTCAATTCTCTGTATGTATGTACTGTACGTATGGCAGAATTGACAATAAAGCTGACTTGACTTTGACTTTGACTATCTATCTATCTATCTATCTATCTATCTATCTATCTATCTATCTATCTATCTATCTATCTATCTATCTATCTATCTATCTATCTATCTATCTATCTATCTATCTATCTATCTATCTATCTATCTATCTATCTATCTATCTGTCTGTCTGGCAGTCTGTCTGTCTGTCTGTCTGTGTTGAAGTGAGGGGTCCTTCATGAAAATGAGCAGTTATTAATATGTAAAATGAACTGCACATATGGGGAAGCCCTTCAAAAGGCTTCTATGGACAGTGTTGCCAGATTAGGCTGATCATTTATTGCCCAAAAGCTCTCCAAAACCCACCCAAAACATTCACTGCCAAAAGAATGTGATAGAATTATATTGTCACAAACACCAGTGTTTATAAGGACCATTTACCTCCTTGAAACTAAATAATGATGACAAAATAAAATGAACCAATTTCCCTGCCAGGAGAACAATAAAACAGGAAAAAGTATCAAAACGTGGCAAATACAGTTAAAGAAAATATGACAAATATGACAAAAACAATTTCAACCCAAACAGGTAGAAACTATATGTAAAATATTTGCATTTAACCCTCTGAACTTTAACCCTTGAATACACACATGCATCATTTACAATGTCAACAGAAAATAACAAGCCAATTCAAGCGCAAAAAAAAGCCCACTATATGTAATCAGAATAAACGATGTAATTAGTGCAAGCAAAATTATAGGGTTGACAGTGAAATGCTCATCTCAATGCTTTATGCACACACCATAACGGGTGAAGATGTAACAATAATAAAAATGTTTAACTTCAAAATGATTTATGTCTTTCTTGAAGTATATATTGTAGAATATAACGCAGAACTCTGCAAAGTCAGAAGTACTTAATCGTTGATTCAAACCTCTTTCAGCTGTCGAGGATGATTATACCAGAGTGCAGTCTGGACAGTTTAAAAGTTGCAGATGTCCTGGTCAGGCCAGTGTGCGCATGACGATGGACAGGAGTAGTCCCATATTCAGTTTCATTTAAGTTAATTCAACTGTGCTCTCAGAGTTACAGTTATATATTTGCAAAGAGCATTTGAGTCATCTCCCACCACAGATGTAATCCACGTTTTGAGAGTTGGTTCACTCTCCTACACTTAACTCTAGCTACAACTTATATTTATACCACTTTGGCATAGCGATCACTTGAAAATACAGCTACAGGTTCACAATCTGATTCTATTATCGCTCTAAAACCCGTCACTCATCACGTGTGCCTGCTATCGGCGGCAACATCAACACCAACGCCAGCCGTCTGCGCAGTGTGTTTAGTTATGTCATGATGACTGATTGGATGGAGTACCTGCACAATTGGGTTTTATTTGTTAACCAATTAGCCTATAAAATGTTAATGTTTGAAAACTGCCAAACTGACCCCAAACCATCCCAAATTTTGTCCACCCACGCAAACCGATTTTGTCCCGCATAATCAAATTCAAAACCAATCTGGCAACATTGTCAATGGACCAGATGGCTTGAATGAAGTCAGGGGGGACAGGTTTCTCTGTGATCAGTCTCTTCACATGTCAGTTAGATGTCTCTTCTTGTCTAACTGTGCAGTTCACGGTCAGAATAGCAACCTCAAATAAAAAATCCGGTTAGACAGTGCTAACTATTATCAGACACAAAAGAGCAATCAAACCCTCCATTGACTCGCTCACCAGTTCTCCTCCTTCCTTCTCTCTCAGTATAGTAGAGGACAGTCTGTTGTCTCTATGTTGCCCATTTCCTGTAGAGAAAGAAGATTCAGTCGGTTATCTTGTATCACTGCTGCTGACATTAGTGACGGAGAGAGTGATAAAACCACCCACAAAAGAATCAATACATGCCGCTTGCATAGAGGTGTTCCTGTCGATAGTCTCTCTGGGCACAGGCAGTGCTTGTAATTGTTTGGCTCTTAGTTGAGATGCTGATGGTCTACGGTAGTAATTGACCCCAAGTGTGACCTGCATTTCATTGTTAAAGAGAAGCTTTAAAAAACACTATGTTCAGTTGAACCCTATGACATTAGTGGCCAGTTGTTCAAAAAGTTTAATCTGATATCAGAAGGATCTGGATTTGGAACTCCAATGTTTTGCTATCCAGGATCAGGTAATCATCTTTCTTTTGTGCTGGTTTTTCAAAGCAAAATTGGATTGGATCACCATGATCCAGATACACACTTTTTCAGATCTGGAGTGCTCTACAGAGCCCCTAAAAGGGACATGATGATTGGAAAAAAATATAAGATGGGGGAAAAAAAGTACTTAAATGCATTTGCGTTCTCTCAGGAAAGTTTTACGTATCATCCAAGAGACTTAACGTTCCCCCGCAAAGAACTTTTGACTGGCTCATCTCTTATGATTGTGCCAATGTAGTTTACGAACAGTAATACAAAAATACTTTATTTAAAAGTATTTACATCTGTTCAGGGATTATTTTATGGCACCATACTGAAAGCCTTATAGGTAGTCTAATGTCTAATTCTAATTTATTACTAACTAATCTAGAGCAAAATAAAAAAGTGTGTGTGCGTGTGTGTGTGTGTGTGTGTGTGTACACAAAGGTTGTATTTTTATTTATTTATTTCTTTACCAGTTTTAAAGTTTCATTACATTTTTATTCCTGAAATCCACCTGTGATCAGTATAATCATGATTTATTGGATCAAATATATCCCAATCTTACTTAAAAGTTTTGATTATTTGATCCAGATAAAAACCAAGATTGGATTTTGTTATCTAATCTCATTTCAGAAACCTTTTTTTTTTTTTTTTCAACACATTTTCAAGATTTGATCCAATCTGATAGCCGAAATCTGATCAGATTACTTTTGAACAACTGGCCCCAGGTACTACACATTAAACCATGTTTTAAAGGTGTAATATGTAAGATTTTTGCAGTAAAATATCCCCTGCCAAAAAAACACTAGGCCAGTGTTATATATTTTGTTCAATTGAGTACTTACAATATCCCAACTGTTTCCAACTATTTGTAAATCGTGAGGTAATTGTGATTTAAACCAAGGAACCAGGACGTGTGAGTCGCCGCCTGTCAATGGTGTCATATGTGGTACCCTCGGTTTCCGCTTTTACTGCCGTAGAAACCATGGCAACAGACGTGGACAACTGCAGAACGTCTAGCGGCACGCTGTTGTAGTTTCGTTCAAACATTATGGACCATCGCAAGCAGACTTTGGAACAAAATGAGAAATCAAAAGAGCACCAGCATCGAAGTGGCGTTTACAAGATGGCGAGACCAAACTTCGACTTGACACACTGTAAAATCGAATTAGTTAGACTTACTTGAAAAAAGCATGCAAACCGATTACCTTAAAAAAATAAGTAAAGTGAAATAGGAATAGTATGTTGTGCTAACAAATTCTTAGTTAGTATAGTTCACTTACACAAGAGTTGTAGTAACTAAAAATAGAACTGTAGAGAGTACTTTAAATTTAGATTTACTCTTGACTTAGTATAGCTACCATTGTTGTTACCATTGTTGTGTTTTGCATGCTGAATGTTGACGTCTGTGTGTGAGTCAAGTATGATCAGCTGCAAGATATTGTCAAATTATAGAGGGATTATATCAACCCAATTAAAAGTTTCACAGGTGTTTATGACGTTAGTGTTAGCAATAAAATTGTAAACGATCATTATATGACATAAAGGGAAATATTACACAGGTTAATTTTGAAAGGTGATCTTAATTTCTTATTAAATCATTAACTACAGTTAATTATTCAGTCAGAAGCTAGGTCAACTTTTAAAAGCAATCTATTTATTACTTCTCTTCGTTAGAAACCAAATAACTGTGATTTCTTGTTGCATCACTGCATCAAAAAGAGTTATA
This sequence comes from Paracanthobrama guichenoti, assembly GCA_018749465.1. Taxonomy (NCBI): domain Eukaryota; kingdom Metazoa; phylum Chordata; class Actinopteri; order Cypriniformes; family Gobionidae; genus Paracanthobrama; species Paracanthobrama guichenoti. Next base: position 9,305,705 of record CM031954.1, read on the forward strand.
ATAATATGAATGTTCCAAATGGCTAACCAAAGTAAACACTTATCACCATAATGGTGAGGTGTTTTTTTTGTTTTTGTTTTGCTTGACACAATGGCACTCAAACCAATCAATGAATCTTAACTTGGTATTTCTGAGTAAACAAGGAATAGTATATGAATAGTACAGATTACTAGATTTTTACAATTAAGTTAAGATACTAAGTAAAGTTAACTAAAAAGTGTTAGTTAGAATCACTGTTCTAATGTTGATGTAGCTTACTGCTAGTCTCATACAGCCAACAAACTAACACACAGAATAACATTATAACTTTCAACACACTCAAATGCAGTTTAGATAGTGTAGACCAAGTGAAACAGCATTGCATTTCCTCACAATCTTAATTCCTCAAATAAACTGACCTGTATGAGTAGTAATTCAGCACTTGCGGGTAGTTCGGTAGAATGAAATATCATAATTTCTTTATATCTGCCGGGACTATTACAACTGAAGAAAAGTTACCAGCGACTAAAAGTGAAAATGCTGTGTGATGAGACAAAATGGCCAATCAGAACATTTTAATTTTTAAAGTCACCTTGAAATCAAAAATGACAATTCTTTTATGGAATATTGCAGTGTTTAAATGAATTATACATGCACATCATTATTGTGCCCTTGTAATCTTTAATCAAAATATCTTCCCTTCCCTCTTGCAGCAATGGCAGGACAACCTGTCAGTCACATTAGATCCACCAATAGCAAACCACAATCATCCAATCAATTCCAGATGGACAAAATCAAGTCCCGTACTAGATTTCTTTCTTGTCCGAGAAACCGTTTCACTTGGAAATGTCATAATAGGGAAGAAAAGACTATTGCAACTTTCGTTTCATGTTGCAATGTGGAATGAGACTGATCACAAATGTGTTGAATGCTACCAGAATATCATTTACGTTTATGCTTTTGGTAAATGCTTTTATGAAATGCCCCCATTTTTTACCATAATGACTCGAATGCACTTCACGTTGTAATTAAGTATTTTTAACTTGAGAGCACCAAGTACCAAGAAGGGCTTAAAGACCGCATGAGACCAATGAGATTTCAATGTGGGCGGAGCTATGCTGTTTCACTAGCCTAAAGCAGTGTGTTCAGTAGCATATTATTTTTGGCTGTGTATTGAAATTGGTATTGAGAATCTTTACATTCCAGTGGTATTAGAACTGACTACTGACATTTTGGTATCAAAACAAATCTACAAGAAAGAGATAGTGAGCTTTTAATGCTTGTTGCTTTATCATGTCATACCCTCAGGCCACAATGTTACAAGGGTTCAGTATCTTTTAATGGAATCTTTTTGACGTTCTCTTATAAAACATTTGTTCTGGACCATGAGGCACTGAAGATTTCTGAACTTTAATTTAAACATTACATCGACTGATTGTATTAAACATTGAAGATAAATGTTAGAGATGTCTATCTGTGCTGCTAATGATATATTAATATAGAGTAATTGCACACCTGTGTAAAAGCACACTGGTAGCACAAACCCTCTCATGAAAGAGCATCAAAGGGCATTTGATCATTACTCTTCATTCTTAGCATCTGAGTTAGGTTTACGACTGCATAATCAACATCAACGTCATGACAAGGGATCAAAAAGAAGCTTGTGTTACATAATCAGAGTGTAAATGTTCCACTGAAATAGACTTTCCCCTGGCCAACTGAGGGTTTGCTGGATATGAATGACAGGAACAACAGCATGGCTCGTGATCAAACCACTCAGAGAGACAGACAACCATAAAGAGGTTTAATTTTCTGTCTTGCATTTTGCTCCCCAGTGAAAAGCGGAGACAGAGGAAGCACTCAGCCAGTATTTAATAAGGTTTTGGGAAGTGGTTTTGATTTGGATTCATGGATAATTGGAAGCCCAGCTATGCAGCACATTCAGATTAAACAAGATGTCCCGGTCCCAGAGCATCCAAGCGGCAACATTCTGTTTATTTTGTATTGGAATGAGCCAAATTAGCCTGTCTGCAATTGTTAAGTGAGGTTGTTTTTTTTCTTCCTTTTTCTAATGCTGAATCTTTTATTGGCTTCATCTGAGTTTTGCTTTCACCGACATTCACATTTTGCCTTAAAAGCAGCATCTTAACTGGAATGAAATGAAAGTGTGGTTGCCAATTATATTTGCTTGCACTGCTCTCAGTTGTTCTCAAACTTTAAAATGTTCTTTACCATCTCTTCAATTTTTTGAAAATGGCAATTAAGGATTTACAGTATTGCTAAAAATATTAATATCTCAGTGTGTGCATCCTTTTGATGATATCATATATCTCAGTATTTATGTATTTGCTATGAAATTTTATTTACACTGTTTTAACCTAAATTAACACATTTTATATTATATGCACAAATACACTGATCAGGCATAACATTATGACCTAATATTGTGTTGGTCCCCCTTTTGCTGGCAAACAGCCCTGACCCATCGAGGCATGGACTCCACTAAACCCCTGAAGGTGTGCTGTGGTATCTGGCACCAAGATGTTACCAGCAGATCCTTTAAGTCCTGTAAGTTGCGAGGTGGGGCCTTCATGGATTAGACTTGTTTGTTCAGCACATCCCACAAATGCTCGATTGGATTGAGATCTGGGGAATTTGGAGGCCAAGTCAACACCTCAAACTCGTTGTTGTGCTCCTCAAACCATTCCCAGACCATTTTTGCTTTGTGGCAGGGCACATTATCCTGCTGAAAGAGCCACAGCCACCAGGGAATATCGTTTCCATGAAAGGGTGTACATGGTCTGCAACAATGCTTAGGTAGGTGGTACGTGTCAAAGTAACATCCACATGGATGGCAGGACCCAAGGTTTCCCAGCAGAACATTGCCCAAAGCATCACACTGCCTCCGCTGGCTTGCCTTCTTCCCATAGTGCATCCTGGTGCCAAGTGTTCACCAGGTAAGAGATGCACACACACCCGGCCATCCACGTGATTAAACAAAAAACATGATTCATCAGACCAGGCCACCTTCTTCCATTGCTCCGTGGTCCAGTTCTGATGCTCACATGCTCACTGTTGGTGCTTTTGGCTGTGGACGGGGGTCAGCATGGGCACTCTGACTGGTCTGTGGCTATGTAGCCCCATACACAACAAACTGTGATGCACTGTGTATTCTGACACCTTTCTATCAGAACCAGCATTAACTTTTTGAGCAATTTGAGCTCCAGTAGCTCGTCTGTTTGATCGGACCACACGGGCCAGCCTTCGCTCCCCACGTGCATCAATGAGTCTTGGCCGCCCATGACCCTGTCGCCGGTTCACCACTGTTCCTTCCTTGGAGCACTTTTGATAGTCTGACCACTGCAGACCGGGAACACCCCACAAGAGCTGCAGTTTTGGAGATGCTCTGACCCAGTCGTCTAGCCATCACTATTTGGCCCTTGTCAAACTCGCTCAAATCCTTACGCTTGCCCATTTTTCCTGCTTCTAACACATCAACTGAGGACAAAATGTTCACTTGCTGCCTAATATATCCCACCCACTAACAGGTGCCATGATGGAGAGATAATCAGTGTTATTCACTTCACCCGTCAAAACAGCGATAAACAGCGATGTCATCAGGAGTCATTGACTGCATGTGTTTTGATTCACTCATTCATGGACAGTTTGATAAAACTGATTCATTAAAATGATTCTGGGTACCAAGGTCTTTTGAATGCTTAATGGTAAAATAAAAGTCATATTTTGTATTATGCGAAATCATCACAATTTTCTTCATATTTATATATTAAAGGTTGCTACAAAACCCAGACAATTTCAAGCATGTAATTGATTTCGTGTATTCGAACGCACACATCGTACTCACACAGGAAGTAATAATTTGTCATTTATTCAAGACATTTCAGTACTGTAGGCTATAACAAATCCATCATAATTGGTCAAGACCCAATGGGTTCAGAAATCTTAAAAAAAAACAACAAAAAAAAAACACTTTTATTGAGAAACTAGGCGACCATTTGTACATGAGACCAGGAGTGTGAATGTGGCCCTTACTGTTGCTATGACCAGAGAGTGTGTATTTTTGTTTCGAAAATGATCCTTTGTGAAGTATTTCTTGTGCAAGCATCATTTGCTCTCGCTGCATGAGGGTGAAAATGATGCGTGCTTATAAACGCATTCCTGTTAAATGAGGGTTTATTATGTGGGAAACACTTGTGCTGCTATTTCATGAGATTGCATCCCTAGATGTGGCATAATTTCGGTCTCTACAAGCACTAGAGCATTTTAGTATATTGTTCTTCCGATACCTTGTGGATCTTTACAGTGTTAGGGTAAGAATATAGTCTTTGGCCATTAGAAATAGCATAACAACATGCTATTCTTAATATTTCTGCATTACTGCATATTGTAATCCACACTTGCCCACTATTCAGAAATCTGAACACGCAGTCTGTAGAGGAACGTGTTGCGTATAAGGCATATAATGTTTTGAAGGTTTATGCAAATTTCTGCCATAGACATGTCACATTTTGAGGGCCCGATGGGCCTTTGCATCAAAAAATTTGTCAATTGCCCTTTCCTGAAGGCAAGTTATATATTGGTAATGTCGTCGAGTGACAACCATTTTATGCCTCTGTCACCACAGACATGTGCCTTTTCTCTCAAGCTCTGACAGCATTTCCAGGCTGTAAAATCAATTAGGCTGAGACAGAATGAGTTACGATGTCACTAAAAGATGATATAGGCTTTGGCTTTTGTTGAGGAGGACATGATGGGGAACGTAAGATGCAAATGGCCTGAAGTTTCTTTTGTTTTCAGACAGAAGTGGTTTATGGTTTACAGGATCTTTATTGTTTTATTCACCCAACTTCTGTTAATAATTTAGAAAGTATAAAATTAAGGCTAATTTATGTGTTGTTGTTTTTTTTAAACAATTATTTGAATTATTTTTCAAATTAATGTTTGATATATGTATTGAGAGGCTTTGTAGATTTTTTTTTCATAAAATGCACACAAATGTACATTTATCATGCTTGTTCTGATTCATTTTAATTACATTTAATTACTTTTGCCGCTTTTTATTTGTGCAGCAATTAGAGCTGCCCAAGTTAATGTCTTGACATTAAAACATAAACATTTCTGTTCTGTTCTATTTCTGTTTCACATGATAATAAATAAACACAAGCAAACAATTCAGTCAAATGTACAAAAGCAGTCTAGTACAGGATTCAAGTTAAATATAGCCTAAATATAAAGTTATGAAACTTAACTTTGCCTTTAGCCAAATTGAATAAAAGTCGATTTACAAAGTAATACATTAATACGACCAAAAATTACCCATTTAATATACCCCAAATTAATTATATCTCATCCACTCATCCACTATCTACACTGAAAATAATTGGATAAAAGTAAAAAATTACTTCAACTTTTTACGTGTTTGTGTAAATTTAAAAATATTTAACAAGTAAAATATGTAACAAGTTGAAGTAATTTTTTACTTTGATCCAACAAAAAAAAAAATTCAGTGTACATAGAAGTAAGAGCCAGCGGAAAATTCCCAAAGGACTGACTGAGAAGCTGTTCTTGGTGGGTACATGAGTGCTGAACGGCCACTGTCAGCCTGGACCTAACATCTGCGAAAGCGGGAAAAAAAAACAGAAAAAAACAAAAAACAAAATAGGCACTATGTTTATACAAACACAATTCCAAAAAAGTTGGGACACTGTACAAATTGTGAATAAAAAAGGAATGCAATAATTTACAAATCTCATAAACATATATTTTATTCACAATAGAATATAGATAACATATCAAATGTTGAAAGTGAGACATTTTGAAATGTCATGCCAAATATTGGCTCATTTTGGATTTCATGAGAGCTACACATTCCAAAAAAGTTGGGACAGGTAGCAATAAGAGGCCGGAAAAGTTAAATGTACATATAAGGAACAGCTGGAGGACCAATTTGCAACTTATTAGGTCAATTGGCAACATGATTGGGTATAAAAAGAGCCTCTCAGAGTGGCAGTGTCTCTCAGAAGTCAAGATGGGCAGAGGATCACCAATTCCCCCAATGCTGCGGCCAAAAATACTGGAGCAATATCAGAAAGGAGTTTCTCAGAGAAAAATTGCAAAGAGTTTGAAGTTATCATCATCTACAGTGCATAATATCATCCAAAGATTCAGAGAATCTGGAACAATCTCTGTGCGTAAGGGTCAAGGCCGGAAAACCATACTGGATGCCGTGATCGTCGGGCCCTTAGACGGCACTGCATCACATACAGGAATGCTACTGTAATGGAAATCACAACATGGGCTCAGGAATACTTCCAGAAAACATTGTCGGTGAACACAATCCACCGTGCCATTCGCCGTTGCCGGCTAAAACTCTATAGGTCAAAAAAGCCATATCTAAACATGATCCAGAAGCGCAGGCGTTTCTCTGGGCCAAGGCTCATTTAAAATGGACTGTGGCAAAGTGGAAAACTGTTCTGTGGTCAGATGAATCAAAATTTGAAGTTCTTTTTGCAAAACTGGGACGCCATGTCATCCGGACTAAAGAGGACAAGGACAACCCAAGTTGTTCTCAGCGCTCAGTTCAGAAGCCTGCATCTCTGATGGGATGGGGTCGCATGAGTGCGTGTGGCATGGGCAGCTTACACATCTGGAAAGGCACCATCAATGCTGAAAGGTATATCCAAGTTCTAGAACAACATATGCTCCCATCCAGATGTCGTCTCTTTCAGGGAAGACCTTGCATTTTCCAACATGACAATGCCAGACCACATACTGCATCAATTACAACATCATGGCTGCGTAGAAGAAGGATCCGGGGGCTGAAATGGCCAGCCTGCAGTCCAGATCTTTCACCCATAGAAAACATTTGGCGCATCATAAAGAGGAAGATGCCACAAAGAAGACCTAAGACAGTTGAGCAACTAGAAGCCTGTATTAGACAAGAATGGGAAAACATTCCTATTCCTAAACTTGAGCAACTTGTCTCCTCAGTCCCCAGACGTTTGCAGACTGTTAGAAAAAGAAGAGGGGATGCCACACAGTGGGAAACATGGCATTGTCCCAACTTTTTTGAGATGTGTTGATGCCATGAAATTTAAAATCAACTTATTTTTCCCTTAAAATTATACATTTTCTCAGTTTAAATATTTGATATGTCATCTATGTTGTATTCTGAATAAAATATTGAAATTTGAAACTTCCACATCATTGCATTCTGTTTTTATTCACAATTTGTACAGTTTCCCAACTTTATTGGAATCGGGTTTGTATATGAGTCACATATTTGAGGTCTAAATAACAACATTTTTGCCTAAAATACTCTTAACGCTACATTTCATGACAGTATTTGTAAAAGATATGGTGAATTTGCTTGGCCGCCATGAAGTCGTCGCAAGCAGAATGATACAAACGGTGAAACGTTCCCAGTGCTGATACTGAGAGAATATCACGCGGCTGGAAAAGGCTCTCAGCCAATCAGATTTGAGAACCAGAAAGAACTGTTGTAAAAAGTATTACAAATAGTTAATCACTTTCATGATTAATATTTTGTAATACTTTATATCAATTAGTCTTTTTTTATGAAGCTCAAGATTTAACCCATTGTGCAGCCATATGGCTATATAAAGATGACCACATATGACATATTTACTTATTTCTTTTCATATTTTGTTCTCAGCCCTCACAAATGTGAAGTTATGGGCCATCGACCGCCAGTGTTTCCAGACCATAATGATGAGGACCGGACTCATCAAGCATGCAGAGTACATGGAGTTTCTGAAGAGGTGGGTTACTTCTCCTTTCTTTTCTATTCTTTTTCCAACCCTTGATGGAAAAGGCAGTATACAATAAAATACATTGATTTTCATTGTGAATGAATAACACAGGAGAATGGTTACACACTCACCAGTAACTCAGGCTTTACACTCTCATTTATCTCCCAGGTGATGAGTTTTGATGAAATGTCATATTACTCTCAAACGTTTCTAATCAACTGTTGTTATATTTTGGCAGTTTTTCTAAGGAAAGTGAAATGTGTATTGGTTAGACGGAGGCAGGGGGCAGATAATGATTAGAGTGCTGTTGGTTTCTGTACGTTCACTCTGCTCGTTTGAGACTAATTCTTCTCCTTCCACTCACTTAGTCAGAAAATATTGATTTTCAGCCCTGAGCTGTTTATGAATAGCTTTGCTTTATTCAAACATTCTTATTTTTATTATATAATATTGATTAGTCTAACGTCTGCCATAAAATGACGTTCACAGCGCATTAATGGATTTTGCATTCATATTTTAGTATGATTTGTAAGTAGAAAGTATATTTTTACATCTTACAGTGTTTCTGAGTGAAAATGTGAGTGGTAGTGGTTCTCAACCCTTGTGATTCCAAGGTCCTCTCTCTATATATATATACAGGTGCTGGTCATATAATTAGAATATCATCAAAAAGTTGATTTATTTCACTAATTCCATTCAAAAAGTGAAACGTATATTATATTCATTCATTACACACATAGTGATATATTTCAAATGTTTATTTCTTTTAATTTTGATGATTATAACTGGCAATTAAGGAAAATCCCAAATTCAGTATCTCAGAAAATTAGAATATTACTTAAGACCAACACAAAGAAAGGATTTTTAGAAATCTTGGCCAACTGAAAAGTATGAACATTAAAAGTATGAGCATGTACAGCACTCAATACTTAGCTGGGTTAGCTGGGTTGAATACAAGGGTTGAGAACCACTGCCACTATATACACTCACCTAAAGGATTATTAGGAACACCATACTAATACTGTGTTTGACCCCCTTTCACCTTCAGAACTGCCTTAATTCTACGTGGCATTGATTCAACAAGGTGCTGAAAGCATTCTTTAGAAATGCTGGCCCATATTGATAGGATAGCATCTTGCAGTTGATGGAGATTTGTGGGATGCACATCCAAGGCACAAAGCTCCCGTTCCACCACATCCCAAAGATGCTCTATTGGGTTGAGATCTGGTGACTGTGGGGGCCATTTTAGTACAGTGAACTCATTGTCATGTTCAAGAAACCAATTTGAAATGATTCGAGCTTTGTGACATGGTGCATTATCCTGCTGGAAGTAGCCATCAGAGAATGGGTACATGGTGGTCATAAAGGGATGGAGATGGTAACACCCCCACACCATTACACCACCACCACCAGCCTGGTAACAAGGCATGATGGATCCATGTTCTCATTCTGTTTATACCAAATTCTGACTCTACCATCTGAATGTCTCAACAGAAATTGAGACTCATTAGACCAGGCAACATTTTCCTAGTCTTCAACTGTCCAATTTTGGTGAGCTTGTGCAAATTGTAGCCTCTTTTTCCTATTTGTCGTGGAGATGAGTGGTACCCGGTGGGGTCTTCTGCTGTTATAGCCCATCCGCCTCAAGGTTGTGCATGTTGTGGCTTCACAAATGCTTTGCTGCATACCTCAGTTGTAATGAGTGGTTATTTCAGTCAAAGTTGCTCTTCTATCAGCTTGAATCAGTCGGCCCATTCTCCTCTGACCTCTAGCATCAACAAGGCATTTTCGCCCACAGGACTGCCACATATTGGATGTTTTTCCCTTTTCACACCATTCTTTGTAAACCCTAGAAATGGTTGTGCGTGAAAATCCCAGCAACTGAGCAGATTGGGGAAAATTCAGACTTACTCCGTCTGGCACCAACAACCATGCCACGCTCAAAATGGCTTAAATCACCTTTCTTTCCCATTCTGACATTCAGTTTGGAGTTCAGGAGATTGTCTTGACCAGGACCACACCCCTAAATGCACTGAAGCAACTGCCATGTGATTGGTTGATTAGATAATTGCATTAATGAGAAATTGAACAGGTGTTCCTAATAATCCTTTAGGTGAGTGTATATGTGTGTATATCTATCACACATTTTTTTTCTACTGATGTCTCTATGATTGTTTAAACATTAATGATAGACATTCAACATTACAGTATAATTGAAAGCTATCAATTTCAACATTTATTAGGGTTTATTAGGGTAAAATAACTTTTTTAATTCAAGTGAACTTAAAACAATATTCACATAAACCCATAATAAATGTCATATTTTCCTGTGGCCTTCATATCAATATAAATAAATTGAATAAAGTTATCAAACACTTTACAGTATTAACTGCATAAATGATTAACTAATTGTAAACAATAGGCACCAAGATACTTCCGGGTGGCAGAACGCGAGCGGCTTCTACTGACCAACTGAAGAGATCCAGCCGGCTACTGTAAACAGTTACACCCGTTTCACACGTACTCCGTTTGCAGTGCGTATTTTTTTCTGTACCCATGTTAACCAAATAAAGCTTTCACACTGCACGCGGATGCGGTCCGGCGATCCGTTCCAGGAGTGGTACGTTTACAGCAGTGCCGCGATCGTTTCCGCACCGACTCTATTTTTTGCTGTGCTGTACGTGCTGAATTAAAGTGACAGAGCATTGTTCGCATTAAAATAAACATGTATTGACGTGAAAAACTAGTAATGCATATAACAGATCCACAGATGCATATAACTTAAAGTCTAGTCTGCTTCAAAGTCAACACATGGCCTTTTTGCCTCGGGTAACGTTAAAGCAAGGAAAACGGCATTTAGGTAAACAAGGAGACATAATGGAGAGCACTCATCCTTTCTTGGAGGTGGAAAAACAAAGTTCTTTATGACCTGCAGGATTTCTTGTAAAAAGATGTAAAAAAAATATTGTCTATTGTAAGTTTTAATGTAAAATGTTTTTGATTTTAACATAGGTCTGTTTAAATGTTTTGCCACTTGCGTGAGCAACGTAATGTATAAATCTAAATTACTAAGCTATAAATTATAAAGTAATAAATTTAATAAAACGTTGTTTAAATGTAGTGCGTTTAAACATGACATATGAAAGAATGTATTGCATTGCTGACAAGCCATGTTCAGTAACAAAAAAAATGGATTTGAAATAAATAATGAATAAATGTTGTGTTTGTGGTATACAACCGCGGATTAGTTGCGCACTGTGAAAGCACAACAGCTCGTACTGCTCCTGCATCGCATACGCACCGCAAAACGCAACGCATATGGACTGCAGACGGAGTACGTGTGAAACCACGCTAACATTACATAGTTAAAAACGTTGTTGATCAAAGATGAAACTATGACAAAAACGTGTTGTGTCTGGGGTTGCGCCGCCAGATATACAGCAAAAGGTGTAGGATTTTATCAATTTCCTTCAGAAAAAGTAAATATATCCAGGTGGAACCTGTGGGTGATAACTACTCAATGGTAGGCTGAGGCTCATTTAAAAATGATGGTAGTAGACTAGCGCTACATCTACTAGACCAAGGTTAGGCATTTCATGTATTGCTATCTTCTGAATTAGTTAATCAGTCCCTCAATGATCATGTTAACTATGTCTGAATTTCCACCACGTCTGTTTTTGAATCAACTGACTTGTTGAAATGTAGATTAGGCTACTGCCGAGTGCCGACGGTGGGTCTCCCTTCCAAGCAATTTACTAGCGTTGTCATAGGAACGCTTCGGCTTTTGCCACCCGGAAGAATGTCTGTTATTGTTGTGATGTCATGGTGAATTGTCGTATTAAAGCTACAGTTTTCTCTGTTACCTTTGTTCTTTGATTAACATTAATGACAGACATCACAGCAACTCTGTGATTTATTAGGCTCCTGTCACTTTAAAATCTGACACTACCACACATGACGCAGATCAGATATGCTGTCACGCACATCAATATTTTCTCAACTCTGCTATTTAAGACTTTATTTAACTAATTTAAGACTGCTCTTTTGAGAATACTCGACAAAACGGGAATTTTGGCATAATTCTGAGTTATTGTTCAAGCGCAAAAGAGAACTCGATACTTTCTGTGCGTCGTGTGTATCACACATTCACAGAGAGCGCATAGTCTTTTGTCTTGTCGTGCTTCAATGATTTTTTGAACTATAAGAGCCTGATAATGTAACTCTAGCCAAAGGTTGACGGGATAAACGGATTCTGCGTTAATTGCGTTAAATATTTTGAACGCGTTAAACTGAAAAAATGAATCACATGCGTTAACGCGCTAATTTTGACAGCACTAATATATATATATATATACAGTTGGCTGCTAACAGGAAGCGCACAACGAAGGTTAGATGTGACAGCTAACCTATGCCACTTTTATACCAGTCACATGTCAAAGTAGCCGAAGTAACTTTTCTCTATTTAAGATTCAAGATTCAAGAGTTTTTATTTGTCACATACACAGAATATACAACCGGCAGTGAAATGTAAACAGGTCCGCTCCATGGACAGTGCAAATTCACAGTTAAAAACACAAGGGGGAAATTATAATAGAAATAGAATAAAAAAGTACTATATATATATCTGTAGAATTATAAATAAATCAAGTAGAAAAAAAAATAGATAAAAATAAAGAAGTGGATTAAAATAAGTGAAGTAAACTGTGCAGTGAGTAAACTGTAGACTTATAAATTTGCGGTTAACAGAAATGTACAAAGAAGTATAATGTGCAAATAGGTTTATAACAGGTTGTTACACAGTAACAACGAGAGCAGAAAGTGCAGTGCAATGTCAGTATGTCGATGTTTATCCTGAAGTGAAGTCACGTGATGTTAAGTGACTGAGTTCAGGAGTCTGATGGCCTGGGGGAAGAAGCTCCTTCTGAGTCTCTCAGTTTTGGCCATTAGGCTTCGGAAGCGCTTACCAGATGGCAGCAGCGTGAAATGAGTGTTTGCAGGGTGATTAGAGTCAATACAGAGTTAATACACTTTCTATCGCCCCTAAATAGAAAGTTTTCAGGATAGCTGGTGAAACCCTGAATTTCCTCAGCTGGCGCAGGTGGTACAGTCTTTGCCTGGCTTTTTTCACCTGTGTCTGAATGTGAGCAGTCCAGGTCAGGTCCTCGGAGATGTTTACACTCAGGTACTTGAAGCTGCTCACTCTCTCTACTGGTGACCCGCTGATCATGAGGGGGGAGTATGTCCGTTGCTGTCTCTTCCTGAAGTCCACAATCATTTCTTTGGTCTTGCCAACATTCAGAGAGAGACAGTTGTCCTAGCACCATGATGTTAGTTGCTCCACCTCGTCCAAGTATGCCGTCTCATTGTTGTTGGTAATGAGGCCCAGGACAACAGTATCATCAGCAAATTTGATGATAGAGGTGGAGCTGTGTGTGGACGAACAGTCATGTGTGTAGAGAGAGTAGAGCAGGGGACTCAGGACACAGCCCTGTGGAGCTCCCACACTCAGGGTGATGGAGGTGGAGGTGGACTGGCCTACTCTCACCACCTGAGGCCTGCCAGTGAGGAAGTCCTCAATCCAGTGGCAGAGAGAAGGATTCAGGCCGAGATCCAGGAGTTTGGAGGTTAGCTTGATGGGAACTATGGTGTTAAAGGCTGAGCTATAGTCAATGAATAGCAGCCTTACGTAGTTCCCACTTTTGCTGTCGATGTGAGTGAGGGAGGAGTGGAGGACATGAGAGATGGCATCTTCAGTCGATCTATTGGGACGATAGGCAAACTGAAGAGGGTCCAAAGTGTCAGGAATGTAGGCGCAAATGGTGTTTTTAATGAGTCTCTCAAAGACCTTCATGACTATAGATGTGAGAGCCACTGGACAATAGTCACTTAGGCAAGAGGGTTTACTGTTCTTAGGGACAGGAATGATGGTGGATTTTTTGAAGGAGGTGGGGACCACAGATGTAGCGAGGGACTCATTGAAGATAGATGTAAACAACCCGGCGAGCTGATCAGCACAGGACCGCAGAACACGACCTGAAATACCATCTGGCCCAGCAGCTTTCCTGACGTCCACACGCTTGAGTGCTCTCCGAACTTCATCCTCCAGAGATCACGTGGTTGTTGCTGCGCTGAGTAATTCCCTCTGACGCGCCACTTGGCGGAGTCGCGTTGCCGCGGTTACAGTCAAAGCGAGCGTAGAAAGAGTTTAACTCATTCACAAGTGATGGATCAGCGCTCACCTCTGCAGAGGATTTAGATCCAAAAGAGCAGATGGACCTCAGACCTTGCCACATGCGGCGGGAGTCGTTGAGTTGGAAATGAGACTCCACTCGGTCTTTATAACGGAGTTTTGCGGCTTTAACTGCGCGCCACAGAGCATAGCAGGACGATCTGTATTCAGTCATATTCCCCGTTAGGAGACCGGCGTTGTGAGCGGCAGTGCATGCGTTCACTGCAGCGCGGATTGAATTGTCCTGAATTGAGAAGGATGTTATTGTTATTGTTTGCGTGGCTTGCTCTGTAAGCGTGTTGATGAAGCAAAGCGCCACATCTGTGAACTCGCTTACGTCAGCTGAACTCGCTCGGAACATGTCCCAATCCACATCATCCAGAGCTGCCTGTAGCGCGGTCTCTGAGTGGGGCGACCAGCGTTTAACTTCCCGCCTCACCGGGGGTTCCTGAACGAGCCTTTGTCTGTATTCAGGTGTGAGGAAAATGGCGGCATGATCCGATTTGCCAAAGGCTGGTAGTGACCGCACTTTATAGGCGTTCTTAAACGGAGAGTAGCAATGATCCAGTGTGTTTGCTCCTCGTGTAGGACAGGAGACGTGCTGGTGAAAGTTTGGCAAGACTTTCTTTAGGTTTGCCTTGTTAAAATCACCCGCGACAATGTACGCCGCATCAGGGTGTTTGTTTATGACGCCGCTGGCAACATCATGAAGGCCAGATAAAACCAGCCCTGTGTCTGCCTGTGGTGGAATGTAAACAGCGGTCGCGACGACCGCAGAAAACTCCCTCAGCCGTGGGCGTGTGCCATGTTTCGGACAAACAAAAGATGTTACAGTCTCTCATGTCCCGTTGAAAACTTATCCTGGCTCTAAGATCGTCCATCTTATTCTCCAAGGATTGAACATTTGCGAGCAGAATGCTCGGGAGAGGAGGGCTGAATGCCCTTTTCCTCAGTCTATTGCGGATCCCCGCACGTTTCCCACGGTGTTTCTTGATTCTTCGCCATTGACCCGTCTGTCCATTGTTCAACTCGGCGTTCCGAAGAATCTCAAATGGCCACAGAGGATCGGCGAAAGTGTCCTGAAACAGTCCAGTGTAGAGGTAACCAATGTCCAAAAGAGTTTTGCTGTCATAGCAGATCAATGCAGTTGATAAGTTTGTAAAAACTGAGAGTAAAAGAAAGTAAAATAGTAAATAAAAGCACAGTCTTCGCGGAGCGACCTGAACGGTGACCGAACCCGGCGGCGCCATTTTGTTCTACGTCATATTTACAGATATGACGTGAGATGCACAGACGAGTGACATATGTATGCAATTTCCAGTGAAAACCATCTTGGCCCATCTAAAATATAAACACTGACTGTGCTAGGGTATTGTGGGTCTTGCTTGTGACCATTGTGGTTGCCAGGGTGTTGCTATGCAGTTGCTAAGATGTTATGAATGGTTGCTACACTCTCAAAAACAAAAGTACAAAATTGTACCTTTTAAGGTACATTTTTGTACCTCTAAGTCAGGGTTAGGCAAGTTTGGCCCTAGAGAGCTGATGTCCTGCAGATTTTAGCTCCAACCCTACTAAGCCACCACAGTATAAAACTCCATGTTGAACCTCACCAATGTTGAAATTCATATGTTGATTCTTGATATCTGTGTGCGTCTAATTAGATTAATCAAAAGCAAAGAAATTAAGTTTAGAAGAGAATCGCAACTTTGTTGTGTAGATCACGAATAATATGATCGCACAATCTGTTTTTATTTTTATTTTTCTGTGTAGCATTAGGGAACACCTAATAAACCGTGATCTGAAAATAGAAAGACAACAATGTTATGGTTTTATCTATAATGAATTATTGAATCCTTAAACTAAGAGGTCAGGTTTTGTTTCATTTTTGTTTGTTTTTTTAAACAATCATTCAATTACGGACTCCAAAGCGTCTGGCAACGCAAAATGTCATTTTCCAAATTACATTTTCCTAGAGGCCCCAAACTAGCTTTACTGGAAAATGGCTGACAATGTCAAGGAACAGAAATGGACTTGTCTTTTAAGGGAAGCTTAAGATGTCTATGTGTGCTCTGTGAGAATGTGACAGCAGAAATTGTCTTAATTTGTGCTGTATCCTCTCAGGAGCTTCAGATGTTAAATGAAGAAGACAAAGTTTTGTGTTCTTTTCTAACCCTTTGCTATGATGTAACACTATCAGTTTCATCATGAACCGATTGAATCGTCAGCTGAAGTTCGAAAAAATAATTAAAAAAATAGTAAATTTTTATTTTTATGTTGACTTGAATGTCCCCTATAGCTGATTTAAATCTTGAAAAACATCTCATTTTTATTCTACTGAGATCTCTTCTAGGAAAGGTCTTTCTGGCTGGTTGGTTTTTTCCAACTATTTAAAGTGATTGGCAGCTTCTCATCTTTTATGAAAACTCATGAGAAGTCCACCCACACATCAACCTGAGGCATTCCTTCTGAGATTGAAAAAGTGTGCTTGTCAGATTCTTGTGTGTCTTCATAAATTTCATAGAATTCATAGAATATTCTTCATAGAATAATCTTTTTTGATATTACTAAATTAATACTAATGGACCCCTTCTTTAGTCATTCTTTGAATACTAACACTTGAGTTGTTTTTCTGCTGGTCAGATATGATCTTTTGTGGCATGATAGAGCTTTGTTGGCTCACAAAACCTCAAACTTGCGCTTCGTCTTTTTCACAGCGTTCCGACATTTCAAGGCCTTTCAGAAGAAATACTCAGCAAGCTAGCGGATGTGCTGGAGGAGGTAAGCCACTTAACTGTTTTGTATTTTCTCAGAAGAGCCAGTTAATAGTATGACTCCACTGTTCATTAAACATATTTGATTGTGCTTTCATTAAATATCACTAGGCAAAGGTTTTAATCAGAAAAAGGTCTCACTGGGAAAGTTATTACAAAAGAAGTTTTTATTATATTATTTTTGTCTGACTTATGGTACTTTATTTTGTCTTGTTTGTTGTTGTTGTTTTTTCATGAACATTTGGACATAATGTGATTGTGCTTCATAAGAGTGGTCCAGTCCTTCTCTTTTAATGCCGACCGCAACTTTGATGGATCTCTCTTGAGGATTGTGGGATATTTGGCAATTAAATGTGATTTTGTTTTAAATCACATTAATATTTGACTTTAAGAGAAGAACATATCATCACCTGAAGATCCTCTGAGCTCATGATTGGTCTATATCCCACAATTTATACATGGTCAATAGAAAATAATATCTCTATGGAGACATTTGATTTTCTATAAATTGATAGTGGAAACCAGCGTTATTTCAGTGTCATACTCAGTGTTGGGGGTAACGCATTACAAGTAACGCAAGTTACTGAATTATATTACTTTTTCAAGTAACTAGTAAAGTAGCACATTACATTTACAACAAAATATCTAAGTTAAGTTTTTAAAATAAGTAATGTTAATTAGTTTTTTACATTTATTGACTGACAGCTGTCCTGTCCACATGTTGAGAGAAATCAGGAGTAAGTGCAGAGGCGTTGTGTGTAAACATGATTGTGTGTAAGCATTTACTCATCTCACTTGCACAAAAACAGATTCAGTATTCCTCAAAATTAATAAAAACAGTGAAATGCAAACTCAGAATATTATGCAAACCTGCAATAATTAAATATGTTAAATTACACAAATATACTTTATTTATTTAATCTCACTTTATTAAACAGTGTATTTGCTTCTGACCTTCGATGATGCAATTCAAACATACTAATAAGCAAAAATTACTTTAGATAAACATCACAGTTGTGTTTCATTTTATTGCTGAAGTAAGAGTGCTGAACTTTCTTCTGAAATACAGAATGGCAGCACAGCTGAAAGGTTTGTTTGAGCTGTGCCTTCTAATGTACAGATGTGAATTAGCATTTCCTTTGAGCCAAGGCTTATTCATTTCACTTTTGGTGTTAAAGGGCCTTTACATTTACCATAAAAAAATTATTTCAAATTAATTTAGGGACTTTTTAAGGGAGTAATGCAATATGTAAAGGATAAAAGCCACTATCTCTAACACTGATCATACTATTAAAGTTTTTGTTAAAGCTGCAGTCTGTAACTTTTTGCGCTCTAGCGGTTAATAAACAGAACTGCATGCGTCTTGCGGAAGAACATTGCAGCCGGAGCGACTTCTCTCTATGTCTATGGTGAGTCATACAGGGACTGTGCTCCTCCGCAGCGGTTCCTACCAGTCTGGTATGAAATAGTCCCAATATAAACAGTTATTATAAGTGTACCATAATGATTCAGGGTAAAACAAAAACACGGTGTGGAAAACGGATTCATGTTGTATATTCTCATTATATAATTTTTGTAAATCTCGAAAAACAAAAAAGTTATGGACAGCAGCTTTAATATTTTGAATTAAATAAAATTATATAAAATTATAATTATATAAATTATATATATAAAACTAATATATATAAGTGTGTGTGTGTGTGTGTGTATATATATATATATATTTCAGGGAAATCTACAGAGCTCTTAAAAGGACATGGTGAAGGAAAAAAATATGAGATGGAGGAAAAATTATTTGTCAATGCTTCTGCATTCTCTCAAATGTTTTGCGTTCCCACAAGAAACGTTGCGTTCGTTTGCAAAAGTTTTTGTGTTCCCATGAAAACATTTGCGTTCTGCCGAGAAACTTTGTGTTTGCTTGCAAAGAGCTCAAAAGGTTTTGTGAGTAAACACAACGTTTTTCGGGTGAATGCAAAACGTTTTGCGAGTGAACGCAAAGTTTCTCAGGGGAGTGCAAAGGTTCCCTTTCAGTCGGTCACGTTCGATGTACGTCTCCGTTCCCTCCTTCAGGGAACGAGGGTTACCATACATAACCGAGACGTTTCTCGGAGGAGTGCAAAGGTTTTGTGAGGGAATGCAAAGTTTTTCAGGAGAGTGCAAAATGCTTTGTGAGCGTACGCAAAGTTTATTATTTAGCTTATTATTTTTCGTCCCATCTCAAATTTTTTTCCCACCACCATGTCCCTTTGTTTTATTTCAGTTAATGTTTATTTTATTTCAATTAATGAATATGTAATTTACATTATCCCGCTTATTACACGGCTACTTGTCTCAAGTAAATTAGACACAAAATATTGTCTTGAGTTTAAATATTTGATTAGCTCTTACACAAAGCTTCCGCGAAGAAAAACAGTTCCAAACTGCTTTGACCCTTTATTGCTGAAAAGGTTTGTTTTTTTACCATACATGTTGAAATTAATGCTGAAAGGGATAGCTCTGTTTTTTAAGTCCATAAAAAATTCCATCTGTCCGTCAAATAACGTGCTCCACACAGCTCTGGGAGGTTAATAAAGG